>JAZKLR010000254.1:2461680-3692521 GCA_037103525.1 Ganaspis brasiliensis | reverse complement strand
AAACTGAATGTGATATCGAAAATTCCAGTTCCCTGCGCAGAAGGTTCTGTAATGTATTTGGAGGTCATGTTAAAAAGTCTTTTTCTGTCAAAAGAGATGGTCAGATTAACCAATGTTTCTCATAAATATAATAATTGTTAAATTGCTACAAATATTATAGTTTAACATAAGATAAGAATATAGACAGACAATACAGACTTAAAACAATTTTCAATAAATAATTATCTAAAAAATAAAATAATTATCCACTTGGATATAATAAAATAGAAAATTATCTTTTTATTTCAGCCGGAGCAGACGATATCCCACCACCGAAACCATCCCGCCAGCCTCAAAATGCCGGGGATCAATTGCAAGCAGCTCCTGTCTCAACCTACATCGTCGCCCAGAGTCCGGAAGTTCTCGCCCAACTCCTCAAGGATAATCAGGCCCGGGGGGTATGTCCCTCAGTCTACACAACACCAGCCACCCCTTTTAACAGTCTCGCAGTTCAATTCCAAGACGAAGATCAAGTCCTGACAACCGCCTCGGTTACAGACTTGCCCTTCTTTGATCCTGCCATCGCCGAGACTCCCGTCTCCCACGAAAACCACTCCTTAGACTCCACCCTCTCCGAGACCAATCTCGATTCCTTCGATTCATCCGACACCATGTCTCCTCTCATGTCCAACTTCACCATTTCCGATTCCACCCAGAATCAATCTCCAGTTGCCACCCGAGCCCAGAGGATTAAAGAGATGCAGAATTTGTACGCCGTCAGTTCCAAGGTCGTCGGCAATGTCACCGGCGATCTCTACTCTCCAGTTCAAAAATTCGCTTCCGTTTCCTCGACACTCCTCGCCGAAATCTACGGACCCGTCGCCAATTTCTCCCAAAGCTCCGCAATCGTCGGAAACCTCAGTCAGAGTCCAAGCATCGGTGGCAATTTCACCGAGAATCCTGGAAATCCTGGAAGCCAAATTAACCTAAGCAACATCTCCCAAAGCCAAACCCCAAATGCCATGAGTCAGTCCTTCTCCGGACAAATCTCTTGCCCCACCTCATCACAAACTCATCACGTCTCATCCAACATCACCGTTCCCTCTACCGGCGTAGAATGCCTCTACGGACCCGTTCTCAAATTCCGCACCCAGAATGCGCAGAATCAAGGCGAGATTAAGTCTTGCACTCCGCCAAACATCTCACACGTTCAAAATTCAAGGGTCTACAGTCCAACGCCAATGCAGAGTTATCAGGCGCAGCCCCTGTATCCCCAGAATTATCAGATTTATTCCAATCTCCCTGGACAGGAGCAGGTTTACATTTCCAGAGCGCAGCCCGTTCAGAGACAAAGTTCCCTTCAGTCGCAGAATTCGTACGCGTCGCAGAATTTGTATCCTCAGGGTCCTATTTACACGGTTCATGCAACTCCAACTAGCATTGTCCAGGCGCAAAAGATGCAGGGTTTCCAGGTCCCGGGTGGATGCTCCAATACACAGATATTGTCGCAAGGTCAATTTTGCGTTCAGAGCTGTTCCGCTCAACCGGCTGCTATATCGCAGCAGCAAGCGGTGCCAATTTCTCGACAAAATCTGCTGCAGATGGCGACTTGCGTCGTCAAGTCAGCAAGCCACATTTCACAAAAGCAAGACGAGCTACTGACGACCTCTACTGACGGGACACTGTCCGGGTCGCTGGTGTCGTCAGCTGTCAGCGACAGTACAGTGTCAACCTGCAGCTCCATGACCGAAGAGGTTCAGCAAGAACAGGTTTGCAAATGCCTCCTACGAATGAACTTCTGCATCTATTTTATTTTCCCCACCCACCAGCAATTTATTTTTGATTTTCTATCTCTCATTTCTGACGAGCACTGTAGTTTCTTTCAATATTGTACATATATATATATCTCAGTGAGTGCTACTGTTAGGAGTGTTTTTTGGTTTCACTTATTTGGGGGCTTACACTAATTTTTAATTTTAATTTCAACTTAAGGACTATCGATGGACAAAATGACAGTGGTTGAGAAACTTTTTCCATTTTTGCACTTTGACAATTTAAAAAAAAAATAAAACTAGACACTTTTTCGAAGAAATCGTGTTGTCTGGCAAAACTACAGGGGATAAGGGATTTGGAAAACATAGACTTTTTGTTGGTAGATACTTTTATGAGGGTGATTCCACTGACTTTCGTCTAAGAGGTGCTGCTGGCATATCTCAAAAATAAATTTATTTTATATAAAAATCATAATTAAACACAGTAGAATTCATTTTCAATAAAGATTTTGTTAAATATTGTCTTATTTATTCAAAAATCGTAATTAAAGACGAGAGAGTAAGGTTAAAATGGCGTTTTTAGTCCATATTTCAAACTCTTTATAATGAATAAATATAGGACTAAATAAAATTTTGTTAAAAAGGAATGGTAATATATATTCTAATGATTTGTTTTTGATCATTTATTTTGTATATAAAGCTTAATTATAATGAGAAAAATCGATTTAAAATTTATCTAAAAACTGTCAATTTTCGTCATATTTAATTAATAGATTTATTTTGCTTAATTTCTGAAATATTTAAGTTTGAAATTTAATGTAAAAGATGTTAAATTTAAAAAATTTTGTAAATCTCTGAAGTTGGTTGATTGGGAAATAATCGATTTTATTTAAATTTAAATTTATAATTAACATTAATTAGCAAGTTACTTATAAAATAAAAATAAATTTTTCCTATCATTAGAATATTTGTATAGAAATATTTATTTAATATAGGGTAAATGCGGGGGTAGTCGGACACTTAAGGATTCGATCTTAAATAATGATATTTTTCTTAAAATTGAAAAGTATTTTAACATATTGCTTTGCATGAACCGTTAAATGAGTCATCCATGATTAATTTTCATATAAATTTACTACAAACATATCAATATTTAATAAAATATAGCTATTTTAATAAAAAATCAGAATATCAGCAGTAGTCGGACACTTGCTTGTAAAGTCGGACACAACTGTATCAGTAGTCGGACATTTTTCTTTTTTAAAATAATAAAATATTTCTTGCTTTTATGTTATAAAATCTATCAAATTTAGTTACAGAAATAATCCTCAGGCTGCACGATTTTAATTTGTAAACCCATGTGGTGAATCTTAAATAAAAAAAGAAAGTTTTTTAGTTTTAAAATTTTATACCTCACTATGGCATTTTGAAGACAATCTGTCAAGTTCTGTTGTGATCCTTCAGTGAAAAGGAGGAATTCGTATAAAATCAAAATTTAGGTTATTTTTCTTTTGATGCAGAAAATGTTAGAAAGTTAACAAATTTATAGGTTATAAGTAGTTGTTTTTATGGTATTTACTTTTTCAGCATCTAAAATAATACGAGATACAATACAAGTAATATAGTGTCCGACTATACAACAAACACTCTAAAATCTGACAGGTTAAGTCGGACACGTCAATTACGTCAATTATTTGTAAATTTAAAGTCGTTTTAATGTTATTTTCACTTTTAAACATAAAATTAGAGTTTTCATAATCACTTTGTAACATTTTTAAACAATATTACAACCTACAAAACGTTATTTCGTACTAATAAAAATCTCTACCTCCTAAACGGCTGGAATAAGAAACCAGACAAAATGTCAAAACAACGCGGTTGAGTAAATTATTGTTGCATTTTAACTAATTTACAAATCACCAGAGGGCGTTGCAGGTAATTTTTATATTCTATAATTCTGACAAATTTGATAAAATAACTTTGTGAGAAGATTCCGATAGTAAATAATTATTTATTTAACTTCAAAACTGAAAGTGTCCGACTATCGGTACTGTCCGAAATTACCCGCATTTACCCTATATTATGTATAAAGAAATCCACAAGATATAAAAAAATGAAAAAATATTTCACTAGTGATCTTCAATTTTTTAAAATGTATATTTGAGAAAAATAGTCCTGAAAGAGGTTAAATGTGAATATTTTATTAAATAAAATAAGTAAATAAATAAAAGTGCTCCGTCTTGTGGATTTCTTTATACATAATATATATTAAATAAATATTTCTATACAAATATTCTAATGATAGGAAAAATTTATATTTATTTTATGAGTAACTTGCTAATTAATGTTAATTATAAATTTAAATTTAAATAAAATCGATTATTTCCCAATCAACCAACTTCAGAGATTTACAAAATTTTTTAAATTTTAACTTTTTTACATTAAATTTCAAACTTAAATATTTCAGAAATTAAGCAAAATACCCTCGTGAAATTTTAATATAGTGTATATTTTGTACAACCTTAAATATGTGTAAAGTTTGAATCTGTTAAAAACTCCCAGAAAAAAGATATGATGTGTAGAAATATGGTACTTTTTATAAATTTACAATTTTGAAATTGAATTTTATAATAATTAAAATAACTTTTTTAAATCATTCTTCGTGGATAAGGAAAGTTAATGTATGGATTTTCAATTTACGTAATTATCAAAGTTTTCTATTAAATATTTTTATAAAAAATATGCTGTTAAATATGACGAAAATTGACAGTTTTTAGATAAATTTTAAATCGATTTTTCTTATTATAATTAAGCTTTATATACAAAATAAATGATCAAAAACAAATCATTAGAATATATATTACCATTCCTTTTTAACATAATTTTATTTAGTCCTATATTTATTCATTATAAAGAGTTTGAAATATGGACTAAAAACGCCATTTTAACCTTACTCTCTCGTCTTTAATTACGATTTTTGAATAAATAAGACAATATTTAACAAAATCTTTATTAAAAATGAGTTCTACGGTGTTTAATTATGATTTTTATATAAAATAAATTTATTTTTGAGATATGCCAGCAACACCTCTTAGACGAAAGTCAGTGGAATCACCCATGAGCAAGAAAACGAAAACTGAGATTAGAACTGACAAACTTACTGTAACTAGAGTTGCAAAATTCTCAGAAATTTAAAATCCGGTTACATCCTCGAGAATATAACCGAGAATATTCTCCTTCCGGAGAATTTATGAGAATTTTCTATGTTTGAATGAGCCCTACTATTTTGAAACACAAACAATTAATTAAAAAAAAAATGCATAAGTAACAAAATAATTATCATTATACAAATTAACTATAACAGGGTTGCCACAGGTCAGGGAATTCAGGGAAATCAGGGAAAAGTCAGGGATTTTTATCAAAAGTACTGGAAAAATTGCAAGAATCTTTAAAATGGATTAAAAATTATATTCTTCTGAAATTTACTAAGTATAAAAATTTACTAAATACATTTTTAGAAGTCATATTTTAAACATTTTTAAAATTAATTATTTTTTGCAATCTGAAAAATATTTATCTTTCACAATTTTAAAGTCAGTGCTTCCAGTGACTCACTTTTTTCACTCACTTTATTAAAAAAAAAAAATCACTTTTCTCACTTTTTTGGTAAAATGTCTATTCCAGATGGGGGAGGGAGAGAAGGGGGTCTTCTGATATTGGGCGCCAGATTAATAAATAATTTACTTTATAAATCAATTAGTTTGTTCATATCCCAATTACAATTTTTTACAAATTTTTGTTTTTAATTACAGTCTACAAATACTTAATTTCTACACCTTGTTTCAATTATTTTCATCATTTTTAAAGTACTTTTGTCAACTTTAAAGTATTTTTGTCAATTTTTAAATATTTTTGCGATTATGAATATAATTTTTTTTAAATATCAATTTCATTTACTTTCAGTCTTTAAATTATTGTCATGAATATTTAAATTTATTACACAAGTTTTTACTTATTTTTGTCATTTTTAAATTATTTTATTAAAATTTCAACTATGTTCTTCAATCTTTAAATTATTATCAGAAATATTTAAAATGTCTACACAAGTTTCACTTTACTTTTGTTATTTTTCAATTATTTTCTTGAAACTTTAATTTTTTTTGTCATTTACCAATTATTTTCTCATATTTTTCTATTATTTCTGCCATTTTAGAATTATTGTCTACAAAGTTCAATATTTTATTCAAATTTTTTATTGACATGAATTTTTAAATTTCATACATCAGTTTTCAATTATTTTCTCCAAATTGCAATTACTTTTCTCTTTATTCAAGTATTTTTGTACTTTTCTAATTATTTTTGTCATTTTTCTACTATTTTTTCCATTTTAAAATTATTTTCTAAAAATTTCAATTATTTTATTCAATTTTTTTTATTGACATGAATTTTTAATTTTTTTACATCAGTTTTCAATTATTTTTTTCAAATTTTCATCATTTCCTTCATTTTTTTATTATTACAAGAATTTATAAAGTTTTTACACCTTTTTTAATAAATTCTATAAATTTTTACTTTATACACCAGGTTTCAATTATTTATGTCATTATTCAATTAGTTTCTTAAAATTTCAATTGTTTCGTCAATTTTTCAAAAATATTGTCTTTAAATTTTTAAATTTTTACACCACTCTCAAATTTTTTTTTCAAATTTTAATTCTTTTTGTCATTCTCAATTATTTTCTTGTAATTTCAATTTTTTTTTTTCATTTTTCAATTAGTTTCTAAAAAATTACAATTGTGTTCTTCAATCTTTAAATTATTATCAGAAATATTTAAAATTTCTACACAAGTTTCCCTTTACTTTTGTTATTTTTCAATTATTTTCTTGAAACTTTAATTTTTTTGTCATTATCCAAGTATTTTTGTCATTTACCAATTATTTTCTTCATATTGTTCTGTTATTTCTGCCATTTTAGAATTATTGTCTACAAAGTTCAATTATTTTATTCAAATTTTTTATTGACATGAATTTTTAAATTTCTTACATCAGTTTTCAGTTATTTTCTTCATTCTTTTTATTATTGTCACGAATTTATTAATTTTTTACACCTTTTTCAATTATTTTCTTTATATTTTTCTATTATTTCTGCCATTTTAAAATTATTTTCTACAAAGTTCAATTATTTTATTCAAATTTTTTATTGTCATGAATTTTTAAATCTCTTACATCAGTTTTAATTATTTTCTACAAATTTCAATTATTTCCTACAACCTTTAATTACTCTCTTCATATTGAAGTTTTTTTTGCAGTTTTTGAATTATTCTCTTTAAATTTAAATTATTTTCCTCCAATTTCAATTAATTTCTTCAACATTCAATAATTATTTTCCTCAAACTTACAATATTTTTTTCAATTTTTCAATTATTGTTTATAAATTTTTAGTTTTTACACAAGTTTTCAATTATTTATTTATTTATTTATTTATACATACACGGGCAAGATAATTGCCCATTCGTACAGAGTACTACGGGGTATTAATTTGGTACATAATTAGTAATTAGTAAATGACCGCAGTGTTATTGACTACTGGTAACTAGTATAATTAGAGCGCGCAGTTTTCTTATAAAAGCATTCAATGAATCATCGAAGAAGTCGATTTATGTTATTATTCAATTAGTTTCTTCATATTTTAATTATATCGTTAATTTTTCAAGTATTTTATACAATTTTTCAATTAATGTATTACATTTTTTATTTTTACTTCATTTTTGAATTATATATTGTTCATTTTTCATTAACTTTTTTTCCAAATTTTAGTTATTTTTGTCATTTTTCAGCTGTTTTCTACATTATGTACATTTTTTAGACATTTTTAAATTATTTTCTTCAAGTTTCAATTATTTTCTTAAAACTTCTATAACTTTTTTAGTTTTTAAACTATTGTCTGGAAAGTTGAATTTTTTCACTAGCTTTCAATTCTTGATGTAATTATTCAATTAGTTTCTTTACATTTTAATAATTTTGTCAATGCCACAATTATTGTACTCAAAATTTTAATTTTTTACACCAGTCTCAATTTTTTTCAAATTTGATTTATTTTTTATCATTTTTCAATTGTTTTGTTGTAGCTTCAATTTATTTTTAAAC
The DNA here is from genome assembly GCA_037103525.1 of Ganaspis brasiliensis. Taxonomy (NCBI): domain Eukaryota; kingdom Metazoa; phylum Arthropoda; class Insecta; order Hymenoptera; family Figitidae; genus Ganaspis; species Ganaspis brasiliensis. Next base: position 3,684,623 of record JAZKLR010000254.1, on the reverse strand, counting down.
TTTTGAATTATTTTCATCAAATTTCACTTTTTCAATTTTTGTCTTCATTTTTTTATTTTTAATGAATTTTTTAATTAGTTCTGTCATATTACAATGTTGTTTTCAAAGTTGAATTATTTTTGTCATTTTTCAATTATTTTCTTCATATTTCAATTATTTTTGCCATTTTCGATTTATTTTCTTTAAATTTGAATTACTTTTTCTGCTGGCGGGCCTCAAATAAATTAATATTAGTAATTTCGAACTCATTATTGCGTACTCACTTTTTTTATATAAAAGCTTACTATTTACTCACTTTTTAAATTAAAAAGTCATTTTTTTCACTATTTTTAATCTGCCAGTCCGCTGACAGCCCTGTAAAGTAAATATACAAAAAATTAGTTTTAAGGACTCAAAAAAGTTTCAATTATTTTTCTGAAATTTTCTTTAAATTTCCTTTATTTAAAATATATTATGCAATTTTTTTCAATATTTTTTTAAAATTTTAATTATTTTCTTAAATTTTTAATTATTTATATTATTTCTTCAGAATTTTCTTAAAATTCTTAAAATTTTCAATTATTTCCTCCAATTTTTCATTACCTTAATTTTTTTCAATTTATTTCTACGATTTTGAAGTATTTTTCTCAAATTTGGTCATAATTGTTATATTTAATAACAATTTTTACACTTCATTGACTTATAGTTAATTTGTAATGATAATTATTTTGTTATTTATCCATTTTTTTTTTAATAAATTGTTTGGGTTTCAAAATAGTGGGGCTCATTCAAACATAGAAAATTCTCATAAATTTTCCGGAAGGAGAATATTCTCGGTTTTTCCAGACAACACGATTTCTTCGAAAGAATGTCTGGTTTAAAAAAAAATTGTCAAAGGGAAAATTTTCAGCAAAGGTTTGGAAAATTTTTGGCAACCATAGTCATTTGCTCATCGATCGGACTTAATATTATGTATATTATTTAAATATAAGGTGGACCAGAAAAAGATGTTTTTACAATTTTCACAGGATTTATTTTTTTTTTTAATACTAAAAAAAGTGAGACACTTGTTTTAAACAGGGTGTGTAGTAGGGTGGTCCAAAAATGCATGGGAAAAAAGTAAAGTAGGAATTTTAATGCTCTCACCCCCCAGGATTGTTCTATATCGAAAAAGATACTCCTGTTTTTTTTTTAATTAAAAATTATTTAGAGGTCGCTCAAAGCGCTCAAAGTTTCCCGCATGTAATGGGAAAAAAACATTTTTTCGTAGGATTGGTATAGAATCCTTGAAAATGAATATTTTTCATTCAGCAAACTCTGTTTCTCTTCAGGAGACTTTAAAGAAGAATGCTAAATTGTTCATTTTAATCATTTTGTAATAATTACTATTTTTTATGAGTCCCCCAAAAAACCTCATAAATTACATAATTACGAAAAAATCGTTATGAAATATTTCTTACTATTTTTATGAAAGTTTTTTCCAAGATTTTGAAAAAATAACATAAATATTGATTATTAATCATTATTCCATGTAATTGCTAATTTGTTTAAACAAATTATTATTGTTTATTTACAACTTTTTATCAAATTAAGCTACAGAGTTGTAACTTTTTTTTTATTTTGTAGTTTTAATTCTTAATTTTCACTACAAAAAAAAATTTTTTATTTTTCAATTCAAAAATTCAAACACTTGCGACATAAGAGAATAATAAATTTTAAAAAAATGTAAAAATGAATGTCTCATTTTTTTGACATAAAACAGAAGACGGGGTTATACCCATGAAAATTAGAAAAAAAATTTTTTAGTCCACCCTAGTATAATTATTATCGTCCGTAACTATCTGGACTATTACTTATTTATCACAGAAAAATATGTTTTTTTTTTCTCAAAATATATTAATTAACATTGTTTTTTCTTTAAAGAGCAAATAAATATTGAAATTTTGCCAAATATGAAATAAATTAATTATTGTGCTTGGGGCACACTTTTATAGATTAATCAGTTCCAGCAGGTGATTTTTATTAATTTTGTATTTCTCATGAACTCTGTATTTCTTTGTATTTTATTTTATTTTCTTTATTTCATTTATTTAAAATTATTTTTCCTCAAACTTCTACAGTTATTTCTCTTTCAAAATTCATTGAAATAAATTTTTAAATATACATTTATTTGCTTTTAAAAATCATACAAATTTTAGTTTTTGAGGTTATATTAAGTGCTCGAACGTCGTTTTACTGCCAAGAAAAACACACTTTGAAAAAAATGTCTACCGTGTCTGAAATATTTTAGATACTTTAAATCTTTTCACTCTATCATTTCAAAGATAAAATTATATGCTTTTTAAAAATCTGTTATTAAAAAAAAAATAAAAAAAAAACACAAGAGATACAAAAATTTTAAAAATCTATAGATTTACTTTGTCGAAAACGCATAATATATCTCTTATTTCTAAATCCAAAATGGCGGCTTAACAATGGAGGATAAAGCAAACAAAAAAAATTATTTCCACAATTTTTTATCAATTTAACTGAAAAATGAAAAAATAGTATTCTGAAAATAATAAAATTTTAAAAATGTGTCTTTTTGGTCGTTAATAGTTAATGCTGTAAATTGGAAAAATATTGCAGATCATATTTACTGATTTTTTTCTCTTTTAATAGATCTTCAATTTTTAAAAAATAGTGTAAAAGCGAGTATTAAAATTACTTTAATAGTTTTATGTTTAAAAAACACGTTCCAGCTTTTTTTCTATAAAATTGGTTTACGACATATTCATACTTCTTAAAAGTCAGGAAATATGAATAATAACAAAGTCATTCGGACAAAAAGTTTAATGTTTAAAAAATTCCGAAGTTTTGAAATCAAAACAATTTTTTTTTTAGTGAGTCTATTAGTATAAAATATAATAAATTTTAAATATCTAATAAGAATAAAAGTATGTATTATATAGAGAATTATAAAATATATAAGAATATATAAAAAATCGTACCAAGAATTAAAATATAATATTCTTGTGTAATTGTCATGGTTTTTGTCCTTGGAAGGTTTAATTTATTGTTGTTAATGAGTTGACAGTGATTAGAGTTCAGTTACAATCAAGAAGTCGTTCACTTTACATTTACAATTTTAAATTTATTTCTAATCTGTATTTAAAAATTGTGAATGTTTGTTTTTCATGTTAGTTGTGATTTTTAGTTTTTTTTGTTAATCTTTTACAAGTTTTAAGTGAAAATATATTTTAAAAAATTCAAGAAATGAATAATTATTATAATTTTTTCTGGGTATGTTCAATGATTTCTACTTCAAAATTATTATAATTTATTAAATTATTCTTTATTTACTTCTATTAATAATTTTAAATTCTTTGATTCTTTCTTCATGAATTCTAAATTTTGTTATATGTTTTAATTATTTCTCTGATTTTTTATGTCTTTGTAGATAATAAATATATTATATTTTATAACTTTCTATTTGTTCTTCTTTGATATTTAAAATTTATTATATTTTATACCATTAAACTCTCTGAAGAAGAAATCGTTTAGATTTAGAAATTTCGGAATTTTTTAAACATTATACTTCCTGTCTGTTTGAAAATCTGGACCCTTTACTTAAAATAAATTTATCTAAAATTAAAAGTATTTATTAAAATTTTACATTTTTGAGAGAAAGAATGAAAAATATGACAAATATCTTTTTAAATAGTAAGAGCTTTCTAAGGGAACAATATTCGTTTTCATTTCTTTATAATATAAAAAATAAAATTATTTTCTGTAAAATCTGGCAAATTTCTAGTATTGTTCTTTTTTTTTTTGACAAATATTGTCGTAGGAAAATTACCTTAAAGGTGTTTATTTTATTTTTAAATTTGCCAATTTGGGTCAATGGTGTTTTTTAAGTGATCTATTTTCGTAGTAGACAACGACCTTGCATCTTCGTTTTAATGGGTGATTTATTTTAGTTAGCTATTTTAAACCATCTTCATCATTAGACAAAATAAATTATTATATTAAGTAAAATATTGGTTTAAGAGTTGTAATAATATTTTTTTTACTTAACACAAACTCTAAGTTTTTTCTTTCTTACGTTAAATAACATTTTTGTGAAGATCAAGTATTTTTATACTTCTTATAAAGTTTAAAAAAAATTACTAGTTATTATTATATTTTTATTTTTTGTTTATTTTTTAATTATTATATAATTAAGTAATTAATTACTTAATTTACATAAAACTAATTGCTTTCTCAGAATTTTGAAAATGAAGAACTAGATTTTAATATAAAAACTTCTTTTTTTTTTAATATTGTTATACAAATAATTAGTAATTAGCATTTATTGGTGGTATGTTCTGGTTGTTTGTGTAAATAGTGATTTTTAGTCAAATAGTTTCATTTGGTAATTTTTAGGATTAGAAACGTAGGTTTTTTTAAATTGTAGTTTAATCATTCCAATATATAGAGTGTTTTGGTGCTTCTTCAATAGAATTTTGTGAAATAAATGTGTATCTCTGTCCCAGCTTTAGAAAAAATTTGCTTTTTTTAATTTTTATTTCCGTATTTTTAACTGATTTTCGTGGGGGGCATGATTAATTTCTAAAATTCTTTATTTAGAATTTTCATTTTATAAAACGTTATTGCATAAAATTTCCTTTCTGTCGAATTTTAAGTTTTCAAATTTGTTTTTAATTAAACTTAATCCAGATTTTTACTTAACAGAATTTTTAGGTCACCGAATTTATGTTTAACAGAATTTCCATTTTACGGAATATATTTTAAACCAACATTTTATTTAAAAGAATTTGAGTTTTTTTTTTCTTTTTGATAAATGAAAATTAAAATCGAATTCTTTTAAATAAATGTCAGTCCAAAATAAATTCTGTAAGATGATAATTTTGTTATACTTGATTATTAATCCGGTGACCTAAAAATGTTTTTCAGTAAATTTCGGATTAATTTTTCGATTAAAAAGAGATTTGAAAAATTGACATATTCGTCAAAAAAAGAAATTACATCTAATAAAATTCTATAAAATGAAAATTCTAAATAATGAATTTTCGAAATAAATCATGAGCCCCATTTTCGTAAATCTGACAAATTTCATCTTAAACCTGTGATTAAATTTTAAAAAATTAATTTAACGCTAAACTTAAGGATTAACAAATTTAATTTAAAACAAAATAAACCATTAAAATTCATAAAAATATATAATTCTCTAAAATATTACGAATCTCAAAAATCTCTAATTTTTGTCCACTTTTAAGTTTTAATGGTTCATTTTGTTTTAAATTAAATTTGACACATTTTGTCTAAATGAAACAAAGTGTTCAATGATAATTTTTCTCGTTTTTCTATTTCAAAAAGCAAAACAATGACTTTCAAACATAACCTCTTTTTGAATATATGTCCAATGCCCCCTTAAATATTAAAAATTCTTGATTTAATTATTTTTATCACCTCAAAATGAAGATACAAATTTATTTCAAAGGATTGAACAAGCACAATAAAAACCCTGTGAAATGGAACATTTTCTTAAGGAGGTTCTCTCCATTAACATAACCTCAAACTAAAAAATGTCTTTTCCCAACAAATAAAAATATTATTAAAATTAATTTCTCTAAATTTTGAAAGACCCATTTGCACATTATTCAGAAAAAGTTAAGTTGAACTAAAATTTATTGTTTAAGGCTGATCAAACCTGTGAACAAAAATGCTCTCACCTGATTTCAATGTTGACGTCTCTCGCTCTTAAAAGACAAAATAAATTATCGAATGTTGATTTATTAGAAGTATAAGAGTGGCACATGTCATGGAACCTAAATTTTGTTGCTATAAAAAGTGTTAAATATTATTTTTTAATAATTTTTCCAAATTTCAAAAATACTTTAAAAATAATATTTAACTCTTTTTTATAGTAAGAATATTAAATTTCCACCAATTGTGCCTATTTATTATTTCTAATAAATCAGTATTTACTAATTTATTTTGTTTTTTAAGAGCGATAAATGTCAACGTTGAAATCAGTTGAGAGCATTTTTGTTCAGGTTTGATCAACCTTAATAACTTTTAAACAAAATATTCTTTAACAAAACCCAACAAATAAAATTGTAAAGAATATTTCGACAAGAGAATCATTTAAAATTTGGTAAAATTGATTTGAATAATATTTTTATTTGGTGCGAAAAACGACTTTCCAATTTGAGGTTATGTAAATGGAGACAACCTCCTTAATCTTGAAAAAAAATTGTTACCGCACTTTTGTCATTTTGCACTGTATTTAATACCGCACAGCATATTTTTTAATACTATGAAATTTTTTAAATAAGTTTTTGTTATACTGGTAATTTAATTTTAAGTAAAAAAAATTAATTATACATTTAATTGTCTTTTTTAATGAGCTGTTCTTAGAGAAATAGAAGGCTTTTGGAATAGCACAAATTCAGGTGCACTCACAGACTGGATTTTTATTTCTATTCTTATTTTTTAGTTGTAGGGGTATCGTTGATTTTGTTGTCTCTTTTGTGGTTTGTCAGGATATATTTTAAGCATGGAGAATGACACTGCATAGAGCCACCAAACCTACAATAATTTTCGTAACCACACCGTTTGTATGCATGATGTGATGTATATATACATATACTTAAATCTTAAATGATGTATGTATATTTTATTTATTTCGAACTTGGTTTGCAAGGAATTGTGCATCTCTTTAATTATTTACTCTGTACATAGTTCATCTAATGTTATTTATTTTTAATGATTATATACCTATAACTGACCTGAATTTAAATTATTTATTATAGAATTTTTGTATTAATTTTATTACTTTTTTAGTTGCTTATTAGATGAATTTCAGATTATAGAATTTCTTGATATTTTTTAAGTCAGGATTTGGAAACTTTCTAGAAAAGAGGTTATGTTTGAAGCCGTTGTATTTGCTTTTTGGAATAGAAAAAGTAACTGTTAATCTAATTTTATTTAGACAAAATGTGGCAAATTTAATTTAAAACAAAGCAAACATTTAAAACACATAATTGAACGAAAATGAAAGAATTTCTAGTATCTTTCTTTTTTCTGAAACGTTTCTGAATCTGGAAAATCTTTAATTTTTATCCAATTAAGAATTTGAAGTTTTTATTTTGTTTTTAATTACATTTGTCACTATTTGTCTGTAAATAAATTACATTCCAAGTTAGTTTTTTTATTTCAAGAAGCAAAATAATGACTTTAAACATAACCTCTTCTTTAAGATGTGTCCAATTTCTCCTTAACCAACATTTTTGAAATGGTTAATTAAATTTATTGAATTTCTATAATAATTTTGAAAATTTGCCTTCGTTAGTAAATTTTTCGTTAGGAAATTGTAGATCTGAAATAAAAACTTATATTAATCGAATGAAAATAAAATTTTGTGTTTTTTATTTTTAGAGAAACGCACAATCGCAGATATTTGAAAGTAGCGGAGAAAGCTTTAATACTGGCATTGATGAGGAAGCGAAATTTTTAGAAAAACGGCTACTGGAACAGCAAAGACAGTCAGAAGAAGATAGTCGATGGCTTGCAAGAGAAGAGGTAGAAAAAAGAATAAATAAAACAAATTTTAGCATTTCATGCTCGCATTATTAAATTCTACAATTCATTATTTAGAATTTTCATTTAATACGATGGCATTAGATATTATTTCCTATATGCGAAATTTGTATTTTTCGAATTTATTGTCAAATGTAAAATATTTTTTAACACAATTTTCATTTTACAGAATTTATTTTGAACACCCTAAAAAAAATTTTAGAGCGAAGTTTAATATTAACCAATCATAATTTTCTCGATAATTTCTGATTGGTTAATTTTAAAATTCGCGCCAAAATCTCTGTCAGATGTTTATTCGGTTATTTGCAATTTCGGACAAATGAAGATTCGGCGTTTTAAAAATTCAATTTGTGCAAATACAAATTCGGATAAATGTCGGAAAATTCGATTAAATTCGAATTCTTAAATAAGAAGTCGGTTAAAAATAAATTCTGCAAAATGAATTCGATAAAGTAAAAATTCGGATTTATTTAAATTCGATTGAAGGCAAATTCGGAAAATTAAAAATCGGTAAAAAGAAAATTACATATACATTTATATATCTAATAAAATTCTAAATAATTAATTTTGCTATTTAATCATGTGGCCCTTGTGTAACATTTATTTGTAAAAATTATACTTTTCAAAGATAATATAAAGATGTTAATGTGGCGAAATAATTATATTTTTACAATACTAATGAAATAATAAATAATATTACAGAAACGCCTTTCAATCGCAACTAGTGGAGATGAAAGCGCAAGTCCTCCAATTCCTCGATCAGTAAATCAATCTCCTAGTCACGAACCTCACACAACAAGCACTGGATCTCTAGGATCTGACAAAGGATCGGAAAAAGTAATTGTTCTAAAGGTAATTTTTAGTTTAAAAACTTTTTTAATAATTAAACTAATTTTTTCGTGATATTTAAAAGTATTTAAAATTCCGAAAATCAGCATCTTGAAACATAAATGGAATTCTATGATAATTAATAATACTGACGGTAATGAACGTGAAGAAATATATTTAAATTGTTAATTTATAATTAAAATAATAACAATTTCTAAATAATAATTGCTGCCTTTGTTTTATAATATTTTATAACTACAGCTATCTTTCACTGTGTTTACTACAAATAAAATTTTTAATTTTCCCTTTACATTATTTAAAATGATTCTAAATTAAAAAAATTTTTTTTATAAATTCGGCTGAACTTTTTATTTAAATATATAATTGTTACACATTTTCCCTCTATTTTGTATACTATTTTTTTTTATTTTTCAAAACCTTTAAATTATTTTTTTTAAATTTATAATAAATTAATAGGTAGTTAGATATAGATAATTTTATGTATTTTCTTTTTTTTAGAAAATGGAACCAACTCCTACTGCTGATTTGGATAGAACCAATGATAAAGTTTATGACTGTACAACATCTGTCGTAAGAGCTGTGATGTCTTTATCTCAAGGTATTAAAAAATAGTGTTTAACGATTATTAAATAATTGGTAAAATATCTATTTCAATGAAGGATATTTTAGGGGAAATAGGGGACTGAATATACAAAAATAGGGAACTTTTAGGGTACTTTAAAAATTTTGTAAATAAAGATAAATGAATTATATACAGTAGAACCTCGATTATTTTATTTTGGTAGGACAAAATAACAAAGTTGTAGGATAAAAAAAATATAATAACAGAATTTTCAAATTAATAAAAAAAAAAAATTACTACAAATTGTAGAAAGTAATTTAAAACTGATAAATAATAATTCAAAATTATAGAAAATGAATGCAGAACTTGAGAAGTAATTGAAAATACAAGATAATAATTGAAATATAAATGATGAGAATAATTAAAAATTGAAGAAAATAATTGAAAAATAATAAGACAATTGAAGAACATAATTAATAAATAAGAAAAATAATTTGAAAGGGTACATATATGAACTAAGACAAAATAATTGATAAAAGATAAAAATAATGGTGAATTAAAAAAATGAAATTGAAGTAATTAATTAAAAAATAAAGAACATAATTAAAAATTGGGAAAAAAAACAATTAAAAAAGATTATAAAACTAATCAAAATTGAAAGAATGAGTTCAAATTTGACATAAATAATTGAAGATTTAATAAATCAATTTAAAAATAATTTAAAGAATTAAAAACTGTTTCTATAATTGCAAAATTATAGAAACAACTTAAAATTGAAGACAATAATTGGTAATTGAGAAAATGATTAAAAATTGAAAAAATTCATTTAAAAATGATAAGAATTACATGAAAAAAATTCAAAATAGATGAAAACAATCGAGAATTGAGAAAAATAATTAAAAATTTAGGATATTAATTAAAAAATAATTAAGGTAATTTAAAATCCAACAAATTAATGAATAAGTTATCAAACAAATTAAACATTGAAAACAAAGAATTGAAATTTAAGATTAATAAATGAAGATTAAGTAAATCAAACTGAAAATAATTTTAAACTAGGTGAGAATTATGTCCATTTCAGGGACAGTTCGCTTCCAAGTAAGCAAAATAATTTGCTTCCTCATAGAGGAAGCAAGAAATTAATAATATATAAGTTAATTGGGGAAGTTATTTAAAAATGAAGAATTTTAAATGCAAAAAAATGTAAAAATATGAATTATTTTACGAATTCTTCATCAATTATAAAAGTTATATACGTCAATCGATTCGTTTTGAGATAAGGAATATGATTTTTGTATTCATTAAGTTGTATTTTTAGCATAAAGAATTTTTTGTCAAAAAACAATTTTTTTCGATGAAAAAAGGTGCTCAAAAAAATTTGGTTGGGTATTTTCAAAAATCCTTGTGTCCAAATTTAGATATTCATGAGCTTAATAAGTCATCCAAATTTTATTGGAATCCGTTTAAGCGTTCTCAAGGTATCTTGTACACAAGAAACGCTATACACACACACATATACACACACACACACATACATCTGGACATTTGCTTAGGAATGAAAATTTTCGCTTTTTAGATGAAAATGAGTCGATTTAGACTATTTTTGGAAAATCGAAAATTTTAACGATCACAAAGCTTCCTCTATGAGGAAGCAAAATTGAAGAAAAAAATTGCAAAATTACAGAAATAATTGAAAATTGAAGACAGTAATTTAAAATTTAGAAAATATTTGATAATTTAAAAAAACAATCGAGAATTAAGAAGAATAATTGAAAAATGGCAAAAATAATGATAAATTTTTTACAATAATTGAAATTAGAGATAAATAATTGAAAATTTAGGAAATTAGGTAATTACAAAATACCGGAAGTAATTGTAAATTGAAAAAAAATAATAGAAAAATTCTTAAATTTATTAACAATTATTTATTTAATTACAATTTTAAACTAGGTGAGAATTATGTCCATTTCATGGACATTTCGCTTCCAAGTAAGCAAAATAATTTGCTTCCTCATAGAGGAAGCAAGAAATTAATAATATATAAGTTAATTGGGAAAGTTGTTAAAAAAAAACTTTTTAATGCAAAAATACTTATGTAAAAATATGAATTATGTATTCTTTAAGTTGTATTTTTAGCATGAAAAAAATTTTTGTCAAAAAACGATTTTTTTCGATGAAAAAAGGTGCCCAAAAAAATTTGGTTGGGTATTTTCAAAAATCCCTGTGTCCAAATTTAGACATTCATGAGCTTAATATGTCATCCAAATTTTATTGGAATCCATTAAAGCGTTCTCGAGATATCTTGTACACAAAAAACGCTATACACACACACACACACACACACACACACACACACACACACATACATCTGGACATTTGCTAAGGAATGAAAATTTACGCTTTTTAGATGAAAATAAGTCGATTTAGACTATTTTTGGAAAATCGAAAATCTTAACGATCACAAAGCTTCCTCTATGAGGAAGCAACAAATAACACAAGCCTGCAAAAAAAAATTTTTTTCTGTTGTTTGAGATCGGTAAGTCATTTCCCGTAGTTTTTGATGCGCTGAATTCAAATCTGGTAAGGAAAACCTCCCATCACGTCAGGATTTTGAGAAAAGTAGGGGTAAAACTCCCAAAAATCACGTTTTTGGCACTTTTTGGAAATTTGTACCGAGCAATTCCGACGTGCTAGAGACTTGTCATAGAGGTTAAATTAAAGCTTGAACCCTATACTTTACGATGATATAATGATATTGGCAACAACATGCTAAATTAACTGTCAAACATGGTTTTTTTGACAGTTGTCAAGCATAAAAAATGTCTTTCACTGTCGGTAAATACAACTATTTTAAAAATTGATTGGATTCGCTTGATACTTGTTACTTGGGGATTTTTGGGGTCGCTGAATACGAATATGTAATCAGATTTCAAAAATTCAAAATGGCGGATCCAATATGGCGGACGATTTTGTTAAAAATTGATTGGTTTCGTTTAGAACCGCCATATTGTATCCGCCATTTTGAATTTTTGAAATCTGATTACATATTCGTATTCAGTGACCCCAAAAACCCCCGAGTAACAAGTATCAAGCGAATCCAATCAATTTTTAAAATAGTTGTATTTACGGACAGTGAAAGACATGCTTGACAACTGTCAAAAAAAACCATGTTTGACAGTTAATTTAGCATGTTGTTGCCAATATCATTATATCATCGTAAAGTATAGGGTTCAAGCTTTAATATAACCTTTATGACAAGTCTCTAGCACGTCGGAATTGCTCGGTACAAATTTTCAAAAAGTGACAAAAACGTGATTTTTGGGAGTTTTACCCCCACTTTTCTCAAAATCCTGACGTGATGGGAGGTTTTCGTTACCAGATTTGAATTCAGCGCATCAAAAACTACGGGAAATGACTTACCGATCTCAAACAACAGAAAAAATTTTTTTTTTGCAGGCTTGTGTAATTAAAGGTATAGTAAATCGTTAAAAAATAATTGAAAAATTTATAATTGGAAGAGAAAAATTGAAAAATTAAAGAAATCAATTTAATAATGATTAAAATATTTGAAAAATATTACAAATGACTGAAATTTGAGATAAATAAATTAAAAATGTAGAAAGTATATAAAAGTATTTTTCAAAACTAAAAATTGGAGAAAATTTTTCAAAGTTATAGAAACAATTGAAAGTTTAAGAAAATAAATAAAATTTATGAAAAATAAGTGATAAAATTACAAAATATTTTTGAAATTTATTAAAATAACTGAAAAATGTTATTATTTAATGATGAAAAAAATTAGAATGTAAACAAATAATTGCAAAATTTAAAAATTAAATAAAAAATAAAGAAAGTATTTAATAAGTAAAAAAAATAATTTTAGGAGAAAAATAGAAAAAATGCGAAAAAATTAAGAAATAATGACAAACATAATTGTAAATTGTAGAAAAGAATTGGAATCTGAGATGAAGGATTGAAAATACTAAAATACTAAATAGGGGACTTTTAGGGGGCAATCGCAAAATAGGGGACATTTAGGGGAAATAGGGGACAGCCTGTGAAGCCTGAATCTATAAAAATCTTAAATTACCAAAATCTGAATCGATCTAAATAATAATCGTATTGATTTATAAAATTTGAATTTCTAATTGAATTTAAATTTCAATTGATCAAAAACTTAATTTATCGAAATTTAACTTTTTTCAAACTTTGATTTAAATTTCAATTTAACCAAACTTTCAATAAATCATAATTTCTATTTGCCAAAGCATTCATTAATGAAAAATTGTATTAATTCTAAATTTAATTCATAAATTTTTGAAGTGAGGCAAATTTCAAATCATATTAATTTTAATTAATTTCAAATTTAATATTTGAAAATACGAAACTATGAAAATTTTGATCTATATAAATGTAATAATGTCTTGTGATATTATTTGAATAAAAATATTGTTTTGAAGACAAACAACAATTATTACTGACATTTTATATTAAAAAATAAAAGCTAATATTTATAAGCTAATAGAATATAATTAATTACTAAAAAAATTTTTTTAAACGGATTGAGAGGATAATTTCTAGTTAATTTAATAAAAATTATATTTTTCTTTTCCAGGTGTTCAACAAAGTAAAGCGGACCAATATTTGGAACTAGTTAGAAGAGTGGGAATCGAATTAAGAGCTCTTCTTTCATCCGTAGACAGTCTAGTCGAAATTTTGCCAGTTTCTGCTCATCGAGAAGTTGAAATGGCACACAAAGTTCTCAGTAAAGACATGTCGGAACTGGTTTCATCATTAAGACTTGCCCAAAATTATAGTGCAACCACTCTTGACGCCGAATATCGAAAGTAAGTTGAATTTATTTATCAGCTTTGATTTTTACTGCGTAGAGGTGCCAGTTATTAAACATTTAGTGTTGTAGGTCGTCGAATAATTCAACATGAAACTAATCAAGAAGAAACAACAGCGCGGTTAAAATTGTACACATTTAAACTCTACAATGATAAATTCTAAACGTTAAATTCTACAATAGGATTTTTGATAACATATTAATATTAAATCCTAGCTTATTAAATTCTACAAATTTAAACTCTACAATGATAAATTCTACACACTAAAACTCTACAATAAGATTCTTTTTTGTAAAACATTAATATTATTAAATATTCAGAAATCACAAATGTTTACACATGTAACTTATGTGTTTATATTTTTTACCTTCCCACATCGAATAATTTTTCTGAATAAAATATTGGAAGAAATTTAACTTTTTTCTACTATTAATATTAAATCCTACATAGTTAAATTCTACACATTTATAACCTCTTTCATTACACAGACCCAAAACGAAAAAAAAGTTCCCTGACCTGGGTATGAGACCAATATTTTTCTATGTATTTTGTGGCGCTGAATCCAAAATTAGAATTGGCTATTCGCCCAGCTTATCAAGCTTTGACTCTAACCTCAAAATCAATAAAATAGCACTTTTTTCGTTAGAATCTGAACTCGAATTAACGTCAATACATGCCTACACGGAGAGAAATCTGTTACCTTTAACGCATGGAAACCTAACCTTCGATAATCGCAACCAGGCTGTGTCGACTCCCTATACTTTTTTGGCGAATTAATTTAGTTAAGGTGAAGACACTGCAGAGGCGCTGATGTCAATGTTTTCGACCGGCTTACGTCCAAACTAACCTCGTACATTTGTATCTGTCAATCCTGTCAGATGTGTTTTTTTTTTAAATTGAACAGAACAAGTTTTAATTAAAGAGACATAAGTAAAAACTTTTTGGCAATTATGAAAAAGAACGAAAGTAATTGAAAATTGAAGAAAATAATACAAATAATGAAATAATTGAAAAGTCAGATAAATAGTTAGAAATATTTTTAATTATGAAACAAATGTAAAGAAATGAAATTTGAAGGAAATAAATTTTGGAAAATAATAGAAAAATGTTTTTAAATTTTATAACTTGCCGAAAATAATTAAAATATGATTCATTTAAATTATTTAAATAAATAAAAAACAATAATTAAAATTTGAAAAAAAATACATGAAGATCTTAGAATTCAATGGAAAAAAAAAAGAAAATAACTAAAAATTGGAGAAAATAATTGAAGAACTAAGCTAAAAGTAATTGGAATTTACGATAATTAATAAACAAATTTTGAAATTATGAAAACAAAGAAAAATAATTAAAAATTAAAGAAAACAATTGAAATTTTAGAAAAATTGGAAAAAAGACTGGAAGAATGCTAAAAATAATTGAAATTTACGATAATTAGTTATTTTGTTTAGAAATTATGAAAACAAAGAAAAATAATTAAAAATTGAAGAAAATAATAGAAATTTGAGAAAAATACTTAAAAAATTTTAGAAATTTATTTTATAAAATGAGGAAAACTAAAAATTGGAGAAAAGTCTGGAAGAAAGCTACAAATAATTGAAATTTATGATAGTTAATAAAAAAGATTTGAAATTCTGATAACAAATGAAAATAATTATAAATTAAAGAAAATGTTTGAATTTTCAGAAAAATACTTAAAAATCTTAGAAAATAATTTTAGAAAATGAGTATTGTCAATTTTTAATTAATTTTATCATTTTTTAATTATTTTTTTCGATTTTTAATTATTATACTCATTTTCTAAAATTATTTTCTAAGATTTTTAAGTATTTTTCTGAAAATTCAAACATTTTCTTTAATTTATAATTATTTTCATTTGTTATCAGAATTTCAAATCTTTTTTATTAACTATCATAAATTTCAATTATTTGTAGCTTTCTTCCAGACTTTTCTCCAATTTTTAGTTTTCCTCATTTTATAAAATAAATTTCTAAAATTTTTTAAGTATTTTTCTCAAATTTCTATTATTTTCTTCAATTTTTAATTATTTTTCTTTGTTTTCATAATTTCTAAACAAAATAACTAATTATCGTAAATTTCAATTATTTTTAGCATTCTTCCAGTCTTTTTTCCAATTTTTCTAAAATTTCAATTGTTTTCTTTAATTTTTAATTATTTTTCTTTGTTTTCATAATTTCAAAATTTGTTTATTAATTATCGTAAATTCCAATTACTTTTAGCTTAGTTCTTCAATTATTTTCTCCAATTTTTAGTTATTTTCTTTTTTTTTTCCATTGAATTCTAAGATCTTCATGTATTTTTTTTCAAATTTTAATTTTTTTTTTTTATTTATTTAAATAATTTAAATGAATCATATTTTAATTATTTTCGGCAAGTTATAAAATTTAAAAAGAATGTTTTTAAATTATTTTCCAATATTTATTTCCTTCAAATTTCAATTCTTTACATTTGTTTCATAATTATAAATATTTCTAACTATTTATCTGACTTTTCAATTATTTCATTATTTGTATTATTTTCTTCAATTTTCAATTACTTTCGTTCTTTTTCATAATTGCCAAAAAGTTGTTACATATGTCTCTTTAATTAAAACTTGTTCTGTTCAATTTAAAAAAAAACACATCTGACAGGATTGACAGATACAAATGTACGAGGTTAGGTTGGACGTAAGCCGGTCGAAAACATTGACATCAGCGCCTCTGCAGTGTCTTCACCTTAACTAAGTTAATTCGCCAAAAAAGTATAGGGAGTCGACACAGCCTTACTGAAGTGCCGTGCTTTTATTTCACAAATTCATGAATTAATAGTAAGGCAAAGTTCTGTACAGAAATAGTAAACGCGTCATTACTAATATCGTTCTACAGTGGCGCTGATAGCGCGCGTCAACTTTGGGTACTAGAATTGCACCGAGCCCGTTCGCTTTTCGCACGACCTTCCTTGCATTTATTTCAACGTGACATGGACAAAGCGCATAAACTTCTGTTGCTTTACTAGTACAGAAATAAAACGTGCGTTTTTAGCACCATAGAGGTGGAGATATTGTATGAGTGGTTTGCAATTCACGCACCGAAGAACCTAGTACCAGAAAGGTATGGTTTTCGTGGAAAAATAGTTACTGTCATATACGTTTCTTACATCATAAACAACCATGCAAAAATGGCAACCGTCCATCATGCAATTTGAGTAAGAGATTTCTCTCCGTGTAGCGCTAATAGAAATGTTACTTTTTGCCTCTTTCCCGGTTTTCTGTTTTTTCGAGTATTTTTATAAGACTCGAGAAACAAGAAAACCTAAGAAAAATCGGGCTTAAAGTATTACTCTTGTGTCTTGTCTTGGGTTTCCCTGAAAACTTAAATTATTAGTTTATTTAATTTATCTACTTTTATCTATAATTATTTACTATTATTATTATATATATCTTTTCTTTTATGGTTATTTAACTTTATTAGTATTATTTACTTTTTACGCGAAAAACAGCGCTCACGAGTAAGGAGGAGGGAGAAAACAAGTCCCAGCGTCGACCAATACGCTGCCTTCGTTTTTCGTAGAGATCCTCAAGGGAGAGTTGAGACAAGTTTCCCCTTCTACTGCCCATGCGGGTTTCCGGAAACGAAAGTGACGATATTGCAAATTGTATCATTGGTCGAAAAGAGCGGGCTAATTTTAAAAATTTTGGTTTTAAAAGCATTTCAAAACGGAACCGCCATTTTGGACCAATGAAATTAACTTTTTATGAACATCCGTTTCCGGAAACCCGCGACTAGTCAGAATCCAAGTCAACATGTCCCAACTCTCCCTTGAGGATCTCTAGTTTTTCGCTTTCACTCTCTCTCTCTCTCTCTCTCTCTCTCTATCCTATGCTCAGTGGCCCGGCCCAGATGCATGTAACTGTTGATTTTCGTCTTTATATTAATATTTTCACTTAGGATAATCCGATTTTAATAAAATTTATATGTATGTTTTTGGTTTTAAACGCACTTTTCGACTATTAAGTTTAAAAGTTATTTTTAAATGTTTCAGTAAAATTGATTAAATCTAGTTCCTAGTTCGCCGCCAGGCTCGCAGATCGCCGCGGTACACAGTCGAGTTAATGTACAGCGTAGATATAAGGTCGAGCGTGCGATGACTCGACACCACTCACTGGTCTGTACATTGCTTCGTACAGACCATTCCTCAGGCTGTACGTTGCACGGGCGTCAGACTGTTTTGCCACGAATAAAGTAGAATAAAGTAATTAAAAACATCAGGGTCTTCGAAATCAAAGAGAATCCTGTTGATATAATTTCATCACTTAGGACTTAGGAGGTTAATAATAACCAAGTTATTTGTTTACTCATTAATAACCACATTAAGAAAAAATTTTAACCCATATCAAACTGACAAATTGTATTTATCGTTATTCATTTATTATTGAAAATTCGGTTACATTCGCATATTATATAATTGAACATCCCACTCGTCAGCTTGACTCTCCGGAGTGTAAGAGAAATTATGAACTATGGGTCATGTTTACAAAATAAAAAATATAGTAGAGTGTAAGAGCTATTATATTAAGTGTCTGATTAATAAAATAACTTTTTAACCATGAGAATTTAACACTCCAGTTTTCTCAGTGTAATATGTTAGTTCTTTAATAATTTTTACTTCGGGCGAGTAACATGACAATGTGTAAACAATATATTAACCGATTTTACCCCCCTCCCCCTTCACCCCAATTAAAATTCTAAAAAAGCTATAAAACTTCAAAAATTCATATCTTTTTAGATTCGCGTTATATCGTAAAGCTTTATTCATAAAATTTGATTTCATTTCATGTCTATTGTAGGAATAAAATTGCAGAAAGTAGTTTTTTAAAAGTTTTTAAAATTAGAGATTTTTTGATTTTCGAAATTTGTTTTTTTTTTACATGTTCGGTCTAAAATGGCTGAATAACAAACTTGACTTTTATCTTTGGACCTTGAAAAAGTGTACCAAAGATGAAGGTGTTCCAAGAATTTTTACTCAAGTTATCGGATGCCAAAATTATTTCTACAGACAGACAGACAGGCAGACACTATCGTAAGAAACACATTTTTTTAGAATCAAGAGAAAATAAGAATTTATCCGATAAACTGAGACCTTTCTAATATTTGGCATCATTATCCTACATATCTATAAATAAAAATCAAATTTACATAAATTTCTTATTATTTTCAGAGGAATGTTGTCGGCTGCTCACGTGCTTGCAATGGACGCTAAAAATCTTTTGGATGTGATTGATTCAATACGAATACGTTATCCGTACGTCAATAACCAAATTTGCCAAAGACAGAACGATTCTTTTATACGAGGTTCAACACCTGAAAATCGAATTCGTTCAAGTCAGTCTGGGGAACACCTTCTCAGGAGAAGCCAGTCTAGTGAAAGACAAGGTCATACTTTTAGACAAAGCCAGAGTGGAGATGTTTTGCACAGGATGGGCCAGTCTGTCGATCGTTCACTGCAGGTAACATTTTTATTTTTATACGATTTTTAACACTCACAAATTTTTAATTTATTTATAACTTTAGTTTTATCACACCTCTTAAAATTATATTTCAAAAATCATTTATGTAAAATTACTTATAGTTGACTATTATCATCAAATTAAAAAACAACGGATAATACGTTTCGATGAAATCGAGGATGAAATGAATAATTACTCAATGTTATTATATTAAAATTTAATTTGCAAAAGTCAGTAGAATTAAATTATCATTAAATTAATTATCAATTTCAATTATTTTTGGAAAAATCTTACAAATTAAGAAATTTTACGTTTGAATTAATTGCTATTATATGTTTAATTACCTACTTTACAATAAGTCAAAATAATTTTTAAATTTAATCCAAACTTTTATTGACTAAAATTTCACTTATTCTAGAACTTCTATTAATATATATTTAAATTACAAACTTAAATTATTCCAAACATTTATTATAAAATATTATTTACAATTCTACAATTGTTGTATTTCATAAAAATTGATTAGATAATTGAATTAAATTTTAGTTTTTGAATCACAGTCATATATAGCCTGTAAAACAATTAAACAGTTTTATATACAAAAATATGTTATAGTTAAGTAAATAGTTATTTTTTAATAAAGTAAAATTTTCTATGGTTAAAAAAGATATCATTTAAAACATTAAAATTGAAAATGTGCATCTCTCTTTAAATTTTAAAATCAATTATATTGATCCATTTTACTAACAATAAGTGTCAGGTTTATAAATTTATAGTATATTATGCACCAAGCGTCATAAGTGCGTCTTTATAGTCGAGCGCAGATATTTCCAACGAGTTGCAGGCGAGAGCAAGACCGAGGCGAAGCCGAGGTCGCTCGAGCCGGAGACGAGTTTGGAAATATCGCGCGAGACGAAAGACGCACCTATGACACATGGTACATACGATTCTTTATGCAACAAAGGCGTATTATGGTCACTCTACGCTACCTATGCCGGTGCATGCTAAGTTTTTCCATATAGCCCAGCAGGTCAATAAAGTAACCATTACTGCCCTAGGGTAATAATGGATACTTTATTGACCTGCTCGCGGGTCAATAAAGTATCCATTATTGCCCTAGGGTAATAATGGGCACTTTATTGACCGCTGGACTATAAGGAAGAACTTAGGATGCGCCTATATAGGTAGGTAAAGTGACCATAAAACGCCTGAGTTGCATAAAATAAATTACCTTAGGCAAACTGAAAATAGAATAGGATAAAACAAATAAGAAGTATTTGAAACGGATTAAACTAATTGAGAGCAATTGAAAAATTGGATTGAATTTTAATTTTGAATCGAATGAATTGGATCAACAAATGATAATATTTATTAAAAATTGGATGATCTAAATTTTGACGAACTAAAATTTAATTTAATCGATAAAAATATTACTGGCATGTTTAGGCCTTTAGTTCAAATTATTTAAAATTTAAATACTGAAAATTAAAATTTTTAAAAATTGGAAATAACTGTGTGTTAAAAAAAGTCTGAATCCATAATAATAGTTACAGACAATTTTAAATAAATTGAAATTTTAATCGATTTGAAATTTAGATTGTTTAAACTTTGATGTAATCGATATATATTAAATTCGAATTTTAATTAGCATCGTCTATAATTATTTCAATTATTAATAATTGAAAGAAATTTGTTACAAATTCAATGTTGAATTATTAAAAAATTTTGATAAATGAATTTTCTATCAATTATAATTCAACCATTTTGTAAAAAAAAGGTGAAAATCTGAAATTAGTTAATTAAAATTAAATGTATTAGGTCCTTGTTTTTTTTCAGAATTAAAATAGTCAAATTCGTTTTTTACATATTTAATTTTCAAAAATCTGCAATCATACTTTTTTTCTAGATTAAGAGATTTTTTACCATTTTTAAGATAAATGTAATTTTTTAATTCAATATTATTTAAGGAGGTTCTCTCCAATGATATAACCTTAAACTAAAAAGTGATTTTTCACCACTAATAAAAATGTTATTAAAATTAATTCCACCAAATTTTGAAAAATCAAGTTTTTAAATTGTCAGAAAAAATTTTGTTAAGCCAAAATTTGTTGCCAAATAATAATTATTTAACATTTTGTGTTCTTTTATTTAATTCTAGTGGAAATTTGTAATTTTCGTCAAATTTTGACAAATAATAGCTGATTTTTCTTTTTTCAACCTATTTTTTTTTCTGAAAAATGTACAACTGGATCTTTTAAAATTTCGTAAAATATTAATATTTTTCCAATTTGTTATTCATTTAATTTATTAAATATTATTATTATTTTTTTGTAAGATAATTTTTACGATTTTTGAGATAGATGGATTTTTTTAATATGAAAAAATTTTCAATATTCGTCATATTATTTAAGACAACTCTCTCCATTGACATAACCTCAAACAAAAAGTAGTTTTTTGCCCTTAATAATAATATTATTAAAATTGATTTTACCAATTAATAAATGTTGTAATTATCAGAAAAAATTAAAGTTAAGCCAAAATTTGTTGTCAAATAATAATTATTTCATATTTGGTGGTTTTTTCTTTAAATCTAGTGTAAGTAAATCTGTAATTTTCGCCAAATTTGGACAATAACGGAGTTTTTGTTTTTTCCAACCTATGTATTTTTTCTGAAAAATTTACTACTGTATCTTTTAAAATTTAGTGAAATATCAGTAATATTTTTCCGATTTTTTTATTCATTTAATTTATTAGATATTATTATTATTTTGTAAGATAATTTTTTCACGATTTTTAAAATAGATAACATTTTTTAATTTGAAATAATTTTCAATATTCTTCATATTCTTCAAGAAGTCGATTTTATATAAAAAAAAGTTATATTATTATATTTATGAATATATTACATTTAAATACTAAGTTATTTATTAATTATATTTTCTGTGGGGTTTATATTTTTTTATATAAATTTTTTTTTAAGTTTAATAATTTTTGGAATAAGAAACAATTATTCAAATACAAAAATTTATAAATTTAATGAATATTAAATTTATTGTCATAATCTCAAACTAAAAAGTGGTTTTTCACCCTTAATAAAAATATTATTAAAACTGATTTTACCAAATTTTGTAATTCTCAGAAAAAATTTTAAAATTTCGTGAAATGTTTATAATATTTTTCGAATTTATTATTTATAGACTTTTTACAATTTTTAAGTCAGATAATGTTATATTATTTATTTATTAAATATTTATTTAATTATATAATTATTGTTATTAATTATTTACAAAGATGTTAAAATGTTTCGACTTGTGACCGAAAGATTATTTTTATTTATTATTATTTTTTATGAATTCAATCAATTTTTTTTTAGGGCTGATCAAACCTATAAACAAAAATGTTATCTCATGTAATTTTAATGTTAACCTTTCTTGCTCTTAAAAGACAAAATAAATTAATTAAAGTTGATTTATTAGAAATAATAGAGTTGGCGCACCTGGTGGAATTTCATTTTTGTTGATATAAAAAAGAGTTAAATATTATTTTAAAATTTTCGAAATTTGGTAAAATTATTAAAATATAATATTTAGCTTGCTCTTTTTTATATTTTGAGGTTATGTCAATGGAGAGAATCTCCTTAAATCAAATTTTTTTCTAATAAAATTCCAGTTCGCTATTGCCAAATTATTATTAAACTTGTTTCATTTAGATTTAAATTTTATATTAAAAATATTTTTCATTTTCTATTATTTACAGGGCAGTCAATCCGATTTAAACGTTGTCTCCAGTTTGGAAAGACGTCATCACATGGTGACAAACAGCCTTGAAAGAAATTCAACTGCTCGTCGACAAATGGCAACTAATAGTCTTGAACGAAAACGTCCATCTCTCTCAATCGGTACTGGCAATTCTGTCAATCTCCCACCGATGATTCCAGTTTCTTGTAACATAGTTCAAACTAAAACGCCAATTATTCATCCAAGCGCAACGCTCTCGTCAGAAATTGCGCAATCGGTATTTGCGAATAATAAAATTGTCACCGAATCACAACACGAGAGCTAGCAACAAAAATATCATCACTGAAATGTCCTCTTGTGTAATTTTTTCTTCTGAAAAATCATAATCGATCTGCGACAGGAGTACAATTTAGATTTACAAACATATGGTAGCGATTTTATTACCATTTCAATGCAAATACAATTTAGTTTCGAAATTATTTTTACACATCGAAAAAAGTTCTCTTTTCAATCATGGATAAAATTCCAGTAATTGAATTTTAATAGGTTATTATCCATTTTTACGGATATGCGAATTATTCGAATTTTAATAAAATGTAATATTTCAATTACAAAATGTATTTGAATCTTTGACAATTTCGCGAAGCAAATTATAATTTGCAAATCTTGTAATTATTTTAAAAGTTGCGAGCTTACAAAATTCGATTTCCAGAAATTACGTTTCGCGTATCAGTTTCTCAAAACGTACTTATTAATAGGACAGTATTCGTTATTTGTAGATCGTGTCTCTACATTAAGTTAAACTAGTACTGTATCGAAATCAGCACTCCAAAGCTCTAGAAATACCGTTTAATAATGTACCAAACTCGAATGTGGACTTTCATAAAAGTGTCCATTTCAAGCGTCGATAAATCACGAGTCGAACTTTCACTGTCCTGTGTTTTTCCTGAGAAGATTTTACAAAAAAAAAAAGAAAGAAAATAAATTGTTGCTATCGTTGAAAGTTTTACGATTTACGGTCTGTGTCATCCCCTAGGTTGATTCTATATTAGATATTTATCAAAAGGAAAAAAAGTACAGTATATAATGTATATTTAATCAGCAGCAATGCGTTCTTTCGTTTCTTGTAAAGTATTACAATGTCATTTCCTCTGGGCGAAGACAATTTTTAATTTAATTTAATTTTCTTTCGCGGACAAAACCCTTAATTGTAAGGAATGGGACTGAATGTTATTTTTAATTAAGCTATATATTATTATATCGATTTATACAAGTTTGTGGCGTTTATACAGAATGTTTTGTAAAATGTGGACACTGTTTTTTGGCGCGTCAGTTCATAAAAAATATTTTCAACTATTTTATAAGATGGATTGTCACAATAATCGAGAATAGAAAATATACACTACTTAATGACAGATTACAATTTAAGGAGTTGGAGATGTGCATTCTAAGAATTTTATACATTTTTTTTAGATCATTGTTTATTCAATTTTTTAGCGTTTTTATTCAACAGACTCATTGCTTAATAATTTTATTTTCATTTTTGAAACTTTTTGATTTTAAAAAATCTACTATAAATACTTTGTTGTAGTTGATATTTGAATAGGAAAATTGCGCATCTCTGATTATTATGTTCCTGACTAAATTGCCTTTCGTGATGCATAGAAACTGTTTTATTAAAAAGAATATATATCACAATCTACGTTTTTCTAGAAATTAGATTTTTTTTCGATCCATAGATTTGATATAAAAAACATTTTTTAACGAGCAGTACAAATTGTAAATTTAATTTGTTCGACTATTTGAGTTTTATGTGTCTTTTTTATATTCATAATTCTATAATTCAAAATATTTGTCATACATTTGAATGTAGTTTTTTAAAATGGACTTTTCATTTAAAAATAATGTCAGTAAATGTAATTCTGATCTTTTCTAGAAAAATGTAGATGACTCTAATTGTATAACTAAATCGAGTTTTATAAATATGATAAGCACGCTTAGAAAATTGTATTAGTGCCAAGTCAGAAAAATGTAGGCTACATTCGCCGTAGAAATAAACTGAGAGACTTAAATGGCAGCATTCTTCCTAATAATTAGACGCTTCGCAAGTTTTTAAAAATACTGACGCTGCTATCGTGTTAAAGGATAAACATTTCACAAGTTTGTAAATATTCCATATTCTAATCCATTTTGCAATCATAAAATTTTACAAGATTCCACGAAAAAGATATTCTATAATACTCTAAATAACTCCTAGTTTGATTAGATCGTCTAGCTTTTGCTAGGAAAGACACAAGTCATTTTTTAAGTTTCTACTTGCTCAGAAGAATGTATGTAATATTTGTTAATATGCGATTTTATCTTTTAAATTTATTTTTAGAGTCCTGATGTTATATTAATTAATCTTTCGGATATGAAATAGTAATTTAAAAAGTAGTCATATCAAAAATTATTAAAAGGAAAATACAATGATAGAGTTTTTATGAAGGAAGTCACTTTATTTGGTAATGTGTAAATTTTTTAAATATGTAACTAGATTTATGACTTTTTTCAATTATCGTATTTAAAGTAAAATGTCGTTTATCTATATTTTGTAAAATTGAGTTGGCTGTGGCAAATTCAATTGATGCTACCTTTAGACATCAAGATGACTGTAATATTATTTGCAGATAATTATAACCATTATCATTGGGGCTTTTCTGCTTCTAAAACGAGGTGGAATGATTAAAGTGTAATCTCAATTAACGACAGATATTTGTAAATTTGTGTAAATGTAACTATACAATATGATTATAGACTTAATAAATTACCTGTATTATTTCATCGAAAATTTTGAAATTCATTTCCCAAGCTCTTCATATTTCCAGCTGAAGAACATATAAAAATTAAATTTAATATTGTTCATTAAACTACACAAATAAAATCCTCATAAAGTCAGATTTTTTCGTCACATTGCTTATAAATAATAGGAAGAATTATTTTATTATAACATTTTATTGAAAAATAGTATTACAATTTGTTTACAAAACAACTTTTAAAAAATAATATCTTTTTATGTCTGTGACAGTACAAGTTGAGTTATTTGTTTACAATTATTATTAATGACAATAGTTCTATAAAAGAGGACCGTTCGTAAAATTTGGTTAAATCTTGCATAATAAGAACGAAAACATAGATGTTTATATCTTTTTAATAATATGTGAAAGGATTTAAAAAACTGGAATTTTGAACTTCTTTATTTAAACCACTCTTGCGCACGGGCCAACTTCATAGAACTAATTAAATACATGGAAAGGGAAAATTCATTTGGTACAATATTTAGTTCGGTAG
The DNA here is from genome assembly GCA_037103525.1 of Ganaspis brasiliensis. Classification (NCBI taxonomy): domain Eukaryota; kingdom Metazoa; phylum Arthropoda; class Insecta; order Hymenoptera; family Figitidae; genus Ganaspis; species Ganaspis brasiliensis. Next base: position 3,658,226 of record JAZKLR010000254.1, on the reverse strand, counting down.
CATTACATTCATAATAAACAAATTATTATTTTTTATTTTATTTTAAAGTAAATAGTAATTGTGATAAGAATAAATAAAATATCAAGTACATAATAAACTCACAATCATGTCTGTATATAATAAGTTATCACAAAACGTTATGTATAACATGCATATTTTGGACACACGCAACATCCTAATGGAAATCCTAACGGCCAAACTCTAATTTTTTAAAAACATTTATTGCATAATGTAAAATAAAAAAAAATGTAAAGTAAATTAATTATATTAATACGTAACCAATGATAAGGTTTCATACAATTTTCAAAAGTTTTAATTTATGTTGAAGAATTTCAATGATTTTAAAACAAGGTTTTTAAAGCTGTGGTGTATGAATCGCAATTGCAATTTTTCAAATTAAATATAATACGCAAAAAGAAGCTAACCATTCGCGTTAAATAAAGGTAATAGGCTATTTCCATAATTGTTATTAATTCAACAATTCAAAATTAATTGTATTCTGAGGAAAACTTTCGACACTAGGTATTGATTAAATAAACAACAATAAATCCAAAAAGTTTTAACTTAAGACCCATAATCCAAAAAATTTTTAAATTAACATCCAAATATGATTTATCTTTTTAAAACTTTTAATTATCCGATATAAATCTCTCTTAATCTTAACCTGAAGAGGACTTAAAAAAGTCGAAACATGTAGTTAAACAAACATCAGTGTTAATTTAATAAAATACCGCAAAAGGCCTTGTAAAAATTACTTAACAAAATTATATATATGCCGATGTAAAAATCTTATAATAAAACAACAATAAATTTGACATAATATATTGGTTATTCCAGATATATTTAATATATGTTAACAAAAATCAGTGTTTATTACAGTTTAAATAATTTTCTTTAAACAATAGAATTTGTGTATTAATTGACAGTAGATGTTTCGAATATGTAATGTGTATGTGTATTTTTTGCTTTAGTGAGGAGTTTCAAAACTCTTACCAATTTGCAAAAGTTAGCAAATTCCTTTTCTATTTATTTCTCTCTTCCAATTCTGACTTTGCCTTGTTTCTTTTATTCTTTTAATATTTTATTCCTTACACACGCGGTTCGTCGAGGTTATTTCTTATAATTGAATTATCTCTTTATTACCCTTTTTCGCGTATTCATTGCTTCTATGTTATATTCATTTTCGATATTGTATATTCTTTTTTATAATTTCATTTCTTTTATTCAATCAAAATAATCTAAAACTAATACTATCTGATTTTATTGGCGTTGATTAACGTCGCAGGCCGCAGGCACTATATCAATTTCAAAACCCCGCCTCGACGGACCGCACAAATGTAGATTCAAGAAGTGCTTTGCGAAAAATGGCCCAGAGTATTCTCTGTGTGCCGTTTTTATTGACCAGATTCGGGTAGGGATTTATTTACAAATTAGTGAATCTCGGTCATCATTGACCGAAATCTGTACATGTTGCAGAAATTATTTAGAGCACCTGATGCAACTAAATGAGTTTCTTTTCTCACTTTCTGCAAACCAAACATGGTGTCAAACATTGATATCTTAATTTGCTCTTTTGAAAGAGATTTAAATCAAAGTGTTTAATCTGTATATCCTCCCCTTTGTCTCTGGATTCAATCGAGTATTTTATAATTTCTTGAGTTTGAAAAGTAATTCTATTACTCACTAAGTTTATTTAAACTTTTTCGAAATCAGAAGACAGCTACACCAAAGCTAGTAAGCAGATAATTGTATTCGTATATCTTTAATTCTGTTCTACTGATAATAATTTCTGTATAAACACTTTATTTCTCTTCAATACACATTGTTAATCCTTTTTTTTTCTTTCTTACCTAATTAATAATTTAAACAATAAATTAATTTATATATTTCATTTTTCTTCAATTAAGCAATGCAAGGACAGCTCCCGTAGAGCTGAAACAATAACGAACCTACCAAAAAAATAAAATAAACACAAGCCTTTTTAACTTGTACGAAAAAGCTCGACCTTTGAAGAGAATTTAAAACTTCTTTTAAAATCTCGACCACGCAACGTTAAGGAAACGTAACATAAATGTCCGTGCCATGAGGCCGGTTATTTTATATAGCCATGTAAAATTTCGAGATGTTTAAAAATTAATAAAAGTTGTCAATTTGTGGTTAAGAATTTTGAGTGTTAGTCTGTGCTACTCCTTACTCTCCACTCTCCGAATTATGAGTTAGTCGTGGCTTCATGATATTTTCAATTAAAGATTAGAATCTTTTAATTAGTTCAATTAATCTTTTATTTTACTATTATTTTGTTTAATTATTTTCCATTAAAATAACTTGGCGTCCGGGTTTTGTTTTTATATTGTTTACTTGGTTTTGATTAACAATTAAAAACTAAATTAAGTAACATTAAACATAATCTGAAAAAATGCGTCATAGTATGTGTCAGATACGTGATAATCGGAAGCAAGTGGTAGAGGGACGCTTCGGAATTAAAGCTGTTTTAAAACGCAAGACGGACTTGGCGCTGCTAGTTACAGCCGGAGAAGTTTTGGAGGTGTTGCGAAAGGGATGAAGAATAAAATAGGGTACACCAACAGCAGTAAGTATGATTGAAAAATGATCTTTTCTCTCTCATTCACTCTGTTTAGGTCATTTCCACAAAAACACAGACATGAAGTTAAAATTTTAAATTCAATCATTTACGGTAAAGAAGTAGCTTGTGGTATAAATATAAATCGAGCATTTTTAAAGACAAACTAAAACTGTATCAATATTTCCTTTTTTCTTTCACTTATTAGAACTCATTAAAGTAAGGCTGTGACCATTGGCATCACAGTTGTCAACACCCCAACACTAAATTTCAGAGCCTCCAGAAAGTTTCTAGTACCAAGTACTTTATCTTTTTTTCAAATCTTCTACTTAAACATTAATGTACATTACGTGCTTGCATACACTAGCACTTTACTATCAAAACAAATTAAAAGTGAATTATATCAATCAGAAGATGAACTTCACTGAAAAGTGATGCAAAATATTAAGAAGCATTAAATTAAATAAAAGAATGAAAATGTAATTAAATAAAATTAAAAATTTTACTTCTATTTTGGAATGCAAGCTTAAAATAATAAAGGCACAAGTTTTCGAGCTTACATTTGACTGTACAACAGTCTAAAAATTAATTCCATTCTAGTGTGTTTTAATATGCTTTTTGTGTTAATTCGAAAAACATTGTGCGAGGTAAAATTTTACATCGTAACAGTACTTTGGAGTTTAAGGAGAAGATTTGAAGAAATGTGATGAATTAGAGACATGATACAAGCAGTGATTAGTTTAGCGAACACAAAAAGTGAATACGCTCAGAGAAGAAAAAGAGCTGTCCTTCGGACATTTGCACACTTTCCTGACATTGATAAAATGATAAAAGAATTATCTTAGGTGAAAAGCGCAAATAGCAATTTGATTTGCTGACGGCTATGGCTAACCTAGTGTCACGTCTATGACTTTAGTTTTGTTAGTAATAAATAAATATTGTTTTTATTGTCACATCATCGTGACGTAATACATTTTATAAAATATTTATAAAATTGTATGTTACTGTATTTTATACTATTTGTAAATGATACAAACAGAGAAAAAGTAATAGCAATAAAGCGAAAGAGAGAAACTAAGAAACGACAAATGAGGGAGAAACAGGGGAAAACATAGTAATCTAGCGAAAGGGAGAAACTAAGAAACGACAAAACGAGGGACAATAGGGAGAAGTTCAAAAATCAATGTACATTTCTACTTCTGGAGAAAACAAGCGAAAGCTGCGTAATGTAAAATACTGAGGAGTGAAAATTGAGAGAATAATATAAATAGTGGCTGTTGAACTCCACGCGCCAGTAATATAGTAATCGCAGTTCCATTTGAAGTTGTAGTTTCTGCGAATTCTTTCTTAGCATAATAACAGAAGAAACTGTAGGTATTAGGTTTCTTCTATTTCTGTGAGAGGAATCAATTATCTTGTGCTTCTACTCGTGATGCACCTAATTATGATGTGTTAATATAATCGTTAATGTGAAATGAATATTTTTGATTTAGCTTATGAAATTAAGTTAAAATAGTTTTTAAGTCCTCCCGTAGTTATCGGAAAGTAACAATTTTAAATCTTGGTATATGAAATATTGGAATAGTGAATCCTGGACTTTTGGAATTTATTTTCCACTGTCCAAAAATCGTCAGATTTATTTTAAACATATTTATGTTTAACAACAGCACAATCTGACATAATAAGGGTTACAAATTATTATTAATATTATCATCATTAATTTATTTAAAATAAAATAAAATAAAAAAAAAAGAATTGATAGGAGAGTACTTTAATTTTATTACACAACAGTAAAGGAATAATGTAACGATTAATTCGTATTTTTTAAATGAAATACTTCTTAATAATCATTAACATTATACATTAAGAAGAAGAGGAAGATAGATGAGGTTTTTAGTTTTTTTTTATATTAAAGTGAACAATATTAATTTACATATCGTTGGAGCTATTACCGCGAATCTATACTTGATTAATACCGCGAATTTGCAAATTCCAAAAGAGCTATATTACAGGGCAAATTGCATTAAAAATAGCCTTTAAGAGATTTGTAGATGCGCGATATTGCACTAGCTCCTACGATATTAGAACTTACAAATGAATATTTGTAAAATTTATTTGCTAATTATATTTTCTTATAATAAAAAAATTAAAACATAAAAATAAATACTAATACTTTCTCTATGAGAAAAAGTAAAAACCGTGAATGTTGTATATTAATCAAACATTGCATTAATGCTATTTAATATTTCACTCAAAGTAATATTTATGGAATTAAAAATTGAAGATTTTGAAAAAATTCAAGGCTGTATACAAAGTTATGGTTTATTAGGGTCTGATGCTTTGCACACCAACAAAAAATTTTAAGCCAAATGCTCACTATCATCATCTTCAATATATTACAGTAAGAAGATGATAGACGAGTACTTTATTTTCATTATGCAAAAGTGTGTCACGTCCCCGTGACTTGTTGAGTTTAGATGTAAACAAGCTTATGTTATGATCCCATGACCCACAAAGTTCAATGTCAATGAACTTCACAAGTTCATTCTTGAGTTCGTCTAAATCAATATTTGATCATTGATTAGTCTTAGAGAGTATGAGGTATGACAAATAATAAGAGGGGGCGTGCGAATTTGATTTTTACCAAGAGGGGGCAAGATGAGTGTGAAATTGATGTTTTCCCTTAGTGGGGGAAAAGCCTAAGTTTTCCTTTGTTACTTGACCTTGCAAGCATGTCCACCTTGCAAGTGAACCTCTAGAAGCTTTTCAAATCTTGGTGGGGATAAAAATACAAAGAACCGAGGTTTCTTCACAAATTAAGCGAAACCAAAAATCAGTTTCTCCTCTGACATCTTCTAAGCCGGTTCTCTTTTCCAAGAGCTCCTAATCAACATCATAGAACTCTGGTAGAGTTCTTCTTTAGCCAGCATCCACAGAGTCAGACCTCTTCTCTTAATTCTTCAGCGGAGTCGCAACAAGTTCTTTAATATCTGATAGTACCGCGGTCTTTGATCATTCAATTTATAACATTTTAAAAGTCTGCAAGTGTTAAAATCGGGATAACGTGAAAACATTTGAGTAATCCAAATGCTATTCTAATCGTCTTTAAATAAATTCTCGAACCCTTTGAGGCGCGGTCAACTATTAGTTGCGACTCTGGAGAACTCATTAACTATAACTTATTTATTGTCAAATTCTTCGAACTTAAGAGTGTTAAATAATCGGATTTGTGAATTGTGAAAAGGGTAAAATTTGTAAACCCTAAGTGTACATTTGTGTCAGCATAGGTGTAAAACCTTGAGCTGAGTGAAATCATAAATTCCTAAACATTTTTATCCTGAATTTCTCACCCTAATCCTTTTCTCTTTGCCTTCTGAAATCCTTACAAAACACGAAACAGAATCATCAATAAATTGTGCGGAAGCCCTGACCTTCCATAGAAGAGTATTTTTCCACCCTATTGGGAGCATCATCAAAACCATCTCTGAGTCCAGAAGATTGACAGCTGCATTTTCACCCCATTGTCTAGCAGCTACGATACCAAACTAGGACCTCCTGCAGAGATAGTAAAATTCTTCCCTTTGATACATCTTTAACACAACAACGATACTGCGGAGCTCAGGGAATAAACTAAGATCTTCAATTTATTTAACTCAGTAAGTTGTGTTGTGTTTTTTCTTGAGAATAAAAACTATCTAGGCTATGTGGATTAAGATGAGAAATGTAAAGAAAATTCGGAGTTAAAAAGGAAGAAGGTCGATTGGGTCCCGCGGTCAGAAAAATGGTCCAGTTGAGTCCCGGAATTTTGAATGTATTGCAGACTAATTTTTATGCAGACTAATTTTTATGCAGCCTCAAGAAATACAAGTTTTCATGCAAAATTTAATTCTCAGTTTTACTTAGCAAAACCAAATATTTATCAATTTTTGGAAGCAATTAAAAATGCACAATGCGATACGTACATTAATGCAAGAAGTATTGGATCAAGTTCCAAAAACAGCATTGAGAAAGAGACATTTGTTAGAGACACAATATCACGCTTCCAAAGTGGACAAATAACAAGATCCAAATGCTTTGAAATAGTCTCAAAAAAATTTTTACCTGTTAAAATTTAAATAAATGTCCATATTGTATTATAATACTCACAAAAGAAAGTAGCTAGCAATTATTATTATTAGACATTAAAATCGATCTTAGCTGCTTTTTTTGCAACACTATCATTTTTTAAACACGCCAAAAAACGTAGAAAAAATTGTAGTTAAATTAATCAAAAAATAGAATTTTAGGTAACTTAACTAACATTTTTTTTATTGCAATTGTCAGTCCTAAGCCTGAAATTAAGTGTGAAGGAAAAATTATAGAAAATGCACAGAACTGCTGCTGCACATGTCATTTGAATTTAAATAAAATTCAGCGACCAACTTACCCCGGGACTCAACTGGACCAATTGAAAAAGGTAGAATTGTCCGCGAGACTCAACTGACTGGCTCTGGTTAAAAAGTACGGTTGGAGTTGTTCGCGAAAAAAAATTTATGTACCTCAAATTTTCAAGCTCACTATCAAATTATCACTTATTATAAAATTTAAAATGGCATATTTTAAAAAGACGATTAAAAACCGAAAACATAACCAATATTATGTCAATTTTAAGGTAATTAAATTAAAACATAGCTACAGAGTTTCTTTCTAAAACATTTTATACAAAATGATGGATTTAAAATTTAAATTCATAATTTATAAACAAACCATAACATTGTTCAAAAGATTTCGTGTAGCTCTAATCATAAATTTGGAGTTATAAAATCAATTTTTAAACTACTCATACCAAATAGTGAGTTCAAACATTGTTTTAAAACTTATTTTAAGAAATTATTATGCAAAATTACAGAGTATTTATCTGTCGTGTGAAAAATTTAAAAAATTAATTATTATTAACCCACGATTTGGAAATTTTCAAGAGATAGAAAGAACTTCTGTAGGTATTTTAATCAGATTATTCATAATTATGGGATTTTTTCTTGCAATGTATAACTTCCTTTCCAAGTTTTTAAACTCCCCAGATACACTGATAATATGAGTAATCATTTTTCTTAATAAAACTATTTTGAAAATAAAATATGAAACCTGATTTTTAGGATGTTGCGTGAACCATATAAGCCAATCTTACTCCTCCCAAAAAGGAGGCAAATTTTACTATGGAATGACACTATTGGAGTTACAAATTGTCCTTGATGTCAAAGAAAACAGCTGTAGACACTTCCACAAATCAGAAGGTATGTGTGACAAAATCATGAATAAAATTTTTCGATTTCTGTAGTTGGTAGTTATGACGATGTTCAAGTAGAAACTGTTGCTGAAGATCGTAATTTTATGTTGCGTTTTTGACCTAATAGATAAAAATAAAAGTAAGAACAACATGTAAAGAAACATTAACAATAAATTCTTGAAATTGGAAAGCATTTTTCTAAATAAATATAATAACATGGAGATATTAAAAATGAATGTTATTTTTTAATTTCTTTCTACTCGAAATTCATAATCTAGTCAATTTTTTCAAAATTTTAAAAATACAAGTTTTATAAAACTTGAGCAAGTTGTTAAAATTATTTTTTTTAAAAAATTGGATACTATATTAATTCCAGAAACAAGCTCAAATACCAATAATTATACAAGAAATTACCTGCAGGATTTTATTAAATAATTCTATTAAGATCGTTTATTTTCCATGCTTTGAGCTGTAAATCCTGACTCCGTTCTTTGAAGACATTCTCGCATATTTTGTCAAAAGAGCGTTCACATTTAGTTTATCAGTTGTTAAATTCCTGAAATAGAATGAACAATTATTTCACAATTATTAAAACAAAGATTCATTCATCTCTCGGCGTTCATAATAAAATGTAACATTTGAATTCAATTTAAATTTAACTCAGTAACAGTTAATAATTCAATCTCTATCAAATAAAACAAAACAAAATTTTTTTTAACGTAAAATTCTGAAAAATAAAAAAGAAAATAAATATGACTTCTATATTTAAATTTACATAAATGTTAAACTTACACAATATAAGGTGTTATCTCTTCAATAGTCCATTTATCTTTTACTTTGAAAAGTTCCTCAAATCTCTTTTCGATATTATCTGGTAAATTGTCTTGTGAAAAAGAAACTACTTCTTTTCTATTTTTTTCACTATTCATCTTTACAATTGCTATACCGTATAAATATTTTTCCTGAGACTTCATTCCTGAAAGAAAAAAAAACAGTTTTATAAAAGTAAAAAGAAAAAAAAATACGTAATGAATAGAAATTATTAATAAAACCTTCAGGGGTTCCAATACTCCAAGCTTCCATAAATCCTGAGTATTCAGTTACTGGAGATGCTGTGAGTAAAACTTTGGCTAGAACTCTGCAAACTTTTTCTTCATTATACCTATAAAAGATTCAATTTATCATTTGAATTTTATTTTCATTTTATTAATACATTTATATTTCTCAAGCTCTAAAGATTTATATTTGTCTTGTTTATTTATTCATCACACTTTTTTTTTTGTTAAGAAAAAACAAAGAAATTTTTTTTCAAGGAACGAAAAATGTTAAATTAAATTGCAAATTTGTATTCTAAAAAATTCCAGACACCCATTTTTTGATTTCTGTTTCAAAAATTTCTTTAAACGCAAAAAGCTGAAATTTTAATTTGCCTATTTTTCAATATTAAATATGTTATGTAAGAAATCATGAAAAACCGGCTAATCCGGAACTTTTGACTTTTTAAATAAATATTCTTAACCTATAAAGTGGAAGAGATTTTTCACTTGAACTGTCCTTAAATTTTCCACTTGGTTCTGCATACTTTTCGAAAAGTGCATTAAATACGGTTTCAGGAATTAATTCACTTAAAGCTTCTAAAGATGCTTCTTTGTCAACTTCATCAAGTTTCATTGAATTATCATCGACAAATTCTAACATATCTGTTAAAGCCCTTGCTTCATATTCGAAAGACACCATTCGATAATATCCTGTAAATTAAACTACACATTTCAAAAATTTTGAAACTATACAAAGTTAATGTACAAAGTGAAAAAAAATGTAAACAATGACAAATCTTTACCATTCATATTAACAATCAAATACTCAGAAAGAGCTTTTGTTAATTCTTCATCACTTGCTTGAATTTTAGATCGAAGCTTATTCCAGTCGTATAATTTTTCAAGATCTACTAATTTTTCATATTCTGTTCCATTGAAGGCAGTTGGTCCTAATATTACATTAAGTTTACTAAATCTTGGTTTGCACTGTCGTACCTAAAATTATAAATTATTAAATAAATATTGTAATAGTAAAAAAAGAAAAGTAAATGTATAAAATAAGAAATTACTTCGAAATAAGAGTGGAAAACTCCTTTTACTTCTTTTTCTTCTATAAATTTATTTTCAGAATCAGAGCAACTTATATCTGTGTGAAATTTTAAATCTGGTACTAAAAGAAGAGAATTTGATGTCTCAGCTTCTCTTACGTCGTAAGTCTTATTTTTTGTACATAGAACTACAGATTCTCCTTTTTCACCTCGAAACGATAAACTGTAATAAAAAATTATCTTTTTTCATTACATTTTTAAACTTGAATAATTCCTAAACTGAGCAAATTGCCCTTGCAAAAATTTAATATGTTGAAGATTTTATAAAAACTTAGATATGTGAAAAGTGTTAATTTTTTAATTTCATCCAGAAAAAACTTATATAAGATTAAAAATGTGTGTTTTGGGGTTAATTCGGAAATGTTAAGACGATATTACTTAGTAATAAAGTAAATATTTGTCTTGAATTTAGTGAAAATATAATTAAAGTGCATAAATTAATAATTATGGTAAGTTTCAATAAAATTTATTAAGTTGATTACTAAAAAATAGACTCTTAAAAATGGTCAAAAGTGACAGAAATTTCAATAATTTATAATTTCTGTAATTTCCATCAAATCACGAAATACGAAATTTATGTATTATTTTTCAATATAGATTAAAAAAAAAAAATTGTTCCAGGCAAATCTTATTTTTTAATAAAAATAACCCAAAAAATTCAAGATATATTATACGTATAAACAATTGTTATAAAATAAAAGAAAAATCTTACCTGTCGCCTTCTTCTATTACTTCCATTAAACTTTTATCCAATTCAATTAATTTCATATTTGTGAAGTCATTTTCCTTCTCGGAATATAAAATTTGCGTGACGTTACTCAAATCAAATTCATTTAGTTTTGCCAGAAGAAATAATTCGCTTAATTCTGACGGTGTTCTTAACAACCTGAAAAAAATATTAAACAAAATATTTCATTATTATTAGTGTTGAAAAATTAAATTATAATATTAAAATATAACTGTAATTACACGGAATTTTATCTTATTTTGGTATATATAATATTATGTATCTTAAATTTCTTAAAGCTAGGCACCGGTGAAATTTTAACCCATCCAAATTTATGACGCCTAAAGATACAAACTTTTTTCTAGCTTAATTTAAGCATACAGAATTATTTTATAATTTTAAAAATCAAAAAATCAAAAATGGGACAGGTTTAAAATTTTTTATTTCGAAAAAATGAAAATTCTCCGAAATCTATCTCCTTTTACAATTTTTATGATTTTCTATCGACAATTTTTTTACAGTATTTTTTTTACGATTATGAACAACATTACTTATAGACATTAAAAAACTCTTATTTTTCAAAAAAAAAAAAAAATTGCTGTACCTTCTCAAAATTTGCCTTTAGGATCGCATGATAAAGTTATAAGTTCATCTGTCACATGAAAAAATTTTGCCCGTTTAAATAGATTGAAAAAGAGAAATTTGTGGTTTATAATGTTGTAATTACTTAATTAATTAAATAGTTCAGCTTATGTAATATTATGTTATAAATTTTTCTTTTACAGGAGAAATTATGTTCAGATGAAGCAAGACCATGGAAATCAAGTACAGATATCAGGTTATGAAAACGTATTTTTTTCATTTTCTCTAATGATAATTTAATATTTTTATGGTAAATCTTTAAAACACGTTTTCGCACCGTTTTAAATTTAAAACTTTTACTTGTCAGAGATTTTACAAATATTTTATGTATAAGGGAGCGTTCACAAATGACGTCACGCGTTTTTTTCAACTTTTTGACCCCTCCCCCCCTCCTGTCACGTGAAAGTAAACACGTACCCCTAAAAGTACGTCACGTTTCTTGCCCCCCCCCCCCCTATTTTTATAATAATTTTATTTTCAACGTTAATAACAAAAAATTCAATAATAATAATTTTCAATCGGTTTTAGGGTCAAACCACTGACTTTCGACCAAAGGTGGTCGCTGAGATATTTTAATAGATATTAAAACCTATATTATATGTATTATTGAAGTGTCTAAATTCAAGTTCTGAAATTGTTTTAGAGATATTTTATATTTTGCATCCGTAAATTGTAATTAAAGAAGCAAGTGTCAAGAAAAAATGGCGTTTTTAATGCACATTTCAAATATTATTTATTTAGAAAGAAAACATTGAATTCCCATATTGTAAAGAAAATATGATTAATTAATATCTAAATATTTATTTTATTTAATATAATTTTGTAGATAATGAATAATAATAATAATAATAAAATCAATTTCAATGTGATCATAAATCTGTCACTTTTTACGATTTTTAAAAGTCTATTTTTTAGAAACCTACTTAATAATATTTTATTGGAACTTACCGTAATTATTAATTTATGCACTTTAATTATATTTTCACTAAATTCAAGACAAATATTTACTTTATTACTAAGTAATATCGTCTTAAAATTTCCGAATTAACCCCAAAGCAGACATTTTTAATCTTATATAAGTTTTTTCTGGATAAAATTAAAAATTCAACACTTTGCACATACCTAAGTTTATATAAAATCTTCAACATATTAAATTTTTGTGAGAGTAATTTGCTTAGTTTTTGAAGTTTGTCCGAAGTTTGTCGATCCATTATTTATTTTAAATTCAAACTTATTTTCGTAAATATTTTTATAACGACAAACTTGGGAGCGTATTTTTTACAATGACAAAATAACCTTTTTTCATTACTTTTTTAAACTTGAATAATTCGAAAACTAAGCAAATTGCTCTCGCAAAAATTTATTATGTTGAAGATTTTATATAGACTTAGGTATGTGCCAAGTGTTGAATTTTTAATTTCATCCAGAAAAAACTTATATAAGATTAAAAATATCTGCTTTGCGGTTAATTCGGAAATTTTAAGACGATATTACTTAGTAATAAAGTAAATATTTGTCTTGAATTTAGTGAAAATACAATTAAAGTGCATAAATTAATAATTACGTTAAGTTTCAATAAAATTTATTAAGTAGGTTTCTAAAAAATAGACTTTTAAAAATCGTAAAAAGTGACAGATTTATGATCACATTGAAATTGATTTTATTATTATTATTATTCATTATATACAAAATTACCTATATTAAATAAAATAAATATTTCAGGGATCACAGCCCCTATTGTTAGTAAAAAAGGGGAATAGGGGCAAGTTTTTTTTTTTAAATAGGGGACAAAAAGGGGACGAAAAGTTCGCTTTAAAGTCTATGATGGCGACTTCCATTGAAAAATTGAAGATGTTAAATATGGTCTTAATAGTTTTTTCTTTTTAAATAGAAGGAAATTCAGTGTTTACTTATCCTAAAATGTCAAATTAATATTTTTTAAACAAATTTTTAAATAAAAAATAAGGAAAATAATTGACAATTGAAAATAAAACTCGAAAAATATTTACATAATTACACAATTCAAGAAGAATAATTTAAAAAATTAAACAATAAACAATAAATTTTAACTAGAAAATTGAAAAATTAAGAAAATTATAGAAATAACTGTTGGAAATTATAGCAAATTGAAAAACTAAATTGAAAATCGACAAAAATAATTGAAATTCAGAAAAATAATAAAAACTTAATGAAATAAATTGAAAATTTAAGAATTGAATTAAAATTTGAAAAAATAAATTAAAATTGAAAACAAAACTCTAACAATGGCCAGCCAGATTAATCCAAAATCGAACAAAATAATTATTGAAAAAATTAAAGAATAATTGTATAATTTTAAGAGAATAATTTAAGAAATTGTTGCAAACAATTGAAAATTGAGGGAAATAAATAATAATTGAAAAAAATAGTTGTAAAGTACATTAATTCACAATTGGAAAAAATAATTCAAAAAATCAAACAATATTAAATTTAAACAAAATAATTCGAAAACTATGAAAATTATATAGGAATACCTAATTGTTGGAAATAATTGAACATTAAACAACTAGATCGCAAATTGAAAAAAATAATTAAAATTAAAGAAATGAATTTAAAAAAGAGGAAAAAAATTGAAACATTAAGAAAATAATTAAACATTACGAGAAGGAATTGAAATTTAAAAAATAGACTTAAAAATTGAAAAAATTAATTGAAAAAAAAAACGATAATTATTGAATATAAAAGAAAATAATTGAAAAAAGCGAGAATCTTTTAATATTAAAGACATTAATTTAAAATTGAAAAATGGAATTTGAAATTTAAAGAAAATAGTTGTAGAATTAAACATTTGAATTCAAATTTTGAAACAATTTTTGTGACTGAAAAAAAAATGGAAAATTGAATTAAACTGTAAATTTTAAAATTAAATTGAAATTTAAAGAATATAATTAAAAATTGAAGAAAGTATTTTAAAAAAGACGAGAATCATTAAATATATTTAAAAAATGGATATGAAATTAGAATGAAATATTTAAAATTGAAAAAAACATTTGAGAATTGAAGAAAATAGTTGTAGAATTGAACAACTGAATTGAAATTTAAAACAGTTTTTATAATTGAAAACAATTATTGAAAAAAGTCGAGAATTGGAGAGAATTTTTAAAAATAATTTTAAACTGAAAACATTATTTAAATTTTTTAAAAATAATTAAAGAATTAAATTACATTTTTAAAACGACAGATAGATAATTGAAAGAAAAATTACAAAATGATAAAATTATTAAATATTAAAGAAAATAATTGACAAATGTAAAAAAATTTGGAAACTGTCGAGAATAATAAACAAGAGAACAAAATAATTTAAAAAGTTAGAGAATAGTTATAAAATTTTGAGAGAATAAGTGGAAGTTGAAAAAATTGTTTAAATTAATTAAAAATTGCGGAAAATAAATGATAATTGAACAAATTATCTAAATAAAATGTTGTGTTCTCTACATTACAGAAGCGTTTAAAATTAACAAAGCTAATAATTCTAAATCTAAAAATAAATACATTCTCTTAAACCATTATTTATAATTTTCTTTAAAAAAGCGGCTAGCTCTGCCTTTTTCATTAGGATTTAAAATTACCCGCAGTCTTTTAAAAATGTCAAATAAACAAAAATAAACTGTGGTCAATCTCCCTCTCTCCCAAATAGCTCAGCGCGATTATTAAATGATTAAATGATACAAATTCAGAATTAAGTAAAAAAATAACTTTGATAAATTATAAATTTAAATTTGAAAATTAGAAATAGGGGAAATAGGGGACAAATCTTTAAAATAGGGGAAAAAAGGGGAATAGGGGACAGTCTGTGATCCCTGATATTTGGATATTAATTAATCATATTTTCTTTACAATATGGGAATTCAATGTTTTCTTTCTAAATAAATAATATTTGAAATGTCCATTAAAAACGCCATTTTTCTTGACACTTGCTTCTTTAATTACAATTTACGGATGCAAAATATAAAATATCTCTAAAACAATTTCAGAACTTGAATTTAGACACTTCAATAATACATATAATATAGGTTTTAATATTTATTAAAATATGTCAACGACCACCTTTGGTCGAAAGTCAGTGGTTTGACCCTTTATTATTCTCAATTTGCAGTCATTTGGGTTTATTACTGATATTTGGTTAATAATTAGATTATTACACTGTGATTAAAAAAATTTTGTTATTTTTCGCACAACAAATCAGGCCCGTGCGCAGTATTTGCTTCTGGGGGGGGGGGGGGGGTTCAAAAAATAAATTGTGTAAACATTGTTATTTATTAAAAATAATTTTTTAATCAAAAAAGTTGAAAATTTTTAAAGCAAGTTCAGACCTCTCTGGGGGGGTTTAAACCCCCAAAACCCCCCCCCTTGCGCACGGGCCTGCAACAAATACATTAATGACTGTTTCAAATCATATACCTCGAACTTTAAGTATTAAATACTTCATATTAAACATAAAAATAAAATTTCGTGACGTCACGTTTAGGACGACCCCCCCCCCTTCCCCCAAGTCACGTTTGATTAAGACTCCCCCCTCCCCTCTATAGCGTGACGTCATATGTGAACGCTCCCTAATATCAATTTTTTAATTTTCCATATCATTGGGGAAAAGCGGCTAACTTAGCGCGTCGGTTAAATCGGCGCACGATGATTTACAGAAAATAAAGTATTCTAGAAAAATAGTAAAAGTAAAATTTAAAGTATTTATCTATTCCAAAACATACGATAAAAAAATTGCGCATTTAAAAGTATAATTTTGATTTTATATAGAAAAGTTAGTTTTTGCAATTTTTGGATTATGAGTGATTGGAAGAAAAACGGCGAACTAATAAAATATTTTAATAAAAATTTACAAATCTGTTAAGGGCATGTGATGGATTATGACGTCACTGGTATAGGCAAAATTTGTCCGTAACTTTTCTCTTAAAATTTTGAATATTTTGTCATAAAACTTGGTAGAATTACTTAAAATGTCATTAGGAAGGTCTCTCAGACCCCAGATGGTTTGAATTTTAGCCAAAATTAATTTTGGGAAATTTTCGAAAAATTGCAAAATTTTTTAAAAATAAATTTTGAGCTAAAATTTAAACAAACTCGGGTCTGAGAGACCTTCTTAATGACATTTTAAGTAATTCTACCAAATTTCATGACAAAATATTCAATATTTTAAGAGAAAAGTTACGGACAAATTTTGCCTATACGGGTGACGTCATACTTTATCACATGCCCTTAAGGATTTTAGCAAAAAGAAAGCAAAATAATCCATAACTTAGTTAACAAGATACATATAAAGAATTTATTAACAAAAAGAATTCAATTGGCTTACAATAATTGTATTTTTCACTCAGCACTCACCAGCAAAAGCGACTCTAACCCATCGTACACGCTCCCTGACGCTCCCTTTCTGACCCTCTACTCTTTTCTTCCCTTCACTCTCACACTCCTTCCAACCCCCACACCCTTCAATCGTGCGGCGCGCGCACCTTGCCTGGCAGTATGTGCCTAACATTTGTCTCGAGTACATTTAATAAACAAATTTATTATTACAAATCTTTCATTAATAACGTACTCAGAAGTATTATAAACGCTTTAATGTTCGATTCATAATAAAACCTTTATAAATTATAAGTAAAAAAAGGATTCTTTCTAGATTCTCTAAGAGCGACTAATGTGGCGTACGGTTATTTTTAAGGGAAAAGAAAGTAAATATAAAAAAATTTTGCAGAAATGAATATGTTTAATTTAAAAATTACTAAAATAATAAAAGTTCATTTATGTTTGTTCTTTATAACAACAGTTATTTAAGTTAAATAAGTGATAATCATCATAACCCTTTTTGATACTCTACAAACGTCATTCGAATGTTTTTAAACAGTTTAAAATTCATGTAAATATATAAGACACTTTGTTTAATCAAAATCTATAATCACTTAAGTATGGTTTTTATTAAATATTATAATCATAATATTATTAATATAATTTATGCGCTATATCATGGTCAGGTAACTTGGCGCAGGTGTACTTTTTTTAAAAAACCTATAATTAACACTTCTAATTAACTTCTTTACAGTTTATTATACCTCCTCGTGGTACATCTTGGTAACAAATTCATTGAAAATATGGTTCAGCCAAATCTCCATTAAAAGTTTTATTTTATACAGAAATCGCTAATTGCTTTCTGAGTTACGAAAATAAATGAAAAAAATCAATTTTCAAAGAATTTGGCTAAAAACCAATCAAAAATTTTTTTTAATTTATAATTTTCACGACATAAAATTTTTAGAAACAAAACAAGATTTCTGACTCAACATTTCTCGGATTTTGATGGTAAATAAGTTCAAAGGTTTTGAGAGGGTGGTCACGGGTGAAGGGAGAGTTTCCATCAAGAGTTGTCCTATAGGCCATAGGGAGAGAATTATAATAATAAAAAGATAAAAAAAATAGGCAATATTCTTAAGAAGGAATCGGACAAACGATCGGAACAAAAGTTAGTCCAAAATGAATAATTTTTATTTTTGATATAGAAGACACAAAAGTTAATGTAATTTTTTTTAGTGGAACTGTGGACACTTGTATTTTTCACAAAATGAGCCGTTAAAAATTACAATTTGCATATATGAAATTAAGCTATATTCTTTAAATTAAAATTAGACTTATATTTTATAAAAATTAATTTAATATTTACTTTTAGCTAAGATTAAGGTAGTTCTCTCGAAAACAATTTTTCTTTAAATATTTTTTTAATTGAAATATCATATAATAGAACATTCAACGAATACAATGATATTTTTTTAAAAGTAGGAAGCGGTGCTACTTTTTAAGATATTTGAGAATGAAGTTGAACTTTTTAACATGAAAGAAAGTAGAAGCCATGGTTAAAAAATACAATTGTGCTAACCACGCAATGAATTTTCTTTAGGTTTAAAAATAAAAACTACTAAATTATTTTTTAAAGTATAAGGAATAGGATCCCGTTCTGAAAAATGTGGCTTGCGGTACTAAGTTTTGAAAAATAGTATTTTGAAATAAAAGTTTTGACGTTTTATTAATGTTTTTTAATAAATAGAAAAGAGAGAGACTCTACACCTTGAAGTTGACGCTATTCATTAAACATCACGAAATAAGTAAAAAATGACAAATTTTGAGTTGAGAATCACTGAACCAAGAGTGTATTTGGTCCAAGAGACGTGGAGATAGAACATATCGAGGGGGATATAGTGGAAAGATTGATCGAAGGGGGTTAGTTAGAAAGGGAGTCTGGTTGGGAGAGGGTTGGTTTGAAGGGGTCTGGTCCATGGGAGGTTGATTGAAGGGGATTGGGGAATTCTTGAAACAGCGGCGACGCGCTGACGACAGCGATATCTTTTTGTAATATAGGAAGATATATATTGTAAAATATATACAGATATATATTGCGCTTATTTTGTTCTCAAAGAAAAAGAAAAAACAATTTTAAAAAATAAAATATTAAATATATTTTAAACAAATGTTTTATACCTAATTCTTTAATAAAATTTAGCAACAAGAGCAAAGGTAGGGAAGAACATGCTTAAAATAAACATCCGTTAATGCTTCTACCATGTTGAGACAAAATTGTTCATCAAACATGACACTGTCAATAAATACTTCTTCTGACCCACAACAATATAAAGTAAAATCACATATTGGGAGAGAATAGAGCATCATCCCAAGCTGGACTTGTCCATAATAAGGATGGCGTTTTTTCAATTTCCCAATTTCCTTTTTATCCATACAGGAAACTAATGTTTTTATTTTTTCAGAGTTATTATTCAGGCCAGCTTTAGGAGTTTTACATTCCCATAAACAAACAGGTTTCTTCTCGGTATAAGTGATTCCATCGGCACTGAATCCAAGCCATGGTACAAGAGGATTGATTAATATTCCCGGAACAACTACATCCACATTTTCTTTATTCCGAGAATAGCATTCTCGAGCATCTGCTTCGGACATCAATCCGCGATTGGTGTCGTCATTTCCTACAAAAGTGGATTTAAAAACTGAATCCAACTTCTTCTTCCAATTTGGATTTTTATTTTTAGAATAAGTGAATAATTGATAGCAAATGCTACCCGTAATTCTCCCAAATCTACTATTCTTCCATAATTCATTATCTTGTCCTTCAGTGTTTAAATAAATATTTTCAGCTTCTTCAATAGTTATTTTAATATTTTTATCATAATATTCTTTTTCGTCAGGAGTGCACTTGGAATATAAATCTGCAGTCATCGCTGCAATTTTATTTAGTAAAAAATGAGATTTTTCAATAGTCTCACGGATCAAATTTGCTAAATCAGGTTTTTTTTCAGAAGCAGGAATATTTTTTAATTTTTCTTCAGATTCTTTACCTTCGCTTAAAAACACAGCAGCTTTACTTTTGGGTTCATCTTTAAATAAAAATTAATTGTTTAAGTACTTTAAAATATTAGTCAAATAGTTGATTCAAAATAACTTAAAAATATTATTTACTTGAAATTAATAAAGCTCTAAATCCTTCTTCCATGTCTTTCGTCACTTCTAGCACAATTCTTTTGTTTTGTTCAATAGCAGTGCACGTTAAAACTTCTAATTGATCTTCATCATACCTGGAAAAATATTAAAAATCATTAAATCATTTTGTCATTTTTTTGTTGTAAAAAAAATGAGTTAAAATTATTAAAAATTGATTTCAAAACTGATTTACAATTTTACTTTTAATGCCATTAAATAAATAATATAATTTTTTTAAAACCAAAAAAAGACTGTTGAATTCAAAGTATTAAAAATGTATTTATGATTTCATATTTAATAGCATTATAAATAAATAAAATAATTTATTTTTTATTTATTTAATTTATGTTTTCATAATAAGAATAATTATATTCAACTTACTTTTCAAGATATATAAGTGTTGCCATAGCATGTTTGCAACAATGTTCTTTTGATACACCTGCTGAGCATGAACACGAAATAGATTTAATTTTTTCTTCAACTTTAGAATCTTTTTTCAATATTTCCACTTGTATTTTAACAGGATCTTCATGCATTTTAGTTGTTCTTAAACACAGAGCTTCAATTTTCACGAATGAGTCTTTTTTCTCTTTTATACACACAGAAATTAAATTTTTTACAGCCTCTCGGCCTTCTCGAAGAGGCCGAACAAATCCTTTTAATGCATCAACTAAATGCTCCAATTCTATTAGAGACATTCTTAAATTTATTTTAACAGAAACAATTTAAAATAATTAAAAATAATCCGGTAAAAGTATCAGAATCGCGTGGACTGCTGTACAAAAACAACAGTGAATCACCGCCTCAGTAGTTCACACTCGGCCGCTAGAGGCGCTGGTTTAGCTGTTTGAATCACCAATTTTGGAAGACATTTTTTTGCTTTTTGAAATGAAAAAATTAATATTTTCTGTATATATTTATTTAGACAAAAGGTGGTAAATTTAATTTAAAACAAAGTACAAACTCTACTCTTGTCAAGTAGTGCTTTTTTGGTCCCTTTCTTCATAGCGCGTCACACATATTTATATAAGTGATTGATATAACAAAAGATCAGCAGACTAAGAGGCGTCGCACACGAGAAATAAAACATCCTTTATGCCATATTTTTATTTGCTATTTTTAGCCGTAAAGAATTCTTAAGAGTCCAATTACAACCGCTTAAACCCCTATATTCAAATTCAACCTCTCATTTGTGGCATATATATATATATATATAAATTTCTTTGTCTTAAAATAAAAGGTAGATATATAAACCAGATAAATAATAATTAATTATTTAAGAGAAAAAAATACTTGGATTTTTTGTAAGTAGAAATTTAAAATTTTTTTGTAAATAGCAAATTAAGGTAATGGAACCAATAGTCGATCAACATCTTGAGATAAAAAAGTAAGATTTTCAATAAAACTCAATAAATTCAAAACGAACTATGCATTTTGAATTTTCTTTTTTAAATTATGTAGTGGAAGCTCTGCAAATGCGTAACCGTTGACATCGAATTATTTAGTATAAGTTATTTATTGTAAAATTAAAATTTTAAAAAGGACCTTCTTTTTGGGGTTAGGGACCCAATAGTCGATCAGCGGCAAAAATGGCTGAAAACCTTTTGCACCAGTAGTCGATCAATCTTTGACCAATAGTCGATCACACAACTTGAAATACAATTATTTAGTTAATTAACTAGAAAAATGAGTCGTAGTACTTAAAAATTAATGTATTTATAAGTTTTACAAATAAAATTAACAACAAACAAATAAAAATTACATGTAAAGCGCAAATTAATCGACTTACCATCTTTTATAGAAAATTATTTTACAAATTAAATAAAAAAAGAATCAATAAAATTTTGTAAAATTAAAAAAAATGTTAAAACAAAAGAAATGCTATGAAATAGAAGAACGATGTTCAAATGAGAATATTTAGTACAAGATTAAATTCGCATAATATAAAATAAAAGCTTTCAAAAAAGTAGAGAATTGAGAAATTTAAAAAATTTAGATAAAAGCACCAAATAAATGTTTTCAAAAATTTGTAATTATAAGATGAAAACTGAACAATTAAAAAGAAGGAAAAATGCTAGTTAGAAATGGAAAAATGCGATGACAAAAATTAAAGAATTCATTAAAACGCAAGGAAGAATTAAAAAAATAGTGAAACATCAACAAAATTAAATAAATAGGAAGAAAATGGAGAAATGTTTTTTTCCTTAATCTAACAAACTAAAAAAATGTAAAAAGTACAAAAAATAAAATTAAAAAATGTATATATCAAGATAAATAAAAAATCCACAAAAGAAACTTAAAAATCCTTTAAGAATAAAAAAAGTTTAGGCAAATTAAACCAAACACGTTTTTATAATATTACACTTCAAATAAGTCCAATAATAAATTAATTTAGAAAAATAAGAATAAGTAAGTTTGCAAAAAATCTCGCAAGGAATAGACAAAATGTAAAAAAAATTGAATAAAACTAGATAGAAAATTCAAAATTGAAGAAATAAATTGAAAATTAAATAATCAAATTGAAATCAGAAAAACACAGAATTATTGAATATTAAAAAAAAAACAATTGAAAATTGAAAAATAAAATTGAAATTCGAATACAATAATTGAGAATTAAAGAAAATTACTAAACAATTGGATTGAAAAAAGAAGAAATTAATTTATAATTAAAAAAAAAATGGAAAAAGGCAGGAATTATTTAATATTGGAGAAAACATTAAAAATTGAAGAATAGAATTGTTATTTAAAGAAATTATTTGAGAATTGAAAAAAATAATTGAACAATTGAACAATTATATTGAAAATAGAAGAAAATTATTGGAAATTGAAGGAGGTTTTGAAACATGAAATAAATAACTGATAATTGAAAAAAAAAATAATTGAAAAAAGTCGAGATTACTGAATATTGAAACAAACAATTGAAAATTGAACAAAATAATTAAAAATTAAAGAAAATAATTAAAAATTGAAGAAAGTACTTAAACTTTAAATACAATATTTGAAAACAGCAGAAAAATTTAGAAATCGATGGAAATAATTGCGAATTGATGAAAATATTTTAAAAATTTGCAATTTAAATAAAAATTGAAAAAAAAAATATAATTTAAAAAAGCTGAGAATTGTTAAATATTGAAGAAAATTGAGAAGAAATTTAAAATTGAAAGAAATTGAGAAACTGAAAGAAATATGAAAAAATAATTGGAAATTGAAGAAAATAATTGAGAATTTTAAAAAAATTATTGTAAAAAGCCTAGAGTTATTGAATATTAAAAAAACAATTGAAAATTAAAGAATGGAATGGAATGTCGAAAATTATAATTGAGAATTAAAGAAAATAATTCAAGAATTGAAAAATGGGATTGAAAGTAGAAGAAAATAAGTGATAATTGAAGAAAAAAGAAATTGAACAACCTGGGAATTATAGAATTTGAAGAAAGCAATAAAAAATGAAGAATGTAATTGTAATTTGAAGAAATTAATTAAAAATTGTAGAAAATAATTTGAAATTGAAGAAAATGTGATTTTATAAAAATTGTTGAATAATAATTGATGAATTGAATTTAAGTTTCAAAAACATAATTGATAATTGAAAAAAAAATATTAAAAAAAGCCGAAAATTATTGATTATAGAAGAAAATAATTGAAAAAAATAATTGAAAAATAGTTGAAAAAAGTCGAGAATTATTGAATATTAAGGAGGAATCGGACGAATGATCGGAACAAAAGTTAGTCCAAATGAATAATTTTGATTTTTGATATAGAAGACACATAAGTTAATGAAATTTTTTTCAGTGGAAGTGTAGACACTTGTATTTTTTACAAAATAAACCCTTAAAAATTGCAATTTGATGAAAATTAAAAAAAAATTGAAGTTGAAAAAGATTATTCAATTTGGGTTAATTTGCACATCAAATTGAATAATCGTTTTCAACGTCATTTCTTTTTTTTTAATTTTCATCGAATTGCAATTTTTAAGGGCTCATTTTGTAAAAAATGCAAGTGTCCACACTTCCACTGAAAAAAATTTCATTAACTTATGTGTCTTCTATATCAAAAATCAAAATTATTCATTTGGACTAACTTTTGTTCCGACTATTTGTCTGATTCCTCCTTAAATTAAATAATTAAAAATTGAAGGAAATAGTTGAGATCTGAAGAAAATAATTAAAAATTGATGAAAATGATTGAAAATTGAAGAAAATAATTGAAAATTGAATCAAATGATTGGCAATTCAAAAAAAAAAAATTACAGTTGAAGAAAATAATTAAAAATTGATTAAAATAATTGAAAATCGTAGAAAATAATTGAAAATTGAAGAAATTAATTAGAAATTGATGAAAATAATTGAAAATTGAAGAAAATAATTGTCAATTGAAGAAAATAGAAGAAAATCTAAGAAAATAATTGAGAAATGAAGAAATAATTTGAAATTAATGAAAATAATTCCAAATGGAAGAAAATAATTGAGAATTGTAGAAAATAATTGGAAATTGAAGAAAATAATTGAAAATTGAAAAGAATAATTGTCAGTTGAAGAAAATAATTGTGAATTTGTGAAAATAGTTGAATAATTGAAGAATTGAATTGAAGCTTCAAAAACGTAATCGAGAATTGAAAAAAAATTGAAAAAAGCCGAAAATTATTGAATATCGAAGAAAATAATTGAAATATGATGAAAATAACTGATAATTGAAAGCACACAATAGAACTGCCTATAACTATATAAACTATTATGCAATGTACGGTCTAATAAAAAAACTCAAGTTCTATCTACATTTTTTCATAATAATTTGACTTTTTCATGTTTAATGTCTTTCATTGTTTCTGCGGTATTTTTAGCGTTAAGAAAAATTATAGTAGACAAACATCTATATTTCATGAGAATATATTATATTTTAATTTTTAAATGTATATTTTTTATTTTTCAATTGCATAATTGTCGCATAATTACACAAAATTTAAACACATAATCAGATTGGTTCAAAATGCATAAAATGATTATCTTTATTTATAAAATAAATTGATATATTAGTCAAATTTATTCTCCCAGAAAAAAAATCCCCGGTTTGACGGAAAATTCCCGGTTAGTTCCCAGTTTTCCCGGTTAGTAGACACCCTGATTTAGGTATTGATTTTATCAGGCGCGTCTTCAGGGGGGAGGTCAAGGGGGTCGTGACCCCCCCTAGGAGAGTTAAATTTAAATGAGAGTGAGAAAGATAGCGCTATAGTGTTATCTCTTTCTCTCTCATATATAACCTCCCCTAAAAATCTTGTCTAGACATGCGCCTGGATTTTATATATTAAAAAATCTCAATTTTTGACTTAAGTGCATGTGATGATAATGCTAAATTTGTCCGTAAACTTTCTCTTAAAATAGTTTATGTTCTGACACTAAACTTTGTAGAATTACTCAAAATACCATTAGAAATCAAAGTCGCATCAATTTTAAAAATTTGTAAAGAAGCGATGTAAGAGAAAAGTTTGATTGCCTAAAAATGCGTGTAAATAAACCATTTTTAACGTAACAAATTTTTTTACCTAAAAAACAATGTTTTCCCTTCCCAAAAATATAGTTTCTGAAAAACTTTGAATCCTTTCAAGGACAATAGAATTTTTTTTTAATAGCCTGTATTTAACCGAGAGATACACAGTAGGGGAGATTTCAAACCAGACAGTAGAAAAAGACAGAACTACGAAAGAGTGCGTCTTACTATTGCTGTCTTTCTCTACTGACTGGTTTAAAATCTTCCTTATTAGTGTAAACCTTAAATAATAATTTATTCGGAGAACAATAATTTAACGAATAAACAATTAATGGACGAATCTAAAACTTGAATTTCGCAGATTAAGGTTCAAAAACGACTTGGATAATGGATTATGGTCATTCCTGAAATGCCCTCGAGTAAAGCCGGCATCGCGTTTCTACTGATTATAAAAAATTAAACAAATATAAATACATGATATTTACTACAAAAAATAATTAAAGATTATAAATACAATCCCACTGCAGTCAATTTTAAAAATTTCAATTTCCTAAATAGTATTTTATATAAAATAATATTTAATAATTGAATAAAATCTCACCCTGAATTCGTCGTTTCCATCTTGAATCTCGGAAAATACAGCTTCGGGTTGAGTGCACTTCAATTTACAATTCTATACATTTTTTAAATGAAACATAGTTTAAATAATTTACGTTTAAAAATGTGCATTATCGTACTTTCATTTCAAATGTTAAAAAAATGAAAATTCTAAAATAAAAATTGAGGCACGCTTACAAGCGGCTTGTAGTTATGAAAGGCCACTTTACGCCATTTTGAAATATTTCAATTTGAGTGTTGAAACCAGTGATGGGTAAGAATAATGTTGGGTTGTGGAGTGACGTGTCAGCGCGTCACTGGGAACGTCCATATATTACGTAACGCTTTTTTCTGATATTTTTGGACCCCCCAACCCCCTCGTAAGGAGCTTTACATGCAAAAGTTTATTTTTCTGACCCCCCCCCCCCCCCATTAAGCGTTACGTATATGGATGGGGAGTGACCGTCATCTGACGTCAGGTGACCGATGACTGTCATCGGACCGTCAACATCTGTCATCGTGGACATCATCTTTTTTCGGGAATATGAAGTAAAATTTAGTGCAAATGAAGTCTAATAAAATTGTAAAAATTAATCTAAATTTGTTTTGTTTAAACGATATTTTACAGTAATACATCAAACTAGCGTTAAGAATAAATAATATTTATTGTCGGTTAAAGATGCAACCCGACACACAAAGAGGGTCAAGAAATAGGTATTAAACAGGAGCTGATTGACTGATGCATATGAAATTTAAAAAGTGACAATATTTGCACATAAAATGTTGCCAGGATACTTAAATGACAAAATAATAATGATTTATTATTTGCATTTGAGGATTTTTCAAGAATTATCACAAATTTGCGTAATCTTTAACAACGGTTTCGAGGTTAGATTTCTCAATTAATAGTAAGAACTTGGAAAACTGTATTATCTTTTACTTGCAGACCTCGCTAATGTTATAAATGATTCGGGCGTTGTTTTTGTACTATTGTTAATTCTAAACATCAAGTGTAAATTCGTTAAAACTTGATTTATAACATGATTTCCTCGATGACGGTCCGATTTCCGATGACGAGTAATCGGACCGATGACGGTCATCTGACAAAGCGGTGCGCTGTCATCTTGGTCAGTGCACATCCCTAGTTACGTAATATATGGACACTCGAGGTTTTATATAAGGATATTCAAGTTGGGTAGGGAGAAATTCAAAATGGCGGCTACCTGGATGACAGGTTTGCATTGCAGTCAATGGGACGAAATCAGTTTTTGTACAATAACTTTTAAAAAACAAATTTGCGAACCTATGTTTATTAACAAAATATTTTTCATTTATCGAAAGCTATTTTTTAAAATAATAAAAACTCATATAAAAATTTTATAAAATTTTATTATTTTAAAAAATAGCTTTCGATAAATGAAAAATATTTTGTTAATAAACATAGGTTCGCAAATTTGTTTTTTAAAAGTTATTGTACAAAAACTGATTTCGTTCCATTGACTGCAATGCAAACCTGTCATCCAGGTAGCCACCATTTTGATTTTCGCCCCACTCAACTTGAATATCCTTATAGAGATTCTCAAGGGAGAGTTGAGACATGTTAACTTGAATTCTGATTGGTCGCGGGTTTCCGGAAACAGTGGTTCAAAAGAAATTAATTTCATTGGCCTAAAATGGCGGTTCGATTTGAAATTCTTTTAAAACACATGTTTTTAAATTTTGCCCGCTCTTTTCGACCAATGATACAATTTACACTATCATCACTTTCGTTTCCGGAAATCCGCAAAGGTAGTGCAAGGGGAAACTTGTCTCAACTCTCCCTTGAGGATCTCTAATCCTAATGGCCTGTTTACACCTTCGAAAAAAAAAATTTTTCGCATTGGAGGGAAGAGGACAGACTGTGTATCTGTCCTCTTTACTCTCATGCAAAAAAAAAGTTTTTTCGAAAGTACAAATAGGCCATAACGTTCTCGAACTGCATCGAACTGTACCCCCACCACCTTAGTTCTGCCTTCTTATTATAGGGCCTAAGGCTGAAATCCGATGCGGAAATGAAGTGATTTAGGTAATTAATTTGGTCATTTCTTTTTATTTTATTATTTTCAGAACTTCATGTCACTTTTTCATGTTTTTATTTTCTATCGAAACTGTAATCAAATTTAACTTGACACACTGCTTTAAATTCACTTAAAATTACTTGATACATAACCTAGAAATATTACATTTTCGTCCGGTCCCAACTAGGTCAATTAAATGTTAAATGGAAGCGCATAGAGTTCCTATAAAGAGAGTTAGGACATGTGCCCCCTTCCACTAGCCTGTTGACAAACCGGAGACGGAAGTGACGATGAAGTAATTTGTGTGATTGGTTAAAAAGGGCGGGCGAAATTTAAAAATGTTTGTTAAGAAAGTATTTTAAAATCAGCGCGCTCTTTTCAGCCAATGAAAAAACTTTCAATACACTTCCGTCTCCGGTTACGCTGAGCCAATCAAAAGTTGAACCTCACGTGTCCTAAGGGCGCAATTACATGTCTGCGTCGAACGCTGCGTTTTTGCGTTGAATAGTGAGAGAGAGGAAGACAGAAATATAGTCACATCTTTGTCACTCTCACCATTCAACGCAAAAACGCAACGTTCGACGCAGACATGTAATTGCGCCCTAACTCTCTTTATAGGAACTCTAGAAGCGCACTGTATGACAAACGTAAAAAACTCACGTAATTTACGTCAAAAACTTGAAGTTACGCATAACTTCCCAACTCTGGATAGAATACGGATACCAGGGAAATAAAGGTAATTTACATCACGTAAATTACATAGTTACGGGACCAGAACATGAGACAGTAAAGGACAGAAACAGTCTCTGTCCTTTATTATCTCATGCCCTGCTCCCGTAACCATATTTATTGTGCGTTGGGCTGTGGCTATAGTTTTCTTGCTTAAGACATAATCGCCATTTCGAAAACGTATTTTACTCTTTTTTACGTTTTTAAGGGTAAAATCTCATGTGAGCAGAAAGCGTAAAACCGAAAGCAGAAAATATGAGAGTGAGAGAGTCAGTGATATATGTCTGTCTCTCTCACTGTTATGATTTTCTGCTTTCGATTTTGCGCTTTCTGCTTACATGGGATTTTACCCTAATGGTTTTTGACCACTTTTTGACCGTATAATACGGCACAAACGTAATATACGTCAAAAACTCGAAGTTACGCCTAACTTCCCAACTCTGATCTATGCTGTTGTGATCGATTTATTTCGATTATCGAGAAAATAAATGTCAGCTGTTCGTTTCGCTGCCATCTTCGTTCCACTGCATTACAAACAATATTACTGCAAACGTTCACAAATTTTCTAAGAAATAAAAACTTCCAATCATCTTTCACTATTTTATATTCAGGTATGAAAATAATTTACTGTGATTATTCATGTTAGCGTAAAAAATATATACCTAAATTCCAAATATTTCGATTAATCAAAATGTCATTCAAGTTAAAAATTAATTTTTTTGACATTCTTATTCATTTTTTTATTAAAATTGGCTTTTTATTGTAGTTTCTGTCAAACTACTAAGTTCACTTACCTATTTCTTAACAACTGAAGATAGAAATTTTGAGCAATTTCTGAAAATTGTTGTTTAATAATGTCAATAATAACGACAACTTAACCTTGTCTGAGTTACTTCAAAATTGATGAGTAATAATATAATGTATATAGACTAACTAAATTCTTGTTTGTACATTTTTTTGCGAATGGAATATAATAGTATTTTTTAATAAGACAGAAATATTGTTTTCTAAACTAAACAATTTATTGATTTTATAAATATTTCTAACACTATAATGTACTTTAGGTAATCAATTCGAAAATATTAAAACAACAGCGTTTTTATTTGGCCAGCTTACTGGCCAAAAAAATGTCCACTTCGAACATATAAATTTAACTAGTTTAATAAACTTTTTATAAATAAGAATATTTTAATATTTTCAGTATACAATATGTTTTCTTCAGAAATAAATTAGAAATCGAATGATTTCATTATTATACCTGCCTTAAAATTCACAATTTAACAAAAATTTAAACGTGAAATCTTCATGCAAACAAAACATTTTTCCAAACATTAATTTATTAACCTCTTTTATTTTATTTAACCACAAATTTAAATGAATCCAAATTTTAATTTTTTATAATCCGAATATGAATTTTTGACAAATTTAATTTACTCCACTTTCATTTAAATCCAAATTTCAATTGATCCAAACTTAAGCGTCATCCAATTTTTAATTTATCTAATTTTTTTATTAAAATTTTAATTATATTTCAAATTTAAATCTCTCCAAGTTTTAATCAAATCAAATTTCAGTTTTTGAAAGTTTTTATTATGCATTTTCTAATCGATTTAAATTTCATTTAATTCATTTTTCTATCAATTAAAATTCAATTAATTCCTCACTTTTATTAGCAAAAACTTAAATTCATGAAAATTTTGATTGATTATAATTTAATTTATTCAAATTTAAATTTACTATTTTTTTTTTATTATGTACTGAATCAATTCTTGATTGTATTCAAATTTTGAGCTGCTGACGTTTTATTAAGTTTATTAAATCAAATTTTAATAGATTAAAATTATTATTTTAAATATTGATTCATTGTTTTTGAAAAAAAACTTAGTAACCTTTTTGATGTCGTTCTATTTAAAGAAAAAAATGTACTTTTCATCTATTTTATTAAAAAAATCTATTTTATAACTGATTCTTATAATCTGCGATTCTTGTAATCAAGATTATCAACAATTTTTAGTCGATTTAAATGATCTTATTATTGAAATTATAATGTCCGCATATTCAGTGAATATGAATTTTGAAATATGTGTATTTTATGAAATCAATATCCATAAATTTAAAACAAAACTAAATTAATCTCTTTCTCCTTTTTACAGAATCGAATAAATAAGAAAGCAAAAATGTCATCAGACGTAAACATGCAAGCTGAAAAGGTAAGTTGACAAAATTAATAAAAGTATGCACGCAAGCACTTTTGCATGATAGTATTGAGCAAATTTGATGTTTTTGAGAAAATGGTAAGAGCTGTTCAGCCTTCTTTAGGTAACTTTGTCTGTAACAAGCTACTAATCATTCACGAAAATTTCATGCCTTGCTAAAAAAACACAGAAATAATAGTAGTAAATAATATCAATTTTATTGAATTGATTAACAGTTGCACTTTTTTTTATACCAAGCATTCAGTTTACGGTGAAGAAAGCGACGGTAAAGCTGAAGAAGAAGGGAGTACGTCATCTAGTGACCTGCATGTGGTACCTATCATTGCCATTCAAATGCTGAAGCTTTCATTGATCTTTGTAAAAAAAATCCTTCACAATTAAGAGAGTATTCGACTAACATTAAATTCATTATCTTATCTTGATAATTAATCTGCTGCCAATAACTCATACGTCTTTTGTCATTGACTTTCAACTTTTTTATTTTTTCATCCCAAACCATTTTATTTCGCCTAATGTATTTTTCGCTTTCAAAAAAAACATTAATAATTTGCGAGAATATTATTGCATGTTTTGAGATGAGGAAATGATGATTTTTAAAAACAGAACTACTTTTTATATAAAAAAAGGATTTTTTAAATTGAGAGGACACGAAAAAATGAAATATTGACGGACAATAAAAAATAATTTAAGATACCAGTAATTACTTCTAAACAGGGCAGATAAAAATCATGATTTTTTTAAAATATATAAAATCAGTATATAAAATTTTGAAGTGTTTATTTGTAAGTATTTTCTTTTTATACTGAGAACATTAAATAAGAAATAATGAAAATTAAAACATTTAATCAAAAAACAAATTACGTCGAATAGATGAGACAATTTCTAAAAAATATCTTTAAATTCATATGATTGCAAAATTAAGAAAATTAGGTAAAAGCAACGACAAAATAATAAATTATAAAAAAAGAAAACATAAGAACGTAAAAAGATAAGAAAATAGTCTATTAAAAAAAAAATGAGAAAATTCTTTTAAATAGAAAAATTTATGGGCAGTATTAAAGAAATTATGAAAAACTTAAACAAAACGAGAATGTACCGAATCATTCCAAATTTTTGGAATATACAAAATTGGTTTTTGCACTACATTTTGAAATAAATTAATAAAAAAAGTGTTTATTTTAAAAGTTAATGACAAGTTTTATATCAACTTGAAGTTGATTTGCGACTTGCGATAAAAATCAAAGTAAAAATAATGTGTTTCTTATTTACAATTTTGTGTAAAGCAAATAATTTTTTTAAAGAAATCTTCCTTTTAACAAACTATACTGAAAACATGCAATAATATTCTTGCAAAGTATTTAAGTTTATCAAAAAGGTGAAAAATACATTAGGCGAAATAAAATGGTTTGACCCATTTGTATATTTTTTATGTAACGATATAAGATAAATGGATATTCTCTTATAATCCATTAGAAACAATTTTTTGTGTGTTGAAATTTACATTGAATTTACAATTGTTCAAATTTCTATTTTACTAAATTTTCAATTAACAAAATTTCCATATATTATAAATTTTATGATATGTCTGAATATTTCATAAAACTTATATTAATATTAGTTTAAGTATTCACTCTGTAGAATTTCATTAGATATAATTTCAGTATATCCTAATTTTTTTTCAATCTAATTTAAATTAACCATAGTTTTTAATGAAATGAATTTTTTCACAGAATTTGTATTTTAGAGAATTTCTCTTTAACTAACTTTGTATTTTGAAGATTCCTAATTGAATCGATTTTTAATTTAGTAGACTCTGTTTTAACAGAATTTAAAGTGAGTCGAATTTTAAACCACTAAAATTCTATTTGCCTGAATTCGAGTAAATAGAAATTTTGGCATTTGAAAAATCAACTCATTTGAAATTCTATTAAAAGAAAAAGCTACTATAAATAAAAATTCGGTTCAATTAGAAAATTTTCGAAGAAAAAGTTAGTTAAAAAGAAATTCTATAAAATTAAATATCTGTTAAATAAAAATTCGGTGATCTAAAAATACTGTTTATTAAAAATTCGGGTTGATTTAAATTCGTTTAAAAAAACAATTTCTGAAATTCCACTACTTTAAAAATTACATGAATTTTAACTAAAAATAAAATAAAATTTGCCTGGACTAATATTTTGATGAGACATTTAGATAATTTAAATTTCGAATCGGTTAATATTTGGATAGATGCAAGTAATAAATAAATTTTATTATTTATCAGTTAATAATCGAATAGAAAAAAATCCTATAAAGTTAAGTCTCTATCTGTTAAATTTGAGTTTGTCTGAAATTAAAATAAACTGAAATTTAAATCATTAAGTGTAGAATTGATTAAAATTTGAATTAATAAATGTTAGCAATAAATAAAATCAAGCTTGATTAAAAGTTGACTTAAATTTAAAATTTATTAAAAGTTTAATTAATAAATTTTTTAACTAGTGAAATTTAGTATACATTACAATTAGAAACATATAAATATTGAACCGATTAAAATTAGGAAATGATTGAAGATATAAATAGTTGAAATTTGAATATTTTGAAAATGGTTTATTTCAGGATAGCCGACATTTTTACGAAAACTCAGTTAACAGAATATGCAATAGACCGAAATTTATTAATCCGCATATTTAACTTTTCGAAACTTCATTTGTCAGAATATTTAATTTCCTGAAACTAAATTTTTTAAAGAATATTTTACTTCACGAATTAGCATTTTTCAGAAATTGTATTTAACAGACATACTTTATGTCCGGATATTTAAAAAACCGAAACTTCATTTGTTAGAATATTCAACTTCCAGAAAATTCATTTGTCTGAAAATGCTTTGTTTATTTGTTTCAATATTTAAATTCTCAAAACTCCATTTTTCAGAATATTTAACTTTTTTGAATTCGCATTTTTTAGAAAATGTTTTTATCAGATTTAACATTTTTCCAAATATTTAGAGTCCCGAAACTCCGAGTCTCAGATTTTATTCAATTTCTCGAATTTACATTTGTCAGGATATTTAAATTCTCCAATATATATATATATATGTATATATAATAAATCAATCGAAATTTGGTTCGATTGAAACTTAAATCAAATAAAATTTGAATAGTATAAAATTTAGTTAATTTGGAACTAAAATAAATTGAAATTTGAAAACATTAAAATTTGTTTATATTGAATTTTAGATCAATTCAAGTGAAGGTACTTTTAGGAATGGATTTCAATTTAAATTGTTTAAAATTGTAATCAATAACTGACTTAAATAATTAAAATTAAGTTTAATTCGAATTTGATTAAATCAATTGAACAACATTTATAAATTGAGACTTGGATCGTTTGAATCATTTTGAAGAAAATTAAAAGTTGAAATTTTGTGATTCCTGAATTAATTTAAGCTTTAGCATAAGGTGGTATTATTTAAAAAATTAATAATTTTAATTACAAAACATAGACAAATAGAAATTTAACAGTACTAATTTTGAGCATCTGGAAATTCGGTCTAATGGATTTTAGAGAGTATTCATATATCTCATTTTATATTATTCATACATTCATATTTTCCATTATTCTTTTATTTAAAAAATTTCATTGTTTATATTTTATAACTAAAAAAGGATTTTTCATCTTTTTTTTTTTTTTTGTAGAAAAGTTTTTTTGCTTGGAAATTTTTAGTCGAATACTGCAGGAAGTATATATGATGTGCATTTATTTTGTGAACACCTTTAGCATTGGTTTCTTAAATGGTTGTGATTTTGTAATTGAGTTTGCAAAAAATATGAGAAAAGATTACGAAATAATTATATTTTTTTTAAAACAGGAATCGGGAGCAGTTTACGGAGGCTGTGAAGGTCCAGATGCCATGTACGTGAAATTGGTAAGCAGTGATGGCCACGAATTTATTGTCAAGAGGGAACATGCTTTGACAAGTGGAACAATAAAGGCCATGCTTAGTGGACCTGGACAATTTGCTGAGAACGAAGCCAATGAAGTCAATTTTAGAGAAATTCCGTATGTATATTGACATTTAATATGTTAAGAAGATTTTTTTTTAATGTGTGAATATGCGGTAACTTTTTTGTTGTCATGATGTGCATCAGAATTTTCATACTTTACATTAAATTACATTAAATTTTGTGTACAAAAAATGTTCCTACACCCTGCTTCATACAATAAAACTAGGCGAAAATTTACTTTATGAACACTTTGCTTCCATGTACGCAAAATAAGTTTCTTCCTCTATGAGGAATTCAATTTCAATTTCGTTAAAAATAAATAAAAAATAGTCATTAATTTTATCAATTTTCGGAGAAATATATATATTTTGTTGTAGACCAATTAGTTCGTTTTTTTAATATCCAGTACTCTTGCCAAAGGAACTATGGTTAAGAAATAAAAATTATAGAAGTTAAACAAAGAAAAACATATTTTAATGTAAAAAAAAGCATAAAAATCAATTATTATTATGCGATTTCTTGGTGAATTATGTACTTTTTTACCCACACTGAGAAAACGGAATTCTTATATTAAGTAACTTTTACTATTTAAAAGTAAAACCTAAACTGACTGGAATTTCTGCGCAGGTCAAGCAGTTTTTACTATTTCCGGAGTAAATTTTACTATTTCTGAAGTAACTTTTAGTAAAATAATTAAAACTTACTTCGGAAATTGTAAAAATTGACAGATATGCGCAGAAATTTTGGTCAGTTTAGGTTTTACTTTTAAATAGTAGAAGTTACTTTATCTTTTTTTTCAGTGCATTTTTAACACTTTTTTGTCTCTAATGTGAATTTGTGTTGTTTAGTGGAGAATTCACACGTTTATAGAATTTAAATTTTAAACGATACAGTTGTACTTTAAAAAAAAATTAATTTGATACAAAGTTTGTTATGAAATAATAAATTATTTAACATTTTTTGTCTTCTTTCTTTAAAGTTTGTAAACAATTGTAATTTTTATCCAATTTTAACAAATAATAGCTCATTTTAATCATTGAATCATTCTCTATAAATTTATTTATTGGATTTTGTAGTAAACAAATTAATAAACAAATAAAAATGATTTATTATATATTTTTTAAACAAAAAAATTTTAACAAATTCCAACGAACAGACTTGTAGAGAATATTTCAAAGATTAAAATGTGTTATTATTTGTCAAAATTGGATGAAAATTACAATTATTGTTTACAAATTTTTAAAGAAAAAACAGAAAATGTTAAATGATTATTATGTCATAACGTTTTATGTCTTAACCTAAGTTTTTTTAAAAAATGTGCAACTGTATCTTTCAAAATTGGGTGAAATCAACTTTAATAATATTTTTATTTTATGTGAAAAACCATTTTTTTCCACACCTTGCGAATAAATTTATTTTTCACGAGAAAACATTTTAAAATGTTGTTAAAAGCCCACCAATCTATAATAATAATCCGCAATTTCATTCATTCTTTCATTCATTCTGTCCACACCTGAAGTTGGTCGTTTTTCTATTCAATTGTTTTTTAATAATGTTTTGCTTCTTGGTTTTGAAATTTGTTATGTAGTTGAAAATAGGTTACGTTTTTCGTTTGTGTCAATTAGGTAAGTCCATTGTCTTTCGTCTGAGAACTGTTGCGGACTTATTTTAAAAAAAATATTGTTCCAGAACACTTGAAACTTTAATATTTGCTGGTTTCATTGGTCATAATATTAAAGGGTAAATTGTATTTCTTTTAATGCAATTATTAATCAAAAACCTTAAATTTTTGCATTTTTTTAAAAACATTATCATTCAAAAACTATTTAATATTATCTATTGGAACTTACCAGAAACATAAAATGCTTAATTTTTAATATTTTATTGTTGATATTTTTATTAAAAAAGGATTATTTTAAAATAATATTTAAATTCGAAAAATTTTTACTTTGAAAAATTTTACAATTATTTTCAGCTTACAACTTTTTTACTGAACCTCCTACAAATTTCAGCTTTTGTAAATATTTGATTACATATTAATAAAATTTACTTATTATTAAAATTTTATGAACGTGTTTTACTTCGTTTTTGAGATATAAAATATTGAAATTTTATACTTAAAAAGGTTATTTCTAAAACTTGAAGTTAGTATAGACCAAGTTCACATCGCTCTATTCAACTTGTAATTCAAATTAGACAAGCATTATTACAACCTGCCTAAAGTTTAAAATA
Organism: Ganaspis brasiliensis; assembly: GCA_037103525.1. NCBI lineage: Eukaryota > Metazoa > Arthropoda > Insecta > Hymenoptera > Figitidae > Ganaspis > Ganaspis brasiliensis. The sequence goes on along the minus strand of JAZKLR010000254.1, from coordinate 3,621,034 downwards.
TCAATTGAAAAATAGAAATCTAGATATTTATACCACCAGTTCTTTTCCATTTTCTCCATTTGTAGGAGGTTCCACAAAAAATTTGTAAGCTGAAAAGGATTGTGAAATTTTTCGAAGTAAAAATTTTTCTAATTTAGATATTATTTTAAAATAATCCTTTTTTAATAAAAATATCAACATTAATATATTAAAAATTAAGCATTTTATGTTTCTGGTAAGTTCCAATAGATAATATCAAATAGTTTTTGAATAATAATGTTTTTAAAAAATTGCAAAAATTTAAGGTTTTTGATTATAATAATTACATTATAAGAAATACAATTCACACTATAATATTATGACCAATGAAATCAGGAAATATTCAAGTTTCAAGTGTTGTGGAACAATTTTTTTTAATAATATGTCCGCAACAGTCCTCAGACGAAAGTCAATGGACTTACATAACTATAAAATTGGTAAATTTTTAAAATAAACTAATAAAATTTTAATAATAGGATTAAAAAAGAAAACAAGATTAAAATATATACATTATGCAGGTATATAACCTGCTTTGTATTTAACATTTTTTTACAATTTTAATTTAATTTATGTTAAACAAAATTTATTTAAGTTCTTATTATGTAAAATTAAGTTTTTCTTAAATATTTTGAGTAAATTGAATATTGGTTTTTTTAATTCAGAAAATCTAATATTTCTATGAAATTTCATAAATGATTTGAAGATATGAAATAATAAAATTTTATTATCATTTATTCATTCATTCAGTCTTTGATTCTGTTTACACCTATTTCGAGCTTTTAATTAATTCTAAAAAATACAATAAAAATAATAATAAAGAATGAAATATTATGAATTATATCATTGAAAAATAAGCTATGCACAGGTTTTAAACATTGCTTAAGGTTTTCAATTACCTTTTTGATTATTTGCTTTCCTTTTGAGAACTTTTTTTTCTTTAGTTTAAGGGTCAAACCACTGACTTTCGACCAAAGGTGGTCGCTTACGATAATGATTAATTTATGCACTTTAATTATATTTTCATTAGATTCAAGACAGATATTTATTTTATTGCTAAATAATACCACCTTAAAATTTCGGAATTAACCCCAAAACACATTTTTAATCTTATATAAGTTTCTTCTGGATGATATTAAAAAATTAACACTTTTTACATATCTAAGTTTTTATAAAATATTCAACATATTAAATTTTCGCGAGGGTAATTTGCTCAGTTTATGAATTATTAAAGTTTAAAAATGTAATGAAAAAACCATATTTTTCATTGAACAAAATACACTCTTACATTTGTCGTTAAAATTATTGACAAAAATAATTTTGAATTTAAAATAAATAACAGATTGTCAAACTTTAGAGTGTATTTTGTACATTTTAAACTTGAATAATAATTCATAAACTGAGCAAATTACTCTCTCTAAAATTTAATATGTTGAAGATTTTATAAAAACTTAGATATGTGAAAAGAAATAATTTGTTAATTGCATCCAGAAAAACTTATATAAGATTAAAAATTTTGTGTTTTGGGGTTACTTCTCAAGTTTTAAGATGGTATTATTTAGTAATAAAATAAATATTTGTCTTGAATCTAGTGAAAACATGATTAAAGTGTATAAATTAATACTTATGGTAAGTTTGAATAATATTTATTAAGAAGGTTTCTAAAAAATAGATTTTTAAAAATGGTTAAAAGTGACAGCCTTTTGATCAACTTTAAATTGATTTTATTATTATTCTTATCATTATTCATTATATACAAAATAACATTAAATAAAATAAATATTTGGATGTTAATTAAACATATTTTCTTTACAATATGAGAATGAAATGTTTTCTTTCTAAATAAAAAATATTTGAAATATGCATTAAAAACGCCAATTTTTCTTGACACTTGCTTCTTTAATTACAATTTACGGCTGGAAAATAAAAAAATTATCTAAAACAACTTCAGAACTTGAATTTAGACACATCAATAATACATATAATATGGGTTTTAATATTTATTAAAATATGTCAGCGACGAGCTTTAGTTGAAAGACAGTGGTTTGACTCTTGAAGCTTTTTTGCGCTATTAATTTTTAAAGAAAAATGGGTACTGCATTAAATTACTTTTGAAAAAATTTAGTATTTTTATCTAAAAATTATTATTTTTTATTGCGTGAGTAAGTGATTAAACTGCTTTAATATTCAATTTAATTATACATTTAAAATTAAAGACAATTATAAATCTAATTATAGTTTAACTAGATTAACAGAAAATGAGATAGACTGAAATACAGTTTTTACTATAAAAGAATTAACTTTTTTTGGAAAGACTAAAATTATAAAATTAATCAGAAAATTTGGATTTATTTTAGTTTTAATGTATGTAAATTTTTTACAATTAAAACGTTTTTAGAAATTGGTTTAAGTTTGAAATTATTTTAATATGTATATTGTTAGAATTTGAAATTATTTAAAGTTGATATAATAATTAAAACATAGAATGATTAAAAATTGAAGCATTAAAAGTTTTTAATAATAATTGAAATTTATTAATAATAAAATTCAAATAATTCCAAGTTCCTAATAATTAAGAGGATGTGATAGATTGATCATTGACCACATGACCCACAAACAAAATTTTTCAGCGGTTTTCTCTAGAACTAGGTATTGAATATTTTTCAATGCAATTTTGTCGAATTACCTAAAATATCACCTGAAAGGTCTGCGTACCCCTAACTTATTTGGAGTTTGACCCAAAATTAACTGTTTGAGTTTTTTCTAATTTTGAACAATTTTATAAAATTAACTTTTTAGTCAAAATGAGAACACACGCTAGAGTCAGAAAGATCTTCCGGTTGATATTTTATATAATTCTATACTAAGTTTTATATAAAAATATTCATTAGTTTTATACAGAAAAATCGCTGAGAAATTTTGGCTTTGGGTCATGTGACTATACTGACATCATTCTCCATCACAAGCTCTTAAAGTTTGAAACACATTTTAAAATTGCATTAATAAAATTAAATTTAAAATATTTAGTTTATAAATATATAATAAAGTTAAAATACATTTTGTTTACATTGTTGAGAATCAAAGTGAAATTGGATTATATATGTCTCTTAAAACTTTGGATAAATATTAAAATTTTGCTTAATTGAAGTTTAAAATAATTAGAGTTTGAATCTATAAAAGTTGGAAAATATTTTAAATTTGGAAAAATTAAAATCTGTGTTGATAAAAGTTTTGACGATTAATTTGCACCTAGAGAAGTTAGTAATTGAAATTTATATTGTTTAAAGAAAATTTAAGAATAAGAAACTTTGATTAATAGACGTTTGGAACAATTGAAATTTGTATAGAATTTTGAATATAATGTTAGTATATTTCAAAATAAATAATTCATTACGTTTTTCTTGTTTCCTTTTTGCTATAAACTTTTATTGTTTACTTTTTGATTAATCATTTTTTTGCATTTATGGGTCAAGAAATGCTAATAAACATTCAACTCAAAAAAATCATACCTCTTTTAACAAACCTTATCTTTCTTATTAAACTGGACTAAAATAATAATTATATGTTAAAATAAAATTTTTGTTTAATTTGTTTAGGATCTAATAAAATTAATTTAAACTAAATCGGATTACTTTTATTATTTAAAAATTTTTTTTTATTATTTTATAATTAAATCAATTATGTATTAGGATGTATATTAATAATAATAATTAACTTTTAAGAAATGCATTTGACGGAACAAATCATAGTTTAAAGAACAAAACTCTTTTTCTGATTTAATAAAATTTAAATAATAATTATGTAACATTAAAAAATGAGTTATATTTTTATTTAATTTAATAATAAATTATCTAATATAAAAAAGTTCATACTTTTTATATTTAAATTAGTAACAAATGCAAAACGTCATTCTCGCGCGCTGTAGCGCGCGTATATTTTGCTAGTTAAGAATAATTTGAATTAATATGTATTAAAATGAAGAAAGTAAATGAGATTGGCCCTCTTATTGCGAATCAAATGACCTAACATAAAAATAAATGTGTCTTGATTTTTTTAAAATTTTACTCTTATTTTAAGTTGTTTCAATACATATCGTTTTGTAAATTTGTGTATTTGTATTTAAAATTCCGAGTTACCAGAATAATTTCTGAAAAATGTATTATGTATACTAATAAGTTTTGAAATATTTTGTACTAATACAAATTCGGATAAATGAATATTCGGTCAAATGATTTTTCTGGCATTTAAAAGTTTTACTCATTTGAAATTCGGTTAAATGAGAATTTTACTAAATGAAAATTCAGTTAAGTTCGAATTCTGTTAAATAAAAGGTCATTCTGTATCTATAAAAATAAATTCTGTAAAATGAAAATACTATTAAATCTAAATTCGGCAACCTAAAAATTCGGTCAAGTAAAATTCGTTTTTATTAAAATTCGATTGAAAACAAATTCGAAAAACTATAATTCGAACTTTCAAATCAATAGTGAAAAATTAATTACTCTACATTCATAAGAATCCTTTTATTTCTTAAAATTTTTCAAAAGAAATTCACTTTTTCGAAACTGATTAATTTTTTTTCTTACAAATTTATATTTTTCCAAAAATGTTTTTATTATTTTGTATTTTTTCCATAATTAATTTATTTACCTCGTTTTCAAAAGATGTAATTTATTTTTTTATTTTTGATATTTTTTTGGGTTTTCATTTTTTTTATGTTATGATTTTTTCTAATTTTATATGTACCTGAAATTTTAAATCATCTTGGTTAAGTCCAAGTTTTTTTTAAATTGAAAATTCTTTAATAATAAATTTTTTTTCTTGAATTTAACAGTGACATATCGATTTGTAAGGTTCCTAATATGTTAAATTTGTGATTTTCTCAACTTTTTTGGAAAATGGATTTATCAACTTTTGAAAAAGTACTCCTCAAATGTAGAAAACCTAAATAATTTACGTCAAAAACTGAAAATTTGGACAATCCTTTCCAAATTACGTACTTTACGGACTTTTCATCCAAAATACGGACTTTTACGGACTTAAAATAAAATTACGTACTTTTCCTTAATTTACGTACTCGTTTCGCGGCTTGAAAATATTATTAATTTTGTATTTCTCGGGGATGAAAGCACCCCAAGAAAAATAATTTAAAGAATATTTTTTTAAATTTCGTCTGTGCGAAAGTTCGGATCTTCAGATACATTAATTTTATTCTTTTTACGCAATTTATTTAATATTATTTTACACAATTTTGTTGTTATTAGACACATTGCAGCAAGAAATAAAATATTTTCTTCCATTTTCTGATTTCTTTAAGATTCTCTTATTTTTTTTTATAAATTTATTCAATTTAATTTCAAATTTTGTTTTTTTTTCGTAATTTAGCTTATTCTTTTATAAAATTGTTAGGATTTTCCTAAGTCTAATATGATAACAATTTTTTTGGTTTAGTTTTTCAAAAGTTTTTTATTTTTAAATAATTTTTTCATAGTTCGTCAGATTTTTACAAAAATTGCTCTCCATTTTCTTCCTTTTTATTTAATTTTTCTTTCTTTCACAATTCTCTTTTTATGGTTCTTTGAATTTTATCAAAAAATTTTTCTTAGAAATATTATCCTTTCTTTAAAATAATTTAATTTTAATACTATACAAAATTTTAATTTTTCAAAAATATTTATTCGATACTTTTATCTACATTTTTTAATAATTTCTTAATTTTTCTAATTTTTTTCAAAGACTTTTCTTCTTTCATTTTATTCCATGTAAATTTAATCTTGTACTAAAATTTTCTCATTTTATAACTATTTTTCATTTTCACATAAATTTTTTCTTTTCTTGTAAACCGCTGTTTTTAAATTCACGTTATGTATTCCAATTTTCAAAAGAATTATTCATGGGTCTTTTTCTTTAATTTTTTGAGTAATTTACTAATTGTTTTAAGGTTAAAATGTTTTTCTATTAAGTAATGGTTTTAACGTTTTATTCAAAAAATGATTTTCTTAATTTAAGACAGAATGTCCGTAAAAAATACATTTTTTTAAAAATATTTACTACTTTGTTAGACATTACTTATATTTCTTATCTTTTAACATTTTTTTATTTTCTCTCTAAATCTCATTTAGTGATTTTCTGCTAATGAATTAGAGAAAAATGGTTTACTATTAATAGTATAAAAAAATAACTAATATTTAATAGAAAACTACTAATTATTATTATTAGTAAATATTACTTGTTTGGAAGTAAAATATCTAGTAATTGAAATAGTGAAAGTTTACTTTTTCAATTTATTAGTAAATATTTCACTTTCAAATTAGTGAAATTATTTAGGTACTATTTAATAGTAATCCATATTTCTCTAATTCATTAGTGGAAAATTATTAATTCAGATTTAGTGAGTAGGTTTTTATATTTTAATTTTTTTTTTAGTTTTTTCTCAAGTTCTTGTTTTTGGGTTCATAAGATTTTGAATACTTTATAGTAATTTGTTCATTTTTCGTTGAGATTTTAAGTATTTTTAAAGGTTTTATGTTTCTAAATCTTGTAAATTTTTTTTTTTTTTTTAATTTAAGTTTATGCAAATATGACTTTTTGCTTTTTGTTTTTTAAACAAAAACAACGTATACATTAAATGTTTAAAGCTGCCCTTCTTAATATTTCTTTTAATAAAACAATATTTATATATAGGGGCGTACACTGAAAAAAATTTTTGGTGGGGGAAGGGTCGAAATATTGGGCGAATTTTTGAAAATTTAAGGAAGGATGTTGAAAAAAATTTGTACGTCAAACGACTTTATTTGAATAGATTTTTTCTATTTATTTATTTGAACTCCCAAAGTAACAAATCCGGGAAAATTATTGTTTACGATCCCAGAATTCTGATTTTTAATATATGTAATTTATTAAAAAACTCACTATTTAAAAATAAACATTTTCAAATTTTATGTAAGTAAAAAGAATCTGATTTGAATAAATAAAACTTATTTTTTCGATTTAAAAAAAAACCATGATTTTTATCAGTCTCGATAAAAATGAATTTTAGGAAGTATAGTGCATCTCAGATGTTTGGAATATGTTTTTTAAATCATTATTTATTAAATTGAATTCAATTTTAGTTCTAATATATTATTTCCATTTAATAACATTAAAATTGATTTTTTTTCTAGTTCTCATGTACTGCAGAAAGTATGTATGTACTTCACCTATAAAGTACGGTACACGAACAGTAGCACGGAAATTCCAGAATTTCCAATTGCTCCAGAAATAGCTCTCGAATTACTGATGGCTGGAAATTTCTTGGACTGCTAAACAAGAAGAAGTCTCAATCAACTAAAAACAACGTAACAGTCTCGCGCTGTGTTGTAATAACAATCTCAGGACATGTGTTGGCTTGGTTTAAAAGACTTTGTGAGTGGACAAATTAGTAAAGAAAAAACAAATTTGACTTTCAGCTATCCAATCATCTGCCTTGCCAACGCGCATACTCGAGTTTAAAAACTCCTTTGTGCGTAATTCAGCTTCAATTCAGAAGTAACTACATATAGTCTATTTACAATAATGTAATAATGCATTCTTCGGGAAAAAGTTAAAATTTTGAAAATTTGTCAACCATACTTAGCTAATATTTAGAGCAGAAACTATATTTGCTGCAGTTTAACTTATTTAGTTGCATTAATGAACATTGTTGATTTAAAATGATTTTTGACAGTGTGATCTTATGTTATCAAATTTTACGGAATGTCTTAAAATAGAATTCGTTGACTTCTTTTTTAATTTATGTATGAAAGTGTGAAATAGATTTTTTCCTTTCTCAAATTTTCACATTTAAGAAACATTACACTGACTTTTGTTGAGTTATTAGAGAAATTTGAACGTTTGCTGCGTAATTTTCCTTTCTTATAATCAATATTTAATTTTAGAGTTTTATAGAAAATAGGCTTGGAATTCAAGGTAGAAAATTAATTCTAATGTACGTTGAGCGTTGAGTTGATCTTAAATTAATAATCGTCATAGAATTTACGTAGAATTTTACCTTCTGATATTTATGAAATGTATATTAGTTTGAAATTAAAATTGTTTGTTTTAAAATGAGAACAAAATAAATTCCAAAACTCTAAATTCACATGAAGGAAAGAGTATGTTTCTTATTTATTTTCAAAATGTTGGTTTTACTTTTTTTTTTGTCTTTTAGCGCTTTATTGATGAACAATACCGGTCTTGTTTTCATTCCGAAATGTGCGCTTTGGTTCAGTTGAATAAAAACCAACAAATTGTCTAATTTGGAATTTTTTTGTTCTCATTCTTATGTCTACAATTAAACATCGTATGAAGGATGTATTTTTCTATTTTGAACATCATTTTGCGATATTATTTCTAAAAAAGGCATTTTTGAAAAAAGCTATCATTTTTGTGAACAAAAAAAATTTAAGGCAGTTATTAAAATTGATTTATGGTTAATTGAAGTTTGAATTATTAAATCCTGTTTATATTTCCTTCTCCATTATTTATAAATGTAATTATTCTCAATTAGCACTATATATATTTGATGAAAATTCATGTTGTATAAAACGATTAAATATTCTTTTTATTTATAAATATATTTATTTTTACATATTTATAAATTTAATCGGATAAAACGAATAATGTACAACTTATATACAAACTTATCAAAATTATTTTCGTGATGGGTAAATTTTCTTAAATTATTTAACATTACTCATTTGATTGTGTAAATAATTTTTCCATATTTATTTAATTTACTGAACATATAAAGAAATTGTTTATTCTTTTCAATTTTTAGTTTCTTTTTCGAGTTCCTTAAATTTGCTTTCCAATCTTTTAGAATAATTGGCTAATTTATAAGCAGCCTGTTCCAATTTATTTACACTATCATCAATTTGATTAATGTTGTCTAAAACTGGTTGTAAATTTTTATACTTATCATTAAGTGAATTTAAGGATTGGGAAACGTTGGTAGCAATAGTTTTTAATTCGGAATATTTGGAAATTGTTTCTTGATTAAGTCTCTCTAACAATCGATAATCAGCATGAGTTGCTGTTAATTCTTCTTGCAAATATTCACTAGTCTTTTGAAACATATTGTTTGCAAGTCGACTTAAATTTGGATCGTGAGGGTCCAAAGCTTCGAAACTACTAGTACTAGTCGAAAGGGTCGTTCCTCGTTTTGGAGATTCACATTTTGAATTTCCATCATCTTGGTAATCAATTTGATGATCTAGTTTAAAATCTTTGTTTGGATCTTGTGCTTCAGACGTCATCTTTGGATACTTTGCTGTTTAACTATAAAAATAATACAATTTTCGTAAAAAAAAAATTAAATTTAGATAATTTTTGAAAAAAAAACAACAAATAGAATTTAAAACTATTCGAAAACATTAATTTGTAAATTCCTAAGATTTTAAATTGCCTTTTGCAGATTGAATTTGTTGATTTGTTTACTTATTAAAATTTAAAAATTTAATAATATATTTATAAATACGGAAAGTTAATCTCATCTGTTAAAATATTTTTTAAAAAAAAGTATTAACTGAAACTGCAAAATTAATTCCTAGCCAGAATATACAAAGAAAAAGGCATAAAAAATTTGTTTACTTCATTAGAAATGAAAATAACAAATTTTTAGATTGAGAGAAAGTTTTATTTAAAAAGGACTTACCTTTCCTAAAGTTATTGAAAAATAATAGAAAAAATTTATATGCTTTTGTGAATCATTTTACTTTCTTTTTGTTATTAAAAAAGAACATTTTTAATTTGATAAAACTCTCCACAAAATTGAAAAACGTTTCAGCTAATTTATCAAAAATGACAACATAAATTAATTTTTTCAATGCTTAGAAGTTACAAGGTTTATAGGTATAATTGTGATTTGTAAAGGACTGTCACAAACAGTTACAAATGTGACGTCAAAAAGAAGAAGGTTGGTAGCTCCAGAGCTGGGAAGTTACGCGTAACTTTTAGTTTTTGACGTAAATTACGAGAGATTTTACGTTTGTAATCAGGGTTGTGCACGTAATATACCTTACGTAATTACGTGGGGTTTTCGACGTATTTTACGTACACCTAGGTGCATAAATGCCTTACCCCCAACTAGTTGTCCCTGCGCATGAGAATACGTGAGTAAAGGCTTAGGGCGCAATTACATGCCTGCGTCGAACATTGCGCGTTTTTGCGTTGAATGGTGAGAGTGACAAAGATGTGACTATATTTCTGTCTTTCTCTCTCTCACCATACAACGCAATAACGCAGCGTTCGACGCAGACATGTATTTGCGCCCTTAAGCAGATAGAAATACGGTTAGGGCGCAATTACATGCCTGCGTCGAATGTTGCGTTTTTGCGTTTAATGGTGAGAGTGACAAAGATGTGACTATATGTCTGTCTTTCTCTCTCTCAACATACAACGCAAGAACGCAGCGTTCGACGCAGACATGTAATTGCGCCCTTACGGGACCAGTGCATGAGACAGAAAAGGACAGAAAAAGTCTCTGTCCTTTATTATCTCATGCCCTGCTCCCGTAACCGTATTCGTTGTGCTTTGAGCTTAAGAGAGAGAGGTTAAGGGTTAGGCATTTATGCACCTAGGTGTACTTATATTATACACAAACGCAAAATTAATAATGTAATGGCCTATTTACACCTTCGAAAAAAAAAATTTTCGCATTGGAGGGAAGAGGACGAACTGTGTATCTGTCCTCTTTACACTCATGCAAAAAAAAATTTTTTTTGAAGTTGTAAACAGGCCATAAGGCTTCTGTAGAAAAAAAATGTAAAAGTCCTTCAAGGACATATGTATGTAATACATGTGAGAAATAAATAACTGGAAAAGTAAATCAAAAATAATTCCTTACACAACCCTTTTCGGTTAGTGCGAGTGCAGGAAATTTCCCAAAAGCCCAAAACGTCGAATATCCAAATGGTCAAATTTCAAAAAGCCGAATCTCCAAACAGTCGAACATCCAAATGGTTGAATATCCATTTTGTCGAATTTCCAAATTGTCAAATATGCATTTTGTCAAATTTCTAAATTAGCGAATTTCTAAATGATCGAATATCTACATTGTCGAATATACAAACGATCAAATCTCTAAATTGTCGAATTTCCAAAATGTCGAATATCCATTTTGTCGAATTTCCAAAATGTCGAATATCCATTTTGTCGAATTTCCAAATTGTTGAATGTCTAGTTTGTCGAATACAGTAAAGCCTAAAGCCTCGTTAAGGGTAAAATCCCATGTGGGCAGAAAGCGTTGAACCAAAAGCAGAAATCATGAGAGTGAGAGAGGTAGGTAGATATCACTATCTCTCTCACTCTCATGATTTTCTGCTTTCGGTTTTGCGCTTTCTGCTCACATGGGATTTTAACCTAACCCGAACTTGAAGGGACCGTAATTTTTGTTCGTGTACACCGAGTGTTCGTATTATCCGTTAAAATTAAGCCTATGTTATTTTCAAGGGAAAACGAAAAATCGTCTTACCCGAGTTCGTGTTAACGAGGTTTTACTGTATCCACTTTGTAAAATATCTATTTTGTCGATTTTCCAAATGATCGAATATCCATTTTGTCAAATTTTCAAATGATCAAATATCCAATTTGTCGAATTTCCAAATTGTCGAATTCCCAAATCGTCAAAAATCCACTTTGTCGGATCTTCAAATGTTCGAATGTCCAAAAGGACGAATTATTTTTTTCATATGAGTTTTCTATCTATGAAATATGTGTTGGTATAGTAGGTTTGACAAGTGCACGAAGTTAAAAAACACCAACACATTTCATAAATTGGAACTTATTTTCACACTTACATGAAAAAAATAATTCGACCTTTTGGACATTCGATCATTTGAAAATTCGACAAAATGGATATTTGACAATATGAAATTTCGGCAATTTGGACATTCGAGAAAATGGATATTCGATCAGTTGGAAATTCGACAAAGTGGATATTCGACATTTTTGAAAATTCGACAATTTGGATATTCGATCATTTGGAAATTTGTCAAAATGGATATTCGACGATTTGGATATTACACTGTTTGGAGATTCGACTTTTTGAAATTCGACCATTTGGATATTCGACCTTTTGCTTTAGGGTAAAATCCCATGTGAGCAGAAAGCGTAAAACCGAAAGCAGAAATCATCAGAGTGAGAGAGGTAGGTAGATATCGCTGTCTCTCTCACTCTCATAATTTTTTCTGCTTTCGGTTTTGCGCTTTCTGCTCACATGGGATTTTACCCTTATTGGGGTTTATTTACGTAAGGTATATTACGTGCACAACCCTAGATAGCTCTGAATACGTGAAGTAATTTACATTCTGAACCCTGATTTTACTTCAGAATTTTCTACACCTTGCAACCTTTGCTATTAATTTACTGTTTACCTGATTAGCCTTAAGCACAATGAATCGTAATCGCTAATCCTTAATCGTAAGAATGAGAGGAAGTAGGACAGAGATATATGTCTGTCCTGCTTCCTCTCATTCTTACGATTAAGGATTAGCGATTACGATTCAATGTGCGTTAGGCCTAGGGTTGTAAGCTGTGAATCGTTTCATTGAAACATTGAAACTTTCATTGAAACTTTCAATGTTTCATGGACGAAAGTTTCAAAGTTTCATGAAACTTTGAGTGGAGGGGATAGAATTTAAATTTCGCGCCTTCAAATTTATTTGTCAAGTAAGGTAAGGTTAGTTTGCCCATGTATTTGCGCCATATTGAAACTTTGAAATGTTTCATGAAGCATTGAAACTTTCATGAAACATTTCAATTAGGAAAGTTTCATGAAACTTTCCAACCCTAGTTAGGCCATTACTATAAACATAACCTATATACCTTTTTCTAAAAAATGTGACTAAAAAATAAGCTTTATTCCTATAATTAAAAAAATGAAGTTATTTTTAAAAGTGCCGGTTTTTAACTTAACTTTTAATCCCCAACGGATTATTTGTTTTGTCTTTAAAATACACCACTTATATTAGGCTTGGTACAGATTAAAAAACTCAAAAATTCGGAGAATTTGCGATTCTAAACAAATACCAAAATTTGTTTGGCTTGTCAACTTGTCATTTTTTTCTAATTAGTTTAACCAAATTTTGAATTTTTGAGCCTTTATAGGTAAAATATGAAAAAGAAAATACTATGTGAAACTATGTACAATGTACATAAAAGGCATTCTCTGAAAAAAAAACCCCAAAAAATGTTTTTTCTTTAATGATACATGTTATAGTTGTTATAGTACATATATACATAAAAACAAATATAAAAAGTAAGGTTTTAGGTATGTGTAATGAATTTGACAATTTTATAGGTGTTTTTTATGTAGATTTTTCCAAACTTTTAAATTATACAACTGCCAATTGTCAAAAATTTAGTTTTGACAAGAAAAATGCAAATATTATTTTTTAATGGAATTTTTAACCCTTCCTACACCCTACGATTCTTTTTTAAATTATCCAGAAATGTTCCTTATTTAATTAGCTTTTTACCTTTTAACTTCTTAAATGTCATTCAAGGGGTAAAAAGCAGATTAAATAAGGAACATTTCTGGATAATTTAAAAAAGAATCGTAGGGTGTAGGAAGGGTTAAAAATTCCATTAAAAAATCATTTTTGCATTTTTCTTGTCAAAACTAAAATTTTTACAATTGGCAGTTGTATAATTTAAAAGTTTGGAAAAATCTACATAAAAAACACTTTTAAGATTTTTAAATTCAATTATTAAGAAAAAAGTTATTGCTCGTAATTAGTTGAAAATTATGCTGCCTTAAAATTTAACCCCTGATAATATGGCAACCACGAATTACATAGCCCTAATACCCTACTTTTTGTATTTGTTTTGATATATATACATACTATAACATGTATCATTAACGAAAAGAAATTTTTTTGAAATGGTTTTTTTCCAGAGAATGCCTTATACCTATAAGTTTTTTAAAAATAGTTATTGTCTATTTTTTATTAAAAATAAAAAAATACTGATCTTTATTTTTCATAAGAATAACATATTTCAGCTATAGTTAAATCTACAGTCTGAAGTAAATCGGATTGCTTGATTGGAAATATATATTCAACCCAATAATATTTTTTGTATTATTGCATCCAATGGTTTTTATTTTAATTTTTCAGATTCGACAAGTTTAAGAAAAAATGTCTGTAAATAGCTCATACTTCCCAGAAGCTCTTGAATTCTTTTACGACTTTCAATGGATTTATAACACACCTGTAACTGAAATTTTACTGAAAAAATGTTTGGATAAATTTCCAACAGGGTGGCTAGAAAATTTGAAAACTTTGAACAATGATGAATTGAATGCTTTCGTCGTTGAAAGAAAATCGAAGGTTTGGACCTTACAGGGTGTCTAATGACCAAAATATTCGGAAAAACTAGAAATTTTCAAAAATATTCGGGAATTTTGAAAAATTTCCGCTAATTTGTTAAATTATACAAAACATTTCAATTTAAGTCTTCTTTTTCTTGAAAAATTTTCAAAGTTGGTAAAGTATATATTTTCTTAAAATTTGAAGACTTAATCACAATTAAAGAATCAAAAATATACTCTTTTTAAAAATATTTGTTATATTTTTTAAATTCAACTTTATATATTAAAAAATGTTATTCTTTAAATTAAGAAGAATCTATTTATTCCTAAAAAGTTTATGTTTTTTAAAAAGTTAAAATTATCGCAATTATCAATTTTTTAAAAAAATGAAATTTTCATTTTTTACTGAAATGTTCAAATTGTCTTTTAAATTGATTTATAATTTCATATAATTATTTAAAAAATCAATTTTTTAATTCCTCCATGAGGAAGTAAAATGTTCATGAGATGAACATAATTTTCAACTTGTTTTAATTCTTGCGTAGATTTTAATTCTTTACATTGTGAGGGGGGGGGGGGGGGAGTTTAATTTTTTTCTTTAATTTTCTGTTTCCCTTTTTGTAAATTTGTTCAATTCGTTTTTATATTTTGTCTATTTTATTCGTAAATTTATTTATTGTTTCAAGTAATTTATAGATTTTCTGGATTTTCACAAAATTTTGTTGTTAGAATTAAGATATATTTTTTAATTATTTTTTATTTGATGGTCTTAAATTTTCTTATTTAGACATTTCATTTACTCACTTTTTCGGTGATTTTTTCATTTTTTCATAGACTTTCTGATATTTTTAAACCTTTTGATAATAATTTATCTGACTTTTTTTTAGTTAATTCTTCTTGAAACTAATTGTACTGTTTTTTCTTAATATAAAAATGACATATATTGAATATTTAAAACTGTTCTTTTCAAGATTTCTTTTAAACTGCTTAATATTTAAATAGTTCAGTTATTAATCATTAAAGTAACGAATCCGGGAATTTGAAAAGGATAGTTCGCTAGACACTCTGCTTAAACATTATTATTCTTTTTATTATTATTATTATTTAACTTAACTCTTAAAATTGTAAACTTCAGATAAATTGGCCTCGTTCACTTACATCATTTCTTGAAAAATGTGAACAAGTGGATAATCTTTCCAAACCAGAACCTCTTCTGAGCCTTCAACTTCCTAGTCTTTTTCTAAAGGGTTTAACTCCAAAGAAACAACATGAAATTTTACACCTAACGGATCTTGTTCACAGACATTGCTCAGAAGAAAATATTTCTATAATTGTTGATTTTGGAGCGGGTTTAGTAAGTAGTAAAGATAAAATAAAAAAAGGTAATTTTGACAATTAAAAATTGATTTTTAAATAATTATAGGGCTACGTTTGTCAATTACTGCATTATTTACATGGGTACAAGATTCTAGGCCTAGAATCAAATTTACAGAATGTTGAAATTGCTCAACGTAGACAAAAGGAGTTATACCCGAGTTCTGAGAATTATGTCAAATATTCACAATATGAAGTGACCCAATTTTCTGTTTCCACAATTCAATCGAAAATACAAGAAAATTTTGAAAATGACAGAAATGAAAATATTTGCTTAATTGGCCTTCACGCATGCGGTGATCTTAGTATTTGGATTTCGCAAATTTTCGCACAACTTGAAAACGCAAAGGTTCTAATTTTAATTTCTTGTTGTTATCACAAAATGTCGATGGTAAAATCTGAGAAAGGAACCAATGGAAAAGAATTTTTTGAATCATTCCCATTTTCCGAGGCTTTAAAGAAAGCAATTAAATCTTCGGATTTATTATGCGAGGATTTTTTGAAAAGAACTTTTTTAAGATTAGCTTGTCAAGAATCCGCAGATCGATGGCAAGGAATGTCTGAAGATTTACATAGAAGTCATGCATTTCACGTTATCGCACGAGGTGTTCTAGAACTTTATGCTGGAGAAAGTATGTATTAAAGATAATATTTAAAAAAAAAACAATTTTAAAACTTTTTTACATTTCAAGTTTCTATAGTCTTTTTAATTTATAATTCTAGATCGGCTTCGGCTTACCAAACTAGTACAAAAAGCAACAAGAAAGTCTCAGTGTGAAAATTTTGAAATGTACGTGAAGGATTGTTTAAAGAGGTATAGGTTTGAAGCTTTTGAAGAAAACAACAAAAATTTGGTAGACTCAAGAGAGAATATTGAAAACAACTTAATAACTCTTTGGAATGAAAATGAGAAACATCTTAATTCTGCCGAAATATATACAGGGCTTCAGCTTCTTTTGCAAAGTCCAGCCGAATCTTTAATACTCGAAGATAGAATTTGCTGGTTAAGAGAACATAAACTCTCTGCTGAAATTGTGCCCGTTATGAAAAAGTCATTGTCACCTCGTTCTCATGCCATTATTTCGAAAAAGAATGTCTGTAATAAATCTACTAGTTGACAAAAAGAAAGGTTTTACTGCTTATTTTACGTCAAAGTTAAACACATTTTTATTAAAATTATAAGAAAATATATTTTTTTAAATTCTATTATTATGTATTCTTTACTATATAATATAACTATTGAAGAAATTAATGTTACTACTCTTAAAAAAATTAATGTTATTCAGTCAATAAAAATTAAAAATTCTATATTTCAATTTATTAATGAAAAAAAAAAAATTTAATAACATTTTGTTTAAGTAAATTAAAATTTTTCTTAATAATATGAAAATTCTAAATATTATAAGAAAAAAAATATTAAATATAATTATTTTAAATATTTTAATCTCTTATCATTAAATAATAATATAATTCTAAATAATGGCCTTATTAACATCAATAAATTCAATATATATATATATTTATTAATATAAAATTGATATATAATTATATTACTTAATATAAAAAAAATTAGTCTTTTGAATTCTTATTACAACAAAACTATTTTAGTATTCATGACAAGCTTAATAATAAAATTATTTTAAAAGATTAGGATTAGATACCCTATTATTTAAATTTTATTATAAATAAATTAAATTTAAATAATTAAATAAATAAATTTGACGGAATTTAATATTATTCAAGGGAATTTGTTGATTAATCGATTTTCCACAATAAAATAAACTTATTTTAATTAAAATTTATATATTTTTGTTTAAAAATTTTATACATTAAAAATTATTCAGAAAACAATTGAAAATAAAACTATATTCCCAGTATTTTTTAATACTAACTAATGCCCTTGTTGATTTTATGTAGTCAAATAAAAAATAATTCAGCAAAATTTTGAGAAATGAAACAAGTCTTTAAAAAAAAATTAAATGAATTATAATAAAATAAAAAAAAATAAAAATTGTGGAAAATAAATTTAAAAAATTAAAAATAGCAAGAGTAAATTAGTAAGAAAATGTAAAAAGAGTAGGTAAAAAAAACAATAAAAAATAACTATTTTTAGGAAATTATTCCCGAAATGAAGAAAATTTAAAAATATGAAAAAAATTAAAAAGAAGGAAAACTTGTTTAAAACTTCAGATTTATATTTCTGAAACAATTTTAACAATAACATTTTTTTGTTTTAAATTATAAAAACTAGAATTTTGATTTTGGTCAAAACAGTGATTTTATGAAATCATTAAATTTATGTCTTCTTATTTTCATTTTTATTAAATTATTTTACGTAGCGTGTAACTAAATTTGCGAAAAATAAACAAAATATAAAAAAAATGAAATAAATTTGTACAAAAAACGAGTGAATCTAAAAAAAAATCATAAAATTGAAGAAAAAAGTTGCATTTCCCATCAAAGTATGAAAATTAATAATTTTTCCTAAATAAATATAATAAATAAATAATAAATGTTTCTTTTATTGTCCTTTTAGTGATCGACAAAAATCTGCCTTTTTAAATATTTTATAAGAAAGGGATAAACAACTTGAAAAATAAATAAACAGAAACAAATAAATTCAAGGAAAAAATTTACATTAAAGTTAGAAAATTAGAAAAGTTGGAAATATTTGAAGTAAAATAAAAATGAAATGCAAAGGAATTAATTTTTTACTACTGAAATTTAAGGTGAAATTGGTAACCTACTTGGGAAAGAGGTTATATTTGAAGTCATTATTTCGCTTTTTGAAATAGAAAAATTAACTTTTAGTCTAATTTTATTTAGATAAAAGATGTAAAATTTAATTCAAAGCAAAATAAACCATTAAAACTCATAATTGGACAAAAATTGATAATTTTTTACATTCAGAAGTAAGTTTTTAGTTTCTCCCATTTTTTTAAAACGTCCTATGAATGTCAAAATTCTGTGAATTTTTATACAATTACGAGTTTTAACTATTTACTTTGCTTTAAATTAAATTTGCCTCGTTTTGTCTAAATAAAATTAGATTAAAATTTAGTTTTTCTATTTTTCCAATTCCTTCTTAAATTAATTGAAAATTCAAAGTTCGAATAAATTAAAATTTGTTTTAAATTATTTTTTGGAATTTATTTAAATAAGATGACTTGGAATTATTAAAAATGTCATAATATTATTTTTACGTATTTACTTTTTGTCAAAATGATACTGGCTCTGCATTTTGACCATTTCCAATTCAATTTTTAAAATTATTGAAGAATACAAGATTGAAATTTTTCAGACTTTTCTATGAATTCTCAGAATTTTAAAATTAAAATTGACATATTAATATAATTAGATAAATATTTTAAAAATTATCGGATCGTTTAAAGAATTCCCGGATCTTTTTACAAACTTCCAGTTTTTCTCATGATGTATTAAATTCCTGCCATTTTTTCTAGGCCTATGTGATAAACCGGAATACCGGTTTGTTTTCTCGGTATTTTTGGAAATCTGTTTCCGGTTATGAAATCCCGGTTTTAGGTTTCTTTTAAACTGGTATATTTTTCAAAATCGAGTTATTTTTTCTTAAACCGATATTTGTTTTTAAACCATTTTTTTTCTTTAGAAAAACCGGGTTCTCAATCTATTAGTTGTGTAAAAACAGATTTTTTGATAAATGAACTCGATTCCTGTAAGAAACAATATTTTTTTTAAACCGGGTTTCTTTTCAAATTAAACTGTATTTTTTTAAAACCTGTATTTGTTCATATATCAGTTTTTTTTTAATATAACCGGTATAGTACCGGTTTGTGTTTTAAAACTATAGAACATGACTAATATGCTGTGTAATAATGATTCAAAAAGAGAATAACTCAAAAACTTTTCAAACGTTTATTAACAAAAGTCAGTAATAAATATAGTTTTTTTTTTAAATTAACAATCTATTCTTCTAGTTCTCATTTTCGTTAGAAACTGTCCACTTTTCCCCGTCTCGTTGTTCTAAAGCAGAATTTTTAGGACCTATAAGCGACCTCGCAACTTTAACACCTTTCGCTCCAGGTTTCAAATACTTTTCAGCTACGCGCATAATCTCTTCTATCGTCAACGCCTTTATCCTCTCTCTCCTCTTTTGGATGTCATTGTCCGTAATTCCATACAGGAATTTAGTTAATCCTCGATTACTTGGAGGAATTGGAGAGTCAATATCCTGGAAAATGCCAAGTTTCGCTTCCACCAGCTCCCTCTCCGAGAGTGGATATTTCTTTAAAAATTCATAGGACTTATCAAACGTTTCGAAAGTTTTCACAGAGTTAGGATCCCTGTAAGAAAAGAAGGTTAAAACTCCGCCTGCAGTCAACTTTGCTGCTCCTCCATAGGCTCCGCCCTTTTCTCTCACTTCCGGAAATATATAAATGTTTGTTATGAGGTTCGCTAAAATACTGAGAGCTGGAGAATCAGCATCAATATAAGGAACGGTGAGGATAGCCTTGGCAGCATAATTTATAGAATAAGGTACCAGATGATGAATTCCTCTTTCGTTCTCTGAAGGTAAATCCGTGGACGTGAGAATAATGGGATCAGTAGGTACACCTTGGAGGGTTTCGTAAAAAGAGTTAAGGTTTTCAAGAATTTGATCCTTTTGTTCAGGAGAGATGTTGATTGCAGATCTAAAACTCGATTTATTAAAAATTAGATTCCCGATGGTGCGAACTTGTTCAAGAATAGGCGAAAGATCTGAAAGTTGAGCAAGTTTCTTCATTCTTGTGATATACTCGAGACCTGCAAGATTTTCCTTCATCCTGCTCGCAGGGCACACCTGAAATAAACAAATCAAAGGAATAAAGAGAAAGAAGAAAAATAATTACAAGCAGAAAGTGTAAAGAATCTTTGGAGAGAAATTTAAATAAAAAAATTTTAATTTTAATTTTGTCACAAAATACGACGTATTGTCAGCCAAGATTTGCCGACCAAAAATATGACAGGGTTGCTACGTTTTCAAAATATCAAAATTCCATGACTTTTTTTAAGTTTTCCAGACCATTTTTCATCAAATTCCATGACCAAATATAAAATAAGTAGCAACATTAACACGCGAGAAACTTTGCATTGTTGTTAGTCATTTAAAACTATAAATGTTTAAATAAAAGAAAAATTAATGAAAATTACGAGAATAATTACAAAATTGAAGAAAATATCTGAAAAATGACGAAAAAAATGTACAATTTTTAAAAACCAAATTCAAAAAATGTCTAGATTAATGCACATCCTAACAAAAAAATTGAAAAAATCAAAGAATAATTATAAAATTTTAAAAGAATAACTGAAAATTGAACAAATTTTAGGAAATAATTGAAAATTTCCAGAAAACAACTGAAAATTGAAGAAAATGTTTAATAATTGTAAGAAATAATTGAACAATGACGAGAATAATTGAAAAATTGTAGGACATATCTGAAAAATAACAAACAAAATTGACAATTAAAAACAAAATTTGACAAATGATTAAATTAACATAGACAACTGAAAAAAATAATTAAAAAAATTAAACAAGAAATTTTAAATTAAGAAATTAAGAAACAAGAAAAATGAAGAAAATTATAGGAGTAATTGTTGGAAATAACTACAAATTGAAAAACTGGATTGAAAATAGTAAAAAATTGAAAATTAAAGAATGAAATTGAAATTTAAAGACTACAATTAAAAATTGACAAAAGTAATTTAAAAAAACTGAGAATTATGGAATATAGAAGAAACTAATTGAAAACTGAAGAATGGTATTGAAATTTGAAGAAAATAATAAAAAAAAGAAGAAATAAATTGAAAATTTAAGGATTACATTTAAATTTGAAAAAATAATTGATAATTAAAAAATGGTGAGAATTATTGAATATTGAATAAAATAATTTAAAATTGAAGACTACAATTTCAAATTGAAAATAATAATTATTGAGAAGTGAAGAAAATAATTAAAAATTGAGGAATGAAATTAAAGGTTAAGGAATTGAATTAAATTTTTGAGAAAATAATTGACATTTGAAAAGAGGACACACACATACACACACATTGGACATTTGGTTCAAAATGAAAATTTACGCTTTTTAGATGAAAATGAGTCGATTTTGACTATTTTTGGAAAATCGAAAATCTTAACGATCACAAAAATTAGAAAACTGTCCATAATAATAGACAACAGAATAAAATAATGTTAACCATTAAAGAATAAATATAAAATTTATAAAAAGTAATTGTAAATTGAAAAATTTATAGAAAATAATTGAAAATTGCAGAAAAAAATTAATAGTTATAAATTAAAGAATAGTTATAAAATGTTAAGAGAATAATTGAAAAAATTGTAGAAAATACTTGAAAATTGCGGGAAAAAATTAATAGTTGAAAGAAATAATTGAAAAATGACGAGTAAATAAAAAATTGAAGAAAATATCTGAAAAATGATGAAAATAATAGACAATTGAAAACAAAATTCGAAAACTGACTAGATTAATAGACAACAAAACAAAGAATTGTAATTATAATAATTGTAAAAAATAATTGTAAATTGTGGAAAATAATTAATAATTGGAAGAAATAATTGAAAAATAACGAATATAATAATTGGAGAAAATATTAAATATTCAAGATATAAATTAAAGATTAAATAATTATTTAAATTATTTAATTTAATTAAGAATTATTTAATTTTAAAATTGTAAAAATTGTAGGAAATAATTGTTAATTGTGGAAAATAATTAATAATTGGAAGAAATAATTGAAAAATAACGAATATAATAATTGTAGAAAATGTTAAATATTCAAGATATAAATTGAAGATTAAAGAATTAAATTGAAATTGTAAGAAAATAATTGATAATTAATAGAAAAATTACTAAATGACTAAAATAATTTAACATTTTAAGAAAAATACTTGACAATTGAAAAATGTTCAAAAAATGTCAAAAATAATCAATAATAGAACAAAATTATTAAAAAATTTATAGAATGATTATAAAAATTGAAGTAGAATATTAAGTTGTCAATTTAAAAATGAAGAAAATTATAGAAAAAATTTTAGAAAATAAATGGGAATTAAAGAAGATAATTAAAGAATTGTACTGAAATTTTAAACAAATAATTGATAATTGAAAAAAGACGATAATTATTGAACACTGAATAAAATAATTGAAAATTGAAGAAAATAATTGAGAATTGAAGAAATTATTTGAAAATTAAAGAATGAAATTGAAATGTGAAGAAATTTAAAAAATTTTAATTGAAAGAAAAATTACAAAATGACGATATTAAAAATTAAAGAAAATAATTGACAATTGACATAAAAATTTAAAAACCGCCGAGAATAATTGACAACAGAACAAAATAATTGAAAAAATTAAAGAATTATTCTAAAATTTAAGGAGAATAATTTTATATTTAAAATCACTCTCTATTCATGATTTCAAAGAACATGACTTTTCCAGGTTTTCCAGACCAAATTTTGGGAAATTTCCAGGATAATTTTCAAAAAAAAAATTCATTATTTTCGTATGAATCAGAAAATTCTTTAATAATCGAGAATTAATCATTAATTAATTCATTAATAAATTATTAATTTTTTTATAAGATGAAAAATTAAGAACAATATTAGAAGTTTCAGGAATATAATTGAAAGTTAAAGTAATTAATTGAAGTTTAAAGAAAATAATTCAAATTTGAAGAGAATAATTCGAAAATATTAAAGAAACTTAAATATTTATTAATTTCATAATTAATAATAATAATAATAATAATATTATAAAGAAATTAATTAAATTTTGAAAAATAAATAATTTAAAAATGACAAAAATAATTTAAATTTGAAAAAAAATGGTAAAATGACAAAACTAAATGAAAAATTGATTAAAAATCAAAAAATGAAGATAAAAATTAAAAAATTGGAACAAAATAATTGAAATTTGAAGACAATAATTTAAAAATTTCAAAAATATTTAAAATTACAAAAAAATAATTGTAGACTAAAAAAAAATTTTAATTTGAAAAAATTAT
Source organism: Ganaspis brasiliensis (assembly GCA_037103525.1). Classification (NCBI taxonomy): domain Eukaryota; kingdom Metazoa; phylum Arthropoda; class Insecta; order Hymenoptera; family Figitidae; genus Ganaspis; species Ganaspis brasiliensis. Next base: position 3,597,276 of record JAZKLR010000254.1, on the reverse strand, counting down.
TTGAGACTGACGTGTAAAAAGGTAACATTTTGAGTACAATAATTGAGTTATTAACGAAAAAATTAAAATGTGAAGAAGATAATTGAATAATGACACAAATAATTAAAAGCTGGAGAAAAAATTAAAAATTTAAATACGATAATTGAAAAAGTAAAAAAAAATATTCGAAGTTTGGGGAAAATAGTTGAAAGTTGAAGAAATTAATTGAATTTTGAAGAAAATAATTGAAGTTTGAAGAAAATAATTGAAAAATGTCAAAAATAATAAATATAATAATATAATAAATAATAAAATGAATGACGAAAATGATTGAAATTTGAAGAAAACAATTTAAAACTGTTGTAAAAAATTAAAAAATTCATTACAAAAACAAAACTGAATAAAACAATTGAAATTTGTAGAAAACAATTCTAAAATGGCAAAAATAATAGAATATGTAGAAAATAATTGAAAAATAGCAAAAATATTTCAATAATGACAAAATTAATTTAAGTTTAAAAAAAAATTGACAAATGGCAAAAATAAATTGAAACTTGTGTGGAAAATTTAAATTTTCATGACAATAATTTACTTATTGTAATTGATTATCAATGAAATTTCACAGCAAATCACTTTAAAATGACTAAATTGTCAGTAATTTTTCACAGATTGATATACATGAAAATAATTTTCAATTTCAGTAACAATATTGAAAATTTCATTTATTTTCTATTGATCACCGGTAAAAGTCACCGCCAATTCAGCAGTTTTCAACTTATTTCAAATGAAATAACAACTAATTGAAATCATAAAAAGAGAAATTAATTAAATTAAACATTTTAGAACAAAATTTTATAAAATTCCCTGACTTCTCCAGGTTTTTCCAGACTACAAAAAAATTCCATGACAATTTCAGATTTTCCAGGTTTTCCAGAACCGTAGTAACCCTGTTAAATAAAAGAAAAATAGAAATGAGAATACGATTATGAATTTAATTTTCTAACAATATATCTTCTTTTCTGTTAATAGTAAAATTGTTTGATTTTATAAAGATCATCTCAAAAATTAATCTTTTATTATCATTAGGTTCATAGTCCAAAATTTTAACGTTTTTCCAGTCAAAAATATTACCATCAAACTATACCAGTTTAGTCACATTTTTCTGAAAAATATTTACCTAGTCTGATAATTAAACTTAGGTTTTTTACGTCAGATGGAATAGTGAAAATATTAAATTTTTTCAATACGTTCCTAAATTTTTGGTATGCATTATTAAAAGGTAAAAAAACTTTTAAAATCCCACTGTGCATCATCGCTCAATAGTTGTTATTTTTATCTGAATTGTTGTTAAATTTAATTTCATTTAATCTGAGTCTAATATGTTTTTCAGTAAAATCTGAAGGATAATCGTCATTTTTTAAAATTCTTTTTATTAGGTTTAAATTATCAGCATGAAAATTTTTTGCGATAGCAAAATAACCCTGTCACCTAAGTTAGAAAAACAATGTTTTTCTTTTGTGGGATAGGGTGATTAGACAAGTAACTAATTAGTCAATCAGAGGAAGTATACTTCTGATACCAATTAGTTACAATGTAGTTGTTTTTTCTAATAATACATTTTACATTTTCTGCTTATATTGACAATGGAAGGGTGTACTCCTTATATATTTCTCAAGAAAAAGAATTAATCCAAGATTGATACAACAATTAAAAACATACCATACTCGCAGCGCTGCTCATAGCATAATGATGTCCCGCATCAGCAATTCCATTAGTCAAATCAGTGGCGCTCATCTTCACCAAAGTCTCAAATCGCTTCATGTCAGTTAGTTTTACCCTGTTAAACAATTCCTCCCAAAACTGCCACATGTCCTTAGAATTTTGCTGCAAGCAGTAGGACTCAATCAGAATTCCCTCCTCGTAGTTTGTCAGACTAGATTTTTGCTCCGCTATATGATTCGAGAATCCTAATCCCGAAGTCTTCAAATGCACCATTTTATCAAAAGACCTGTAGTCGTAGTTTTTAGTTCCCATCTTTGTGACAACTTGATTAAAGACTGGTAGCAAATTTTTCAGCTCTGGAGAAAGTTTTTGCGTACTCAGAACTCCCCGGAAATAGCAGACTTCGTTTGTTGGCTGTACTGTCAATTGAACTGGAACTTGGTTCAGTTTCAAGTCTTGAATTTTATATCTGGAAAATACAAAGAAAAGAAAAACCTTTTAAAACAAAATTCTGATTCAATTTACCTTTCCACATCTTGTTTCAAGTCTTGGATCGCTAAGGTAGGTAAAACATCAACATTATCCTTTTTCATCTGATCCTTAAGCAACAATTGGCCGTCCTCAAAAATCTTCTCCCTCTCGCTGTCCGATAACTTATCCAACTTTTCTGAAAGTAAACTTCTTTCAGCATCCATTAATTCTTGCTCATATTTCTCATTCGGCGACATTGTCAAGGTGAGCCTGTGAGTATTTTTCCAAAAATACTTCTCAGTCAGTTCCTGCAAATACCTCGGATTTTTAGAAAGATCATTCTTGAAAGCTGTAAGAGCTTCATTAATTCTAAGAGACTGAATGATGTCTCCGTCATGATTCCAGAGTGGCATAATATTGAAAAGTAAATTCATCCCGAAATTCGAAGTCTGGTGTTTCACATGAAGCTCAATTCCGTGAAGAACAGCTGCTATGTGATCCTTCTCAAAACCCTCATTCATCACCTTCTGAATTGTTTCTTCATACGCCTTCTCCATTGTGGAAAAATCTTCTTGTCTCATACCCTACAGACCAGAAAATTTTTTTAGTTTGAACTAAATTTGAAACTAAACTGATGGTATTAAATCAAGGTTGCCACAATAATTTCATTTTCCCTGACTTCCAGACAATATTTTGTGTTTTTCCCTGACAAAATATTTTTTACAAAAAATCTATTAAATGGTTATTATGTTACATAAGATTATGTCCCATAAACAAGTTTGAGAAAAATATGTGCAAAATAATTAATGTGAACAATACTATTTAATTATTTACTGTAAGCTATGTCAAGGTGACGGTAGGTTTTATGGTCGTAAATTCCCGGTCGTTTTCTTTTTTTGTATTTCCCAGTCACATTCATTTTAATTTTTAATTGTTTAAAAAAGCAAAGAAATAGAGACGCAAAATTAAGTTCTAAAACTCATTAGTAAATTAATAATAATAAATTAATAAAAATTCTGTTAAATTTGAATTTTTTTGAACAAAAAGTAGGTTAAAAAGAAATTAATTGGACTTCTTAGTTTGGAATGAATAAAAAACATGTTTAAACGTAATAAGTATGAAAATTTAATTTTTTTCCTTATTTCATAAAAGCTAAAAAAAATTCTCAAAAAGAATGGAAATTTGGATCCATTGAAAATTGGATAAATTTAAATTCGGATTATTAGTTAACTAGCAAAATACATTTTAGAAATTATAAAATACAATAATAAATATAACAAATTGGTAAATAATATTTATCTAATAAGAAGAAATAAATATTTTAAATACAATATTTAAAAATCAATTAATACAAATAAAATAAATATTTATTTAGGACAAAATTTATAATATTTTAGAATTAAAAAAAATTGCAAAAAACAATTGAAATTAAACAAAATAATTGCAAAATTTGAAAATTAATTGAAAAAAATAATGAAATCAATTAAAAATTGGGGAAAGTAATTTAAACAATCATAAAAATGTTTTAAACATAAAGAAAATAATTTAAATTTGAGCAAAATACTTGAGAATCTTAAAAGTAAATTAAAACAAAATTGAATAATGAAAAATTAGAGAAAATAATTGAAAATTGAAAAAACATGGTTAAAAATTGAGATAAATAAATTAAAATTAAAAAAAATAATTAAAATTAAGGAAAATAATTAAACAAATTACATAAAATATTTTAAATAAAGGAAAGTTGCACAAAATTTGAGAAAAATACTTAAAACTTTCAGAAATTTATTAAAATAAAAGAAAATAATTAAAAATTAGAGAAAATAAATGAAAAAAGTAAACATAATTTAAAATTGAACAGAACAAATTTTAATTAAAGAGAAATAAGTAAAAACTTTTTGGCAATTATGAAAAAGAACGAGAAAAAAAAGCGAAAGTAATTGAAAAGTCAGATAAATAGTTAAAAATATTTTTAATTATGAAACAAATGTAAAGAATTGAAAATTAAAGGACATAAATTTTGGAAAATAATTAAAAAATGTTTTAAAATTTTATAACTTGCCGAAAATAATTAAAATATGATTCATTTAAATTATTTAAATAAATAAAGAAAAAATAATTGAAATTTGAAAAAAAAATAGATGAAGATCTTAGAATTCAATTAAAAAAAAAGAAAATAACTAAAAATTGGAGAAAAGAATTGAAGAAATAAGTTTAAAGTAATTGGAATTTACGATAATTAATCAACAAATGTTGAAATTGTGAAAACAAGTGAAAATAATTAAAAATTAAAGAAAACAATTGAAATTTTAGAAAAATTCTTAAAAATCTTAGAAAATAATTTTAGAAAATGAGAATAACTAAAAATTGGAGAAAAGACTGGAAGAATGCTAAAAATAATTGAAATTTACGATAATTAATAAATTTTTTTGGAAATTATGAAAACAAAGAAAAATAATTAAAAATTGAAGAAAATAATAGAAATTTGAGAAAAATACTTAAAAAATTTTAGAAATTTATTCTATAAAATGAGAAAAACTAAAAATTGGAGAAAAGTCTGAGAGAAAGCTAAAAATAATTGAAATTTATGATAATTAATAAAAAAAATTTGAAATTCTGATAACAAATAAAAATAATTAGAAATTGAAGAAAATGTTTGAATTTTCAGAAAAATACTTACAAATCTTAGAAAATAATAATAATAATAATTAACAATCGAGAAAAACAATTAAAAAATGATAACATTAATTAAAAATTGACAAAAATAATTGAAATATGCTGAAAATAATTTAAGATTGAGAAAGAAAATTGAACTATAATGAAAATAATTTAAATAATATGAAAAATTGAAAACATTCAATAATATTTGAAAGAAATAACTGAAAAATAGAATATATGTTTAAAAAATGAAAAATTTTAAAAAATTATTAACACAATGACGAAAATTTAAAATGATTGTGTAAATAACTTAAGAAAATGAAAAAATATTAATTTTTAAACATTAGATACATTTTTAAAACAACTTTAAAAATATATATTGTTAAAAAATCATAGAATCTAGAAATTTTACAAGTAAATAAATTTGCGAACAAATAGACAAAATGTGAAAAGAAATTGAACAAATTTACAAAAAAAACGAGCTAATGTAGAAACAATTAGATAAATGAAGAAAAAATTGTACTTCCCCGCCCTCTTAAATTATCAAAATAGATATAAAAATCAATGAGAAAATAAATACATTTTTCGAAACTTTTTAAAAACAAAATTATATAAGATAAACTAAAGTAATTTGCGTAAAAAGAAGAAAATTTATAACACAAAAGAAAAAAAATTCAAAGCAAAAGAAATACAATATTTCAAAAAGTGATAAGAATTAAGAAATTGTGTAAAAATAACGAGAGAAAACCAAAATACTGTAAACATTTTTTGAAGAATAAAAAATTATAAGAAAAAAATTTAATTATTCAAAAAAATGATAGTTTTTAAAAATTTCAAAGAAATAGAAACATGATTATTACATCAGAAAGTTCATTAAAAAATCAAAAGATGATAAAAGAAAATCGTCAAGGAAAAAGAAAATTTATAATAAAGTTAGAAAATTAAAAAAGAATGTAAATATTTAATCTAAGTAAAAATGAAACATAAAATAATTAATTTTTGATTGCTGAATTTTGGAATAATTGTAATTTAAAAGTTTGAATAAATTAAAGTTGAACTTAAGTTTGGGATTTATATAAATTATAAAGAATTACTAAATTGGGCATTAAATTATTAAAATCTAATATTTTTGACTTTCTTTCTACCCAATATTTTTAAATCGTACTCGGACCATTTTAAATTAAATTTTTTAAGTTAAAGTTAAGTTCCGGACCACTTAAAAATTTTTCTAATCTTTATACAAATTTCCAGTTTTTACCTTGATGTACTAAATTGACAGCAACTTCTCGAATCACTGTATACCCGGACTTTAAATATTTTTTTTTTTGAAAAATAGGAGATATTAGGTTTGAACAAACATTCGGCAGAAAGATTTGTCGCGAATTTTAAAATTGACCAATCAGAAATTATGAAGAAAATTGTGATTTATCAATGTTAAAATTCGAGCCAAATCTTGCGGCCAGATGTTTGTTCGGACAAATAAGTATTTTGGATTTTAAGAATTCTATCAAATATCAATCCCTGCAATTACAAAATCGGACAAATAATAATTAAATAAACTGGATATTCTGCCGTTTAAAAATTCGACTTTTGTAAAATGTGAATTGTGTTAAATTTAAATTCGGTTAAAAAGAAATTCTGTAAAATGAAATCTCTGTTTAATATTATTTCGGTGATCTACAAATTCTGTTAAATAATAAATTGTGAAAATATAAATTAGAATAAATGAAAACTTGGTAAAACAAAAATTAATTCAACCAATAAATTAGATAAATAAAGAAAAATAGAAATGTTTACTCATGCTAAAACACTTTCTGCAAAATAACGTTTCTTATTTTTTAATTTACTTTTTCTATTTTACTACGTAATTAAAAATTAACAGAAATTTGAATGAAAAAGGTTTCTACTTATTAAATTTAAATTGTTAATTCATCTTTATATGGAAAACTAAAAATCTTTACATTAAAAATGTGTTTATTTGTACTCCTCAATTAATTTTATATTATTTTAGTTCAACATTTCAGAGATTTTTTTAAATTAAACACATCAGTTTTTAAATTAATCGCATTGTCACTTTCTTTCTCTACATACAATATTTCCATTAATTCTTTCTTTTTTAAATTTTCTTCTACATGCAAAACTTTAACATTTTCCCAATCAAATTCATGATCCTTATTACTTTTTATGTTTTGTTGTAACATTATGATACTATTCATTTCTACAAAAGTTATCTCTAACTTCATTAGTCTGAATTTCAATAATCTACTGGTTTTTTCTACAAGGATGCTTCACAGTTTTTACATTTTAATTTTTAAACTACATTTTTCTAGTCCAATTTATCTAACTTATATTTTCCTCTATCAGCAAATTTGTCTTCCTTACTAGAAATTTTATAAATTTTATTAATTTTATACTTTTTTAATGACTTCATTACTCTCAGATGGCAATGCGCGCGCAACCATATTGATTTGTTAACTAACAGGAATCTCCAATGTTTACATTTATAATTTATTAAAATTAAATATCAAGGAAGTAACTGTAAAGTTAATTTCTTTTGGAATCTTGAAAAAAACAAAGGTAAGTTCGTTTTAGCATTTGGGCCATTGAATTTTGTCTTGCTGCTTAAAAGTTATATAATTTTTATTTAATAACTTTTTTAATATTAAAATTATACAAAATTACCCTATAATAGAAATATTTCTTATATTTTTCTGAGCATTTTAAAATAAAGAAAACCTTGATACGACTGATAGAAGGGAAGATATTGCTATTTCAAATTTTTTTTCGAAATTTCAATTCTCGTAAAGTAATTAATATTTTGACCTAAATCTTTATGTAAAACATTAGTCATAGATATAATAAAATTCCACAGTTTCATTGCCCGCCGTTAACTTGCCTGAAAATAATCTAAATTTCATTTGGATTCACACAACTTTAAATTTGTTAGAAGCACCTAAAAGATTATAAAATATCTGAGGGTAAACAAAAAACAAGTATTATCCTGATTCTGGGAGGAAAAATTGTAATTTTTATCGAAAACTGTAGCTGTTGTAAATATTTTTTATAGGTTAAACATTTTTTGTCGAAATTCTCAGTATTTTTCCTCTATTCTACAAGAATCCAGCTTTCACCTCCAATTCGAATTTTATAAAAATCTTCATTCTATCAAAAGTTCTACGATTGGACATTCATGATATTAAGACTATAATTTAAAGTTTTTACCTGCAAGCCAACAATGAAAAGTGTGTCTTTCAACTGCGAGTCGAAACCAGTCAAGGGACTGAATCCAGTTCCGATATTGGAATCGACCATACTTTTGTAAAATGCCGAATTCGGTCCTTTCAATAGAAGCTGGGAGAGCACATACAAATCAAAAGTAGCTTTCAGATCTGTAATATCGCTGCAAACAAGTCCAATTGCCATAGAATTCTGTCTTTCCGGATCAGAAATCATGGGATCGTGCCTTCCGAAAATATGCTCTTTTCTCGGCTCTTTCCATCTAATCTCCGCAGGTACAGAAGTAATTGCAGAATCAATCGGTTCAGCGGAGGAGAGATACTCCTTGTTCAAAAATTTAAGATGATCTTCAACAGGAAAATTTCCATAGGAATAGAATCTGGCGTTTGATGGATGGTAATGATAAGAGTGAAAATCAATCAGATCCTTGTGAGACAAATTGACAATCTCGAGCGGATCTCCTCCTGATACTACACCGTAAGTATGACTAGGAAGTATCAAATTCATAAACTCCATTAAAAAGATGTTTTGATTCTCGACGAACACGCCTTTCATCTCGTTAAAAACGACGCCTTTGAAGATTATTGGTGATTTTGGATCATTTACGTCCGTGTGTTCCAGTCTGAAACCTATTAATTAAATGTTTCAATTACAGGATTTAAATTAAAGCAAAAAACTCAAAACAGTATGAAATAAGTAGGGTAAAGTCAGGATAGATGCCAACTTTCTCAGATCTCAGAAATAGAAGAAGATTATTCGGTGATAATAATCAGTTCGTTTTTTATTTTACAATTATTTTTTAAAAAAAATGTCTCTAACAAATAACAATTGGCCTAAGTTACATAAAAAAAATTAAAAATCATTATTTCTACAAATTTCAAATAAATAATTTAAAACCAATCTGTTCGTTTGTCAATCTAGAATATTTTTTTAAAAGAAACTATGGCTATAAAATTACAATTTTAAGTTCTAGAAAGAAAAATAATTATAATGTAAAAAAAAAATAAAAATCATAAATTTTTATATGATTTTTTGTTAAATTGATCAATTGATTTGAAACAAGGAATACTTATACCTAATTTATTATTTTTTTAAGTGCACTTTCAGCGTGAACAAATTTTTGTCGAAAAACGATATTTGTAGATAAAAATAGGTGCAAGAAAGTTGATTCAATATTTTTAAAAATCCGTGTCCGATATTAGATATTTATGAGTGTAAAAAGCCTAGCAAATTTTATTGAAATATATTAAATCATCATCAAGATATTCTGGCGACAAAAAAGTTACCACACACACACACACACACACACACACACACACACACACACAAACAAACAAACAAACAAACAAACAATTGTGTAGTGTGTACAAATAAAGCTTTTTCTATGAGGAACAAAAAATAAAGAAAAATATTTAAAATTGTAAAAAAGGTTAAGAGGTAAATTAAACATAACTATTTAATGAAAAAAATAACAATAAAACAAATGAAAATTGAGAAATACTTATTTAAATATGATGACAAATTTTAAGGAATATAATATACAGAAAAAATCAGAGACTATTATGAAAATTACTTGAAATCAACTGAAGAGAAAACAAAGAAAATGAAAACTTAAACTTAACATTGTACAAATTTACTTTAAAATAAATTCAGTTTAAAGATAAAATTTATAAAAATAGAAGAAAAAAAAGAAAAAGAATCTTAAAAAAATTATAAAAATCGATAAATTATGAAAAAATAACGAAGAATTTAATACACTTAAATATTTTTAAATAATTAGAAATTATAAAATAAAATTTAATAAAATTATTTAAAGTTTAAAATGTGATAAAAAAATTATAAAAGAACGACTAAATTGAAGAAAAATTAAAGAAATTCAAGGAGAAGTCAAAAAGTTTTAAGGAATGGAAACAACTATATCTATAAGAAAATCAAATAAAAAATAATAAAGCAATATTTTGAAAAAAATTTAAAAAATCTTAAAAGAAAATTTAATAAACTATAAAAAACCTTTTAAATTTCAAAAAATGAGATAAAAAATATAAAAATTGTTGTAAATAAACTAAGAAAAAAAAAAAATAAATACAGTAAATATAAAATAAGAAACTGTAAAAACGTAAGTCAAAAGTCTAAAAAAATAAAAAAAAAATTCCTTTAAAAATAACAATTTTTATCATTGGAAATTATTCCTAAAATAATAAATATTTTTAAATAATATGGAAAAGACTTTAAAAAAAGAAACACTTGTTTAAACCATTAGATATTTTTTTAGACCAACTCTCACTACCTATAAAAATTCTTCTTAAAAAATCATAAAATCTAGAAATTTTATGAAAAAGTAAATAAATTCGAGAAAAAATAAACAAAATAATTATAAAGTAATTAAAGTAACTTAAAGAATGATCTAAAAAAATTATAAAATTGAAGAAAAAATTGTATTTGCCTCAAAAGAATAAAAATAAAAAAAATCTCACTATATGTTTTAAAAACAAAATTGTATAAAATAAAGTGCTTATTAAAAACTAAAATCTTGCTTTGCTTAAAAAGAAGAAATTAATGAAAATTTATACATAACACATTTTTCACATAGTGAATGATTTTGTTATTAAGTATAAAGGAGAGAAGTTTTTTTGTTTTTAATTTTGTTATTAAGATTTAATACTTTTTTGTTGATTCACTAGCTACCGTGCAATATATTGTCTGTTATTAATACTTTTATTTTACAGTGTAAGTAATCCTGTAATTAATCTTAGGACTTTTGGAATTATTCTCAATAAACAAATTAAATTAATTATGCACGAAAAAAAATTTTGAAAGAAAAACTGAATAATAATGTTAGAAAATTAGAAAAAAATTGGAAATATTTGAAGTAAGACAAAATTAAATGCAGAAGAAATAATTTTTGATTAATTAACTTTAGAAGATTAATTAAAACTTAAAAGTTTGAATAAATAAAACTTTAATTTAAGTGGCGTTTGGGATTTACTCAAATTAGAATAAGTTGAAATTAATACAATTTTTAATATAATTTTTTACTTTCTTTCTAACAAAAATTTTTAGATTGTTTTTAGACCATTTTAAATTCAATTTTTAAAATTATTGAAGAAAATAAGATTAAATTTCTAGTGTTCATGGAGTTTTAAATCGCTGGCATTTTCCCGGATCGCTATACATTCTGCTTTTTAATGCCGTGCCGTAACAATAGAATCGATAAGATTTTTAAAAAACTATTGTGATACTTTTTTAAAAATTTTAGAAAAACTGAAAAATGATTAGAATTTGTTTAAAACTCTTTAAAATTGGTTCAAAATTGTTCGCAATTATTTAAAACTGTTTAGAGCAAGTTAAGAACATTATATATTGAGATCAAAACCGTTCAAAAATTACTTAAAATTAGAGCTGATTAAAATCATGATTTTTTTTAAATACAATCAGTATATAAAATTTCCGAATGTTCATTTGTAAGTAGTTTATTTTTCAAACTGAGAACATTTAATAAGAAATAAAGAATAATAAAAGATTTAATCAAAATCAAATAAATTATGTTGAATATATGAGAAAATTTAAAAAAATTATATCTTTAAATTCATATGATCGCAAAATTAAGAAAAAGAAATTACGTAAAAGCAACGAAAAAATAATAAATTATAAAGAAAGAAGCAACAACGTAAAAATATAAGAAAACAGTCAATTAAAAAAATGAAGAAACAGTTTAAAAAACAACTCAAGAATGAAACAGTAAAAATTCTTTAAAAATAAAAAAGTTTAGGTAAATTAATCCAAAAATACTTTTATAATACTTTATATACTTATAACACTTGAAACAGGTCCAACAATAAATTTAGAAAAATAAAGAAAATTTTATAAAAGAATAAGTAAGGTTGCAAAAATCTCTAAAAAAAATAGGCAAGATGTGAAATTAAATAAACAACAAATTCAAATAACAAATTGAATTTAACAAATTGAATAAATTTACAAAAAAAATGAGCGTATTTATTTTTGAAAATATAGATATTCATAATAATGAAAGTCAACGAAATAAAAAATTTAGTGAAAGTGAGAAAAACAAAATTGTATAAAATAATGTTAAATAATTTGCATAAAAAAAAGAAAATTAGAGAAAATCCTCAAATAAAAAACTAAATATAAACAAAAAATATCAAAAGTAAAAGGAGAAAAAATCTCTAAATTTTGTGAAAATAAGATATTGTAAGATAAAAATTAAACAGTTTCGAAAAAGTGAAATCTCTTAGAAATTCTAGAGAATTGTAATTTTTTTTTTATTTAAATCATGATTTTAATGCAAATGTCCTTATGATTTAAATCATAATTGAAATCGAGATTTAAATCAAAGTGATTTGAATCAATAACAGCCCTGCTTACAAATTTCTTAAACTATACAAAACTATTGCAAAATGATTTAAAAGACGAAAAAGTGTGATGTAGTTGAAAACTACTTTTATAATTCATTTATTTTTCTAAACTAGCACCTATAAATTGGTACTTTTTCAAAAACATAAAATTTTAGTTACCTTCTTGCAGAAAGTCAAGATGTCTGAGATTAGGTTTGAAGACGGAGTCCAAATAAACCGACATTAGATTCCTAAAGTCTTTTTGATTTTGGGTAGAGAACGGATAAAAAGTATAGTCCGGAGCAGTGAAAGCGTTCATGAAAGTAGCCAAGGATCTACGCAACATCTTAAAAAATGGATCTCTACAGGGATATTTTTCACTGCCACACAATACCGTATGCTCCAAAATATGTGGCAGCCCCGTGGAATTGAGAGGAGTTGTTCGTAATCCAGTGGAGAAAACATTATTACTGTCGTCTCTCTGAAGGTGCAAATATTCAGATCCACACTTTAAATGGGTGAATTTTACAGCCTGCAGATTCATTTCTTCAATTGCTGCTACTTCCGTCACCTTAAATCCTTCGATTTCATTTCCTTCTTGGAATTTCGAACCTGGAACCGAATTTTTTTGCTCTACTCGAAGAGCAGAGAGATGAGAACTGTAGCATTTTTGTAACGTGATTCCTCGATGTCGTAACCATGGCTTACTTGCCAATAATAAATTGAGAGACATCTTTGGTACTTATTTTGTCTGGAATATTTAAAAAAATAAGTTTATATTCTTAAAATTCTTAACTGGAGAATTTCAGTATTATTTTTAACCTTCCGGTACCTTTTGTTCTTATTTGAAATTCTATAAATTATAATGATAAATAGTGGTAGTGTTATAAAGTGTAATAATAATAATATTAATTATTAATATTTAATACAAAAATAAATACTTATTTTAAATTAATTGCTTTTAAATGTCTTCAATCTTTAATATGTCGCGAATTGAATTCTAATTCAATTACGTGCCATTTTTAGCTATAATGATAAAAAATGGACTTAAAATTTTTTGAAATAGATATTAAATAAAGTTGATAATTAAAAATGATATTTATAATTGTCGATATTTTTTATTTAGTACAGATATACTATCTTCATACGTATTTATTTTATTATAAGACTCATATGGATAATAAGGTTTAAAGAGAAAAATAATAGTTTTTTTTTGGAAATGGCAACATTTTTGTTTGTAACTTATTATTCAACAATTTAAATTAATATTAGGTGCTTTTTTAATTGATGGAAAAGAAGGAAAATAAATCAATCACAAATCACAAGTGCAATTTTGAGATTCAAATCTGGGACCGACATTTAAAAATGATAGACTTTATAACCTCAAAAATGAAAATTTATGTTCCTAAATAAAAGTTTTTAATATTTTATACTTACATATTTTGTTTTTCTTTTCACAATTTGACAAAACATTAAATTTGATTTGTCCGGTTCTTAATAAATGACACAAGTTTTATTAATTTTAATCACATTCAAAAAACATTTAATTTACAAGCAAGGTGGACAAGGTGCCATAAATCTCTCATCATCAGAGTTGGGAAGTTACGCGTAACTATCTAGTTTGTAACGTATATTACGTATTTTACGATCAACACCAGGGTTGTGTCAGGGCGCAGTCCCATGATCAGGGATGTAAAGGTAATTTACCTAACGTAAATTAAGGCCTAAGCAGATAGAAATACGGTTACGGGACCAGAGCATGAGACAGAAAAGGACAGAAACAGTCTCTGTCCTTTATTATCTCATGCCCAGCCAGGGTTGTGCACGTAAAATACATCAGGTAAATTACATGGGTTTTCTACGTATATTACATATGTAATTTACATGTTTAGTTTTCTACATAATGTAATATACATCAGTACACACAGATTTAATCACGTGACAGCGCGCGAAAATTTAAAATTTATATATATATAGATATACCTCATAGATTCGAAACTGCCTCATTTATAAATAAAGGAAACTCACTTGGTAACGGCCCATATTGTTTCTTAAAATTCCAATTTTGATAATAATGCGTTTATGAGCACAGAAAATGTTTTTTTTTTTCATAAAAATCATAAATATATGCCAAGTTAAATTTTTTTCTATTAACCTAAAAAAAACGTTTTTCCCATTTATAAACAATTATTCATATTGTTTAAAAAAAAATTGGTTAGGAAACCTTATTTTATTCCCAAAATCTTAAAATTGAAATTATCTATATTTTATTATTTTTAAAATGTAAGAAAAACAAATTGCGCGCGTTATATTTTGCTAGTATTTTAATAAACGTAACGTAAATAAATTAATAAATATTTGGGTTTGATTAATCACTTATCTTGAACAAATTAAATTTAATCTAATTCTAAATTGGCATTGTTAACCCATTAACTCCCAAAATCCCAAAAATCTTAGCCTTATTTTGGAATAGTACTGCACATAGAAAAATTTTTTCTAAAATATGGGAATAGTGTTTTTTTATGTTCTGGACACCACTCTACAAGATTCCGTAATCAGATTGCATTTTTAACCAATAGGAAATCCAATATGGCGACTTTTTTGCAAAAAAGTACGAAAAAATCGACACATTTTTTTTTATAATCAAAATATCTAACCTAAAACGTCCTTCCAGTATGCAATAAAGTGGCACAAAATGGCACAAACTATTCAAACTTAAAAAATATGAATTAGTTATTACATGAAATTCAAAATGGCGGAGCCAAAATGGCGGATTTTGCACAAAAAATTACAAAATTTATTGCATGTCTGACCAATGCTAATGTTTTCTATGAAAATTAATGAAAGTTAGTATACAAGGGGTTTTTGGATCGCTAATTACGAATATGTTAATGATTTTTCAAAATTCAAAATGGCGGATCCAATATGGCGGACAAAAATTTTTAATTTTTGAGAAAAATAATGAAACTTAGTATAAAAGGGTTTTTTTGGGTCGCTGATTACGAATATGTTAATGATTTTTCAAAATTCAAAATGTCGGATCTAATATGGCGGACAAAAAAAATTAATAAACTCAGTATATAACGGTTTTTTGGGTCCCTGATTACGAATATATTATTCATTTTTCAAAATTGAAAATAACGGATTCAATATGGCGGACAAAAAAAAAGATTTTGCTAAAATAAATGAAACTTATCTTTTAAGGGTTTTTTGGGGTACCGAATAAGATCAAATTTGACGGTGAAAATATTATTGGAATGAAACATTGTTTACCAAATCTCTTTAGGAATATGGCCATTAATTAGCCGCTCATTTGAAACGTTTACGAACTCTAATCACGCAAAAGTTGATCGTCTTGAGTGTCTTTTTTTTAAATTTTTTAGTTTTCTTTTATTCAATTTTTTTCAACCTCCGCGTGGTGAGAGTTGGTAAACGTTTTAAATGAGCGGCTAATTGATGGTCATATTCCTAAAGAGATTTGGTAGATAATGTTTCATTTAAATAATATTTTCACCGTCAAATTTAATCTTATTCGGTACCCCCAAAAAACCCTTAAAAGATGAGTTTCATTTATATTAACAAAATTTTTTTATTTTTGTCCGCCATATTGAATCCGTTATTTTGAATTTTGAAAAATCATTAACATATTCGTAATCAGCGACTCAAAAAAACCCTTGTATACTGAGTTTCATTATTTTTCTCAAAAATTAAAAATTTTTGTCTGTCATATTAGATCCGCCATTTTGAATTTTGAAAAATCATTAACATATTCGTAATCAGCGACCCAAAAAACCCTTGTATACTGAGTTTCATTATTTTTCTCAAAAATTAAAAAATTTTGTCCGACATATTGGATTCGCCATTTTGAATTTGAAAAAATCATTAACATATTCGTAATTAGCGACTCAAAAAACCCTTGTATACTAACTTTCATAAAAAACATTAGCATTGGTCCAACTTGCATTAAATTTTGTAATTTTTTGTGCAAAATCCACCATTTTGGCGCCGCCCTTTTGAATTTCATGTAATAACTAATGCATATTTTTTAAGTTTGAATAGTTTGTGCCACTTTATTGCATACTGGAAGGACGTTTTAGGTTAGATATTTTGATTATTAAAAAAAAAGTGTCGATTTTTTCGTACTTTTTTGCAAAAAAGTCGTTATATTGGATTTCCTATTGGTTAAAAATGCAATCTGATTACGAAATCTTGTAGAGCGGTGTCCAGAACATAAAAAAACCATATTCCCATATTTTAGAAAATTTTTTTCTATGTGCAGTACTATTCCAAAATAAGGCTAAGATTTTTGGAATTTTGGGCGTTAATGGGTTAATATAATATTTTCATCGTATTGACCACTAAAAACATCATGCGTTAAAGTATACATATATATCTATTAAACTAAATTTGGTGGTAATAATAATAATAATTTGGTGGTATTAAACTATTTATGCGAATAAGTCAATATTAATTGATTAATTATTTATTTGGTTTTAAAACATTGATATAACTATTATGGTTCCCGAGATAGGATACTTTTTCCTGATCATTTTTTAAAAACAACTTTTTTAGTATCCTGGGACATTAAAAAATGAATGAAAGCCGAATTTCTATAAACAGAGATTTTATGAAACTTTAACATAATACATTGATTATAAATCTACATTTCTTGTTCTATTTATGAAGTCTAGGAAATCGTAAAAATAACAGTTTACAACTCATACAAAATAGGAAATCGTAGACACTACAATTAGTTACACAAAACATTTACTTAAGAGAGAAAAATAAAAGATACAATAAATAATAAATTGACAAATTAAAAAATAATTTTAAACTGAATCATTTCAGTTTCAGAGACTGGCAAATTTTGTAAGACTATACCCGCCTGAGTCTCGTTTGTCCTGACTCAGGATATCTTCCCAGATACATGACACGAATTTCCTCCCCAACTTTAAAATCCAGAGCTTTTGTATTTGGATTAGAATCCGTTTTCATTTGTGAAAAAAGTAAGAAACCAGGTTGCAAATTTGGATAATCTAACAAAGACACCATAACACCAGTGTCTCGAATTTCAATTATTTTCGAATTGTAATACCAATAATTGAACATCAAAGATAGTTTTGGGTCTTGTTCCGTCTCAACGATGTTTCCAAACGATTTTCTGTCGAAGTCCTTAAAATCTGAAGATTTCAATAGGTTTAAAATCTGGAAAATGACACACAGTGGCAGTCGAGATAAGCATTTTTTCAAAAAGTCTGCCATTTTATCAACTGCGTCCGTCAAAGCTATGATCCGCTCAAACCGCTTTTGAAGAAAATACCAGTAGCACGTAAATTCCGTTAGGTACTCATGGGACCTAAAAACATGTTTCATTTCCTCATTTTTGGCAACTTGGACGGCATTGTAAATACTTCCAGTCAAGAAATCGTAGAAGGAAACACTTCTCCCTCGAACAATTTTTCTTGACTTTAGTTTTTCTATTTCCAGTCTAGACTCCTCAAAATATTTTAACGCTTCTGGCAACTCCTCGATATGATCTTTAAAATAACAATTTATATAATTTTCCAACTTCTTTTCATTTAAAGCAATAAAGGAAATAAGAGTTCGTCGACCACAGCCAAAATTAAGATAATTGCACACCGAAGAAAGAGTCAATTCATGTTCCATTTTCCAGTCAGCGCCTAGTTCTAGCAAACCCTCGACTAATTCCATTGACTCAAAAAATATTGAAGCTATATGCAAGCCAGTTGCATGACAAAAAATTCTGACATTAATATCCGCTCCATGATTAACGAGATATTCAATCATTTCCAAATATTCTGGTTTACCCCTTCCCATTATTAGCGAAAGTGGAGTCAAATTATAATTATTTCTAGTCTCAATATCTAATCCAATTTCTAACAAAAAGTTAACATTCTCCAAACAGTTCCCTAATGCAGCATAATGAAGAGCTGAATTTCCATCCTCATTCTGAATCTCAAAAGTCCGCACCAAACTGAAGAAGTATTTTTAACTGCTCTAGACTTCCACTTGTGCAAGCAAAGAGAAAAGGGGTCTCTCCATTTTCTCTTGGTATGTCAGGATTGGCACCATTTTCGAGCAGGAGCTGCGTTATTTTCGGATTGAATACTTTATTCATTGATACGTTACAATAGTACTCCTGGTAATAGTATTCTTTTCTAAATTCTAAGTTTCTTCTGATACTTGCATTTCCACAAACTTGAAAAAGTGGGCTCCCTAGCCCAGTTGCACTGGAATCCACATCAGCCCCAAAACTCAAAAGAATTTTACAAATCTCTTCGTTCTCGAGAGCAGCAGCATAGTGAAGAGGTGTGTGATTATCTTTGGTTTTGCAATTGACATCAGCTCCTGACTTGAGAAGGAATCGAACCACTTCCAGAAGCTGTTCTCTAATCGCGTAATGAAGAGCTGTCCTACTATAGTATCCTCCAATGTTCAATTCCGTAGGAACATGACTTAAATCTTCGGTATCATCATCTCCCAAATCAAAATTTTCTCTGATTTCGTTTAACATTAGTTTAAAAATATCATCATTACCGATTTTTGCCGTAAAAAGAATTAATAACGGAATATCTAGGTAAGAAATTTTCAAAATTCCCTTATTCTTCAAAAGTGTTGTCACGATTTCTTCAGTTTTCTCCACTTCTTTGTAGTAGCCCCTTTGAATTTCCGACAGAATTTTGTTAACTATAAGTCGTACTATTTCTTCAGTGCCACCCAGTAAGGCTTCGTGTAACGGAGTTACTCCATATTGATTCTCAACATCAGCTTTTGCTTTATTTTCTAACAAAATGTTTACAATCTCTGCAGAAAGTCTAGCAGCGTGATGCATTGGAGTTTCACCAACCATGTTTTGCACATTTACTTTTGCTCCTTTTTCTATTAAAAAATTCACCATTTCTACAGAATTGTTAAGAGCAAAATAAAGTGGAGTTTGGTTGTAATACCCTTCGACACTAACATTTGATACTAACTTGCATATTTCAGTAGCGGTTTTAATTGTACCTCGTTCTGCTACAAGGTGAAGAAATGACCCTTCATCATAGGGAAATAATTTTTCAAGAATACCTTCTTTTCTCATTAGTGAATTGATCTGGACTTCATCTTTTTCGTCCAGTGCTTTTTTAAATAATTTAAAATACTCTTCCTCATCTTTATTAGCTTCTTCTCCTCCTAAAGATATACTAACCACCTCCATCTTTGAATTGAAGCTCTGTAAAAGAAAAATATTTTTAAAAATTAGTGTAAATTTTTTAACATTATTATTTGATGGTAATAATAATATTATGATACAAAAACCGCATATTTTGTATTCTATGCTTGACAAAAATTCAGAATTTTATACAAAATTTTTTTTAAGCAATTAGTCACGCCGATACATCCTTCTGATCAATTCCACGTGAACTGATCATAAGAATTTTAGATCATCTCAGCAATTTTAATAAAATTTTCTGAATATGTTCTTTTATATAAGTAAAATAAAACCCTTTAAAGCATTTTTAAAAATTTTGAAAATTTTTCGAGTTATCCTTGATTCAAAATTTTTTATACTTTTTTTTTTATACACAGGGTGTATACCGAAACATGATTTTCAAATTCCCGGTTTTCTCGGATTTCTTTTATGCATGATTAATAGCTATAATATTAAAAAATCATTGGTTAATAAGAAATATTAAGCAGATTGGGTATAAAAACTCAATGCACGTCTTTCTTAATTAGAAAAATATAATATAATTTTTTTTATTAACTAATCAGTCTACAATTCAAAATCGCGGATCCAATATCAAATGTCAAAGATAATAGAAATTTGCAGAAACAAAATAAAAGATAACAAAACTAATTAAAAAATAAGTAAAAACTTAAAAATTTTAAGAAAAGACGTAAAAAATGACATAAATAATTGAAAAATGGAGAAACAAAATAAAAATTAGAAATCAATATTTGAAAAATTGGAGATAAAAATTTACGCTTAAAGAAAATATTTAAATAATGACAAAATAATTGCAAAATCACAAAAAAAAAATAACAATTTGAAGAAAATACTTAAAACATGATAAAAATAATTAAATTTAAAAATAAAAAGCAATTGACAAATGACAAAATAATCGAAAAATGAACAAATTAAATATAAATTAAACTAAGCAATTAAAGAATCCATGGCAATAATTTAAAGATATAAGAAAATAAGAAAAAGTTGGAGAAAGTTAGTTATAAAAAAAATGTCGAAAATAATGATATTAATTGAAAAATTTTAAAAACAATTTAAAAATGACAAAAATAATTTAAAATAGGAAAAAAATAGTCGAGAAATAATAAAAATAACAGAAATTTGAAGAAAATAATTGTATATTTATAGTGAGTAATAGTGAGTGATTTTAAAAAAAATATCGGGCAAGTACGAGTTACACTCGTACCAAGTCGAAGGGTTCCGTACCGCTCTAATTTTTTTCAATTATGTGAGTCAGAGATTATTTGAATAATAATTTAAATAATGATAAATTAAAATAATTTTTTTTATTTTTAAAGAAATTTAAGTATAAACTTAATGATTTTTATAAGATTAAAAATTTCCAATTAAATAGACTAAACTTTTTTATATAATTTTAAATTTTAAAGCCAAAAGAATTTTTTTTTTAATTTTTTAACTATTAAAGTAATTTAAACATAAAAATAAAAATTTTGTACAAAAAAAATAATCTAAAACTATAACATATTGTAGCTGTTTAGAAGAAAAAAATTTTTTTTGGTAAAATTTCAGTTTTTTGGAAAAAATGTTTTGATAATAAATTTAAACCACAATTTTTATGGTTTTATAAAAAATTCTGCATAAAATTACACATTTTTAACCAATTCCCAACCTTTCAGGATAAATACGCTGAGCGCTAGGATAGGGGTTTTTTGTCATTTTTCAACTTTTCATTAATAACTTTTGAAAATTAAGTCCAGCAACGTTCGCTATATTTTTCCTGTAAACTACACGTAAAAATACCTAGGTATACCAAATTTCAAACCTGTAGGTCAAATGGTTTGGAAGATAAGGGGGGGGGGGGGACACGTTTTTTTTTAAAAAAAAAGTTTTTCCTTGACAACGCTATGACCATCACCTCCAATCATGTTCTCTATATTTTTCCTGAACTCTACTCGCGAAAATACATATGTGTACCAAATTTCAATACTCTAGGTCAAATAGTTTACGAGATAAGGGGGGGGGGGGGGTAAATAGGCATTTTAATGCATTTTTTGAAAAAAATCTTGTTATTTCCTTGACAACGCTATGAACATCACGTTCAATCATGTTCGCTATATTTTTCCTGTAATGTACACGTGAAAATACATAAGTGTACCAAATTTCAACTCTCTATCTCAAATAGTTTGGCCGCTAGGGGGGGGGGGGGGTAATGGTTTTGGGCGACGGACAAACGAGTGAAAACATAAGGGTTCCGTTTGGACACTTTGTGTACGGAACCCTAAAAATGAATAAAAGTGAGAAAAGTGAGTCACAGGCAGCCCTGAAAATGCTCAAATTCTTTTAAAAATTGTTACACTTTGGCTATTTTGAAAATCTAACTTGAGATTAGTAACCAGCGACTTGGATTACCACTGAATCCAGTTTGAAGTGAATTTGAGCAATTTTGTAAAATATGTCTGCCATATATCACGTGGACAGCTTAGGGGGGGGAGGGGGGGTTTCGTCAAATGTCCACGTGGACAATTATGTGTGATTCGCAAAATGTCTCCATTAAAAATGTTTTTTTATTTCTTATATTTCCTTTATTCAACGTTTCAATTGCGCACCACTGACATTATTTTTTTAAAACTTTAATTCCCTCCTTCAAGTTTTGTATTCTATATTCGATATATCTCGACTTCTTTCAATTCCATTTTTTAATTTTTATTTAGATTCTTTTAAATTTTAATATCACTCCTTAATTTCAATTTTTTCTTCAATTTCAACTATTTTTTTTTATTTTCAATCCAGTTGTTCAATTAGCAACTATTTCCAACAATTATTCCTATAATTCCTATAATTCTTAATTATTTTCTTCAATTTTAAGTTATTTCCTATACAATCTTTTAAATTTTTATTTATTCTCTTAAAGTTTTATAATTAGGGGAGAGTCGGATAGCCCCGGACACTTAAGCTTTTTTAGTTATAAATTGTAAAATAATGTTCATAAAACTAACGTTTAAGGTTTTTTATAAGTTTAACATCATTAGTAACATTTTTAAAAAGCAAATTTAAAAAATAAACATATAGGAATTAATAAAATTAAGGAAATATATTACGCTAAAAATGGTTATAAAAAAAAAGTGTCGGGTAGCTCCGGACACTCAGAAAATTGTTAATTAAAATTTTTAAAAAGTACTTTTGAAGTAGAATATCTGATTTGTAACTATTATTTATACATTTCCTATACTTTTATTATGGATTAAACACTTCTTTTTAATCTTATATATTTCGCAATTAACCAAATATAAACATTAAAATTTTATTCTGACAGAAACAAGTGACTTCTACTATGTAAATTATGTCTGGTAGTATACGACAAAATATGTCCGTGGCTACCCGACGATGATATATTTCAGTAAATTTGCTATAAAAAGAAAGAAACTTTAAATGAACAAACAATATTAACAGATTTCATTGTCTGAAAGTACATTTAGGCATTGCTGAAAAGAAAGAAGATTATATTTGACATTTTGAAGTAAAAATTGTACATTAAATATGGTCTTAAATTCTTAAAAAGTCATTGATTTGAAAGGAGTGAACATGAAAATACGATTTTCTATTAATCCCATTAATGATAATACACCATATTTTCCAAATTACATTTGATGAACATTTTAAACGATACAAATGTGATTTTAGACTTAGAAAGTAATTGGTTTATTCTATTCTCACGTGTGTCCGGGGCTGCCCGCTGTCCGGGGCTACCCGACTCTCCTCTATTCTTTAATTTTTTCAATTTTTAGGGTTCCGTACACCACAAGTGTACGCACGGAACCCTATTGGAAAGACTTTGTCGAAAATCGTACCCCCCCCCCCCCCCCTAGCCGCCAAACTATTTGACTTAGAAAGTTCAAATTTGGCCCACATATGTATTTTCACGTGTAGATGAAAGGAAAATTATAGAGAACATGATTCTAGGGGTTGATCATAGCGTTGTCAAGAAAATAACAAGATTTTTGAGAAATTTTGATATTTTTTGGCTGATAATTTTTGCCATTTCTTTGACAGCGCTATCACCACAACAATCTCTATAATTTTTCTGTAATCTACATATGATACTACATTTTTGTACCAAATTTGAACTCTCTAAGTCAAATATTATGGCAGATAAGAGGGGAATACGGTCATTTTTTCGAAAAAATGCGTTTAATTTGTGCCATTCCTGCCCTTTATCTGCCAAATTATTGTACTTAGAGTGCTGAAATTTGGTACACATATGTAGTTTGACGTGTAGTTTACAGAAAAACTATAGAAAACCTTGTTGCAGGATGTTATCATAGCGTTTTTCAGCAAAAAAAAAAAAAACTATTTTTTTTAAAAAATGCTAAAAAATGGTCGTACACTGAGAGACTTTTAATTACAGTTTTTGCTTTTTTCAATTTCTATATTTGTAATAAAACGTAAGAATTTAGGGATAATCGAGGTTCGATCATAATAGTTCTTTAAAAAAAAAGAGATTGTGTTACCTTGTTTTCTATTATTGTAATTTCGTGAGAAAAAAAATTAATATATGTAATTAGAATTAGTATTATTTGAGGTTAGAAAAAAGTAAATGTGAAAAAGCGATATTCATTTTTAACACATTTTGATCTATTTATTATGGCATGTCTAAAATTTTATTAGACTTTTTCTACGACAGTTTTTCGAGCAGCCATATGTCTCATGAGCTATTCTACCACTTCACAATATTTATTCAAAAATATATTTAAAAAAAATCGATCTCTAGAAAAATTTCGTATCATCCGGAATACTGAACACAGATGTTAATTATTATTACCATTTTCACTTCAATTTAGTAAAAAATTACTTCTCAAACCACATGAAACTTTTGCTAGTTAGTATATAAGGAAAGTTAAAACACTCTTTTCTATAGCTACGCGCGCGATTATTCGACGTCATTGAAATGTTATATATGTTTGTAGTTAAGGCTTAAAAGTGTGCGTAATATATATATCATAGTATAGGTTGTTCGTTACACAGATTTCGTCAAATACCACTATAAAGATACAGAATACCTGTAACTATACAAATATCAAAGACGAACTTGCATCTGTATCTCTGACTTGTCAAACAAATACTGCCATTTTTCTTTTTACTGCGCGCGCACCCCATGCTATTAAGTTTCTAACACACGTTTTATAATTCTTGCAATTCTTTATTTTCATATCTCTTAAATTTTTTAGAGGTAATATAATTATGTGTCTTATGAAGTATATAACACTTTTACTACTTTTTATCAAAAAGACAACTGTTGCATCTAAAACGTCTTTTCTTAAACAGTGTATTAGTTTTTATAACCACATCTCGATTATCCCTAAACTCTTAAATTTTATTGTACATAATAATAAGCAATAAAGCAGATATTAAAATCAAAAGTTTCTCAGTGTATCCCCCCCCCTGAACTTCCAAACTATTGGACTTAGAGAATTCAAATTTGGTACACAAATGTATTTTCACGTATAGATTACAGGAAAATTATAGAGAACATGATTGAATGTGTTGAACATAGCGTTGTCAAGGAAATAACAATATTTTTGAGCATTTTTTTTAACATATGGGCCATATGTTATAACTTTGACAGTGCTATAATCATGACTTTCTCTATAATTTTCCTGTAATCTACACGTAAATCTACATACGTGTACTAAATTTCAGCATCCTAAGGCAAATAGTTTGGAAGATAAGGGAGGGGGGGGGGGATACGGTCATTTTTTTTTAGCAAAAATGCACTAAAAGTGTACAATGCCACCTCTATATCTGCCAAACTATTGTACTTAGAGTGCTGAAATTTGGTATACATATGTAGTTTGCCATATAGATTACAGAAAAACTGTAGAGAACTTTGTTGCAGATCGTTATCATAGTGTTTTTAAGCAAAAACCAACGATTTAAAAAAAATGCTAAAAAATGACCGTATCCCCCCTCCCATAACTTCTAAACAATTTGACTTAGAGAGTTCAAATTTGGTACACAAATGTATTTTCACGTGTAGATTACAGAAAAATGATAGAGAACATGATTGTAGAAGTTGATCATAGCGTTGTTAAGGAAATAAAATTATTTTTGAGTATTTTTTATTGATATTTGCTAAAATCTCTGGATTTTTCGTTGACAGCGCAATCACTATCACGTTCTCTATAATTTTTATGTAATTTACACCTGAAAATACATTCCTGTACAAAATTTGAACTCTCTAAGTAAAATATTTTGGAAGATAGGGGGGGGGGGGGGGGGTGGTGGTCCATTTTGTATAAAAAATTCATTATATGTTATATTTTATATATTATATTATATATAATATGTATAATATATTAATATATTTAATAGTATAAAATATATTAAAAATTATTTTGTTTTGTGTACGGAACCCTCGATTTTAGTGCGAGTGTAACTGGAACTTGCCTGGTTTTTTCTTTCAAGTGTAAATTAATCTAGTCATTTTTTTAAATTGTCAATTAGTTTCCTCATTTCTCAATTGTTTTCTTTAATGTTTAATTATTTTTGTCATTTAGTACTTTTTTTAAAACTATCAATTATTTTCTTAAAAATTCGATATATTTCTTAAATTTTCAATTTTTTTTTTCAATTTTTAATATTCCAAAGTATTCTACCAAAGATGGCAATTTACCTATTACTCGTAGAACTTCTTAAACTTTTTATTATTTACTAGTAGAACTTATAAAGTATTTTCGTATTAATAAAAAGCTGTGATTAAATTTTTTAAGAACAATTGAAGATCTATTTATTTACCTATTTTCACGTAAAAGAGCATCCTATTTCAAAGAATTTGTCATAAAAAGTTGTTAAGTTTACTCGAATATTCATATTTCCTTTGAATAGTTCTTTGATTTTAACATCCAAAAACTATTTTTCACTAAAATTTTCCACGTGGACATTTAGGGGGGGAGGGGGGGGTCAAAAATCGGAGAAAAATTGTCCACGTGGTATATGAACGACCCCATGTCGGATCCGCCATTTTGAATTTTGAAAATTTGGTAAATCTGACATCGTATTCACAATCAGAGACTTTGAAATCCCTCGAGTGACAAGTTTTAAGCGAATTTGAAGAATTATGAAAAAAATGTCCGCCATATTGGTACGTTAACGAATTAGAGGAAATTTTTAGAAATTCCCCGATATACTTTTTTCCTCTGCGATTTCCCGGGTTTTTTCCGGTCAAACTAAAATCCCGGAAAATTCCCGGTGAGTAGACACCCTGATTATAAGTCGTTTTTTAGGTTTATGATGCACCCTTTGTCAAGTTTAATAAATTTGACTTATTTCTAATTTTCTGACAAAAAAAAACATGAA
The DNA here is from genome assembly GCA_037103525.1 of Ganaspis brasiliensis. Taxonomy (NCBI): domain Eukaryota; kingdom Metazoa; phylum Arthropoda; class Insecta; order Hymenoptera; family Figitidae; genus Ganaspis; species Ganaspis brasiliensis. The sequence goes on along the minus strand of JAZKLR010000254.1, from coordinate 3,570,297 downwards.
ACCAAAGCACAGAAACCTTTTTTACTGTTTTAATAAAACGAATTTTCATAAAATAATTAAAATAGATTTGTACCAGAATAACCTCGTTATGTGCTAAACATTCAGTTTTTAACAATTTTCTTTTTAAATTCTTAATAAAAAAGTTAGCTCATCACGTGAATATAGTTCCAACTAAATTCACAACTCGTACCTTAAGTAAATATCTTTTACATTGAATTTTTTAATATTAATATTGAAGCAGATTTTTAGAGAATGAAATTGTATGTATATAAGAATTTTTTCCAGATTTTTGATAAAGAATTTATTAGAAACAATAGGTAGGTACTGTTATTTAGTTTGCAAAATATCATACTATATTTACAAATAAAAAATAAATTTATAATTTTCAACGTAAGTATTTTAGAAATAAAAAACCAGCTTGTACCATAATAGCCCTCGGTGTACCAGAATAGCCCCGTTCGACGGTATTATTATTATTATTATTGAAGGATTTTATTAGATTGAAAGAATTCTTTATTCTTCTTCTATTTTGTTGTTAAAAAACACTTTGGGTAAAGGTACCATTTATTAGACACTTTCCAATATACCGGACAAATTCCAATTTTCTATGACTTCAAAACAATACAAATTACTAATTGGCTGTAATATTTCTTACTAAACAAATTGAAAATCTTTTTTATATGATAGAAACAACATTTTACTGTAAAACGTAACGACAGTTAATGAAAAAATTATAAAATTTTACGAACTACAAAATCTGCGAATTTCAGAAATTTTTCAAGAGTGTATTAAATTATCATTTTATTGTTTTTCACTATAAATTTGCAATATACTGGTCGAGTATACGTAAAATTAATCATGCAAACAATAAAACTAAGGTTAAAACAATTATTTTGAAAATAATTAAATGCCTAATAACAGGAGCACTTTTCGCAAAATTGTCAGTTATTAGGCATAATGTAATTTGTATTGTGATTATAAACTAATGATTGTTTTTTATATATATAAATATGAGTAATGAGTTGTGTACCTTGATAATATACTTAATGTAATATTATCAAGAAAATTCAAAAATATTAATTAACATAATATGCAGGGTTGCCACAAAAATTATCTTTTGAAATTCCAGGCTTTTTCCAGGTTCTCCAGGTTCAAATTCTCTCACATTCCAGAGTATAAATTACTCTAATATTTTAAGCTTTGGTACAACTAGAATTGCACTAGAACTTTTGACTAGAATTTGTAGTGCTGATAGAAATCATGACTTTTTTTCAAAAAATAAAAAAGATCAGATTTTTTTTATTCAATTCAAAAATGGCTGTTTTTAAAACATAATAAGTATATAAAATCTCCGAATGTTTATTTGTAAGTAGTTTATTATAGAAATGAAGAAACAATTTAAAAAAAAAACACACAAGGAATGAAACATTAACATAAAAATATATAAAAAAAAGTAGAAACTCTTTTTTAAAAATTTAACTATTGACTATTTATATTTTTAAAATTAAAATATTAAATAAAATGATAATTTACAGAATGTTAAAATATATTACTAAAGAAAACAAAAATTTTAAATTAGCAAAATTAGACAAGTATTTTCCAAATTGAATAAAAGTAGACTGAATAAAAATTTTGGTAAATTTAAAAAAATTTTATGAAATAGAAGAACAATGTTCAAATGAGAATATTTAGTACAATATTAAATTTAGGCATTTAATATAAAATAAAAGAAAAAAGCTTTCAAAGAAGTAGAAGATTGAGAAATTTAAAAAATCTATAGAAAGAAAAATTGAATAAATGTTTTCAAAAATTCTTAACTATAACGAGATAAAAATTAAACAATTGAAAAGAAGGAAAAATGTTTCTAAGAAATGGAAAAAGCAAGACAAAATTTAAAGAACTAATTAAAACGCAAGGAAGGACTAAAAAACTAGTGAAACATCAAGAAAATTAAATAAATAGGAGGAAAATGGAGAAATGTTTTTTCCTTAATCTAACTGTAAAAAAATGTAAAAAGTACAAAAAAGAATAAAATTTGGTTAAAATGTACTAAAAAATTTAAATTATTAAAAATAAAAAAATGTATATATCAGGATAAATAAATAGACCACAAAAGAAATTTAAAAATCTTTTAAAAATAAAAGACAAATTAAATTAAACCAAAAACATTTTTATAATATTACACTTAAAGCAAGTCCAACAGTAAATTTAGAAAAATAAAGAAAATCTAAAAATTTTACAGAAGAATAAGTAAGTTTGCAAAATATTTCGCAAAAAATAGACAAGATGTGAAAACAAATTGAATAAATTTACAAAAAAATGAGCGTATTAATGTTTTTTTTAATATATAAATATTAAAATTAAAACTTTTAAGGTTTATCCATTTTGTGGGTTTTGTTTATGGTTTGCGATTTTTTACATGAAATATTAGGCATACGGAGTTTTTTAAAAGTTTTTTTTTGATTTAAATCATGATTTCAAGTCTTTTCTGCCATCAGTTTTTAAAATTTCAAATATTTCAGAATTTTTGAAATCTCAAGAAAAAAATTCCAGAAATATTTTTAAATTCCATATTATTTCCAGGGTTTTCATACCCTTTTGGAAATTCCATACCTTTTCCAGGTTTTCCAGGGTCTGTGGCAACCCTGCATAAACTATACTTTGATTTTTTGAAAGAAATAAAAAAAAATTTTATCTCAAGAAGGCGACTTTTTGTTCCTAAACTTTCAGGGTTTATATAACTACTTAAGTGTACTACTCACTACAAAAATTTTATTTGGTATTTTTTTGTTTCTTAGTTGAAAAAAATTAGTTTCTATTTTTTCTTAAAAACCTCCTAAACTTCGCAATTTTTTAGATTAAAAATCGCTCCTTGGCCCTTTGTTTAGATCTTAATGCTATATTTTTAAAAAATACCATAAAAAGTAATAACAGATGCTAACTAGCAATATTATCCAACTTTCTTGAAAAAAGAAAAATTTGTTTTTAAGTTAGACACCTTTAAATTGAAATTATCAGCTAATATTTATATATACTATATTAATATATTCGCTTGCGAAATTTAGGTTTTTAAGAAAAAAAAAAGAAAATAATTTTTTTCTCCCAAGAAACAAAAAAATACCAAATGAAATTGAGGCAATTTGTGCAGAAACCGCACAAGTCCATAAATCGAAATTGTTCAGGAATCAATAAAAACTGTTTTTCTTGTAAATGAGAGAATTTTTTTCCATTCTGCTTTTTGCATTATTTTCTAGTAACCTACAAATTTAAAAATTCAATAAGTTTGATTTATATTTTAATTAATAAAAGGTATAAAAAAATAAAATAGCTTTTGGACTTGTGAGGTTTCTGCAAAAAATAAAATGAAAAACACAGAAAATATATTAAATCAGTAAGTGAAGTACCACAGTTTTATTACATTTTTAGTAACATTTATTAAAAAATTTTAATTTGGATAATTTTGATTAACGTTATATAAATAATAAACATTTTTTAAAAATCACTTATTAACGAAAAAAATGTTTAATGCACGAAACAAAAATTTGATTATTTTTTTTTAAAGGGTTTAGAGTTTAGTAACTTAAGTAATATTTTACTAGATCGTAGAGCTTCATTTAAAGATAAATTTTCCTTAAAAAATTGATTTTCGAAAAAACCAAAGTATTGTTTTTGATTATCAAATCAAATTAGACAAATTGAAATTTTACAGAAAAATAGTTCCCTCTTCCTAAGTAAATACAAGATTTCAGTTTCAATTTGTTATTTTTTAGGTTGCAAATGTTTATTATAATGTTTAAATTACTTCAAAAAGTAAAAAAAAGAAATAAAATAATTAATTAAAAAAAATTTTGTTTATTAAAATTTCAAATTATATGTTGATACAATCTTTTTCAAAATTACGTAACACTCATTGGAGTGAGGGGGGGGGGCTGGAAATGAGTTTTTTCTAAGAAGCGATTATCTTTCATTGCAATGTAAACAAAAAATGTAAAAAATCTGAGGAAGGAAATTTAAATAAAACTTTAAATTTTAATTTTACCCAAAAATGCGATGTTTTTTCAGCCAAAATTAGCCGATTACATCAAGCAGGTCGGCTAATTTTGTCCGACAAAACGTCTAATTTTTTGGGCAAAATAAAAATGTAAAATTTTATTCAGATTTCCTTCCCAAGATTGTTTACATCATCTGCTGAGTTTTTTACTCGTTACGTGGGAAGAAAAAGGGGTTTAAAATTGTCGAAAAACCTGTTACATTATTTATGAATAGCCCCTTACTGCTATATACACTGTTAAAAAAAAGAAACGTACTTGTAGTAACTTAATTAGGGCTTGGATGTGGACAATTAAATTAAATACACCGTCAAATTCTATAAATATTAATAACTTTAATGAATGATAAAATCCAAAAACAAATACAACGTCGATACAGGCTATCGGTAGTTTTCGTACTGACTCCTGTCTTCCGCATTCCTAAGCATTCTCCCACTCATCCCTTCCATTCACACCTCTAATTACAAATGCATCCTTGCAATTGGGCTGCCTACTTTTAGGAACTGCTACTGACATTAACAAAAAAATTGCTACAGCTCGGCCGTCCTACAAATTGAGACGTCCTCGTCTCAAAAGCACTAATTTGTTACAAATCCTTATTTAGCCTACCACTAATGATTTATGTTGACAATTTTCTTTCTTTTTAAATTCATTTATCCTTATCTAACTTCGCTACAGACTTTAACTTATCTACTGCTACGACGGCCTCATAGGGCCTGGCACTTTGTTGCTCTCCTTCAATGTCCTGTACAATATACCTATCTTTACCTAAACATTTTTTTATCTCATAAGGACCATTGTAGGCGCGATCTAATTTCCTACTTGTGCCCGTAGAAGGTTTTTGACGCTCAACTAAAACAATTTCACCCTCTTTATAAATTTTAGCTTCCTTACGGCGTTTATCAAATTGTACCTTCAATTTCTTTCTATTTTTGTTTAGTAAATCTCTAACAGACTCTTTTTCCTCCTCTAAATTTAAAGTTTTATTCAATTCAATCAATTCTTCTGTTAAAGGATTAGTTCTAATACCTACACCTTTCTTCTTAAAAATTAACTCATAAGGAGTTCTTTTTGTCACTCTGTGTTCGCCATTATTAATAGCCCATTGCACTTCAAACAATTTCTCATCCCAATCACTCCCTTCTTCATTTGAAGTCGTTGCCATACAAGTCAATAATAATCTATTCAATCTTTCTACCTGACCGTTTGCTCTCGGTGTTGAAGTCGCAACTTTTACATGTTGAATATTTGAATCCCGACAAAAATCTTCGAATAAATGAGAAGTATACGCAGTACCTCTATCCGATATTAATTTCTTTGGCTTTCCGTAATTCGCAATAAATTCTTTTAAAAATAACAAAACTTCTTCGGCATTAGTAGAATTTACAGCCTTCAATACTGAATATTTGCTAAAACCACAGATAATTGCTATCACATAAATATTCTCTCTTTTTGTCTTAACAAAAGGCCCTAAATGATCAATATGCAAAACAACAAACGGCTCGCTACCTTTATCTAATGGATGCAAAAATCCCGGTTTCTTTCCACATTGATTTTTATAAAACAAGCAATTTATACATCGATTTACATGTGTAGTTACTGCTTCTCGCATTTTCGGAAAGTAGTAAGTTTCTTTCAAAGCTGACAAAGTTTTATCTATACCCATATGACATAAATTTTTATGTGTTTCTGACACGATTTCTTGACGCAATTCTTCCGGAACATATAATCGCAATCTACCTTTTGTCGATCTATAAACACGAGCATTGATCATTGTAAACTTTTCGTGTGTTTTTGCATCACCTAATTCTAAATTATCTCTAATTTCCATGATCTCACTACTAGCTCTTTGCATAGCTGCTACCCAATCAGTCGTTATTGTTATTCCCAGCATAGGCAAACCTGTCAATTCTACTTCTGACGCTTCTTCAACAGGTTGTCTGCTAAGAGCATCGGCTACTTTGTTATTTTCTCCCTTTAAATACTCAATTATATAATTGTACTCGGACAACTTAACAAACCATCTACCTATTCTCGGTGTTAAATCTACTTTCGTGGATAACAACTTTAAACTGTTACAATCTGTTTTTACTACAAATGGTATACCTATCAAGTAAGGTCTAAATCTCTCTAGTGTACATACAATAGCTAACGTTTCTAATTCATATGAGTGATATTTTGACTCATCTTTCGTAGTTTTTCTACTAAAATAGGAAACTGCACGTAATTTACCATCGTCCCCTTCTTGCAACAAAATCCCACCCAATCCTATTGAACTCGCATCCGTATGGACCTCTGTCCTAGCCTCTGGATCAAATACTTTTAAAATTGGAAAGTTTGATAATTTTTCTTTCAATAAATTAAAGGATTCCTGTTGCTCTTTACCCCAAAAAAATTTTACATTCTTCCCCATTAAATCAGTTAACGGTTTTGTTATTATCGAGTACCCTTTTACAAATCGTCGAAAATAACCTGTTAATCCTATAAAACTCCTAATATTAGAAATATCTACAGGAACCGGAAATTCCTCTATCGCTCTTAATTTTCTGCGGCCTGGCGCAATCCCTTCTATTGATATTTCAAATCCTAAATATTCAATTTTCTCACTTAAAAAATAACATTTATCTAACCGCAATGTTAAATTAGCAACTCTCAAAGCATCTAATACTAATCTAAGTTTTTCAATTCCCTCTGCAACAGTCGTAGAAGGTATTATAATATCATCTAAATAGGCCATTGCTATTGTATACCTTAACTTGCCTAGAACTCGGTTGATCAGACGTTGGAACACAGCCGGAGCATTGCACAAACCAAAAGGCATCCTCTTGAATTGGTAGTGCCCATCAGGAGTGCTGAACGCCGTGATGTGCCTCGAATCTTTTGCCACTGGTACTTGGTAGTACCCACTACTCAAATCTAAAGTTGTGAAGTATTTCATTCCCTGCATCCTATCCAATTGGTCGTCTATCAGCGGCAACGGAAACTGTTGTTTAATAGTTGCTTTATTCACACCTCTGTAATCGATGCACATACGTACATCACCTGTCTTCTTTTTCACAAGTAACACTGGACTGGAAAATGGAGATTCACTATCTTCTATCATGTCTGCTTGTTCCAAGTCTCGAATCATACACTGCAACTGTTTTCTCTCTGGGTATGATACACGATTTGGACGACGACTATATGGTGTAGCATCGTTCAACGAAATTTTCATTTCTGCCATATTTGTGCATCCAATTTGACGCATATTCCTGGCAACAAGATCTTTATACTCATTGATAACTTCCAGAACTGTTTGAGCTTCTTCTTCCGGTAATTCCGTGTTAATTTCTTCCTTTGTAATTAAAACATTATTAATTTCATGTCTGATGACATCTAAATCATTTTCTATAACCTCGCCTCTGGTTAAAACTACACCTTCTTTAATATTTACATTCTTTCCTGTCAGATTAAGAATAGGAACTTCTGACAATCCTTTCTCGTCGGTATTAATGAAGCATCTTGGCATCATTCTTCCATCCTCACGAATCCCTCCTTCGAGACATAGATCCTTATTCGGTAAACTGGTACGCACCGAAACAAATCCGACATAATTGTTTGGTATCACTACTGCTTCCTTTGCCCAAATCGGCGTTTTTGCTTCTTGTTCAGGAGTGATTTCATTCATGTCATCACTTGCGTGCTTGAAAATAATTTCGTAAGGTTTACTTTCGAACACAACTCCATCAGTGTACGGCTGACCAACTATCAAAGGAATACTTTGAATATTATTTGGCACCACATGAATTTTTACCCGTAATCCAACTCCGTCAATCGAGAGATTACCATCAAATTCTCCCAACGTTTGAACCTCTCCATTTCCGTAACCCTTCAAATAATCACACGAATCACTGTATTGAAGTCCTAACTCCTTCGCAGCATCTTCTCGTACCGCAATTGCTTCACTTCCAGGATCCACGTAACACTTTAAAAACTTCCCATCTATATATGCTTCCTTGAAATATTTTAATCTTCTTCTACCCTTATTAATGTGCATCAATTTCTTCGGATTTTCGTTGCTTGAAGACGATTCTTTTCCACCTTTGTTACTGCAATCCTTTGCCCGATGACCAGGTTTGTCACATAAAAAGCAATTATTGCTTTTTGGCTTCGTACAAGTATTCGCTGCATGACCTTCTTCCTTGCAATTAAAGCATGTGAATTTCTTCCTTTCAGATTTTTGCTCGTTTCTCTGATCTCGGTTATTAAATTTTGGTTTTGGTTTTTCTTCATGATGGTGATGAGTTGCACTTTTTAAATCAGGTAAAAGCTTGCTTGCTGTTGTATACCTCGATAAGGGTCCTAAATAGTCTCTAATTCGACTATTATTTAACCCGTCGACAATCCACTCGATGCTTTCTTTTGGCGACATACTTGCTTTATTACATCTTGCGAGTTTTTCATAAAAATATTCAGTCATATCTTGGCCCGGTTTTCTCCTATAATTTTGAGCCTCTTTTCGCTTCTTTAATTCACTGTCTTCGCAAGGGAACGCTTCTTCCAAAAGTTTTTTCCATTCTGCCCACGTGCGCTTGACGGCTGGTAGACTGTCTCTCCACGATTTCGCGACTCCTGTTAATTTTGACAAAGCATAATGGGTTTTTGCAACTTCATCCCATCCATAAAGTTCCTCAAAAATGTCAATTTTGTCAATCCACTCTGTAATACTTATTTCGTCCTTCACAGGATCGAAAACAGGTAACACGTTGTCCATTTCTTTATAAAATTTGATTTTCTCCTCTTTGGACATTGTAGTCTTTTCTCCGCTTTCGGCTGGCTCTTCCCCTTCCACTATCACTCTCTCTCCCGAGTCTCTCTTCGAGCCTTTCTTCGCGTCACTCTCAGCTCCTGAGAGAACCACACTGTCTCTGTCCGACAAACTATCCCCACCACAAACTGTTGAGTCACTTTCACCAGAACTCGCGTCAGTTTGGAAATCTTCTGTATCTATGTAAATTTCAATATCACTCTCATCTAATATCGAATCAGTTTTATCACTTTGTCCGTCTCTTGATTCGATAGTTTCACTTTTTGGCGCACTTCTTTCCAACTCTTGCCTTGCTTTTTGTCTCGTGTTCATTACATTCAACAATCAATCATCACACTAAACAATCACTGACACTTTCAATAGAATTATTTATTCTTTTAATAAATAAAGTTAGAGCTATCAATGAAACGTAGTTCTGTCCACTCACGAATCTCTCTAACGCTTTCTTTGAGTACGAACCGTTTTGTACCGACGCGACGCGACGCTAACCGGTGGCGTCCTTTCGATTTTATTTGCTTAATTCTCTTAAATTGCACTTTTGTCCACTATCCCACTTCTGAAAATTTGTAGTAACTTAATTAGGGCTTGGATGTGGACAATTAAATTAAATACACCGTCAAATTCTATAAATATTAATAACTTTAATGAATGATAAAATCCAAAAACAAATACAACGTCGATACAGGCTATCGGTAGTTTTCGTACTGACTCCTGTCTTCCGCATTCCTAAGCATTCGCCCACTCATCCCTTCCATTCACACCTCTAATTACAAATGCATCCTTGCAATTGGGCTGCCTACTTTTAGGAACTGCTACTGACATTAACAAAAAAATTGCTACAGTTAAAAAAAAGAAACGTACTTTACACCAAAAAGTGCGAAGAAAATGCAATGCATCCTTAAAAGTGTTGATTTTTTGTAAGTTACACTTTTAAATTGCAACGCCAGTGTTACGGTGCGAAGTTGTTATGACACATGAGACATCAACACTGATTGGTGCGAGTGCCACTCGCGATTACACATAACCTACAATCACATCCATAAAAACACAAATTCTAAACTATCAATACACATTTTTACTCAAAAGTCATACACTCAAGTTAATATTTAAAATTGTCAAGAGCACAAATGATATTACACACAGCTAAACAACAAAGCCACAAACGTTTTAATGGTTATGCTCAACAGAATTGACAACGCAAACATAACATATGACCATATGCAGGGATCACAGTTTCTCCCCTTTTTCACCTAATCCCCTTTTTTCCCCCTTTTCCCCTTATTTTCCCCTTTTTTTTAGAAAAATCACCTAAAACACCTAAAATCAACATTTTTCTCTTCTTTGACCTTCTTTTTTTAAAAAAGTTTATATTTTTTCACTTTCGGAAATGCAAAAATTTATCCTTTTTTAGGGTGTCTGTAGAATGATGAGAAAGTAGTTATTGAATTTAAATGTTTAAAAATAATTTTTAACTTGAAATGGTTTTTTATTATTATTTATTGAACTTATTTACATTTTAAACAGGAAACATAAAAAAATCATAAATAAATTAAAATTATTTTAAAAAGTTATATAATTTTCTTATTACCATGTATTCTTAATTTATTAATTAAAGCAAATTAATTTATTGGATAAAAAAATTTTTTAATAAATATTTTTTACTCGTTTTAAACAAATATTACTAGTTTTGCATCATAAAATAAAACCATGTATTCTTGCTGAAATACATCAAATTTATTTTATTAGATGAAAAAAAATTGTTTATGAAATATATTTATTTATTTCAAACAAAAATTAATTGTTTTGAATTAGAAAATATAAAAGTACAATAAAAGAGATTAATAAAAATAATTTGAATTGATTTTGTTATATTTCGCTGAAAGATTTTTAATTTAATTTCTTTAACATTATATCAGAAAATTTTACATCACAGATTTTTATGTTTCCTGTTTAAAATCTAATTATTAAATAAATAATTTAAAAAACCATTTGAAGTTGAAAATAATTTTTAAAAATATTTAATTGCAACAACCATCTTCTCGTCATTGAACAGACAACCTATTAAAAGATAAATTTTTGTATTTCCGAAAGTGCTCTTTCTTTTGAAATTTTCATTAACAAATTAAACAAAAAAAGACTAAATTACTTAATAAAACTGTTTTGAAAAAAAGAAATTACATTAAAATTTTGTAAAAGAAAACTTAAATTATTAATATAACCCTTTTTTCTTAATTTCCAAAATCCCCTTTTTGAAAATCGAAATCCCCTTTTTTACCTAAAATTGAACGAAGAAACCACTGTGATCCCTGCCATATGACATACCAATTTTTTGTAAAAGAGAATATATTTTTCAAATTCTATTCTATGTGGCACTTAAAGATCCTAAGTATTTTTTAAATTCTTGAACATATGTTCAAATAAAAACAAAATTTAAGAAGAAATTAACAAAAATATATTTATAATTCATGGAAACAAAAACGGTTCTAAGACTAGACAATTTTTGTAAAGCACAATATTTACTTGAAATTCTATTCAACAAGGCACAAAAAGTTGCTAAATATTTTTTAAATATTCTTTAAGATATTCTAATTTTCTAAATTCAAAACTCTATTTAATGATATTCTTATAAATTATGGAAACAAAATCAGGTTTTAGACTACAGACCAAATAAAAATTTTTGTAGAATTGAATATTTTTTAAACATTCTATGGCAAATAAATTTTCCAAATATTATTTTAGAATCTTTAAGAAAATCAAAATTCAGAATTGTATTTAAACAAAAATAGATGATATTTTTATAATTTATAAGAACGAAATCGGGTTTTAGACCTGAGACCAAATGTCAATTTTTGTACAATCGAACATTTTTTACACATTCGATGTCAAATAAATTTCCCAAATATTATTTTAGAATCTTTAAGAAAATCCAAATTCAGAATTGTATTTAAACAAAAATAGATGATATTTTTATAATTTATGAGAACAAAATCGGGATTTAGACCAGAGACCAAATGTCAATTTTTGTAGAATCGAATATTTTTTACACGTTCTATGGCAAATAAATTTCCTAAATATTATATTATAATCTTTAAGAAAATCCAAATTCACAACAATATTTAAACAAAATTGCTGATATTTTTATTATTTATGAGAAGAAAATCAGGTTTTAAACCAGAGACCAAATGTCAATTTTTGTACAATCGAATATTTTTTACACATTCTATGGAAAATAAATCTTCTGAATATTATTTTATAATCTTTAAGAAAATCCAAATTCAGAATTGAATTTAAAAAAAAATAGCTAATATTTTTATTATTTATGAGAACAAAATCGGGATTTAGACCACAGACCAAATGTCAATTTTTGTAGAATCGAATATTTTGTACACGTTCTATGACAAATAAATTTCTCAAATATTAATTTAGAATCTTTAAGAAAATCCAAATTCAGAATTGTATTTAAACAAAAATAGATGATATTTTTATAATTTATAAGAACGAAATCGGGTTTTAGACCTGAGACCAAATATCAATTCTTGTAGAATCAAATATTTTTTACACATTCTATGGAAAATAAATCTTCTGAATATTATTTTATAATCTTTAAGAAAATCCAAATTCAGAATTGAATTTAAAAAAAATTGCTGATATTTTTATTATTTATGAGAAGAAAATCATTTTTTAGACCAGAGAGCAAATATCAATTTTTGTAGAATCGAATATATTTTACACATTCGATGGCAAATAAATTTCCCAAATATTATTTTATAATCTTAAGAAAATCCAAATTCAGAATTGAATTTAAAAAAAAATAGCTGATATTTTTATAATTTATGAGAACAAAATCGGGTTTTAGACCAGAGACCAAATGTCAATTTTTGTAGAATCGAATATTTTTTACACATTCGATGGCAAATAAATTTCCCAAATATTATTTTAGAATCTTTAAGAAAATCCAAATTCAGAATTGTATTTAAACAAAAATAGATGATATTTTTATAATTTATAAGAACGAAATCGGGTTTTAGACCTGAGACCAAATATCAATTCTTGTAGAATCAAATATTTTTTACACATTCTATGGAAAATAAATCTTCTGAATATTATTTTATAATCTTTAAGAAAATCTAAATTCAGAATTGAATTTAAAAAAAAATAGCTGATATTTTTATAATTTATGAGAACAAAATCGGGTTTTAGACCAGAGACCAAATGTCAATTTTTGTAGAATCGAGTATTTTTTACACATTCGATGGCAAATAAATTTCCCAAATATTATTTTAGAATCTTTAAGAAAATCCAAATTCAGAATTGTATTTAAACAAAAATAGATGATATTTTTATAATTTTTAAGAACGAAATCGGGTTTTAGACCTGAGACCAAATATCAATTCTTGTAGAATCAAATATTTTTTACACATTCTATGGAAAATAAATCTTCTGAATATTATTTTATAATCTTTAAGAAAATCCAAATTCAGAATTGAATTTAAAAAAAATTGCTGATATTTTTATTATTTATGAGAAGAAAATCATTTTTTAGACCCGAGAGCAAATATCAATTTTTGTAGAATCGAATATATTTTACACATTCGATGGCAAATAAATTTCCCAAATATTATTTTATAATCTTAAGAAAATCCAAATTCAGAAAAAAAAAAATAGCTGATATTTTTATTATTTACAAGAAGAAAATCAGGTATTAGACTGGAGAGCAAATGTCAATTTTTATAGAATCAAATATTTTTTACACATTCGATGGCAAATAAATTTCCCAAATATTATTTTAGAATCTCTAAGAAAATCCAAATTCAAAACAATAAAAAAAAATTGATGATATTTTACAATTTATTTGAACGAAATCAGGTTTTAGACCTGTGACCAAATATCAATTTTTGTTGAATCGAATATTTTTTACACATTTTATGGCAAATAAATTTCCCAAATATAATTTTAAAATCTTTAAGACAATCGGAATTCAGAAAAAAAAATAGCTGATATATTTATTATTTACAAGAAGAAAATCAGGGATTAGACTGGAGAGCAGGTGTCAATTTTTATAGAATCGAATATTTTTTACACATTCGATGGCAAATAAATTTCCTAAATATTATTTTAGAATCTTTAAGAAAATCCAAATTCAGAACAATAAAAAAAAATTGATGATATTTTACAATTTATTTGAACGAAATCGGGTTTTAGACCTGAGACCAAATATCAATTTTTGTAGAAACGAATATTTTTTACACATTCTATGGAAAATAAATTTCCTAAATATTATTTTGTAATCTTTAAGAAAATCCAAATGCAGAACAATATTTAAAAAAAATAGCTGATATTTTTATTATTTATGAGAAGAAAATCATTTTTTAGACCAGAGAGCAAATATCAATTTTTGTAGAATCGAATATATTTTTCACATTCGATGGCAAATAAATTTCCCAAATATTATTTTATAATCTTAAGAAAATCCAAATTGAGAATTGAAAAAAAAAAAAAAATAGCTGATATTTTTATAATTTATGAGAAAAAAATCGGGTTTTAGACCAGAGACGAAATGTCAATTTTTGTAGAATCGAATATTTTGTACACGTTCTATGGCAAAAAAATTTCCTAAATATTATTTTATAATCTTTAAGAAAATCCAAATTCAGAACAATATTTAAACAAAATTGCTGATATTTTTATTATTTATGAGAAGAAAATCAGGTTTTAGACCAGAGACCAAATGTCAATTTTTGTACAATCGAATATTTTTTATACATTCTATGGCTAATAAATTTACCAAATATTATTTTAGAATCTTTAAGAAAATCCAAATTTAGAATTGTATTTAAAAAATATATATATGATATTTTTATAATTTATGGGAACAAAATCAGGTTGTATACCAGAGGCCAAATATCAATTTTTGTATGACTGAATATCTTTTCTAATTTCTATTCTATGTGTCATATAAATTTCCCAAATTTTAATTGTTATTTTTTAAGATATTTAATTTTTAATACCTGTATTTAAAAAAAAGTATATGATATTTCTATAATTTATGGAATCAAAAACAGGTTTTAGAATAGAGACAAAATATTAATTTTGGTCAAACCGAATATTTTTTTCGAATTTTATTCTATGTGGCACATAAATTTCCTAAATATTATTTTAGATTCATTAAGATATTTTAAATTCAGAAATGTATTTTATAAATTATAAAAATATTATTTAATTTTTTTAAATACAATTCTAAATTTAAAATATCTTTAAGAATCTAAAAAAATAATTGGGAAATTTATGACACATAGATTAAAATTTGGAAAAAATATTCTGTTTTACAAAAATTTATATTTTGTGTCTATTCTAAAACTTGTTTTTGTTTCGATAAAATTTAAAAATATAATCTAATTTTTTTTAATACGTTCTTATTTTAACACAGCCTAAGGAATTGCTAAACATATTTAGCAAATTTATATACCACATAGAATAGAATTTGGAAAAAGTATTCGGTTTTACAAAAATTGATATTTTGTCTCTATTCTAAAACCTGTTTTTGTTTTAATAAATTATAGAAATATCATCCAATTTTTTTTAAATACAGTTTTGAGTTTGGAATATCTTAGAAAAACTAAAACAATATTTAGGATATTTATTTGCCACATAGAATACATTTTGTAAAAAACATTCGATTCTACAACAGTTGATATTTTTCTCTATTATAAACCCTGTTCCTGTTTTTCTAAATTATAAAAATAAATTCCAATTGTTTTTAAATACAATTCTGAATTTAAAATATCTTAAAGAAGCTGAAATAATATTCCGGAAATTTATATGCCACATAAAATAGACTAGAGAATTGAATAAATTGATATGACATTATTTTCATTACTTTGTTTAGGTTATGTCGTCGAGTAATCTTTTTTTGTTTTTATTTACTTCTGTGTTTTATTGTTTTTCACTTTATATATTAAGTTACATTAGGTATATTATGTTTTTGATAAACTGGATTTATCATATTTAAATATTTAGTAATCATTTAGTTTACTAGTAATGGGCTGTTTCAATTTTGAACGTGGGAAAAACATGTCGCGCGTTCGCGCATCGGAAATTCGGAAACTTCTAGTCATGTCATATATATAGTTGTCTGCTAGTGGATTCAATGAAAACGAAAATTAGAAGAAAACGTAAAAATGGCTATTCTCAGATGTTGACAAAGGGGGCGAAGAGAGGGACAGTTAGACAAAGAAACTGACAATCGCACTTTTTGGTGCGATTTGATAGTCCGTTTACACCGCTTGGTTGTAAATGCCAATTTGTTTTAAGTTTACACTCGGCCGGTGTAGTGCACGGCCAAAATCGCACCGATTTCTTAACACCGGTGTAAAGTTGTAAGCGCATATATCATTTTTTTAACAGTGTAGTGGTTTATATTAAAAAAAAATGAAAATTTGACACTGGCTAATAATAGCCGTTTCTAATAAAATTTGACTTTTTTTGACAAAGATATCATATTTCCACATGCATATTTATCATAAGAGCGAGAAACATCAACGATTGAAATCGAGGGAGAGAATTTTTCATAGACCCGATCAGCCTAAGGATAAAATAAGGGTACTTGTAGTTCGAATAATGCTTTTATTAGTTATGGCAATAAATAATTAAATGAGAATGCATACCGTACAAGATTGATGCAAATTGATGTAACAATGCAAAGTAAATAATTTTTGTAATTAACTAAGATTTTTAAGTTCCATTACATACTTTAGAGGGATAATTGCAAATTTAATTAGTATTAACTACTATTAAATATTAATTTTACTACTATTTTATTGACTTTTTTTTTAACAATCTCTTGTAATCCGTGTAATGAACAATAGCAACAATAAAAAGAAATAAATGTTTCTTAAGCCTAAAGCACATTGAATCGTAATCGCTAATCCTTAATCGTAAGAATGAGAGGAAGTAGGACAGACATATATCTCTGTCCTGCTTCCTCTCATTCTTACGATTAAGGATTAGCGATTACGATTCAATGTGCTTTAGGCTTAAGAAACATTTATTTCTTTTTATTGTTGCTATTGTTCATTACACGGATTACAAGAGATTGTTAAAAAAAAAGTCAATAAAATAGTAGTAAAATTAATATTTAATAGTAGTTAATACTAATTAAATTTGCAATTATCCCTCTAAAGTATGTAATGGAACTTAAAAATCTTAGTTAATTACAAAAATTATTTACTTTGCATTGTTACATCAATCTGCATCAATCTTGTACAAAGGTATGCATTCTCATTTAATTATTTATTGCCATAAGTAATCAAAGCATTATTCGAACTACATGTACCCTTATTTTATCCTTAGGCTGATGGGGTCCCTATCGATAGAAAGTGACTATAAAATGACTGAAAAATGTCTAGTCAGTCATTTTTATTTTTAAATATATGAAAAATAATCTATTTAATAATAAATTTGTTGAATACTATTTAATGTGCTCTTAGAATTATATTGGCTTCATATATTTAGAATAATCAATGAAAATTGTTAATTTTTTTATTATTTGTTTAAATTTTTTGTTAAATATTTTTTTTATTGTTTTAATGTTATAAACCATTTCTGAAGTGCGCTTGAACACTTTTATAAAGAATCACGAAGCTCGGTGGTATTTAAAATGGTCTAAAAGCAATTTTAAAAAGAAAAAAGCATTCGACATTTTCTAGGTACGAAATCATTCAAATCGTACCTAAAAAATGACTGAATCCACTCAGTCATTTTGGCCAGTCATTTTTAAGGTATTCTGTATCGGCAGGGGTCTATGAAAAATTCCCTCCCTCGATTTCAATCGTTGATGTTTCTCGCTCTTATGATAAATATGCACTTGGAAATATGATATCTCTGGCAAAAAAATGTCAAATTTTATTAGAAACGGCTATTATTAGCCAGTGTCAAATTTTCATTTTTTTAAAATATAACGACTATATAGCAGTAAGGGGCTATTCATAAATAACGTAACAGGTTTTTCGACAATTTTAAACCCCTTTTTCTTCCCACGTAACGAGTAAAAAACTCAGCAGAAGATGTAAACAATTTTGGAAAGGAAATTTGAATAAAACATCACATTTTCATTTTGCCCAAAAAATTAGACGTTTTGTCGGACAAAATTAGCCGACCACATCAGGCAACAAATAGGGTAACATAAATTAGTTAGCCAATTTTATTTTTATGATTTTTTTAAACCACATTATGTGTTAACCAATTTGTTGCTTGATGCAGTCGGCTAATTTTGGCTGAAAAAACGTCGCATTTTTGGGTAAAATTAAAATTTAAAGTTTTATTCAAATTTCCTTCCTCAGATTTTTTACATTTTTTGTTTACATTGCAAGGAAAGATAATCGCTTCTCAGAAAAAAAAACTCATTTCCAGCCCCCCCCCCTCACTCCTGTGTAAGAATTCCTGAAGTGGGCCCCTAAATTTTTTTGGGTCTGTGAATTTTTTTTCATTCTTATATGTTTCGATAGCCAATGATGGTATAATAAAAACCTGTAAATAGTTTTCCGAAATTCGAATATTTGCAAAAGTTATTAAAGATCAAAGTTTTTTGCAGCGTTTTAGTAAATAACCAATTAAGGTAAAAGCACCAGTACCTGGACAAAGCAAAAATTGGGACCAGTAGTTGGACAATAGCAAAAAAGAGTTAAAATTTCCTCCAAACTAAATGAAAAAATTCATAGATACCCTTCAGATAGTCAGTTTTTAGGTATAATTAAATTTGTTAATCATAGATGCAAAATGTTTAGCAAAAAAATTATTTAAGACGTTTCTTTTAAAACTACTCTGAGTTGTCTGTCCAAGTTTACCTGACGTTTTTTATACGTACCCCAGTAGATGGACAGACACTTTGCAGACACTAATTAATCAATAAAATAATCAATTAATTAAAAACCTAAATAACTAATTAATTTAGTAGTTGCCAATAAAAGTTTTAATAATAAATAATAACAAATAATCTATAATAGAGTGTGTATTTTCCTATATGTCCAACTATAGGGTCTTATGTCCAAACTACTAGGCCCATCCAAATAGCGTACTGTCCAACTTCTGCTGCAAATAAGCTATTTTTTTATTTCAAGATTTTAATTTAACGAAAACATTTATTATAATTAATTTTTTATTAATTCGAATCCGTTAAATGTAAGTTAAACGAAAATCCAAACATTTCGTAAAATATAATTAATTATCTTAGTACAAAATATCGCTAAACTTGACACCCCTTCAAAACTGTCCAGGTACTGGTGCTTTTACCTTACTCGCGAGTGGATGAACCGATTTTAATAAAAATTGGAAGGAAGCTTAATGAGGAATTGTACTTACGATAAATGATCAAAATTTCAATTAAAAATAATAATTTGTTTAAATAAATTAAGTTTTTAATTTTTGAGGTTAAAAAACTATGTGTTCTCCCACTTTTTTTTAATTTGTTTTTTAAGAATCAAATAGAGAATACTTTTAAGATTTTATTTAAACAATAAAAAAAGTAGGATTCTCAATAACTTAATAAAATACAATATTTTATAATAAAGTTTCCACAGCTTTTTTATGTAGGTTTTTAACTATCGTTCGTCTTTTGTTTTCTTGTGTATTGTAACAAGTTTCTACAACATATTTAAAATCTGCAGAGTATAACATGCAAATCATTTCATTTTTGATTAGTGGAGCGTAGAAATAATATTTTCTTGTATTTTTAATCAATTGCGCTTTCAAAACGAATAATTGGCCGCGAAAATATTAAAACAATTATGTATTTTTCTGACAGTTGTGGAACGCAGTACAAAAACAAATTTTATTTAGTCAATTTAATCGAACATGAAAAATGAATTTAATGTGAAAGCTGAGTGAAATTTTTTTTGCGACCCATCGCAAAAAAATTAATATGTAAAAAATATGTGTAAGTAAAGGTGCACCTTTACCGTCTCCGGTCGCAAAAAAAATTTCACTCAGCTTTCACATTAAATTCATTTTTCATGTTCGATTAAATTGACTAAATAAAATTTGTTTTTGTACTGTGCTCCACAACTGTCAAAAAAATACATAATTGTTTTAATATTTTCGCGGACAATTATTCGTTTTGAAAGCGCCATTGATTAAAAATACAAGAAAATATTATTTCTACGCTCCACTAATCAAAAATGAAATGATTTGCATGTTATACTCTGAAGACTTTAAATATGTTGTAGAAACTTGTTACAATACACAAGAAAACAAAAGACAAGCGATAGTTAAAAACCTACATAAAAAGGCTGTGGAAACTTTATTATAAAATATTGTATTTTATTAAGTTATTGAGAATCCTACTTTTTTATTGTTCAAATAAAATCTTAAAAGTATTCTCTATTTGATTCTTAAAAAACAAATTAAAAAAAAGAGGGAGAACACATAGTTTTTTAACCTCAAAAATTAAAAACTTAATTTATTTAAACAAATTATTATTTTTAAATGAAATTATGATCATTTATCGTAAGTACAATTCCTCATTAAGCTTCCTTCCAATTTTTATTAAACTCGGTTCATCCACTCGCGAGTAATTGGTTATTTACTAAAACGCTGCAAAAAACTTTGACCTTTAATAACTTTTGCAAATATTCGAATTTCGGAAAACTATTTACAGGTTTTTATTATACCATCATTGGCTATCGAAACATATAAGAATGAAAAAAATTCACATACCCAAAAAAATTTAGGGGCCCACTTCAGGAATTCTTACCCTCCTATGAGTGTTACGTAATTTTGAAAAAGATTTTATCAACATATATTATTCGAAATTTTAATGAACAAATTTTTTTTAATTAATCAATTTATTTTTTTTTACTTTTTGAAGCAATTTAACCACTGACTTTTGACCAAAAGTGGTCGCTGACATATTTTAATAACTATTAAAACCTATATTATATGTATTATTGTAATATCGTCTTAAAATTTCCGAATTAACCCGAAAGCACACATTTTTAATTTTATATAAGTTTTTTCTGGATGAAATTAAAAATTCAACACTTTGCACATACCTAAGTTTATATAAAATCTTCAACATATTAAATTTTCGCGAGAGTAATTTGCTTAGTTTTTGAATTATTCAAGTTTAAAAAAGTAGTGAAAAAAAGTTATTTTTCATTGTACAAAATACACTCCGAAGTTTGTCGATCCATTATGTATTTTAAATTCAAACTTATTTTCGTTAATATTTTTATAACGACAAACTTCGGAGTGTATTTTGTACAATGAAGAAACCTTTTTTCATTACTTTTTTAAACTTGAATAATTCAAAAACTAAGCAATTTACTCTCGCGAAAATTTAAAATGTTGAAGATTTTATATAAACTTAGGTATGTGCAAAGTGTTGAATTTTTAATTCCATCCAGAAAAAGCTTATATAAAATTAAAAATGTGTGCTTTGGGGTTAATTCGGAAATTTTAAGACGATATTACTCAGTAATAAAGTAAATATTTGTCTTGAATTTAGTGAAAATATAATTAAAGTGCATAAATTAATAATTACGGTAAGTTTCAATAAAATTTATGAAGTAGGTTTCTAAAAAATAGACTATTAAAAATCGTAAAAAGTGACAGATTTATGATCAAATTTAAATTGATTTTATTATTATTATTCTTCATTATATACAAAATTATATTAAATAAAATAAATATTTGGATATTAATTAATCATATTTTCTTTACAATATGGATTTGACCCAGCAGGGTGTCTAATACAGATTTTTTAAGTAACGATTCTTTAATCATTTCATTTTACGCCTATTCAATTATAAATTAGTAAACATTTCAATATAATTTAATTTACTAATTTATCAATCAGTTATATTTTACTAATCTTTATTTTGATTTATTTAAAGCAAAAATAATTGTTATATTTTTAGGTAACAAATTTTACATTGTATAATGATTTTATTGAAAAAATAGTTCTTTGTATAAAATTTTAAAATAAAAGTTTTTAAACTAGACCAGACGGATAAATTATACAGAAGTGCAATTAAGGATTTCTAGAACAAAAATCGAATCAAATCAAGAAGTTTAGGTCTCATATCTTATCAAATATCAGTCGAACTCGAAAGAATTTGCATTAAAATGCATTAAAATAAAGTGTTTTTAACATTTTTGTGAATTAAAACTTTGAAAATATTTGTAATTAAATTTTGTTAAATTACTTAGGCATACTAAAAAAAATTTTCTCCGAGACACTACACTAGTCCACTAGTGTACTCCTACGTATTCTTCTCCGCTGAATCCGAATCCGAAGTCAGAATTGCTAGATTGGCTACATTTTTTGAGCTAATCTAAAAAAAATCGATTTTTATCTGTTTTTTAAGTAGTTTTTTGCATTTATCTCAAAAATTTTAGCCAAATTGGTTATTCTGACTTTGGATTCGAATTCAGCGGAGAAAAATACGTAGAAAAACACTAGCATAGTGCCTCGGACAAAAATTTTTTTTTTGTTTTAATTCGTGTTTTTTCATTTTTTTTGAGATAATTTTCCAAATTTTAGCCAATCTGCTAATTTTAATTTCCGGTTCATATTCGTCAGAGTAAAATACAGAAGAGTACATTAATGCAGTCTCCTGGCTAAAAAAAAATTTTGTTGCGTTTTTTAGTGTTATTAAAATTTTTTGAGATTTTGTTTTTTGAGATTATCTAAAAAAATTTAGTCAATCTAGCAATTCTGACTTCGGATTCGGATTCAGCGGAAAAAATACATAAGAATACACTAGTATAGTGTCTCGGACAAAACAGTTTTTTGTGTGTGCCTGTGTTGTTTGACTCAACAATTTTCCAAAAATTAACCTTTGATAAGTTTTTTATATGGTAATATTAAAAGATTTTATCCACTTCAAATTAAAAATTTTCTTATACAACTGAATTAGAATATGTTCAGAAAGCTAACTTCAAAAATTAAGGATAAAAGCTTCAATATTTCTTTCTGAATCTAAAAAACTTTTAAAAAATTGGTTTTAGTAGACTTCTTTCAAAAATTTGTATGAGTTGATAACTTCAGAATATTTTATTTTCAATTAAAAAAAATTCCTTGTCTTAACTTTCATTATTGAAAATATGTGTGCAATAATTAAATGCATACATAATCTTGAAAAAATAAAATAAATGGGTCAATTTTTGTAGACATTTGTAGGTCTACGCATACTTAAAATAAAATTTTAATTTAACTAGAAAAATAACCGGGAAAAACCGGGAAATAACCAGGAATTTTGTGGAACAAAAAAAGTAGACACCCTGAATAATTTTAATTTGTTGAAACAATTTTATTCATGTTTTTTATTTTAATTAAATATCTTAAACAATTAATTAAATTAATTTTCCTTTTGCTATTTAAAAAGTTGTCAGCTTTTAAGATATTTAATCAAAACAAAAAATATGAATTAAATTGTTTAAACAATTAAAAATTTATTTAATAATGTAGCGAGCCTTGTATTTTGTATCAGAAAAAAAATTCATAAAAAAAGCGATGTAAAAAAATAATATTTTAGATCTAATTACTTATAAATGCTGAATTCATTTTTAGGGTTCGTTATTTAACGCACCCCTAGAGAGGATCAGTTTGCAAAAACATAATAATAATCGACAGTTTCTTCAACTTTAAAAATTTATCGAGGTTTCAAGTCTCATAAACTTCTGAGTTTTTTTTCGATAAAATTATGAACAAATTTTCGCACTTCTTTTAAAAAAGTAGGTACACTTTTTCCATGTATTTCTAATATCGAAAAATATCGATATACCAAATTCTCTAACGACAACATCACATTTTATGGTGGAAAATAAAAAATGTTAATTAATTGGTTCAAAAAATTATTGAAAAAGTGTAAAATTGAAAATATGAAAATAAATGCTTTAAGATTTGGCGCCTGTCCATCTTAGGGTACACGACACCATTTTTTAATCCACCCTAAAAATTTTTCAACAAACAGAATGTTAGTAAAATCATTTTAGAATATTATTATAGGATAAATAAATATTATTATAACGTTAAGTACTTATTCCAAATTACAAATTTAAATAACTTTACCAACTTAAGAAAAAACTGTAACAAAACTTTTTTAGACACAAAATCACGTTTTATGTGTAGAAGAAAAACAAACTTGTTTTTTTTCTTTAAATGTGCATCAAAAACTTCGTCTATGTAAACAACAAAAATAACAAAAAGCATAAAGCGCTGTCACCTTAAACAAAAATTTTATACGAAATGTCCATCTTGGGGCCCTGTCCATTTTGGGACACACTCCCCTATACAAAAATTTAACTGTTTACAATATTTGTATTAAAAATGAAGATATCACACTTTATAAGAACGATTGGTTTATACGACTTTACGTACACCACATGGCGTAGTGGTTAGCAAGTTTAGGGTCGCGGGTTCGAGTCCCTCCAAACGTAGATATTTTAATTCCTTAGTTAGGCTTTAAATAGGTTAGAATTGCGAAAAAACAAATAAGCGAGCGTTTCTTAAAGATTCAAAGTACAGTTAATTCATTAAAAAAAGAGTAATAATTGATAACCTTACATTAATATCCAGGAAGTTCGCAGGGAGTTTGCGAAATTAATTTGAATCATTTTAAATTTAATTTAATAAACTTACTTTAAAAAAATTAAAATTTACTTTTTTAATTCGCAGCGTTCTATAGCCGTAAATTCGCAGCGAGTTTACTTAGCGAATTTGTATCGAGTTTGCTTTGTAGAGAA
Organism: Ganaspis brasiliensis; assembly: GCA_037103525.1. NCBI lineage: Eukaryota > Metazoa > Arthropoda > Insecta > Hymenoptera > Figitidae > Ganaspis > Ganaspis brasiliensis. The sequence continues at coordinate 3,545,700 of JAZKLR010000254.1, read as the reverse complement.
TAAAATTGCACAACTTTTTATTCTGTAACATTCTTTTGTAGGAATAATATTCTTAACAATAATGAACAAAAAGTGAAAATTTTTGTTTTTAATTTTAATTAAAATCTAACTCGTCATATCTCGGGTAAATCTCAATGACATGAAATTTGGTATACTTACGCATTTGAGTTCAGTGAAGCCCACTGTATGATTGAAAACATAAAAAACAATCATTCTTCAATAATAATAATAATGTTATAAAATTTACACTAATTTTTAAAAATATTTGTCTTTTACAGAGCTTCAATTCAAAAATGGAGGTTGTTAGTACATCTTTAGGAGGAGAAGAAGCTAATGAAAAAGAGGAAGAGTATTTTAAATTATTTAAAAAAGCACTGGACGAAAAAGATGAAGTTCAAATCAATTCACTAATGAGAAAAGAAGGTATTCTTGAAAAAGTATTTCCTTATGATGAAGGGTCATTTCTTCACCTTGTAGCAGAACGAGGTACAATTAAAACCGCTACTGAAATATGCAAGTTAATATCAAATGTTAATGTCAAAGGGTATTACAATCAAACTCCACTTTATTTTGCTCTTAACAATTCTGTAGAAATGGTGAATTTCTTGATAGAAAAAGGAGCAAAAGTAAATGTTCAAAACATGGTTGGTGAAACTCCGATGCATCACGCTGCTAGAATTTCTGCAGAGATTGTAAACATTTTGTTAGAAAATAAAGCAAAAGCTGATGTTGAGAATCAATATGGAGTAACTCCGTTACACGAAGCCTTACTGGGTGGCACTGAAGAAATAGTACGACTTATAGTTAACAAAATTCTGTCGGAAATTCAAAGGGGCTACTACAAAGAAGTGGAGAAAACTGAAGAAATCGTGACAACACTTTTGAAGAATAAGGGAATTTTGAAAATTTCTTACCTAGATATTCCGTTGTTAATTCTTTTTACGGCAAAAATCGGTAATGATGATACTTTTAAACTCATGTTAAACGAAATCAAAGAAAATTTTGATTTGGGAGATGATGATAACAAAGATTCAAGACACGTTCCTAAGGAATTGAACATTGGAGGATACTGTAGTAGGACAGCTCTTCATTACGCGATTAGAGAACAGCTTCCGGAAGTGGTTCGATTCCTTCTCAAATCAGGAGCTGATGTCAATTGCAAAACCAAAGATAATCACACATCTCTTCACTATGCTGCTGCTCTCGAGAACGAAGAGATTTGTAAAATTCTCTTGAGTTTTGGAGCTGATGTGGATTCCACTGCACCTGGGATAGGGAGTCCACTTTCTCAAGTTTGTGGAAACGCAAGTATCAGAAGAAACTTAGAATTTAGAAAAGAATACTATTATCAGGAGTACTATGATAACAGATTAATGGATAAAGTATTCAATCCGAAAATAACGCAGCTCCTGCTCGAAAATGGTGCTAATCCTGACATACCAAGAGAAAATGGAGAGACCCCTTTTCTCGGAGCTTGCACAAGTGGAAGTCTAGAGCAGTTGAAAATTCTTCTCCAGTTTGGTGCGGACTTTGAAATTCAGGATGAGGATGGAGATTCAGCTCTTCATTATGCTGCATTAGGGAACTGTTTGGAGAATGTTAACTTTTTGTTAGAAATCGGATTAGATATTGAGATTAGAAATAATGATGGTTCAACTCCACTTTCTCAATTAATGGAAAGGTGTAAACCAGAGTATTTGGAAATGATTGAATATCTCGTTAATCGTGGAGCTGATATTAATGTCAGAGTTATTAGTCATGCAACTGGCTTGCATATAGCTTCTATATTTTTTGAGTCAATGGAATTAGTCGAGGGTTTACTAGAACTAGGCGCTGACTGGAAAATAGAACATGAATTGCCTCTTTCTTTGGTGTACAATTATCCTAATTTTGGCTGTGGTCGAAAAACTCTTATTTCCTTTATTGCTTTAAAAGAAAAGAAGTTGGAAAATTATATAAATTGTTATTTTAAACCTAATATCGAGGAGTTACCAGAAGCGTTAAAATATTTTGAGGAGTCTAGACTGGAAATAGAAAAACTAAAGTCAAGAAAAATTGTTCGAGGGAGAAGTGTTTCCTTCTACGATTTCTTGACTGGAAGTATTTACAATGCCGTGCAAGTTGCCAAAAATGAGGAAATAAAACATGTTTTTAAGTCCCATGAGTACCTAACGGAATTTACGTGCTACTGGTATTTTCTTCAAAAGCGGTTTGAGCGTATCATAGCTTTGACGGACGCAGTTGATAAAATGGCAGACTTTTTGACAAAATGTTTATCTCGACTGCCACTGTGTGTCATTTTCCAGATTTTAAACCTATTGAAATGTTCAGATTTTAAGGACTTTGACAAAAAATCGTCTGGAAACATCGTTGAGACGGAACAAGACCCAAAGCTATCTTTGATGTTCAATTATTTGTATTACAATTCGAAAATAATTGAAATTCGAGACACTGGAGTTATGGTGTCTTTGTTAGATTATCCAAATTTGCAACCTGGTTTCTTACTTTATTCACAAATGAAGACGGATTGTAATCCAAATCCAAAAGCTCTGGATTTCAAAGTTGGGGAGGAAATTCGAGTCGTGTATCTGGGAAGATATCCTGAGTCTGGACAAACAAGACTGAGGTGGATAAATGATAATTAATCTTATAAAATTTGCGAGTATCTGAAACTGATACAGTGAAAAAAATATTAATGTGAAAAACAACAATTTGGCTATAGTTGAGTCCATTTTAGTTAAAATGACAAGGATTCCTTGTTCAGTTAGCAACCGAAGAGAAGTTAATTCTAATGAATCAAACTTGTTCGACTTGTAATTTTTAAAAACAGAAAAAAATTTATAAATCAGCTGAAATATTACAATTTCCCAGTGCAAATAAGTTACTTTGTGTCAATTAATCTTTAAAATAATACCAAATTTTACTAAAGTTTTAATAGTTTTTTCTGAAAATGTCAAATCGACATAACCTTAAAATATATGGCGAACAAAACTGGTATTATTTACCTTAACTACTAATGTTTGAAAGAGAGAAAGTATTGACAAATGTATTTTAGATAATAAAAAACTTATTGCAGTAATAAAAGCAGTCGATCGCACAATTTTTGGTGTTAATATAATATAATTCCAAATTACTTTGAGTACAAATTATCCTTGTCATTTTGACTAACCTCAACTAGCTGGCGCCTTAACTAACAAGGAAAAATGGTTGATTCCTAGCAGACGGGTACAAGGGAGTTTTTTCAGTGTATGACCCAGTTTAAAATTATTTTTTAATTTGTCAATTTATTATTTATTGTATCTTTTATTTTTCACTCTTAAGTAAATGTTTTGTGTAACTAATTGTAGTGTCTACGATTTTCTATTTTGTATAAGTTGTAAACTATTATTTTTACGATTTCATAGACTTCATAAGTACAAAGAGACATGTAGATTTATAATCAATGTATTATGTTAGAGCCTCATAAAATCTCTGTTTATAGAAGTTCGGCTTTCATTCATATTTTAATATCATTTTTATACGATCGAACAAATTAATGAGTTTTTGTTTTTTTCCTCGGGTTTTTAAAAGCTCCATTTTTGTGCCTGAGGGATGAAAATTTAAATTTCAGAAATTGTTTTACTTTCTCCTGACTTAAATAAATCATCAATGCACCGAATTAATTTTTCAGAAGTGCCAAAAAGAATGTCCCAAAATTTATTGCTTCCTCATAGAGGAAGTATTGTTTTATTCAAATCTTAAATCACGATTTTTTACGACGTACTTTAACCCCTGGATACTAACAGGGTGTCTACTCACCAGGAATTTCGGGAAAATCGGAAATTTGCCGGGATTTTAGTTCGACCGGGAAAAACCCGGGAAAAAAAATTATATCCGGGAGTTTATACAAATTTCAGCTAATTCGTTTTCATAATTCTTCAAATTCGCTTGAAACTTATAACTCGTTTTCGAAGTCTCTGATTGTGAAAACGATATCAGATTTACCAATTTTTCAAAATTCAAAATGGCGGATCCAATATGGCAGACATATTTTACAAAATTGCTCAAATTCACTTCAGACTTGTTACTCGGTGGTAATCCATGTTCCTGGTTACTAATCTGAAGTTAGATTTTCAAAATAGTAAAAGTGTAACAAGTTTCAAGCGAATTTGAGCATTTTCAGGGCTGCCAGTGACTTACTTCTCTTATTTTTATTCACTTTTTTTAACATCACTTACTATTACTTACTTTAAAAAAAATCACTTTTCTCACTTTCTTAGTAAAATAATAATTACACAGGTCTACAAAATCAGACTTTTTTTTTTATTAGATATCGGAGTGGTTTCCGATGTATTTTTATGCGCTGAACACGATGCCGGGTTCCAAAATAGCGCATCACGTCATGATTTTGAGAAAAGTGGGGGTTCCTCTTTAACCTGACGGTTAAAGAGGTAAAACCTGACGGAACCTGACGGTTCCTCTAACCTAATAAGGTCTTAAATTAAAGCTTGAAATGTGCACTTTAAGATCCCTATTTGAAATACTAAAAAAAATATAGGCTTTAGAGGAAAGTGGGGGTAAAGACTTCAAAAAACTCGTTTTTGGGGTTTTTCAATATTTTTTTCTCTTTAACCTGACGTGCTAGAGACTTTAATACGGTCTTAAATGAAAGCTTAAAATGTGCACTTTAAGCTCCATATTTGAAAGACCAAAAAAAAATAGAGACTTTAGAGAAAAGTGGGGGTAATAATATCTCAAAAAACGTCTGTTTGGGATTTTCCAATATTTTTTTTCCTTAATCTTAGATGTTAGAGTCCTAAAGTGCACCTTTTAAGCTTTCATTTAAGACCTTATTAAAGTTTCTAGCACGTCAGGTTAAAGAGAAAAAAAAATATTGAAAAACCCCAAAAACGAGTTTTTTGAGGTCTTTACCTCCACTTTTCTCTAAAGCCTCTATTTTTTTTTAGTTTTTCAAATATGGATTCTAAAGTGCACATTTCAAGCATTAATTTAAGACCTTATTGAAGTTTCTAGCACGTCAGGTTAAAGAGGAAAAAAATGTTGAAAAACCCCAAAAACACGTTTTTAGGGGTCTTTACCCCCACTTTTCTCAAAATCATGACGTGATGCGCAATTTTGGAACCCGGCATCGTGTTCAGCGCACAAAAATACATCGGAAACCACTCCAATATATAATAAAAAAAACCTTGTAGACCTGTGTTATCTATTATCATTATATACAATTATGTTCTTCAAATTTCAATAAATTTTGACATTGTTTAATTAGTTTCCTCTAATTTTAATTACTTTTTCAATTTTTGAATTAATGTCTACAAATTTTTAATTTTTAAACCAGTATTGTAGGAATTGAATTTAAAAGAGATGATATTCATTCAATTCAGTTTATTATAAAAATGGTTTGGAAGTAGAAAGTTACATATAATAAAATAACGTCACAAATTGTTCAAACTTAATGCAAAAGATTTGCTCGTCAACATAGTGCTCACAATAAGATAGCTCGCGAAAGACTCTGACTAATTTTATTCTTATCAGTGCCACGTAGGACACACTCAGCCAATCAAAATTCGACACGAATAAAACAAAATTACCTAGTCAAATTAAAGAGAAGAGCTAGTCAAATAAATTGTTAAAATTAATAAAAGAGTTCAAATAATAATTAATTAATCATTTTACCGTCCTACACTCGGCCGTCCTGTTCAACATTCGCCTCGAATGTAAGTTGTTTACATTTCACTTACACAGAAAACACATTTTATTCTCCGTCGTCACAAATATCAGAATCACAATTGTTCAAATCACAATCGTTGTAATTAATCCAAGGCTTGATGAAATCAACAGAAGTAGACGTCTCCTTTGGTCCCTCGTGCTCTCCAATCTTCTGAACCAAATAACGATGATTTCGTAGAACCTTGGAAATCTCATATGGACCAAGATATTTATGAGAAAACTTTGTGCCTGGGCCTTGTTGTGTACGTTTTATAGCAACAAGGTCACCAACTCTATAAACATTAGGCTCTTTTCTCTTTTGATTAAAGGTCCGTTTATTTTCCTCTTGAATCTTCCTTATGTTGTCAGTTGCTCGCTCCCGAATTTCGTCTCTCTCTTCCTGGAAATCCCTCACAAATTCCTCTTCCAACAATTGTCTAATTTCTGGATTGTTTTTAATTCTGGGACGAATTCCCAATAAAACATTAAAAGGTGACATTCCAATAATCCGGTGCACTGTAGTATTTAAAAATATTTGAGCAGTTTCCAGATGTTTGTACCATTCATTTGCCTTCGGAGCTGATAATTTAGTGAGAAGGGGTATCAAGATCCGATTCACCCTCTCCACCTGGCCATTTCCCCTTGGCACGCCTGTCACAATGAGAGAATGTTCAATATCATTTTCTCTGCAGTAATCAGCAAACTCCTTGGACGTAAAACCAGTTCCCCTATCCGAAATGATCCTCCTTGGATTGCCGAAAATTGCGGACTGTCTTGATAAGCGGGAGATCGCGTCTTCAGTACTTGTGGATTTGGTGGCATACAACCAGACGAACTTAGAAAATGCGTCCACAACAACAAGAATGTGTTGATAAGATTTTTTTGTTGACGCCAGGGGTCCTAGATGGTCAATATGGAAAGTATCCATTGGTACACATCCTTTCTCAATAGGTGTCAAAAAACTTTCTTGCTTTCCAGCCTTCTTTTCAGCAAGGATACATGACACACAATTTCGAATCACAGATTCCACCTTTGATCTCAATTTAGTCATCCAATAGTCACGCTTTACCAAAGCCTCAGTTTTTGAAATCGAAAAATGTCCCTGCTCATGTGCCCGTCGAATAATCTCAGCTTGCATCTTCCTAGGAACAACCAGCTTGACCTGGCTGTCATCCTCTTCTTTAAACACAAGTCCTCTTCGAAGAACATAACCCGAAACTTCTCCCCTCTCTATTGAAGTTCTCAAATCCTGAATATCGAAATCATTCTGCTGGGCTCTCCTTAATGCAGCCAATAATCCCACTTCACATTCGTCAACAACCAAGCATGAAGGGAGGGGATTGCGACTAAGAGCATCAACGTGAGGCATATTCTTTCCATGACGATGCTCAATCACATATTTAAATTCCTCGAGCAATAATGCCCAACGAGCAACGCGAACACACAAGTCCTTTTTACTCATGGTGAGAGTAAACGCTTGACAATCAGTCACTATTTTAAATTCGATGCCAAGTAAATATACACGAAATTTTCTGAGCGACTTAATTATAGCGAGCACTTCCAACTCGTAACTCGTGTAATTTTCTTCCGCGGGGGTAGTTTTTCCACTTGCGTAGTAAATGGGATGCCATTTTTGATCCTCACTATCTTTTTGCAGCAATATTGCTCCAAAACCCAACTTTGAGGCATCAGTGTGTAATTCCGTTTCTGCCCCAATGCGGTATAAACTTAACACAGGATTCGCGATTAAAATAGACTTCAACTGTTGAAAAGCTTCCTTCTGATTAGGGCCAAATTTAAACTTCACTCCTAATCTCGTCAACTCAGTCAGTGGTCTTGCCACCATAGAATATCTAGGGATGAATTTTCTAAAATATCCACTTAGTCCGAGAAAGCTCTGCACCTGCTGAATATTTCTTGGTTCTGGAAATCGTTGGACAGCTTCAGTCTTTCGTTCTGATGGCCTGACGGAACCATTCTCGATAATGTGTCCCAAAAACTCCACCCTTTCAGATAAAAAACAGCACTTTTTCCAATTAATGTCCAAGCCAGCTTCGCAAGCCACTTTCAGCACTCGCTCAATTTGTTTAAATCCAGTCAGTAGATCAGGGGATGGAATAATTAAATCATCAAGGTAAGTTATCACATCTCCTTCTTTGATCACATCTTTCAACGCTGTGTTGACATAACGTTGAAAAACTGATGGTGAGTTGCAAAGTCCGAACGGAGCTTTATTGAACTCAAACGTGCCATCCGGTACAATAAATGCAGTGTATTTTCGACTCTCCTCATTAACGGGCACATGAAAAAATCCATTTTTCAAATCGAGAGTCGAAAAAAACTTAGCACTCTGCAAGCGATCGAGTTGATCTTCGATCAGTGGTAGTGGATATCGATCTTTAATTATCTTTTTATTTAACTGTCGAAAGTCCACACACAATCGATAAGTTTGGTCCTTTTTGCGCACCAACACCACAGGACTTGCGTAATCTGACATAGAAGGCCGTACTATTCCGTCTTTTAACCACTGATCAATTTGCTCATTCACTATATTTCTCTCATATTGGGACAACCTTCTTGCCGGCAAATACACTGGATCCTCGTCTTTAAGAATTAACTTCATTTCCACATTAATGTCTATTGTTTTATTCGGTTTATAATTAGTCACTAATTCTTGTAAGTCTTTAATTATTACCCTGTCCTTGATATGAGACATATCGACTTGGTTTGATTCAACAGTACACACAACATTAACATTTAAAATTTCCGCGGCGTCACAACTATTCACCAATGAGGAATCTAATGGACTAATAGTCACCTTGCCCGCTTTGACATTTAATTCAACCGTATCTAAAAAGTCAGTACCGATCAATAGTTTGTGTCGCGTCACTGTATCCGAAACAACACGTATTAAAATAGGATAAACATACCCATCGACAGAAATTTGCGTCTGAAATTCTCCAATTGTTTCGTTAATCACAGAACCGACACCCTCAAATCGAATTTTACTCGTCTGTAATCGCGGTGAACCAATTCTAACATATTCGTCTGCTCTCATTATAGAAATGTCAGAACCCGTGTCGATAAGCGCGTCCATATCGTGATTCTCAATAGAAACCTCCTTCGGATGTTTTCTTCCAGATGTTAACACTACCGCACAACTTGATTTTGTCACACTGTTAGTTTTGGGACACTTAGCTGCAATGTGACCGTATTCCTGACATTGGAAACACTTGGCACCACGAGACTTGTTAGGACAAGATGAGCTCATATGATCACGTAACCCACAATTAAAACAACGTTTCACTGGTACACTTGTTTTTTTCTGGTCGTTTTCACAAAACTTTGCAGGCTGGTCTGCTCTTCGTAATCCTCCACTCCGAGCTTCTATTCTTCCAGGCCCTGATGCTCCTGAATTTCTAGCTCGCAGCACTATCGTCTCGAAAGCCTCGGCAAGATCACTGACATTAGTAAACCGATGCATTCTCGCTTGGTCTCGCAAAATGTCATCAGTGATGCCTTCTATGAGGTACTCCACTATTTCTTTGTCTGGTATTGGAACCCGATTACCCAAAATAATTTTTTCGTGTGTGTATTCACGGAATGATTCATCTTTCTTCCAAACTCGATTTTCAAACTTTCGACGAGCTAACATTGCACTTTGTGGTCGTTGATACATATTTCCCAACTCAATTAACAACTCATCAAACGACTTGGTTGTTAAATCGGGCTTGGAGTGCAACCATTCCAACGCTTTACCCTTTAGTCGCATACCCACAAGTATCTTTGCAAAATCTTCGTCCAAACGGTAAGTAGATTTTAGGAGTTTCAGTTGTTTCTCCCAAGTCTCGTATTCTTCTGTCTTTCCGTCGTAATACCCCAATAGATCAGCTACAGCTGTGATATTAGGACGTGGCAACACTGTTTGAGGTGCAATATTCGTCACCGAATTCCCAGCAAGATTTGAAGAAACGCTCTGACAACGCTGCATTTCCATTTCCTTACGAAGCATCTCTAATTCACGCCGAGTAATCGCCAATTCTCTTTCGGCCAATTCTTTTTCTTTCTTATATATCTCTATCTCTCTTCGCTGAATCATCGGTTCCTCAAGTCTGCTATCTCCAAAATCTTGATTTTCTCCATCGTCATTTTGCACATTCGACAAGTGTGCGGTTTGCTCCATATCGTTCACCCATGATCCTGAAGGATCCCACTCCATTAAACGAAGTATTAACTCTTGCTTCGTTCCAGCAGTAGATAGCCCTTCTTTCTTCAATTTCTCCTTCAGACACGTCACTTTGAATGAACTTGGATCCGCCATTTTGCACACTTTTTGTCACTATACTGTTCCACACCGAATACGTCACAACTTCCAAACAGCAGTAAATCGACTCAATCTTCGTCAAAGATCAGTGCGTGGGTTCACAAACTCTTTTGAATTTCGTAAAATCGTCTCAAAACAAAATTCGTCACACAAAATTGCACTCAGCACTTTGCTTACCACGCGGATCTTTTCGAATCGTCGTTACAAACTTTCTACTTGCATCCCGGACGAGCCCCCAAATGTAGGAATTGAATTTAAAAGAGATGATATTCATTCAATTCAGTTTATTATAAAAATGGTTTGGAAGTAGAAAGTTACATATAATAAAATAACGTCACAAATTGTTCAAACTTAATGCAAAAGATTTGCTCGTCAACATAGTGCTCACAATAAGATAGCTCGCGAAAGACTCTGACTAATTTTATTCTTATCAGTGCCACGTAGGACACACTCAGCCAATCAAAATTCGACACGAATAAAACAAAATTACCTAGTCAAATTAAAGAGAAGAGCTAGTCAAATAAATTGTTAAAATTAATAAAAGAGTTCAAATAATAATTAATTAATCATTTTACCGTCCTACAGTATTGTCTATTACTTTCGTCGTCTTTCAATTTTTCCATCAAATTTAAATTATTTTTATCATTTTTTAATTATTTTCTGCATATTTCTATTAGTTTTAACATTTAAAAATTATTTTTATCAAATTTCAATAATTATTTTCAATCTTTTTTTTTATGGTTATCAATTTCTCAATTTATTACACAGTTTTCTATTTTTTTCTTCAAATTTCAGCAATTTTCTTTAATAATCTTATTATTATGTATCAATAATTTTTAAATACTTTACACTAATTGACAATTATTTTTTTTCAAATTTCAATTGTTTTTCAATTTTACATTCTTTTAATTATTTACACCAGTTATCAATCATTAATGTCATTATTCAATTATTTATCTCAAATTTTTATCATTTTTTTTATTTTTCATGTATTATCTTCAAATTTCAATTTTTTGTAATTTCTTAATTTTTTCCTTCAAATTTCAATTATTTTTGTAATTTCTCGACTATTTTTTCCTATTTTCAATTCTTTATGTCATTTTTTACGTCTTTTTTCTTAAATCATTAATTTTTTACATAATTTTAAATTAGTTTTATCATTAATTTTTTTTCAAGATTTAATTATTTTTGTCATTTCTCGACTATTTGTTCCATTTTTTGATTATTTTTGTAATTTTCAATTATTTTTGTCATTTCACAATTATTTTTTTTTTAATTTTAATTATTTTTATCATTTTTCAAGTATTTTTTTAAAATTTCTATCAATTTTATGATTTTTCAATTATTTAATTATTTTCTTTCATGGTCAATTTTTTTCTCCAATTTTTTAATTATGTATTGACATCAAATTTTTATTTTGTTTTCCATTTTTCAATTATTTTTGTCATTTTCCAAGTCTTTTCTTCAAATTTTTAATTATTTACTTAATTTTTAATTAGTTTTGTCATCTTTCATTTTGTTTCTTTAAATTTCTATTATTTTTGCCATTTTAGAATTATTTTATTCAAAGATCAATTTTACCTTAAAAACTTATATATTACGCACTTAATTTTTTCACTATTTTAATATTATAGCTATTAATCATACATAAAAGAAATCCGGGAAAAATGTGATTTTAGATCCCCCCTCTTGTCACGCTCTGACACGTGAGAGTAAACACGTACCCCTAAAAGTACGTCACGTTTCTTGACCCCCCCCCCCCCCTACTTTTATGATAATTTTATTTTCAACGTTAATAACAAAAAATTCAATAGTAATAATTTTCAATCGGTTTTATTATTCTAAATTTGCAGTCTTTTGGGTTTATTACTGATATTTGGTTAATAAATAGATTATTACATTGTGATTAAAAAAATTTCTTATTTTTCGCACAACAAATACATTAAGGACTGTTTCAAATCATATACCTCGAAGTTTAAGTATTCAATACTTCATATTAAACATAAAATTTCGTGACGTCACGTTTAGGACGACCCCCCTTCCCCCAAGTCACGTTTTGTCACGTTTGATCAAGACTTCCCCCTCCCCTCTATAGCGTAACGTCATATGTGAACGCTCCCTTATAGTGTTATCTCGTTCTCTCTCATATATAACCTCCCCCCAAAAAGCGCTTGACACGCGCTTGAATTCGTTTTCAACATGCAGGAATAATAAGGAGACCGAACTGTAGTGTTCATCCCTGTAGAAACTGTGCCAAACAAGGGCTAATTGACTGATGTTGTATTTGAAATTTAAAAAATGACAATATTTGCACAAAAAACTGTTTCTAGGATCCTTAAATGACTAAACATTATTGTTTTATAAATAAATCACAACGAATACAGTTACGGGAGCAGGGCATGAGATAAAGGACAGAGACTGTTTCTGTCTCATGCTCTGGTCCCGTAACCGTATTTCTATCTGCTTAGGCTTATAAGTTGAGGGTGTTGGAAGGACAAAATATGCAGGCGTTCTCAAAAACACTTCCCCCGCCCGCCCCACACCCCTTTCCCATAAATATCTACTTTAACCTTTTTTTTCAAACAAACTGTACACTTTTTTGACAAAAGAATATAATAGAAGGGATTCGCGGGAAATGAGGAATCAGAAAATCACTTTGATTTTTTATTTCATTCTTTCCTGAATCGATAGAAAGTCGAGAACGGTGAGAAAATCCTGACTGGAGTTGACAAACACTTGTCTCTATTCATCTGAAAACTGCACTTTGACAATTTTTTTTAAAAAAACTGTACACTTTTTCGACAAAAGAAAACATAAGACATAAACATATAAATATAACATAAGATAATAAGATTATTCGCCACTAGGGCGGCGCCATGTTACAGTAGGGCTGGTGTCAGACATTTTGATACTGAAAACGTCAAAATTCTTCACCGCTCTCGACTTTTCATCGCGTCAGGAAATAATAAAACAAAAAAGGAAAGTTATTTTCAGGTTCCTTATTTCCCGTAGACCCCTTCTATAATTTTCTTTCGGCGGTAAAGTGTATAGCTTTCGCGAAAAAAATTGTAAAAATACAGTGTTCAGGTAAATAGAGACAAGTGTTTGACAGCTCACGTCAGGATTTTCTCACCGTTCTCGACTTTTTATTGAGTCAGGAAGGAATTAAATAACAAATCGAAGTTATTTTCAGATTCCTTCTTTCCCACAAATCCCTTCTATTATATTCTTTTGTCGGAAAAGTGTACAGTTTTTTTAAAAAAAATTGTCAAAGTGCAGTTTTCAGATGAATAGAGACAAGTGTTTGTCAACTCAAGTCAGGATTTTCTCACCGTTCTCGACTTTTTATCGATTCAGGAAAGAATGAAATAAAAAATCAAAGTGATTTTCTGATTCCTCATTTCCCGCGAATCCCTTCTATTATATTCTTTTGTCAAAAAAGTGTACAGTTTGTTTGAAAAAAAGGTTAAAGTAGATATTTATGGGAAAGGGGTGTGGGGCGGGCGGGGAAGTGTTTTTGAGAAAGCCTGCATATTTTGTCCTTCCAACACCCTTAAGGATTTTTCAAAGATTATGACTAATTCGCATAATCTTTAATAATGGTTTTGAGGTTAAATTTCTCAACAAATAGTAAGAACTTAAAAAACTGTATTATCTTTTGCTTGTAGACCTCGGTAAGTTTATAGAAGATTTAGACATTGTTTTTTTTTAGTATTGATATTTTTAAAATTTAAGTGTAAAGCCATCAAAACTTTATTTATAGCATAATTTCCACGATGACAGTTCGATTTTCGATTACGTGAAATCGGACTGACAACATAGGCCCAGGCACATCTCTAACCCTTACCCCCTAACTTTATGAAAGTTGATTGATTCTGCAATAGGGTACAATCCATTTAGTCAGGAAGCGTTAAACCGAAAGCAGAAATCATATGAGAGTGATAGAGATAGGTAGATATCACTTTCTCTCTCACTGTCATGATTTTCTGCCTTCGGTTTTGCACTTTCTGCTCACTTGGGGATTTTACGATTTTACCCCATATCTACACCCCTGCACATAAATGCTGTCCTTCCGGTTTATTGTTCGAACAATAGACGAACAATAAACCGGAAGATCAGCATTTATGTGAAGGGGTGTACATGGAAGCTGATTCTGTGTTAAGCGTCAAAACGCGAAATAAAGGCAATGAGAGAGAAAAGGACGGCAACAATAACAAACATTGTCTGTCCTTGTCACTCTCACAATTCTGCGTTTATATTTTCCGCGTATTTACGCGGAAAATTATTCTGCGCATATAACCGCAGAATCAGCTTCCATGTACATAGATAGGGGGTTACCCTTAGGGTGGTTCCACACCTTCACGTCAGAAGTTTAGCCAAAGTCGGTGAGGTGTGAAAGCAAGTTCTAACCATAGATGCGCAAGTTTGGGAACCTTGTCAAGAGAGGAAAACTCGAATGTTGACAAACGATAATATCTAAAACTAGGTGAGAATTATGTCCATTTCATGGACATTTCGCTTCCAAGTAAGCAAAATAATTTGCTTCCTCATAGAGGAAGCAAGAAATTAATAATATGTAAGTTAATTGGGGAAGTTATTTAAAAATGAAGAATTTTAAATGCAAAAAATATATATTATTTTACGAATTCTTGATCAATTATAAAAGTTATATAGGTCAATCGATTCGTTTTGAGATAAGGAATATGATTTTTGTATTCATTAAGTTGTATTTTTAGCATAAAAAAATTTTTTGGCAAAAAACGATTTTTTTCGATGAAAAAAGGTGCTCAAAAAAATTTGGTTGGGTATTTTCAAAAATCCTTGTGTCCAAATTTAGATATTCATGAGCTTAATAAGTCATCCAAATTTTATTGGAATCCGTTAAAGCGTTCTCGAGATATCTTGTACACAAAAAACGCTATACAGACACATACATACACACACACACACACACACATACATCTGGACATTTGCTGAGGAATGAAAATTTACGCTTTTTAGATGAAAATAAGTCGATTTAGACTATTTTTGGAAAATCGAAAATCTTAACCATCACAAAGCTTCCTCTATGAGGAAGCAAAATTAATAAAAAACATTCATAGAATCTCAAAATTATAAAAAAAAGTTTTTTTCTACTGCCGCCATGTTGAAATTGTAAATTACCTAGGTTGTTTACGGGGCCATACTTAAATTACGTAACGCTTTTTTCAGGAATTTTTAGACCCCCCCCCCCCCCCCACCCCCCTTTAACAGTCTTTATAATGTAAACATTTGACAGTTTACACAGGTGTAACAACTTTTCAGAACCCTCCCCCCTCTCTAGAGCGTTACGTAATTTAAGTATGGCCCCTTACAGTTTTCTACGTATTTTACCTCAAAATCTAAAATGACATGTCAATTTCCGATCTCTCTGGTTACGGGACCAGTCATGAGACAGAAAATGATAGAAACAGTCTCTGTCCTTTAAGCTGGCTCTACATGCAAAGCTAACTTTGATCCGACACGACATGTCGGACCCGACTTGCACGAGATAGAAAAGGACAGAGACTCTCTCTGTCCTTTTCTATCTTTAAAATGTAGATCTTTAAAATGTAGATCTATCTAATGTAGAGCCATCTTTAAAGCTGGCTCTACATGTGAACCTAACACTGCTCCGCACGCACGTCGTGCATGAGATAGAAAAGGACAGAGACTCTCTCCGTCCTTTTCTATCTCAATGTGATTCCAGAATACGAGTGTTTTGAACGTCGACGCGTTGATAGCGACGCGTCGATCCATTGTTTTTCATTGTTCTATGAAAAACAATTAGGAAATTGTTTAATCTCTATTGTAGAATCACCTTCATGCACGACGTTTGCGTTGTGCGTTGTATCCCTAGGGACTGAGGGCGCACCCACACAGCACCGGAAATTCCCTGAATTTTCCCTGAATATTCGTCTACATTTCTCGAATATTCGAACTAAATATTCAGGGAAGTTTCGTGGAAACAGTCAAATGTTCGCCTAGAATAATATTGGGCGCGAAATTTCCCTGAAAATGTATTTCTAATTTTCAGGGAATTTCCGCATCTAACATTCCTCCATGATGATGATGATTATGGTTAACGTTGGCACTACTTCCTCTTGGAACTTGGCCATGACCAGGTGAGTTAATAGTCTGAAACAAATTAAAGCAGGGCGCTAGCGCCCCTCGTGGCATCCGTGGATGCGTCCCTGTGGCCAATGGTGGCCTCCGAGACCCCACCCACGGCGATAATCGGAGTCGAGTAACATGTTACACGATGTTGATAGACCTGAGTCTATATACGCGCGAAAGGTTAAATGATTTGAATTGCGAGTTGTTGTTATATTTTGAGATTTGCTTTTTTTAAGAAACTAAAAACGTGCGAAACGATTTTTGGAGAAGGGTCGGTAAGGAATTGTACACTACTAAATGGAGGGGGGCATTTTAATGCCCTTGAGAAAGATCTTAGTAAGGTAGGACGATAAGAATCAAATCTGGGGCAAGCTCAGAGAACATGATCCAAGTCTTCTTCGGTTCCCGTGCCACACGGGCAGTCCCCGGAGGCGATATAATTTTTCCTAGCTAAACTGGCGTTTAAAGAGTAGTGGTTGCTTCTCATCCGACAAAGTGAGACTATCCAGTCCCTCCTAGCCACAAAAGAAGCAAACCATGGTTTTTTTCTAATTTTATAAAAAAGTTTATTATACAAAATGCCTTTATATCTGCTTGTTTCTGTAAAGTGTGAGTGACAGCTATCTTCTAGTTCTTTACGGGTTAGGCTGTAGAAATCTGAAAATGGGAGTTGAATGTTAGTTAGCGATTGATTTGTGGTAGCGTCTTTAGCCGCTCTATCAGCATCTTCGTTACCTTCGATTCCTAAGTGGCCAGGAATCCAGGCAAGAATCACTGGGCGGTTTAAGTTTCTAAGGACTTTAAGACGATTTCTAATTGTGTAAATTATGTAAGATTTGATTTTGTACGGGTTGTTAGTAGCTAAATTTTTAAGTACACTAAGGGAGTCTGAAAAAATCACTGTATCGGTGAGGTTAGATTCAATGATGTGGTCAAGAGTGAAAAGAATAGCAAATGCTTCGAGTGAGAAAATGGAGGCGTATTCATAAATTTTATATTTGGAGATGAGGTTTAATGAGGGACACACGAATGCGCAGCCCGACACGTTATCTGTGATTGATTTTGAACCATCTGTAAAAAAGAAAGTGTGATAAGGGAATCTTTTATAAGTTAAGTCTTTAAACAAGACTCGTGGGTTGGCGGATGATTGAAGAGTTTTACCTAGATCAAATATAATTTGGGGAGTGAATATATGGTCTTCATATAAGTATTCGAAGTAGGGGTCTATATTCCTGCTTCGAATAAGTTCGCTGTAATTTTTCGTTTTTTCAAACGCAATGAGGAGAGGATAATTGTTTTTTGTTTTAGAATTAAGGAGAAGGCGAGAGAGTTCCGAAAGTTTAACCGGTAAGGGATGATTAGAAACAGAGTAAAGCCTCAAAAGGTATTTTTTTGCTAGGAAATAAAATCTGTTCTTTAAGGGAGGTTCACAACACTCAGCTAGCATTACGTTAATAGGAGTACTCTTTCTATAGCCTACGGCTAGTCTCAGAGCTTGATTACGGATTTTTTCTAATCTGGCAAAATTTTTATGTGATTTAAAATTAAAAATATGTGACCCGTAATCTATACTACTTCTTAAAAGAGAGTCATAGATACGAAGAAGGATGCAGGGATCTGCACCCCACCATGTACCTCTAAGGACTCTGAGAATATTTAAAATTTTACTGCCTTTATCACATAGGTAATTAAAATGAAGTTCGGATGAGGTAGAATCTTGAAAGTAAATGCCAAGAGATTTGGCTGAGGTGGATGGTTCTATCGTTATTTCGTTTAAACTTAAAAAAAGAGTGGGATCATTTAAGTTAATCATATTTTTGGTAAAAATGACTAACTTAGTTTTTTCCGGACAAACTTCCAAACCTCTCTCAGAAAGGAAGTTAGAGATAGATTCGAGACAGACTTGTAGAGAGTTGATTATTTGGATTAAATTAGGGGAACGGCAGGTGACTGTTAAGTCGTCCGCGAATTCGTTAATTTTGCAATCTGGAGGGATAAGTGAATGGAGTTTTCGGGTATAGATTGAGAAGTTTATTGGACTGAGAATACTTCCCTGTGGAAGACCTGTTGTACTGGTTCTTGGACCAAGAATTTCTTCGTTAATTTTGAAGAACATGTTTTTACATGCGGTAGAATTGTAAATGAATCGTGCTATTGTTTCCGGAACGCCAATTTCGCGGAGATCCTCCACAAGGATGTTCGGAATAACACTGGGAAACGCTCCCTTGATGTCAAGGAAGAGAGTACCTGTGTACTCCTTTTCTGCCAAACCTGTCCATATCTCCGTTGAGAGGAGAGCCAGGACGTCAGCACAAGATTTAGATTTTCTAAATCCGTATTGATTAGGGCTTAGTATATTGTATCGTTCAACATACCAGCTCAATCTATTGTATATTAATTTTTCTGCGTGTTTAAATAAGCAGGAAGCAAGTGAAATAGGTCTAAATTTGCCAGGAGAGGATTTTGGAAGAAAGAAAACAAGAAAGTTGTTCCAAGAAGGAGGGAAGGAACTGCTTGCAATCAGCTTGTTATAAATGGAAAGTAAGACAGATATAGCTTCATCTGGAAAGTTTTGAATAATTTTGTAATCAATTTTATCAAGACCTGGAGAGGATTTAATTTTACATGAATATATTGCTATATTTAATTCTTCTATGGAGAACGGAGCTTCTAGGAAAGGGTTTGGATTAAAATTGTTTGGAAAATTTTCATGAAAAACTGTAGGGGGGTAGAGTTCATCTACAAGAGAATGAAGTTTTCCTATGGTTTCTGAATCCGCGGAGCAAGAAGCCGTTAATGGTTGTGTGTATCTGTTTTTGAAACATTTAATTACTGACCAAATTTTTGTGATTGGAGTGGTTCTGTCGAGAGAGTTACAGAAATTTTGAAAAGATTGGCGTTTCGCCTCGTTAATTGTTTTTTTAGCTATTGCTTCTACATGTTTAAGAGATAAAAAATGTGTGTAATTTGAGTTTCTTTTGTAGGTTGAGAGAGCTAGTTTTCTATTTTTAACGGCTTCCTCGCATGCGTCGTTCCACCAAGGAGCTGGCACAAGAGGTTTTTTGGCTGGTGTAGTATTTCGTCGAGGTGCACGATTGGGATTAAATTGGGGTCGTGAAAAGTTTATCGAAGAATCCACCAATTCTACAAACTGTTCGTAAGCAGTTAATGGATTCGAGGATTGTAAGGAGTCTCGATTAGATTCTATTAGAGAAGAAAGTTTGACAGAGAAAAGAGGCCAGGAAATATTTTTTAAGTTATACTTATGAGATGAGAAGGTAGAAATAGGAACAGTGATACCAAAGGATGAGAAAATTGGAAAATGGTCACTACCTATCGTGTCATTATGGACATTCCAGGTAGAAACTGGAAAAAGGTTAGAGGTAACAAATGAAAGGTCCAGCACTGAGCCGGGATTAGGTGGTACACCCACATGTGTAAGTGATCCACTATTAAGCAGAATAAAATCTGAATTGACTAAGCTGTCACATAAGTTGATTCCATTGGGACAAGTGTGAAAGCTACCCCACATGGTACTGTGGCAGTTAAAGTCCCCCCCTAGAAAAATGGACTCAAAATTTGAGTTTTTTATAGAGTCGAACAGCGCCTTCCAATGGTTGATAGGAGTTTGTATACCAGGTATTCTGTAAACTGAAACTATTAAGAGTTTACCAAGTGAAGATTAAATTGAAACTGCAAGTGTTTCAAGTTCATTTTCACAAGTAAATATATTTTGAATTTTTGAAAAAATTATGGTTTTACGGATGGCAATTGCAAGACCACCACCCTTATTAATTGTCCTGTCAAATCTAATTATGTTAAAGTCTTTAAGAATATGAAAGTTGTCTCTTTTATTAGGTTTTAATAATGTTTCGCAAAGAAGAAGAATATCAAATTTATTTGAAATATTTTGAATTTCGGGTGTCTTTTTAAAGACACCACGACAATTCCATTGCAAAATTCTGAGTTTATGGAGTTGAGCCATTTTTGTGATTCGTGGAACTGAGTATAGTGTTGAGGTTATCTTTGATTGTTGTAAGGAGGCTCTGGTTTGTTTCTGCGGTTTCTGGGGAGGTATTGGAAGCTGCTTGTAGGACTAGGTCCTGAAGCAATTGTATGAATGTAGATATTAACTCAGCGTTGATTGTTTGTGGTGTTGAATTAGTTGATGGTGTTAGTGTTGATACATCAGCTGGGGGTGACATTGAAATTTTAGTTTGGGAAGGATTTAGAGCAAAACCATTTGGAAGGTTGCTGCTCGATCTACCGTTATTCCATTGAGTAGCAAAAAAAGAATTTGGTGCTGCGCGCTTACGTGGTTGCGATTGCGTTTGCTTTTGAGAGGTAGACAAAGAATAGTTAAAAGAAGGTTTTTGAAATCTTTTGTTACCGGAAGTAGCAGTGGTAATGTCTGAGAAAAGACGATCAGTTTGATTTTGGAAGTTAGCCGAGGAGGGAGCAGGCGAGTCTCCTAGCTCTGGGAAGCTGGAGAAGTTGAAAGTGTTTGTGTTGGTACGTTGGTGTTTAGGAGGTTTTAGAGCGTTTTTAGCCTCGCTAAAAGAAATTTTATGAATAGTTGCAAAGGAGCGAATTTCTTTTTGAAATACGAATTCCGGGCAGTCTTTAGATGTCGTGATGTGCGCGCCTTTACAGTTTGCACATTTTGGAGTGTTTAGAGTAAGAGTGCAAGGATTTTCTTTATCGTGCGTAACGTTCTCACCGCATGACTTGCAACGAGGTTTAGATCGACAGTGTTTTGCGATGTGACCGAATCGGAAGCATTTTAAGCACATTCGAGGATCTGGAATGTATGGTCTGATAGGACTTGAACCTTTATAGATGGCTACTCTCTGAGGGAGATTAGTACCTTGAAAGGTAAGGAGGACTGTGGTAGTGGGTACAAATTTAGATTCTTTTGTTTTTTCATCAATAACTTTCCTAGTCATGCGCCAAACATGGTTGATTTTAATGCCCTTAATACAGGGACCAACGATCTCTGCATTTTCAAGGATTTCTTCTTCCGAGATGTCAGTGGGAACGTTGCTCATAACGCCCTGACAAGAAACAAAACTAGCTGGTATCAAGGCAATAAGGCCTTTAGATTTCAGAGACGGATCTTTTAGTAACTGGTTGGCAGCTTTTCCCGAGTTCATGACCACTCTTACCTTACCGCGGCCAGAGTGGTTAATTTCAACGATTTTACCTGGATAAGAACTATGTAGGATACGTCCGACTGACATCTGGTTAAGGTCCTTGTGATAATCTTCCGATTTAGGGTCGCGTTGAATAAAAACTGGGCAGTTGGATTTAAGCCCATCATCGTATTTTGTATTTTGATCGTTTTTGTTGTTGTTTTGAGTTAGTGTGGTTTGTGTTTGTGAAGCATGGGAGTCTTTGTTGTTATGAGTTTGGTTGTTTTGTGTAGGGACAGGTGAGGTTATGTTTTGTGATTCGACTTTTTTGTTTTTTTCGTGGCATCGCCTTTTTGCTTCTTTCTGGTCTAAATCATCCGGATCTAGTTTATTTTGACTCAAAAACAGCAGGCCGCTCGCAGCGTCCTCTTCAAACTCCATCATAGAGTTTGGAGAAAATGGAGGAGAAAAGCCCGTCCCCGCATCAGATTCCATGTCAGATTTGCCAGAGGCGAAGCCTCCGTCAGGTAAAAGTTTTTGCCAAGACAAGGCGTTAGCAAAAATTCAAATTAAAAAATAAACTAAAGGAAAGAAAAGAAACGAATACTCAGGTCTGACCAAAACGGCCACGCGGGCCAGCGAAGATGCCACTCGACTTTTACGATATTTCTTTACTTGAAAAGGGTATCAAAACTGCGACAATCCTCAGCAGGCACCAGGGATGCTGCGTCAGTTGCCGGTCATCAAACTTCTCACTAGAGAGAGAAAACTGCACAAATAAAGCGCTCAAATAAATAGTATATTGCACACGATGCGCTCGGTATCACCGCTCACGAGGAACTCCACATTCCTCCAATATTCATAGTATTCGTATATTCACTTAACTTGATGCGCACTGGTCGAACTTGGATTCTATGACACTTACGGCTGCGCAGTAGTTTTTAATTTTCTAGAATCCCACGGCTGTCGAATATAACATATTTTTTTGATCAATTACCAGATTAAAAAAAATTTTGGAAATTTTTTTTAACTTTCCCTGAATATTCAAGGAATATAAGAGGCAGAAATTCCCTGAAAATTGGAAATACATTTTCAGGGAAATTTCGCGCCCAATATTATTCTAGGCGGACATTTTACTGCTTCCACGAAACTTCCCTGAATATTAAGTTCGAATATTCGAGAAATGTTGACGAATATTCAGGGAATTTCCGGTGCTG
Organism: Ganaspis brasiliensis; assembly: GCA_037103525.1. Taxonomy (NCBI): domain Eukaryota; kingdom Metazoa; phylum Arthropoda; class Insecta; order Hymenoptera; family Figitidae; genus Ganaspis; species Ganaspis brasiliensis. The sequence goes on along the minus strand of JAZKLR010000254.1, from coordinate 3,523,186 downwards.
TGTGGGCAATTACATGCCTGCGTCGAAAGTTGCGTTTTTGATTTGAATGGTGACAGTGACAAAGATGTGACTATGTTTCTGTCTAACTCTCTCTCACCATTCAACGCAAGAACGCAGCGTTTGACGCAGACATGTAATTGCGCCCTGAGAGTTCGTGTACCGTGCTTAATGTAGTTCCCTGAAGTTCAGGTTTTATTTAGAAGTACGTATTCTAGTGTTTTGTTTGCTTATGGCCATTTACAACCTGTCAGATTTATTGTCTGCTATTTTTATTTCATAAACCGCAAATATAAATTGTATTCTAATTTGCGAAAAATGAATAAAGCTGTTGAGAAAAATGTTGAAGTAAATTATAAATTTGATCTATTAATGTAGTCAAGAAATATAACATTAGTATATTTAAATATATTGCAATGTGGAAAATTCCATTTTTCTTCAAAATTTCTTGCGTGTGAGAGACACCCTTCTGTAGTTAAATGTGAAAATGATGTAGGTTTCAGTGCGACCCAAATAGCTGTGCACGTTTCTTTAACAATCTTTGATACCAAACTTGGACTCACGCGGAATTGATATGAAATTGAATGCATAGAATCTCCTGAAGCGAGATAACGTAAACAAATACACTGAAAAAACTCTGTACCGAATACCGCACGAGCGGTTTTTGCTTATTTTGCACATTATCACTGCGGGCGAGAATTGCACAAATCCATGCTAGTTTTTCACCGATCCGTGCGGTAGCCGCACGGGCCGTGCTAATATCGCATATCCTTATTGCTTTTTCTGGTACAGTGTCTAATGCGAAGAACGAACGGTACGTATTCATGCGTTATTAGGAATAGATTTTTCTCAGTGTATGCAACCGTGTACGTGCTGCTACCGGTTCCCGAATCGCAAATTGTTTTTCAATGTGTGGTTGTACTTTCTTAAGTAATTTGTTAAACAATTTCTTATTCATTCGTAAATAATTAAAATATTTTTCTCTATCTCCTGTCTCCATTTCATAAATAAGATTCTCACTGGCAACTTGAGCACGTCGTCGATCCACTGAGAAAATTGGACGAACCCAAAACCTATTACGTACTTTAGATTCCTGTCGATCCAGTTCTAAATACAAGATGTATAGGTGCATAATATGCTGTTGACTTTCTGCTGCTTCAGAAGGTGTCTGAACCAAAGTATTGCAGTATTGCAATAACTAAAAAATATATAGAACATCAAGGGCTTTCATTGTCTTTTTCTTATTTCAATAAAGCTGAAATTGAGAATGAAAAATTATACCTTCAGATTTTATCGTTTTTATCAATTATTAGGGACAAATTATAAACCATTATTACTTCTATAAAGCTCGATTATTACGATTTAAAATCAAAAATTTCATCCCTAGCTTGCTTCGATCATAAAGAACTTACTCTAATAAACACACATATATATATATATATATTTGAATTTTTTATCACAAAATTCAATTAAAACTAGGATATCTTAATAACAAATTCAGATAGAGGCTCAAATCTGATTATTTTAGTCGATAATTGGGAAAAAAATGTTTCCATTTTTTAAATGGAAAATGGAAATTCAAAAGTATTAAATGGTTTATATGCGATAAAAAAAGATTTCGCTTTTTTATAAATTATACGTATCTCTTTAATTAGTGCTTTTCCGTGTATGAAAAGGTATATCATAATATGTGCACTATACGTACGAAAGTGCATTTTCCGTCTTCGTGCAAATTTCTGCACTCGCTTTGCTCGAGCAGCAAACTTTGCACTCGTCGGAAAATAACAGCTTTCGATACTTGGTGCACAATGTACTGTTATGTTTTGTGGTATATATTTAACATTTTTTTAAACCTACGATACTATTCAATCAGTTTCTATCATAATGTAAAATTAATCCATTTCATTTCAAACCTAGAAATTGTAATTCTTTTAAATCCTACGTTATTTCATTCCGATACAATCCATTCCAATTCTAATTGGATTTTAAACGGATTAATTCGGAGTGAAGTAAAACAGGATACAATTAAAAGGATTGAAACTCATAGAATTGAAACGCATTAATTTGGAATGATTAAGAAAAGAATTAATTTTCAAGTGAGAATATCATATATGAAACGTGCAGTAAAGGAGGAGAGGACCTTGTTTTTTTAGATGTAAAAAACTATAGGTTATCTTTATAATCGTTTTATTTTAATTATTGGTTTCTTTTTTAATTTTAAAAATCAAATTTTATTCTTATAGAATACTTTAAACCTAATGAAAACTGAAATTTCATTAGTTTGCTTTCGAAGTTAATCCTTTTTTATTGTATTTTTCCTTTTTAAATAAAAAAACATAACCTAAAACCTTCCTTCGTTCTCTTAGATTCTATCGTTTTTGGAGCGTGTCACATATATATATAATTAGTTACATAAATATATATGTATATTTATACATCGAGAGATAATTTATGCTAAAAATTCGATAATGTTATTAAAAAAATGTTTATGTTTACGATTGTATTTACTTCCTCCATATTAATTAATTTAGATGGGTTTCCGTTAAAACGCATGCATGTAAACATAGGACTTCTATTTCCGCAAAAACTATGCGTTGCGCGGGATTATTTAAACCCATCTAAAGACGTTTCACTTACAACATAAAACAATATCTATAAACTGCGACTCTTCATTGTACTCTCTAAGACATTCGTGTTGAGAAATCTTTTTTAAATCTTTGATGAAAAAGCCACAATAACCACATTTTCCTTTAGACTGCAATTAAAAAAATAAACATCAAATTTAATTTTTAAAATATAGATTTAAAAAACTTAGTTATTTATCATTGCATTGCTTTTAGGTTTACAAGTTACAAACAATAAACAGATCCTTAAATAAATGTTGCTCTTATATATTTAAATATACTAATGTCATATTTCTTGACTACATTAATAGATCAAATTTATAATTTACTTCAACATGTTTCTCAACAGCTTTATTCATTTTTCGCAAAATAGAATACAATTTATATTTGCGGTTTAGCCTAAAGCACAACGAATCGTAATCGCTAATCCTTAATCGTAAGAATGAGAGGAAGCAGGACAGAGATATATGTCTGTCCTACTTCCTCTCATTCTTACGATTAAGGATTAGCGATTACGATTCATTGTGCGTTAGGGCGCAATTACATGCCTGCGTTGAATGCTGCGTTTTTGCGTTGTGCGTTGTATCCCTAGGGACTGAGAGTTCGTGTACCGTGCTTAATGTAGTTCCCTGGAGTTCAGGTTTTATTTAGAAGTACGTATTCTAGGGTTTTGTTTGCTTATGGCCATTTACAACCTGTCAGATTTATTGTCTGCTATTTTTATTTAATAAACCGCAAATATAAATTGTATTCTAATTTGCGAAAAATGAATAAAGCTGTTGAGAAAAATGTTGAAGTAAATTATAAATTTGATCTATTAATGTAGTCAAGAAATATAACATTAGTATATTTAAATATATAAGAGCAACATTTATTTAAGGATCTGTTTATTGTAACTTGTAAACCTAAAAGCAATGAAATGATAAATAACTAAGTTTTTTAAATCTATATTTTAAAAATTAAATTTGATGTTTATTTTTTTAATTGCAGGCTAAAGGAAAATGTGGTTATTGTGGCTTTTTCATCAAAGATTTAAAAAAGATTTCTCAACACGAATGTCTTAGAGAGTACAATGAAGAGTCGCAGTTTATATAGATATTGTTTTATGTTGTAAGTTGTAAGTGAAACGTCTTTAGACGGGTTCAAATAATCCCGCGCAACGCATAGTTTTTGCGGAAATAGAAGTCCTATGTTTACATGCATGCGTTTTAACGGAAAAGCAGAATAGTCCCGTGATTTGTCAACCAATAAACGTAGTTCTTTATTCGGCACCAGCAGATTTCCTAGTATTCAATTCGCGATTAAAAATAAAGTACGTCAGAACGCACGTTAAAACGCATGCATGTAAACATAGGATTTAAGGAAACGCAATTGTTTGCGTGAAATGAAATTCAAATATTTGTTTAACAGTGTTGTTTTATATATTTTTTTAATAATATAATAAAAAAAAATAACTACCTCCGATAGCTAATAAACGACACTCTACAAAACATATTCTTATAAAAAGTTAATTTATAAAAGTTAATATGGAGGAAGTAAATACAATCGTAAACATAAACATTTTTTTAATAACATTATCGAATTTTTAGCATAAATTATCTCTCGATGTATAAATATACATATATATTTATGTAACTAATTATTTATATATGTGACACGCTCCAAAAACGATATAATCTACGAGAACGAAGGAAGGTTTTAGGTAATGTTTTTTTATTTAAAAAGGAAAAATACAATAAAAAAGGATTAACTTCGAAAGCGAACTAATGAAATTTCAGTTTTCATTAGGTTTAAAGTATACCATAAGAATAAAATTTGATTTTTAAAATTAAAAAAGAAACCAATAATTAAAATAAAACGATTATAAAGATAACCTATAGTTTTTTACATCTAAAAAAACAAGGTCCCCATCTCCTTTACTGCGCGTTTCATATATGATATTCTCACTTGAAAATTAATTCTTTTCTTAATCATTCCGAATTAATGCGTTTGAATTCTATGAGTTTCAATCCTTTTAATTGTATCCTGTTTTACTTCACTCCGAATTAATCCGTTTAAAATCCAATTAGAGTTGTAATGGATTGTATCGGAATGAAATAACGTAGGATTTAAAAGAATTACAATTTCTAGGTTTGAAATGAAACGGATTAATTTTACATTATGATAGAAACTGATTGAATAGTATCGTAGGTTTAAAAAAATTTTGAATATATACCACAAAACATAACAGTACATTGTGCACCAAGTATCGAAAGCTGTTATTTTCCGACGAGTGCAAAGTTTGCTGCTCGAGCAAAGCGAGTGCAGAAATTTGCACGAAGACGAAAAATGCACTTTCGTACGTATAGTGCACATATTATGATACTTTTTGCAATACCTTTTCATACACGGAAAAGCACTAATTAAAGAGATACGTATAATTTATAAAAAAGCGAAATCTTTTTTCATCGCATATAAACCATTTAATACTTTTGAATTTCCATTTTCCATTTAAAAAATGGAAACATTTTTTTCCCAATTATCGACTAAAATAATCAGATTTGAGCCTCTATCTGAATTTGTTATTAAGATATCCTAGTTTTAATTGAATTTTGTGATAAAAAATTCAAATATATATATGTGTTTATTAGAGTAAGTTTTTTATAATCGAAGCAAGCTAGGGATCAAAGTTTTGATTTTAAGTCGTAATAATCGAGCTTTATAGAAGTAATAATGATTTATAATTTGTCCCTAATAATTGATAAAAACGATAAAATCTTGAAGGTATAATTTTTCATTCTCGGTTTCAGCTTTATTGAAATAAGAAAAAGACAATGAAAGCCCTTGATGTTCTATATATTTTTTGGTTATTGCAATACTGCAATACATTGGTTCAGACACCTTCTGAAGCAGCAGAAAGTCAACAACATATTATGCGATTCGGGAAACCGGTAGCAGCACGTACACGGTTGCATATTTTTTTACGTTATCTCGCTTCAGGAGATTCTATGCATTCAATTTCATATCAATTCCGCGTGAGTCCAAGTTTGGTATCAAAGATTGTTAGAGAAACGTGCACAGTTATTTGGGTCGCACTGAAACCTACATCATTTTTACGTTTAACTACAGAAGGGTGGCTCTCACACGCAAGGAATTTTGAAGAAAAATGGAATTTTCCACATTGCAATATATTTAAATATACTAATGTTATATTTCTTGACTACATTAATAGATCAAATTTATAATTTACTTCAACATTTTCCTCAACAGCTTTATTCATTTTTCGCAAATTAGAATACAATTTATATTTGCGGTTTATTAAATAAAAATAGCAGACAATAAATCTGACAGGTTGTAAATGGCCATAAGCAAACAAAACACTAGAATACGTACTTCTAAATAAAACCTGAACTCCAGGGAACTACATTAAGCACGGTACACGAACTCTCAGTCCCTAGGGATACAACGCACAACGCAAAAACGCAGCATTCAACGCAGGCATGTAATTGCGCCCTTAGGCATTTATGAAATAAAAATAGCAGACAATAAATCTGACAGGTTGTAAATGGCCATAAGCAAACAAAACACTAGAATACGTACTTCTAAATAAAACCTGAACTCCAGGGAACTACATTAAGCACGGTACACGAACTCTCAGTCCCTAGGGATACAACGCACAACGCAAAAATTCGTTGTGCTTTGGGCTTTACGTAAAACAGCGCATGTAGCTGTGCCCTGTGCCTGTGCAACCCTGATTAGTTGTTACAGCACGTTATTTAGATTGTTTACTATGCAACAATCCTTTATTTAATTTTTTAATTCTTTAAATTTCAAATTACATGACTGTTGGTTTTAAAAAATGAGCAATGTCGAAACGTTTGAATTAGATGTGTGGAAAGGCGATTGGGGTTTACCTTCTGTAGACATTAATTGTTTGCAAGCACTGGTAAGTTTCAAATGTAGGTTAGGTTTTTTAGTAAATTAATTTTTTTGGGAATAACATTCATATATTAAACAATTCTGAATTAAGAATTAGTTTTTAGTGAATATAACATCTAATTTTAGTGTTCTTAAACGAAAATAAAGTATGTCAGCACTGAAATTTATCTAAATTTTAATTTTTACATTAATGAAAATAATAATACAAATACTTACTACCAATTTTCTGTATACCTAATACTTTGTTTTTTATTTATATTTATACCAAAAAATGAAATCTTGTTACAGGAATGTTTATTATACACATTCTTGAAACTTTTTTTTAAATATTAATGCGCTGATTTCTTATTTTTGTAGGTTTACGCGAAATTTTGCAAAATTCCTTTAAAAATAAACGCAACAAACAATCCATACAGAAGCCCAAATGGTCAGTTACCTGTTTTAAGACATCAATATGGTACAGATTATACGGTCAAAAGTATTTTACAGTCTTTTCGTCACAATAATTACTCGTTAGATTTCGGATTAAGTCCAAAACAATGTGCAGAAATACAAGCTTATGAAAGTATGCTCAAGGAAAAAATGTTTCCAGCACTACAATTTATATGGTATTTAAATACAGTTTATTTTAATTGTAAAATATTAAGTGCATTGTAAAAAAAATTTCCTGCTTTCAGATTTAGATTTGTAATTGTACACAAATTTGTAATATTGCATCATTCAAAGCAACGGATGAACGCCATTGAAATAATTGATTCACTATTTTTTGTAAATTTACTCTTTCTAAGTTGGTAATAAAACCATCTTTAAAATTAGCAAATTTACAAAAAATTGTGAATCAACTTCCTTCAATGACTTTGTTTCGCTGCTTTAAATGATGTAATATTACAAATTTGTGTACAAATCTAAATTTGAATAATGCAGAAAATTTTTTTACTGTGTGATAATTTTATTTATTTATTTATTTAAACCAATGAATGTTCCCAGGGCTAAAAAGCCCTCCAGGGAATCGTATATGATACATCAATTAACAGAATGTGAAAGTAATGACGAATTAAAGAATATAAACTAAAAGTAATCTACAAAAATAAACTAAAAATGTACAACATCAAAAGTAATAATGCAAATTATAAAGTATCACTCCATTTACTATATCAGCAAAGATAACAATTTGTTACAAATAAGTAATATCATGTTTTTAGATTTAAATAAGAAATCGAAAAATAGTTTCTTAAATATTTATTTATTTTTGAAAAAAATTAGATTAGGAAAATGTGTACGTAACTTTTTTTTCATAAAATTAAGAAGAATAAGCAGGAAGAATAGAATTAATTTAGTTAGAAAGAAAAAATAAAACAAGCTGAAAATTCAGAAAGGAACTAAAATAAAATAAAACTCAAAATTGTGAAAAAAAACGGTTAAAGAGAAATGTAAAAATTGTAATTTTATATTATTTAAAATCAAAATAAACAAGAAGAATAGCTCAAATAAAAATAGGAAAATAAAAGATTTTTTCAGTGAATGAGATTATATAGTTTCAGATTTATGAAATATTTCAACAAATTATTTTAATCATCATTTATTTTAAAGGTGGATCGACGAAAGGAATTTCAATCAAGTTATTAGGCCATGGTATGGAAAAGCAATGCCATATTTTCTAAATTACTATTATCCCTCAAAGTATGAAAAAACTGCAAAAACTTTGATGGAAGCCTTGTATCCCACCGAAGATGAAATCAGCATTATTGAAACTAATGTAAGTTAGACAAATGATAACATTTATTCTTTCTATTAAATTTTCAAAAAAAGATTTCTTACATTAAATAATACTTTTTTTGAATCCTTTTTAGAATCATAACCAAGTTTTCATATAACAGATTTTTGGCAAGTGAAAAGATTGTAATTTAATAATTTAAACAATAATTTACAGGTTTATGGAGAGGCACAAAAATGTTTGAATTTATTATCGGACAGATTAGGAGACTCGGATTACTTCTTTGGTAAAAGTCCGACTACTTTAGACGCCCTTATATTTTCCTATTTAGCACCTATTTTAAGAATTCCTTTGCCAAATGCTGCTCTACAAAACTATCTCAAAGGCTGTACAAATCTAGAAAATTTTGTGGTGAGAATATCGGTGAAATTTTTCGAAACTGAATACAGGTCGTACGAAAAAGAAAAATCTAAACAATACGCGGAACCAAAGAAAGCAGACTCTGAGGCTGATTTTCCTTCTAAGACGAGAAACAAAATTCTTGCTGGACTTTTTGCGACAATTGCCATGTTGGGCTATGCATTTTCAAGTGGAATTCTAGAGGTAATATTTATTATTTACTTTTATTTGCAAAACTATGCTTTTTAGGCAGGGACTGACACGAAAACCGAAACAAAATATATTTTATTTTTGTTTCGTTTCGGTTTTGAAAAACTGAAACAAAATATCAATTTAATTTTGTTTTGTGTTGAACCTGAAACGAAAAGGCTCTGAATTACGTTTTCGTCTCATGCCCGAAACGAAAAGGCTTCGAATTTTGTTTTCGTTTCATGCCCGAAACGAAAATCCGCTCCGAATTCCGTTTTCGTTTCTCATAAAAAAGGCTCTAAATTTCACAAAAACAATTTTAAACACAATTCTTTTCTTGCAGGAGACGAAAACGAAATTCAGAATCTTTTCGTTTCGGGCATGAGACTGAAACGAAATTCGGAGTTGATTTTCGTTTCGGGCATGAGACGAAAACCTAATTTAGAGCCTTTTCGTTTCAGGCTCAATACAAAACAATATTGATTGTACATTTTTGTTTCGTCACAACAATTCAAAACAGAAACAGAATTCGGTTTTCGTGTCAGTCCCTGTTTTTAGGAGAAACAAGAAACTTATATGCAAAAATATTTCAAGTATTTTTAAAATATGATATAGTTTGTTTTTATTAAAATTTTAATCTTTATCAGGGTCGCACAGATTTCCTTTAAATTGTAATTGACATATTTTCCACTTGACCGAATTTAATCCAACCAAATCATCATTTATTGAGCATATTTCAAATATTTATTTGAATATTTATTTATCATAATTGTCATTCAGGGTGTCTACTAATTTAGTCCCACAAAATTCCCGGTCATTTTCCGGTTTTTCCCGGTTTTTGTTCCTATTTTTCCCGGTTTTTTCTCTTGCTAACTTAAATTTATTTTAAGTATAAATAGACCTACAAATGGCTACAAAAATTGAATATAACAGTTGATAATTGAAGAAAATAATTGAGAATTGAAGAATTAAATATTAAACTTTACAAACAATAATAATTAAGAATTAAAAGAAACAATTAATAATGGAAAGAAATAATTGAACAATGACAAAGATATTTGACAATTAGAAACAAAATTAAAAAAAAGAAAGTAAATATTAATCTACAATTGAACAATAATTGAAAAAATTGAACAATGGTTATTAAATTCAAAGAATATAATTGAAAATTGGTCAACTAGATAGAAAATCCAAAAAAATAATTTAAACTTTAAGTTAATAATTCAAAATTGAAGAAATAAATTGAAAATTAAATAATCAAATTGAAATCAGAAGAACACAGAATTATTGAATATTAAAAAAAAACAATTAAAATTTGAGAAATAAAATTGAAATTCGAAAACAATAATTGAGAATTAAAGAAAATTACTGAACAATTGGATTGAAAAAAGAAGAAAATAATTTATAATTAAAAAAAAAAATGGAAAATGACAGGAATTATTTAATATTGAAGAAAACATTAAAAATTGAAGAAAGTACTTAAAAATTAAATACAATATTTGGAAACAGCAGAAAAATTTAGAAACCGACGGAAATAATTGCGAATTGATGAAAATAATTTAAAAAAGCTGAGAATTGTTAAATATTGAAAAAAATTGAGGAGAAATTGAGAAATTGAAAGAAATATGATAAAATAATTGAAAATTGAAGAAAATAATTGAAATTTAGGAAAAAAATTGGAATTTGAAGAAAATAATTGATAATTTAAAAAAAAATCATAGTAAAAAGCCTAGAGTTATTGAATATTAAAAAAAAATGAAAATTAAAGAATGGAATTGAATGTCGAAAATGATAATTGAGAATTAAAGAAAATAATTTAAGAATTGAACAATGAGATTGAAAGTAGAAGAAAATAAGTGATAATTGAAGAAAAAATGAAATTGAACAACCCAGGAATTATAGAATTTTTGAAAAAAAAACAATAAAAAATGAAAAATGTAATTGTAATTTGAAGAAATTAATTTGGAAATGAAGAAAATGTGATTTTATGAAATTCGTTGAATAATTGATGAATTGAATTTAAGTTTCAAAAACATTTTTGATAATTGAAAAAAAAATATTGAAAAAAGCCGAGAATTATTGATTATAGAAGAAAATAATTGAAAAATGGAGGAGTTATTGAGATGTGAAATAAATAAATGATAATTGAAAAAAATAGTTGAAAAAAGTCGAGAATTATTGAATATTAAATTAAATAATTCAAAATTGAAGGAAATAGTTGAGATTTATTTATTTATTTATTTATTAACACAATAAAATCTGAATAAGATCTGAAGAAAATAATTAAAAATTGAAGAAAATAATTGAAAATTGAATCAAATAATTGGCAATTAAAAAAAAATAATTTATAGTTGAAGAAAATAATTAAAAATTGATTAAAATAATTGAAAATCGTAGAAAATATTTCAGAATTAAATAAATTAATTAGAAATTGATGAAAATAATTGGCAGTTGAAGAAAATAGTAGAAAATCGAAGAAAATAATTGAGAAATGAAGAAATAATTTTAAATTAATGAAAATAATTCCAAATGGAAGAAAATAATTGGAAATTGAAGAAAATAATTGAAAATTGAAAAGAATTTATTATCCCAGAAAAAAATTCCCGGTTAATTTCCGGTTTTTCCCGGTCAATTTAAATTCCCGGTTATTTCCCGGTTTTCCCGGTTAGTAGACACTCATTTTTTTAGAATTTCCATTCAATTTAATTTTATTTTTTCTTAGGGCCATACTTAAATTACGTAACGCTTTTTTCAGGAAGTTTTAGACCCCCCCTCCCCCCTGTAACAGTTTTTATAATGTAAACATTTGACAGTTTACACAGGTGTAACAACTTTTCAGAACCCCCCCCCCCTCTCTAGAGCGTTACGTAATTTAAGTATGGCCCCTTATGTGTTTAAAATTATTTTTATTATTATTACACATTAAATAAATATTCATATATATAATTTTTTTATACAGAGAATAAATTAACAAATTTGTACCCGAAAAAGCAATTTAGTTAAAAAAAAGAGACAAATTTATATAAAATTTGAATTAAAAACACAAATTTCAAAAGAATTTTATTTGTAGGTGGTAATCTATTTAATAAGATACAGAAAATTTATTAGAATTCCTAAAAAAGCAAGAAAACGTGAGTACCAGTCACGAATTTGCACATCCTTTACCCTTTTTACCCAGCTTTCTAGAAAAAATATTTGTTTTTATTTTCAAAGAGTTTTTATTTTGAAATTTTAATTTCTCTTTAATAACTGTATTTTTTAGTTTATTAGTATATTTTTATGATTTATTCTTTTTATTATTATAATCATGTTTGACGTACGACAACAACTCACAACTCCCTGACTTTTTTTTTATGTTTATTTCATTTCATTTTTATAATTTATAAATTTTTTTATTCCAGTTTTATTTAAACTTATTAAAAATTTATTGAGCAAATTAATGGCATTGTATCATTCATTAAAAAAATTTATAAAACTCTTCGGAAATGCATGCAACTTGAATTTTAATATCTTTCTCAGGTGTGGTTTATTTGGTGATATTTTTGAAAGTTCAATTGAATGAAAATTTCAAATTCTATTATTTTTCGCATTAAAATTAAATCTTTCAATTTCATTCATTCGAACATTTAGAATATCAGGAACTTTGTTCACTAAAATTTCTTTAGTTGTTAATTTTGAATAATTCAGATTGCTATTTTCATTTTTAATTTATTTGATATTTTCTTTTTCACTCACATGATTTTCAATTAGAATTCAAATTCAAAATTGTTTTTCAATATTTCTAAGCTCTTGTCCTTCTTTAATGTTAATGAAAGATTTTTTTAAAATAAAAATAAATTCCAAGGGTAAAGGATTTGCTTGCACTCATTTTACAATTAGGCGCGAATGAATATGCCAAAATTATATTTGACGTAAATTCCATTTAATCGAAAATCAAGCAACCAAGTTACTAAATATCATAATTTTTATTTTTCCGATTCGCTTATAAGCAATTTTTTTACAAAAATTTGTTGGATGAAGGAAAATAAACTGAAAATCTTCTCGGTTGAATGAAATTTATGTTCAATAAAATTTGGGGAATTTACTCATTAAACAAAAGCTAAAATAAATTAACTATTTTGTTAAATACCTAAAGGTGAAAAGAATTTATCAAATTTAAAAATAATTTTCACGATTTATTTAAATTGCACATTAAATAAAAATATTTGATTAAAGGTACCAATGGAGGATGAAGACAAGAATGACTTTTCTGGCGACTATACTCTTAATAATCAAGATTATTACGAAGAAGATTACGAAGATGAATAATATTCGACTTAATGTAACTTTTGTTTTTAAAAATTTTAAGTATAAAAAAAAGAGAGAGATAGAGAGAAAAAAAAAACGTTCAAAGCATAAGACTTCCTTTACGTTTAATTACACTTTTTATGTAAAGGTAGCACCTCAAATTCGTGCTAGACGTTTTCCAAGTTTGTTCAAAAACAACTAGCACGTTCCACAACTTTTGTATAAGTAGATTAGAATGTTACAGTTTAGATATTTTACAAATAAATAGCTCTTTTACAAATGCACATTTCCATTCTTTCAATGGTGTCTAGGTCTGTATCTTGGAATTATTCCAGTCGTCGCCGTCAAAATTTCTTCCGAAAAACTATCAAAATTATGAATTGTTGTTCCACCTAAAATTATCTTCGTATCTGGATTGAGACGATTAATATTATGAACAGTTAAACTCTCTTCATAAGTAGCTCCACCGACGATAAAAACTATAATCTCTTGCGGCCTGTTTTCAATCGAATCGAATTAAATTTAAGAATTTTTAATTAATAAATAAATTATAAATTGTTTCCAAAATATCGTACCTTTTTGTCATAACCATATTTCCAAGATAAGGAAATATTTGTAAATTTAATTTTCCTTTCACAGTGTCTTCTAGAGTTTCAGATAAAAGGGGTGAATGTTGGGTGTAAATATTGTCGACACCACTTAAGCCTTTAAAGAGTTTTTTTGTTATTTTAGCGACAGCCTCGTGATTAAATAAATTGCTTTGTCTAGAATTAACACCACTGTATTCCAGTACGTTGTAAATGAGCTAGAACGAAAAAATAAGTGTTATTTTTTAGAGTGAGATTTTTTTAAAGAGTGATGAATTTTTGAAAGTTTGCAACTGATCTTTGTTATATTTGTATAGTTTATTGATAGTGTATTTTAATAATAGATGGAAATAAAATACGGATTGTACCTTGGTGTATTTTTCGGAAACTCCTCGCTTTTTCAACATGTCCAGCAATCCGGTAATGTCATTATTTGTGTGTTTTTCGTAGTGAAGTGCGTACAGCATCACTAATCTTGTTGCATCTTTGTCTCGTACTTTTGGATCATTTAGGAGTTTCTTTATTTTCTGAAGCTGTAAGAATTGAAATTTATAAAATGCGATTAAATACGTTCTTGAACAACAATTAAAACATTTTTTAAATGTTTTGTTTCATTTACGAAATATATAAAAATATTTCAAAATTTGTAAATCTATAAATTTACAAAAAGGTTCTATAAATATTACAAAAGAGATTATTAAATTCTTTAAAATTAAAAAATTTATGAATATTGTTTAAAAAGATAATCTTAAAAATTAAATTTTCAAATTAAGAAACTGAACAAAAAAGTTACAATTCTACTAACGAAAGAAGTATTGGAAAAATTTAGAAATTATTTTCAAAATTAAAACAATGAATATATTTTTTGATAGAAAAATTAAAAAATTATAAAAAACAATGTAGAGTTTAATGTTTTTAAAAAATGAAAAAATAAACAATTTCAAAGAGAAAAAAAACATTTCAAAGAAATAGAAAAAATGATAGAAACATTCTGAAAGAACAAGAAAATAAAAGAAAAAGAAGGAAAATTTAAGAAGAACTTTCAAAGTATTATCAAATTTTTTTTCAACAACCAAAATTTCGAAATATCCAAAACTTCTTAGAAACATTAAGAAAGAGCTTGTGTTATTTTAATTATTACATTTTTAAATTATTTTCAAGCATTTTAAAATAGTCTTAAAAACTTGAAATATTTGAAGTTTTACGAATCTAATAGCTGTATATCATAAATTATTTACATAATAACTGGTGAAAATTGCTTTACATTTTATTAATATTTTTCTCAAATTTGGAATTAATTTACCTGAGTGGAATGTTCACTTTGACAACTGAGTTCCTGCTCGAGTTCTGAAACTTCGAGCAAATTATGCTCGCCAACCATCGTAGAAAGTTCTCCTACGAGTGTTATATGTTTAGAAACTGTTCCAGACATTTTTTTAAACAGAGGATACGTCTCGACAAAGTTTTTCATATCCGCTATACTTTCCACTTTTTGATGCTTTTTTGCACGTTTTTGAAAATCGTCCATCAACTCTTTCATAGTCTGTCCAATTTCTCCAAAATTCAAGTACAAATTCTATTTAAAAAATATTAATTAATAGTTTTTTTTTTACTAATAAAAAAAGCGATTTTTCATTTCCTTAGAAAATTTCTGAATCGAATTTTTAAGTTTTTAAATAATCCAATTAATAATAACAGGAATCACAGCCCCCCCCCCACTTTTTTTAAAACAAAAATCACCTAAAATCAATATTTTTCTTCTCTTTTACCCTTATTTTCCCTTTTTTTTTAAAAAAAAAATCACCTAAAATTAGTCTATTACATATAAAATCAAGATTTTTCTGCCATTTGAGCTTTATTTTTCAATATGTGTCTGTTTTTTCCACTTTTCATGTTTTATTTATATCATTTTAATAACAAAAATTTATATTAAAAATGAAAATTCGATGTGAAATTGTTTTTCATAATTTTCTGAACATTTATTCTTCTTCTTTCTATGTCACCGCTAATTTAAACTTGTATGATTTTTTGTTATAAAATTATTTTCGTTTTGTTGAGAACCAATTTAACTGCATTTACAGAAAATAAGATTAATATAAAAATTAAAATTAAAAATTAAAATTTAATTCTATCAATACAAAAATTACTTAAAATATTCATGCGAAGAAATTTAAATTGATTGATATTTTGATTATTGGAAATTGAGATTTTTAAAATTTCAAAATGATTATTTACTAATGAAAATCTAAATTACTAGTTAAGCATCGATATATTTAGGTTTTAATTTATTGAAGTTTCAACTAAATATTTCAATTTCAATTGATAAATAAAAGTTTTAATTTATACTTATTTTAATGAAACTAATTTTTATTTTACCATTATATGAATATAAATCACTGCATCTTCTAACCCAAAACTTTCATTGATGCAATAATAACTCATTCAAATTTTTATTGGTTTAGGCTTCACTTGTATCTAAATTTGAATCAATTATTTTTTTAAATATTTAATTATTTTAGTAATTTAGTAATTTTTTATTCCAATTATTATTTTCTTACAATTTCAATTTAATTGTTTAATCTTCAATTTATTTCTTTAATTTTTAATTATTATCTTTTATTTTTAATTACATTTTTCGTTTTTCAATTATTTTACTCAATATTAAATAATTCCCGCATTTTCTCAGTTAACAATTATTTTCTTGAAATTTTAATATAATTCTTCAATTTCAAATTGATTTAATCAATTTTCACTTATTTTCTACAATTTTTCTCATAATTTTCTCAGTTTTTAATTGACAATTTATTATTCTCCTTCAATTTTATGATTATTCATTAATTTAAAAAAAAAAGTAGTTCGAATACCGATTACTCTCACCCTTTTTCGGTTTTATTTGGTTAATTGTTCAATTTTTTTTTTTTTTTTTGAAGTAAATTATTTTCGTCAATATAATATCGATTATTTTTTTGAAATTTCGATTTAATTCTTAATTTTCCAATTTATTTCTTCTTTTTTTAATTATTTTATTTAATTTTCAATTATTTTTATAGATTTTCAATTAATTCCTCAATATTAAATAATTTTCTGATTTTTTCAATTATTTTTTTCACTTATAAAAATTGTTTCAAATTTTCAATTAAAATATTCAATTCTAAAACTATTCTCTGCCATTCTCAGTTATTTTCTCTAAATTTAAATTCCACTTTTCAATTTTCAATTATTTTAGTATTAAAAAATTATCGTTTTTTTTCTATTATTTTTTTCGATTATCAATAAGGTTTTTTGAATTTTAAATGCAATTGTTCGATTATTTTCTTTAATTTTTAATTCCGTCCTTCAGTTTTTAATTGTTTTCTACAGTTTTAAATTCTTTTCTTCAATATTCATTAATTCTCGGCTTTTTTCAATTACTTTTATCGATTTTTAAGTATATTCTGTAAAATCCAATTCCATTCTTTAATTTTTAATTGCTTTCTTCAATTTTCAATTATTTTTTAGAATTTTCTTTTTCAATTCATTTGTTAAATGAGCAATTATTTCCAAGAATTATTCCAAAAAAATATCTTTATTTTTCAATTTCTAATTATTTTCATTACATTTTTTTTTTTAATTTTTTCAATTATTTTTTTTTGTTGTTGTCTATTAATCTCGCGATTTTTCGAATTTATTTTTCAGTTGTTAATTATTGCTTTTATAACAGTTAATTATTTTCGTCATATTGTAGTTTTTCTTTTAATTAATAATTATTTTTTTGAAATTTCCATTTAATTATTTAATTTCCAGTATATTTCATAAAATTTTAATTATTTCCTTCAATTCTCAAATACCTTCTTTAATTTTCAATTATTTTGATGGGGTTTAAATTAATTCTTCAATATTTAATAATTCTCGGATTTTTTTAATTATTTGTTTCACACATAAAAATTGTTTTAAAATTTTAATTCAACTATTCAGATCTAAAACTATTCTCTTCAATTCTAAATTATTTCCTTCACATTTAAATTCCATTTTTCAATTATTTATTTTAATATTAAAAAATAATCGCCTTTTTTCTATTATTTTTTTAGAATTTTCATTAAGTTTTTTAACTTTAAATACAATTGTTAAATTATATTCTTTAATTTTTAATTCCGTCCTTCAGTTTTTAATTGTTTTCTACAGTTTTAAATTCTTTTCTTCAATATTCATTAATTCTCGGCTTTTTTCAATTACTTTTATCGATTTTTAAGTATATTCTGTAAAATCCAATTCCATTCTTTAATTTTTAATTGCTTTCTTCAATTTTCAATTATTTTTTAGAATTTTCTTTTTCAATTCATTTGTTAAATGAGCAATTATTTCCAAGAATTATTCCAAAAAAATATCTTTATTTTTCAATTTCTAATTATTTTCATTACATTTTTTTTTTAATTTTTTCAATTATTTTTTTTGTTGTTGTCTATTAATCTCGCCATTTTTCGAATTTATTTTTCAGTTGTTAATTATTGCTTTTATAACAGTTAATTATTTTCGTCATATTGTAGTTTTTCTTTTAATTAATAATTATTTTTTTGAAATTTCCATTTAATTATTTAATTTCCAGTATATTTCATAAAATTTTAATTATTTCCTTCAATTCTCAAATACCTTCTTTAATTTTCAATTATTTTGATGGGGTTTAAATTAATTCTTCAATATTTAATAATTCTCGGATTTTTTTAATTATTTGTTTCACACATAAAAATTGTTTTAAAATTTTAATTCAACTATTCAGATCTAAAACTATTCTCTTCAATTCTAAATTATTTCCTTCACATTTAAATTCCATTTTTCAATTATTTATTTTAATATTAAAAAATAATCGCCTTTTTTCTATTATTTTTTTAGAATTTTCATTAAGTTTTTTAACTTTAAATACAATTGTTAAATTATATTCTTTAATTTTTAATTCCGTCCTTCAGTTTTTAATTGTTTTCTACAGTTTTAAATTCTTTTCTTCAATATTCATTAATTCTCGGCTTTTTTCAATTACTTTTATCGATTTTTAAGTATATTCTGTAAAATCCAATTCCATTCTTTAATTTTTAATTGCTTTCTTCAATTTTCAATTATTTTTTAGAATTTTCTTTTTCAATTCATTTGTTAAATGAGCAATTATTTCCAAGAATTATTCCAAAAAAATATCTTTATTTTTCAATTTCTAATTATTTTCATTACATTTTTTTTTTTAATTTTTTCAATTTTTTTTTTTTGTTGTTGTCTATTAATCTCGCGATTTTTCGAATTTATTTTTCAGTTGTTAATTATTGCTTTTATAACAGTTAATTATTTTCGTCATATTGTAGTTTTTCTTTTAATTAATAATTATTTTTTTGAAATTTCCATTTAATTATTTAATTTCCAGTATATTTCATAAAATTTTAATTATTTCCTTCAATTCTCAATTACCTTCTTTAATTTTCAATTATTTTGATGGGGTTTAAATTAATTCTTCAATATTTAATAATTCTCGGATTTTTTAAATTATTTGTTTCACACATAAAAATTGTTTTAAAATTTTAATTCAACTATTCAGATCTAAAACTATTCTCTTCAATTCTTAATTATTTCCTTCACATTTAAATTCCATTTTTCAATTATTTATTTTAATATTAAAAAATAATCGCCTTTTTTCTATTATTTTTTTAGAATTTTCATTAAGTTTTTTAACTTTAAATACAATTGTTAAATTATATTCTTTAATTTTTAATTCCGTCCTTCAGTTTTTAATTGTTTTCTACAGTTTTAAATTCTTTTCTTCAATATTCATTAATTCTCGGCTTTTTTCAATTACTTTTATCGATTTTT
The DNA here is from genome assembly GCA_037103525.1 of Ganaspis brasiliensis. Lineage (NCBI taxonomy): Eukaryota > Metazoa > Arthropoda > Insecta > Hymenoptera > Figitidae > Ganaspis > Ganaspis brasiliensis. The sequence continues at coordinate 3,503,645 of JAZKLR010000254.1, read as the reverse complement.
AAGTATATTCTGTAAAATCCAATTCCATTCTTTAATTTTTAATTGCTTTCTTCAATTTTCAATTATTTTTTAGAATTTTCTTTTTCAATTCATTTGTTAAATGAGCAATTATTTCCAAGAATTATTCCAAAAAAATATCTTTATTTTTCAATTTCTAATTATTTTCATTACATTTTTTTTTAATTTTTTCAATTATTTTTTTTGTTGTTGTCTATTAATCTTGCCATTTTTCGAATTTATTTTTCAGTTGTTAATTATTGCTTTTATAACAGTTAATTATTTTCGTCATATTGTAGTTTTTCTTGAAGTTTCAATTATTTTTTTCAATTTTAATTAATTTTTACGATTTTTTATTCATTTGTTAAATGTGCAATTATTTTCAACCATTATTCATATATAATTTTCTTGATTTTTCAATTTGCAATTATTTTCTTTAAATTTAATATTTTTTGTTGCATTTTTTCAATTTTTTTCCAATTATCTATTAATCTAGTCATTTTTCAAATTTTGTTATCAATTGACAATTATTTTCGTCATTTTTTAACTATTTCTTAGAATTATTAATTATTTTATGCATTTTTCACTTATTTCCTACAATTTTTTCAATTTTCAATTATTTCATAAAATTTTTATAATTTTTCTTTAATTTTTTAAATCATTTTGTTCGGTTGTGTATTAATTAATCTAGCCATTTTTTGAATTTTGTTTGCAATTGTCAATTATTTTTGTCATTTATTAATTATTTTTTTCAAATTTTAATTTAATTCTTACATTTTCTATTTACTTCCTCAATTTTTTATTATTTTCTTCAATAATTTCAATTTTTTTTTCAACTATTTTATTTAAATTTTATATATTTACTGTTTAATTTTTTAAACTATTCTTTTAAATTGTGTATTTATGTAGCCGTTTTTTTAATTTTGTTATCAACTGTATTATTTTCGTCATTTTTCAGAAATATTTTTCAATTTCCTAATTTTCATTATTTGAATTTGCAAAAATTTATAGTTTTAAATGACCACAAAGAAACCGCTGTGATCCCTGTAATTAATAATTCAATAATCTAACTAAGAAACTGACTCACGTTCTCATAAAATTCGTCATGCTGAGCACTAATAACAACTTCTTGAAGTTCTTTAGAAATTCCTTTAACATGAGACAAATCAACCCTATTATTATTAATTGTCAAAAGTTCGTGGACCATCGCTTGATAAGTCCACTGATTGAGTAAAGGCGTAACAGGATCATCTCTTCTGTCAACAATCAAAAGAACGGAATTAGATTCTTCTCGGAATTTGAAAGAGTTCGATTCTCGAGTCAAAACCTCGCGAATTCTTTCAGCTAGTCTTTTAGCCATTTCTGAACTGCTTTGGTATCGGATATAGGGACATTTTTTCAGTGACAAAAGGACGGCTGTTATTCCTTGAACTGTTCTGTGCAGATTTCCTGGATTCCAAGTCAAACCTGATAAATTAATCAAATTAATCATTAATTTTCGATAACTGGACCTTAAAAAAAGTGTAAATATTTATATTTTTAAATATAAATTTATATTTTTATACTTATATATTTTTTTTGAGCTTAATTTTTAATTTACTTTAAACTAAATTACCTTGGGAGCACGCACTTATTCCAAGTGAAAATAAATGAGGACTGACAGCCAAATAATCAGCATAATATTCGTGAACTTCTCTAACAACTTCTTGTTCATCGCTCTCTGCCAATAGTTTAATATCAGCTTTTGCTATAATATTACTAAAATCTGAAATTAAATTAATTGTGAAAAAAATAAATTTTGTTCTCTCATCCTTTTAAAGCAAATAAGATTCTAAAAAATAAAAGACGTGGTAGAAAATATTTCTTTAATATTCTATTTACACTACTGGACAGAATTGTGGGACCACCTATTTTTAAGATGCATGAAAAACGTATTAAAAAGTAAAAAGTATAAAAACTAAAAAATTTTTTTCGTATTTTCTAAGAGCTAATAAAATTCTAAGAAGAATAAGATCAAAAAGAAATTATTTAGTTAATATTCCATAAATTTTTGCAAATTTAAATGACGAAAATTACGAAATTAAAAAATATAGCCAAAAAATTACGAAAATAATTTACAATAAACAAAATTCGAAAAGAAAATACATACATAAATTGAAAATGTAAGAACTAAATTAAAATTTGAAAAAAATAATTAATAAATGAAAAGAAATTACAAAATGACGAAAATAATTTCGAATTGAAAACAAAATTTTAAAAAATGGCTAAATTAATACACAATTAAACAAAATAATTTAAAAATCCAAAGAATAATTATAAAATTTTAAAATAACAAATAAAAATTAAAAAATTGTAAGAAATAATTCATAATTGCGGAAAATAATTAATAATTGAGGAAGATAGTTAAAAAATGACATGAATAATTGGCAATTGAAAAATAAATTCGAAAATGGTGAGATTAATACACAACTGAAAAAAAATAATTGAAAAAACTAAGAAAGAAATATAAAATTTGAAGAAAATTGCAAATTAAAAAATTAAGAAATTCATTGGAATAATTCTTGGAAATAATTGCACATTTAACAAATGAATTGGAAACAAAATTAAAAGTGAAAAAAAAATAATTGAAAATTGAAGAAAACAATTAAAAATTAAGAATAGAATTGAAATTTAAAGAATATGCTTAAAAATTGAAAAAAAAGTAATTAAAAAAAGCAGAGAATTAATGAATATAACAGAAAATAATTGAAAACTGAAGAATGGAAATAAAAATTTAAAAATGATATTAAAAATTGAAGAAAATAATTCAACAATTGTATTTAAAATTAAAGAAACTTAATGATCTTCGAAAAGAAAGTAAAATAAAGACGATATTTTTTTAATATTAATGAAAATAATTGAAATTTGAAAAAGGGAATTTAACTTGAAGAAACTGTGATTTTTATTGTTTTATTAAATTGAAAATTACTTCTGAAAGAATTAACTTTTTTTAATATTCTAAGGCTTGTTTGATAGTAATTTCTTACTTTTGTTTGTTTTAAATAAGATACTTTTTAAAAAGTGAGTTTAAATTGATTAAAATTTAAATTTATATATATTAATTCAAATAATTTTAATTTCATTAATAAATAAATCTATATTTTTTTCTGTAAATTATTATTATTATTATTATTATTATTATTATTCTCTTTAATTATTTTAGTCATTTTGTAATTTTTCTTCCAATTATCAACTATTTTCGGAAATTTTCAATTTTATTTTTTAATCTTCAATTTATTTATTTAATTTTTAATTATTTTATTCAATTCTCAATTATTTTCATCAATTTACAATTGCATTCTTAGTTTTTAAATTATTTTATTCAAAATTCAATTCTCGCATTTTCTCAATTATGAATTATTTTCTTGAAATTTTAATACACTTCTTCAATTTCCAATTGATTTCTTCAATTTTATCATTTATTTTCTACAATATTTTGCATAATTTTCATCAGTTTTCAATTGACAGTTCATTTTATTCTCCTTCAATTTTATCATTAACCACAAATTTTAAACATTTTTTTGTTCGAATGCCGAATATTCTCACCATTTCTCCAGTTTTTTTTTCAATTTTTTATTATTTTTTAATTCAATTATTTTTTTAATAGTTAATTTCCTCAATAATGAATTATTTTCGTCATATTGTAATTTTTTTTTAATTTTCAATTCTTTTCTTGAAATATCCATTTAATTCTTTAATTTCCAAATTATTTCTTAAATTTTTAATTATATTCTTCAAATTCCTCAATATTATCTTTAAATTTCAATTATTTTTATCGATTTTCAATTAAATCCTCAATATTCAATAATTCTAGGATTTTTCCAATTGTTTTTTTCACTCATAGAAATTATTTTAAAATTTCAATTCAATTATTTAATTCTAGAACTATTCTCTACAATTCTAAGTTATTGTCTTCATATTTAAATCCCACTTTCCAATTGTTTTCTTTAACATTAAAAAATTATCGCCTTTTTTCTATTATTCTTTTCAATGATCATTAAGTATCTTTAATTTTAAAAACAATTTATTGTTCAATTATTTTCTTTCTTTTTTAATTCCATTCTTCAATTTTTATTTCTATTCTTCAATTTTTTATTGTTTTCTTCTACATTAATTAATTCTCGGCTTTTTTCAATTACCTTTTTTTAATTTTTAAGAATATCCATTAAATTTCAATACTGTTCCTTAATTTTTAATGGCTTTCTTCAGATTCAATTATTTTATTCGATTTTCAATCCAGCTGTTAAATGTGCAATTATTCCCAACAATTATTCCTATAAATTCTTTAAATTTTGTAATTATTCTTTAATTTTTTAAAATTATTTTCTTCATTTCTCAATTATTTTCATTAATATTTAATTATTTTAGTCATTTTGTAATTTTTCTTTCAATTATCAACTATTTTCTTCGATTTTCAATTGCATTCTTCGTTTTTCAAATATTTTATTCAAAATTCAATAATACTTGCACTTTCTCAATTATCAAATATTTTCTTAAAATTTCAACACAATTGTTCAATTTCCAATTGATTCCTTTAATTTTATTTATTTATTTATTTATTTATATAAAGATAGTTATATACAGATAATTTTCATTTATATTTTTATAGTTTTTTTTTATTATTTTCATCAGTTTTCAATTGACAATTTATTATTCTTCTTTAAATTTATGATTATTCACCAATTAAAATTTTTTTTTTTAATAGTTAATTATTTTCGTCATATTGTGATTTTTGTTAAATTATCAATTATTTTCTTGAAATTTCCAATTAATTCTTTAATTTCCAATTTATTTCTTCAATTCTCAAATATTTTCTTTAATTTTCAATTATTTTTATCGATTTTCAATTGATTCCTCAATATTGAGTAATTCTAGGATTTTTTCAATTATTTTGTTTACTCGTAAAAGTTGTTTTAAAATTCCAATTCAATTATTCAATTCTAGAACTACTCTCTTCAATTCTCAATTATTTTTTTCAAGTTAAATTCCCTTTTTCAATTTTCAATTATTTTCATTAACATTTTCATTTTTCCATTATTTTCTTGAATTTTTAATAACATTTTTCAATTTTTATTTCCATTATCCAGTTATCAATTCTTTTCTTATATATTCATTAATTCTCTGCTTTTTTTAATTACTTTTTTTCAATTTTTAAGTATATTCTTTAAATTTCAATTCCATTTTTAATTTTTAATTGTTTTCTTCGATTATCAATTATTTTTTTAAATTAAATTTTTTTTTCTATTCATTTCTTAAATGTGCAATTATTTCCAAGAATTATTCCAATGAATTTCTTAATTTTTTTATTTGCAATTTTCGTCAAATTTTATATTTCTTTCTTAATTTTTTCAATTATTTTCTTTTCAGTTGTGTATTAAACTCGACATTTTTCGAATTTTGTTTTTAATTGACAATTATTTATGTCATTTTTTAACTATTTTCTTCAATTATTAATTATTTTCCGCAATTTTCAATTATTTCCTACAATTTTTTAACTTTTAATTGTTATTTTAAAATTTTATAATTATTCTTTGGTTTTTTAAATTTGTTTGTTTAATTGTGTATTAATTTACCCATTTTTTTAAATTTTATTTTTAATTGGCAATTATTTTTGTCATTTTGTAATTTTTTTTTATTTATTAATTTTTTTTTCAAATTTTAATTTAGTTCTTACATTTTCAATTTATGTATGTAGGTATTTCTTTTTCGAATTTTGTTTTTAACTGTCAATTATTTTCTTCATTTTTCAGCTATATTTTTTAATTTCGTAATTTTCGTTATTTGAATTTGCAAAAATTTATGGTTTTAAATTGACCAACAATTTATCATGAATTACAGTTAAAATAAGCCTTTAAACATTAAAAAACAATACTTATTTCAGAAGCAATTTTCAATTTAATAAAACAATAAAAATGACAGTTTTTTTTAAAATATCTAATGGAAACATTAACTAAATAATTTCTTTTAGATCTTATTTTCCTTAGAATTTTATTAGCTTTTAGGAAATAAGAAGAAAAAATTGTAATTTCCTTACTTTTTACGTTTAAAGACGTTTTTCATGAATCTCAAAATCGGTGGTCCAACAATTCTGTCCGGTAAAATGTAGGTATTTAAAAAATTGTTATTTTCCATGTTTAGTTAAAATTTTAATTACTTCTGAAGTAATTGATGTTTGTAGAATTTTATATATTAATATTAATATATGTAAAAAAATTTGTGTACATCTTCAATAATTTTTATCTCCAAGACAAATTTTTAGCTAAAATTGGACGATTTTTTAGAATAAAATTTGGTTACTCTATGTTATTAATTTCTACTTACAAATAAGTATTTTTTCTTAATATAATTAACAATAAATCGAATATAAACAAAATTTTAATGATTAAAAACCACAGATTTTCTATACCTATTAACAGTCGTTTTATACTTACAAATATAATAAACTCCGTATTTTGGATTTCGTAATTCATTGCACAATAAAGCAACATTTTCTTTGGTCGGTCTAACAAAAACAATACATTTTAAATGTTTTAAACCTTCACTGCGAACAGTGGCATCGATTCGTTCAAATAAATAAACTTCTTTCATCAAAATTTCTGATTGACTGTACACCAAACTGACAATGCTGATCTACAAAACAATAATAGTTTTATATTTTTAGTTAACAAGGACAAGAAAAACGTATTTACACCTGAAATTTAGGAAAAGAAGGAAAACGGGCATGCTAAATATAACCTCAAAATTCATATTTATTACCGTTTGTTTGTCCATTAAAAGAACTTTCATTCCCGGACCACTTTCCTCTGTCATTTTTGTGATATAAAACTTTAATGCCGTCACTACATTCATCTTGTCAGATAATTAATTGGATTAATTTATTTATTTTTGAACACTTTAAACAATCTAACTTGTCAGAATGACGGGCGTGGCCATAGACTCTGTATAGATAAACATTGACGATTTTTGGCGCGAAACAAAATCCTCCGTTACTGCAGACAATATTTCAAAATTTGATTTAACTTCATTTTGATTAAAAAATACCTATCAAATTATTCGAATTCAGTTGATCTAAATTTTATTTATTGTTAAAATGATATAATTTTTAATCCACCTAAATAAGTGTCAAATTATCAATAAAAAAAATAAATAAAATAACCTAAATTTCCTATTGATTTTTTTAAATAAAGAACAATGAAAAAAGGTTTTAGAATGTTTAAAAATTCTATAATAAAAATAACGAAAAAAATTCTGAAAATAATTTAAAACGAATAAATTTAAAGGTAACAAATTTTGGAAATATTTTTACTAAGTATAAAAATTATAAATAAAGAAACAAAAAGTTAGATAATGTAAATAAAATACGTAAATGTAGAAAAGTGATAAAATATGCAAAAGTGAAAAAATATATTAAGAACAACTTTAAAAAAACGAAAAAATCTAAAAACATTAGAAATAAATTTAGGAAAAGATCCTGAAAAGTTAAATTTTGAAACAAAATCAAGAATTAAAACACGAAAAAGATTTACATTTCAATTGTTAAATAATTATCAAAATCATTATAAAAAGTAAATCGACAGTTATTAATTTCTTTTCTAATTAATTAATTGATTTAGTTCAGTTTTTAATTATTTTCATTGTTTTTCACTTTTCCCCCTTAATCTTAAATCTACGCACATTTCAATTATTTTTTACCATTTTTTCAATTTTAATTATTTTCTGTTCGACGATAAAACAATTTCATAATTTATTGCTAAATGTCATACTATTTATGTCAAAATGAAACTAATTTTTTTAATTCACCATTATTATTTTCATTTTGCAATTATTATCTTCAATTTTTAATCATTTTCATTATTTCGGAATTAATATCCTCAACTTTTAAATATATATATATATATACATATATATACATTTTCAATTATTTTGTTCAATATTCATTTATTTTTATCATTTTGTAATTATTTTCTGCATCTTTTAATTATTTTTCAATTGATTTCCTAAATTTTCAGTTATTATCTCAAATTTAGATTATTGTCTTTAATTTTCAACTTTTTAAACGAGTTTTCAATTATTTTCTTTTGCTTAAAAATAAATTCTTTACATTTTCTATTATTTTCTTCAATTTCTAATTATTTTAATTCTTTTTGCATAATTTTTAAGAATTTCAATTATTTATCTGAAATTTTCATTGTTTTCATCATATTTCAATTAATTTTACGAAATTGCAATTATTTTTACCATATTTTAATAATTTTTTAATCATATTTTAATAATTTTTTTTAAATCTTAAATTATTTTTATCATTTTTCAATTATATCCCTAAATTCTTAATTAGGTATTATTTTTTTTTGTAAAATAATTTTTTAAGATTTTTAAGTATTTTTCTCAATTTTCAATCATTTTATTGAATTTTTAATTATTTTCATTTGTTTTCATAATTTCGAAAAAAATGATAAATTATTTTAAATTTCAATTTTTTTTATCTTCCTTCAATTCTTTTCTTCAATTTTAACTTATTCGCATTTTTTTCAATTAATTTATCAGATTTTCAAGTATTTTTCTCAAATTTCAATTATTAGTATTTATTTTTAAAAAATTCTGCAACTTTTTCAAATATTTATTTAAAATTTTATTGATTTTCTTCAACTTATCATTGTTTTGATCATATTTCAATTTTTTTACACAATTTTTAATTATTCTTATTTTTAAAAATTATTTTCTAAGATACCCAAACAGGTATCTTTCTCAAATTTCACATTTTTTTCTTTACTTGTTAATTATTTTCCATTTTTTATATAATTTCAAAAATTTTTAACTATTTATCCGATATTTCTATTTAATTCGATTTTAAATAATACTATTTTTTTTATTATTTTCTTCGATTTTAAATTTCTTACGTTCTTTTTCAAAATTTCCAAAAAATTTTTAATTATTTATCTGACGTTTCCATTCCTTTATTCAATTTTCAATTATATCTATGATTTTCTCATATTTTAAGTATATTCTCTATTTTTTACAATTATTTCTCTCAAATTAAAAATAGTTGTCTTCAAATTTAAATTCTGTTTTTTTTTCATTTATTTTCTCTAATTTTTAATTATTTTCTTTTTTTTCAATGAACTCTTAAAACTTTTAAGTATATTTCTATAATTTTCTTAACCTTTTCTTTATTTAAAATAAAGTATATAATTTTTTCAATTATTTTCTCAAATCTTAATTACCTTATTTAATTTCAATAATTATATAATTTATACATTATTTTCTTCAATTATCAATCATTCTCATTACTTTTGAAGTAATTTCCTAAATTTTGAATTATTTTTATCATACTATATCAATTATTTCCCTCAATTTGTAATTATTATTCTCATTTTGTAAAATCATTATTTAAGATTTTTAACCATTTTTCGAAAATTTCAATTATTTTCATTTGTCTTCATCATTTTCAAGTTTTTTTATAAATTATCTTAAATTTCAATTATTTTTAGCTTTCTTCAATTATTCTATTTTTTTTCAATTAATATCTCAAATTTCAATTAATTTTATTTATTTAACAAAAATTCTAAAATTTTCTTAATTATTTATTTCAAATTTAATACATTTTTTTCAACTTATCATTATTTTATTTTATGTTTCAATTCTGTGGCTGAAAGGCAGAACATCATAACTGCATTTTCATTGTTTTGAGAAAAATCTGTTTTTGTTTTTTTTCTTGGTTTCGTAAAATCAAAAAATTAACCAATATTTTTGATGTTTGGCATTGTATCCTATTTTCTAGTGTAGTTTTTACATCTGTTTATCAATTTTAATAAAATATAAACGCTTCAAAGAAGAATATCAATTCTTTTTTTCGATTTGAATGCAGTTATGTTGTTATGTTATTAATTATTTTCTACGTAAATAAACATTTAAATCACTTTACCGTTATGAAACTTTAAAGAGCATTACTTAATAAACTCAAATCTGATATTATCTCAAATTCGATAAAATGTTAGTTATGATGTTATGCCTTTCAGCCACAGAATTATTTTCTTAAGTTTCAAATTTTAAAATTATTTTTCAATTATTTTCCCCATCTTTTAATTATTTTTCAAGTAATTTTCTAAAATTTCAGTTATTATCTCAAATTTCGATTATTGTCTTCTATTTTCAATTTTTTATACGATTTTTCAATTATTTTCTTTTCCTTAAAAACAAATTCTGTAATTTATCTATTATTTTCTCCAATTTATAATTATTTTCATTATTTTGCCATAATTTTCAAAAATTTCAATTATTTAACTGAAATTTTAATAACTTTTATCATATTACAATTATTTTCTTCAATTTTTTATAATTTTCATTTGTTTCCATTATTTCTAAAAATTTGTATTAATTATCTTATATTTCACAATTATTTTTAGCTTCCTTGAATTTTCTTTGTCAATTTTTAATTAATCTCATTTATTTCAATCAATACTTATATCAGATTTACAAGTAAAATAACATAATTACATTGATTTTTTTAACTTATCATTGTTTTTATCAGATTTTAATTATTTTCATAAGTTTCAAATATTAAAATAATTTTTCAATTATTTTCACCAATTTTTGATTTTTATTCTTATTTTTCAAAATAATTTTCTATGATTTTTGAAAAATTTTCTCAAATTTAAATTATTTTCTTTCATTTTAAAATTAAAATTGTTCATAATTGTTATATTTAATAATAATTTTCACACTTCTTTGACTTATAGTTAGTTTGTAATAATAATTATTTTGTTATTTATCCATTTTTATTTCAATAAATTGTTTGTGTTTCAAAATAGTGGAGTTCATTCAAATATAACAAATTCTTATAAATTCTTCAGAAGGAGAATATTCTTGGCTATACCTATTCTCGAGAATGTAACCAGATTTTAAATTACCGAGAATTTTGCAACTCTAAATATCGGGTACATACATTTAAATTAATTTCTAACAATGTGTCTAAAGTCACGAAAAAAGTTATCTAGATTCACGTCTACTACACGTCCTTAATTTAAATAAATGAAATAAAAATTTCGAGGTGGTTCAACTTCAATAAAACACATTTTTTATAAATTCACAACAGTAGCATTTATAAATTTTTTCATAGAACAAGATTTTGAAATTAAATTTCACACTTTTTTCTTTCGAACACAGAGAACGTAAATAAAAGAGTAATTTTTAAAACAAGTAAAAAAATTACTGACATTGAAAATTGTGGTCAAGTACCTGCTACTCACAAATAGAAGTTTCTTGTTTAAAACTATAATTTACACTGTACATGAGTATTTTAAAGGATCGAAGTATCCTCGTATTTAATATATAATATATTAATAAATACTTTATACAGTTTAGGGTCTTAGTAAGTAATAAAAACTAATTAACGTAAGTTTATCATATAAAAAAAATAATTTTAACTCTGATAATAAGTCTTATTTTACGTTAAAATAATTGGCGGCTCTTCTGATGGAGGTAAAACGTTTGTCTCTTGCGTTTCGACTATTTTACTTCGAATGATATTTCCATCAGCGTCCATCTCATCAATAGAAATCAAAATATTGGAAATTACCGGCATCGACCTTCCTAATCCGTGAGTTTCTCCTTCATCTATTTCCAATACTCCTTCCATTTCTAAATCATCTTCTCTTGACTTATCTTGACCTTCAGTCACCTGAAAAAATTAAAAGGATTTTTAAACAACTCAATTAATAAATAGTATAATTTTTTTAAAATAGAAAAATAAATCAATAAATCAATAAATGGGTAATTCTACCAAAAGTGATTTAGTTAAAATTTAGCGTTTACTTCTTATTTTTTTTTTTTTTTTTTAGTAAATAATAAAGTCATAATAAATAGCATTTAATAGCATAAATAAATAACAATGCTTTGAAGAGTATAACCTTTTTTTTTATGGTTTACTAAAAATTAAATTTTTTTAAATATATATTTCAGTTTTTAAAAAATAAGATATAAACATTTTAAGAATTAATATCTTAAATATTGTGTTTTCGTTAACTGTCGCTCGTTAAGTAAATAAAATTTAAACTCTTAACTCTTAGAAAATAATTTTGCAAAATAGTAAAATAAGATTTTCAAATATTATTCTAAATAATCCTGCAAAAGAAATTTTGAAAAATCTAAAAAAAATTTAGTATTAAATTGTATATAAAAAAGTGGAACTCTCAGTAGAATCATCCAAATGAATAATAAAGAGCGATAAATTACTTCTACGTAAACATCAGATGCTTGAGTTATTTTTAAAGTGTAGTTCTTCTCTGGAACAATAAATTCAGCATTTGGCTTGTTGTTATTATTATTATTATTATTGACTTTTTTAGGTGTTGGATATATTTCTCCCTCTTCATGAAATTCTAATCTTGCAGTTTGAACTCTGTAGCATCCATCAACGTCTCTTTTATATTGAAATCGTTTGTGTCCAATATTTGATTGCATATGATGCACATCGATCAAGTGCTTCGATAGTCTATAACTTTTTTGGTACTTAACAGGACATTCGTGACAACAATACCATCTTATATCTTGGCAGTGAATTTTCTCCATGTGTCTGCAAAAATTAAATTCAAATTAAATCAATGAAATTCATCAATCGATTTTTTTTTGTAAATGTGCTTCAATAATGAAAATAACAATTTAAAAAATAAAATGTTTAAAATATAAAATTTATTGGATACAAATATACGAATTATTAATAATGTATATTTAGGGTGATTTATGATTTTCAAATTCTTCAAATTTCCGGATCACAAACTACAATTTTGCCGGAATTGTTTCTTTAATGATTAATGGCTGTAAAATTTAAATATTAAGTGATTTGAAAGAAGTGTTAAAAAGAGCAGTTTTAAAATTAAATTAGTTTGAGAATGAACTAAAAAAACCCAATAAAAAATTAATATAGGATTTTAAAATTTCAGAAAGTCTATAAAACAATTTGGTAAATCTTTACGAAAAAGTAGAGATTAAAATAAGTTACAAAGACCGAAAGATTAAGAAAAAGTGAGAAAATGACAAACAAAATATTTAAAATCTTATAAATGTGAAAATATGAAAATCGTGAAAAAGAAACTAAAAAATAAAAAAATGTAAAAATAAAATACTAGAATGAGAAAATTCTTTAAAATTAAAAAAATTGTAAAGGTTATTAAAAAAAATTTAAAAGCAGATCAAAACAATTTAGAAAAATTTAAAAGCTTATGAAAAAATGGAAAAAGCAAAAAAAAGTAAGAAAATTAAAGAATTATTAAAAATTTCTAAAAAAATCTTTACAAAATTAATAATATTTAATGAAAAATGAAACAAATCTTTTAAAAAACCTACAAATTATAAAAGGAATTATAAAATTATAAAAAAAATCTTATTACAGAATTTAAAGCGTAGTAGAAATTAAAAAAATTACAGAAAACTGTGAAAAAAGTAACAATAGTTTGTATACGTAATAATTATAATTAGAATTATTATAAAGAGAAAAATCTATAAAATAAAAAAAATTACTAGGAAGCAAAAAAAGAACTAATAAATAATATTAAATTACTAGAAAGTGACAAAATAAATAGAAAATTGTAAGAGATAATTTGGACATAAAGAAAAAAATTGAAAAGTAAATAAATAATTGAAAAAAAAAATACTGGGAAATTTTAAAATAACTCAAAAGTGTAGAAAATAACCAAAAAATCGATTTAAGAACATTAGAAATTTAGAGAAATTGATAAAAAATCAAAAATTAAATAAGCAACTAGGAATGCAGATAAGTAACTAGAAATAAAAGAAAACCTTTTAAAAAGAGAAAAGTATTAAAAAACGAATAAATAGAAAATGCAAGAAAAATTAATTTGAAATTTAAGAAAAACCAGTAGTAAACTAAGAAAAATACACTAATAAAAGTTTAAAAAAAAATCCTTTTAGAAATTGAAAAAATTACTATAAAGTAAAAAAATGTAATAACTAGAAATTAAAGAAAATAACCAGAATTAATTAGAAATGATAAAAAAAATCTTTGAAATAAAGATAAAATACGAAAAGTCATTAAACAATTACAAACTAAGAAAAAAAGTAATAATTATTATCAAATATAAATTTTTGTTTTTGGGATTAAATTTTTTTCGAGATCTCCTTCTTCCGCTTTGAAAAACAAGAATGAAAATCCGCATTTTTTACTAAAGAGAGTTTTTAGGATACCGAATTCTTATTGAATAGAATTATCATGTTACAAAATTTATTTTTAATCAACTTTTTGCTTAAAAAAATTCGAATTAAACTGAACTTTCTTTATCAAAATTCTCATTCAACAGAATTTTGTGTAAGTTTCAAGATGAGCTTGTAATCTTAAGTAAATTATTAAAAATTAAGATTTGCAATGGAATGTACTTAAAAATTTACAATTTTCACTGAATTTTATAGCATCTTGTGTTGAGAATTTTTAAATTCAATAAATTGATTAAAAAAAGATTAATTTTTTACTTCCTGACAATTGTTTTACATTTTTGAAGGACGTTCTCTCCATTGACATAACCGCAAACTAAAAAATGACTTTTAACACAAAATAAAAATATTATTAAAATTAAAATCACAAAATTTTAAAAGTTACTTGTACATTTATGGAAAAAAATTAGTCTGAGCTAAAATTTGTTGTCAAATAAAAATAGTTATTTAACATTTTGTGATTTTTTAAAAATCTAGTTAAAATCTGTAATTTTCATCCAATTTTAACAAATAATATCTCATTTTTCCGTTTGAAACATTCTCTACAATTTTATTTCTTGGATTTGGTTAAATAATATTTTGCTCATAAGTTATTAAACAAATAAAATTTGATTTTTATGTATTCTTTAAACACGTCTTTAAACAAAATATAATTTAACAAAATTCAACAAATGTTGGCTTAACCTAATCTTTTCTGATAAATAACATAAAACTTGATCTTTCAAAACTTAATGAAATTAATTTTAATAATTTTTGTTTGAATTGGGATAGAAAATTATTTTTTAGTTTGAGGTTATATCAATGAGAAGAATGAGAAAAAATATAAGTAAAGAAATAAAAAAAAATGTAAATAGAAGTAAGAAAAAATTTAAAAAAAAATTAAAAAATGATGTTTTAATTTATGAATAATATATTTTAGAAATAATAAAAATGAAGAAATTATGAAAAAATAAAAAAATAAAAGGGCAAAATTCATCAGTTTTAGAAAAATGAAATTTCTAAGAAATAGAAAAATAATTAAATTTTTTTAAATTTTGCTTCCTCATGCAGAAAACTTTGTATTTCTTAAAATTTACAAAATTTTTGAAATGATTTTAATAAACTTTTCTCTATCTAGAAATGTGTTACCTGAGTTGCTGATCAAACGTCAGCATATAGAAAGAATTTTTATTGAGAACACGATAACCCAAAAACGGTTTTAAAATGTTTAAAATTCGAAATTTTGTAAAAAAATATTTCCTGCCTCAAAACAAATCAATTGATCTACATAAAAAGTATTAATTTACTTAAAATTTGAAGAATTATTAGCTATTAAAAAGTAAAAATTTCCCCATTAAATAAAATATTTTTAAATTTGATATAATTTAAAAATCAAATCTTTTCGTGATCTGGGAGTTATTTTTAATTATAATATCTTAATTTGAATAATCACATTGAAATTAAATTAAAATACAAAATTAAAATACACAGCAATAATTTGTAATCCACGCCATAGCGTAAATGCATTAAAATTGAAACAAATTCAAAAACGATTTCTAAAATTATAATAATTTGTTTTAGCAATAGAAAATGTTTGTTGTGGTTAATTTTACTAAATATGTTATTGTTTTAAATATAAAAAAAGAACAGAATCAGAGATTTATTTGGATAATAGTTCTAAATTAACATTAATAAATTGGTTAAAAAAATGAAAAATACATAAAAATATCTGCAAACGTACGTAAATTGACGATATGTAACAATTTTGTTGAAAAATTCTAAAGAAACTATTAATTAGTCATTAAAATAAAAATGTCTTTTTTTTGCATTTATGGGGGTCGTTTATAAGGGACGTCATTTAAAAGAATTTCAATTTAAACGAATTTTAATTTAAAAGAATTTTTATTTTACAGAATTTTAGTTTAATCGAATTTTTAAATACCAGAATATTCATTTGGCAAAATCTTCATTTGTCCGAAATTGTATTAGTACGAATTGACATTTGATAGAAAACTTAAAATGCAGAATGTTCATTTGTCCGAAATTGCAAATGGCCGAAAAAGTAACCGACAGAAATATTTTGGCCACACAATTTATATAACTACGGGAAAACTTGTCAAATAAATAAATAAATAAAATTACCTGTCGAGTACATAGGAATTTTTGCATTGATACATGCAACCGTCCACTTGACAAACAAAGATTGGTCCTTGCGTGTGAACTGACATATGATAATCAAGATCTTGTTGAGTTTTGGCAGTGTGTTTACATAGTTGGCAAGCAAAAGCTCTTTCCTCCAAATGCCTGTAACGAATATGTTTTGCAAGAGTCGCCGATGACTCACAGCTCATGTCACACAAATTGCATTTAATCGAGAAAACATGTTGTCTCATGTGCTCCTTCAGAATTTTTTCAGTTGGATAAAACTTATTACAGTACACACACTCGAAACCTTGCACTGTGAAAACAGTCAGAAAAATTTAGATGAGATAAAACAAAAATATAATTTTTCTTTTTTACAATTTTTCCGAAATTAGATATTTTTTTTGATTCTAATAATTGTAAAACTCTCTGCCGAGGGGTCGACAACTCCATATAAAATATTTTTACATTCATGAATTTTAATTTCGAACATTTTTTGTATTAATAAACATTTCTTTTTTGTCATTTATATATGTATCATTTATTCATTAAACGAAAAATTCTATAAATAAGTGAAAAAAAATTGTTGGAGTCAAAAATTAAAAAATTCGCAAAATAAAAGAAAATTGATAATTTGTAAACGAAATTCAAAAAATGGCTAGAAAATTACACAATTGAAAAAAAGAAATTAAACAATAAATTAGTTTTTTGACGCTATTATGTCTAATCTCTTGTATACTTAATTTTTTACTTAGATCTTTTTGATTGTAATAAAGGGTTTTTCTACCCGTTTATGTTTGAATAAATAAATAAATAAATATTAAATTCAAACAAAATAATTTAATTTTGGAATAACTGCTGGAAATAATTGAAAATTGTAAGACTGGATTAAAAATAAAAGAAAATAATTGAAATTGAAGAAAGTAATAAGAAAATGAAGAAATAAATTGAAAATTTAAAAAATAAATTGAAATTTGAAAAAATAATTAATTGAAGAAAATTAAAAAAACAAAGGGGAAACTAATTGACAATTGAAAACTAAATTCGAAAAATGGCTACATTAATACACGACTAAATTTTTTTTTTAAATAAAACAATGAAAATTAAATTTCAAGAAAATAATTGAGAATTAAATAAAACAATTAAAAATTTAAAAATAATTAAATATTGAAGAATGGAGTTGAAATTAAAAGAATACCTATAATAAAAGATTTCAAAAAAGTAACTGTAAAATGGCGAGAATCATTGAATATGAAAGAGAATTATTGCAAACTGAAAAATGGAATTGAAATTTGAAAGAAACTGAGAATTGCAGAAAATATTTGAATAATTGAATTTAAAATTAAAGAAACTTATTAATAACAAACAAAAAAAAAACCAATTACGAGAATTTAAAATGTTAGAAAAATAATTTTAAAAAAACATTTCAAAAAGACGAAAATAATTGAGAATTGAAAAAAAATCGCAAACTGGCAAGCATAATTGACAAGAGCGAAGAATAACAAAAAAATTCAAGAACAATTCTGTAATTTTAAGAGACTAAATGAAAATTGAAAAAATAGTATGTAGAAAATAATTGAAAAAATAACGAGAACAATTGCAAAATGGAAAAAAAGTATCTGAAAAATGACGAAAATAGTTGACAATTGAAAATAAAATTCAAAAAATGGATAGAATAATAAAAAATTTTAAAAAAAATTTTAAAACTTAAACAATAAACATTAAATTTAAACTAAATGATTCAAAAATTAGGAAAATTATGGGAATAATTGTAAATTAAAAAACTGAATTGAAAAAGGAAAAAAAATTGAAATTGATGAAAATAATTAATAATTGAAGAATGTAATTAAAATTTAAAAATATATTTTATAAAATTTAAAAAGTAATTTAAAAAAGCGCACAACTTATTAAAAACAAAAGAAAATAATTGAAAACTGAAGAATTCAAATGTCAATTTAAAAAAATAGTTATAGAAATGAAAAATTGAATTGATAATTTAAAACAATTTTTATGATTGTTAAAAAAAAATTTTAATCAGATAATTATTGAATATTGAAGAATTGATTAAAAATTGAAAAAAAAAATGAATTACAATTGAAGAAAATAATTTGAATTTGAAGAATGGAATTAAAATTTGTAGAATATTATTGAACAACTGTATTTAAAATTAAAGAAATTTATTGATGCAGAGAAAAATAATTGATATAAGTCGAGAATTTTTCATTAATAAAGAAAATAATTGGAAATTTAAAAATTGAATTGAAATTTGAAGATAATAATGAGGAATTGAAGAAAATATTTATAGAAAATTGAAGAAAGAAGAACATTAAAGAAAATTGTTGAAACGAAATTTTAAAACAATTTTTATGATTGAAACAATTATAATTGAAAAAAGCCGAGAATTTTTTAATATTGAAGAGTTAGTTGAAAATCGTACAAATAATTGAAAATTGAATAATGTGATTGAAATTAGAAGAATATAATTAAAAACTAAAAAAGTTATTGACAAAACGCGAGAATTATTGAATGTAGAAGAAAAAGTTAAAAACTGAAAAAAGCATTTAATTTTAAAAAATTTTTAAAAAATTAAAATTTTTTTTAACTGCTAAAAGCAATAATTAACAATTGAAAAATAAATTCAAAAACTGGCGAGATTAACTGACAACTGAAAAGAAAAATTGAAAAAATTAAACAAGAAATATAAAATTTAAAGAAAATAATTGCGAATTTAAAAATGAACAAAATTTATTGGAATAATTTTTGGAAATAATTGGACATTTAACAAATGGATTGAAATAAAAAAAATTAAAATTCTAAAAAATAATTGAAAATTGAAGAAAGCAAATTAAAATTGAAGAATGGAATTGAATTTTACAGAAAATACTGAAAAATTAGAAAAAAATTAATTGAAAAAAGCTGAGAATTAATGAATATAGAAGAAAATAATTGAAAATGAAGAATGGAATTAAAAATAATAATTGAACAGTTGTATTGCAAATTAAAGAAACTTAATGATAATTGAAAAAAATAATAGAAAAAAGGCAATAATTTTTTAATATTAAGGAAAATAATTGAAAATTTGAATTTAAATTTCAAGAAAATCACTGAGAATTGAAAAAAATAGTTGTAGAATTGAACAATTGAATTGGAATTTTAAAATTTTAAAATTTTTTAAAAATTTTTTTTGCATACATTCGAGAATTATTAAATATGGTGGAATTAAGTGATAATCGATGAAAATTATGGAAAAAAGGAAATAATTAAAAATTGAGTAAAATAATTAAAATTGCAGAAATAAATTCAAAATTAAAGAATTAAATTGAAACTGTATGATAATAATTGATAAGATTAATGGGCATCAAAAAGAAATACTTTTAAAGATTAAAGAACAACTATGAAATTGAGGGATAATAATTCATTATCAATTGAAAACTGTAGATAATTAAAGAAAAAATTGTAGGAAATAAATCAAAATTGAAAAAATTAATTGGAAATTTTAGAAATGTATTACAATTTCAAGAAAATAATTGATAATTGAAAAGAATCGAGAATTATTGAATATTAAATAAAATAATTAAAAATTAAAGAAAATAATTGAGAATTGACGACAAAAATTAAAAATTAAAAAAATAAATTGAATTTAATAATTGAATTTCTCAAGTATTTTTTTTGAGAATATATTCTTCGTACGCTCTAAATATTTCCAGAAAAAAGAAATGTATATTGAAATTAAGAAAAGAATTTCATTTCGGAAAATTTTTCAGCAAAAGATTCAAGTTGACGAGTCTGCTTACCCTCAAGCGAAATTTGTCGATCGCAATGCTCTCGAAATTTAGAATTTGTTGAAATCATTAAACCACAATCCGGACAGGCGATTGTTTTCTCCTTTGTATGACTTCTCATGTGATCCTTTAATCTGTAAATACTTGCGTACGTTCTTTTGCAGCCTGTCCATTTGCATTTAATTCCACCTTCAACTTTGTTACCACGAGGATTTCTCTCCACGTGGACATTGACATGTTCTAAAAGTACCTCATATTTATTAAAAGACGTTAAACAACCGTCCCATTGACAAATTAATGTCGGTGGTAATCCCATGTTTGACCAGTCCTTTTCTCGGAGACATTGCTGAAAAAAAGAATAGTAATTATTTTGCTTGATCATCAATATAATAATACTAATTAAATATTTATTTACTAGCAACATTAACAAACTTTGCATTATTGTTGGTCATATAAACCTATAAATTTTTTCAAATTCCAATAATAAAAATTACGAAATTAAAAAATATATCTAAAAAATGACGAAAATACTTGATAGTTAAAAACAAAATTCAAAAATAGTAATTGCACAATTGAAAAGAATTGAAAATTGAAAAAACTGTAGGAAATAATTAAATAGCGGAAAATAATCATTAATGGAAGGAAATAGTTGAAAAATTACGAGAATAAATGAAAAATTTAAGAAAATATGTGAAATATGACAAAATAATTATCGATTGAAAACAAATTTCGAAAAATCACTAGATTAATAGACATCCGAAAAAAATAATTGAACAATTGTATTTAAAATGAAAGAAACCTATAATAATAATAAGAAAAAAGTATATAAAAAAGGCGATAATGTTTTAATATTAAAAAAAAAAAAATAATAATAATTGAAAATTGGAAGTTAAATTAAAAAAATAAAAAAAACAGAATTGCAGAGAATAGTTCTAGAATTGAATATTTGAATTGAAATTTTAAAACAATTTTTATGAGTAAAAGAAATACTTGAAAAAATCCGTGATTTGTTGAATATTGAAGAATTAATTGAAAATCGATAAAAATAATTGAAAATTAAAGAAAATATTTGTGAATTGAAGAGAATATGTGAAAATTGAACAAGAAATATTAAATTTAAAGAAAATAATTGTAAACTGAAAAATTAAGAAAATTATAGGAATAATTGCAAATTTAACAACTGGATAAAAAATACAAAAATATAATTGAAAATAGAAGAATGGAATTAAAATTTAATGAATATATTTAAAAATTGAAAAAAGTAATTGAAAAAATCCGAAAATTAATGAATATAGAAGAAAGCAATTGAAAACTGAAGAATAAAAATAAAAATTGAAGAATGGAATTAAAAATTAAATAAAATAATTAAACAATTGTATTTAAAATTGAAGAAACTTTACGATAATAAAAAAAATAATATAAAAAAAGCGATAATTGTTTAATATTGAAGAAGATAATTGAAAATTGAAAAGTGGAATTTAAATACGAAGAAAATAACTTAGAATTGAATAAAATAGTTCTAGAATTGAAAATTTTAAAAAAATTTTATGAGTGAAAAAAATAATTGAAAAAATCCGAGAATTATTGAATATTGTGGAATTAATTGAAAATCGATCAAAATAATTGAAAATTAAAGAAAATATTTGAGAATTGAAGAAATAAATTGTAAATTAAAGAATTAAATGTAAATTTCAAGAAAATAATTGATAATTAAAAGAAAAATTACAATATGACGAAAATAATTAACTATTAAAAAAATAAGTACTTAACAATTAAAAAATTTTTTTTTTAAATTGATGAATAATTATAAATTTGAAGGAGAATAATAAATTGTCAATTGAAAACTGATGAAAATAATGGAAGTAATTGTAGAAAATAAATGCATATTAAAGAAATCAATTGGAAATTGAAGAAAGAAATATTTAATATTTATATTGAAATTTTAAAAAAATATTTTATAATTGAGAACATGCGAGTAAACGATATTTTCTATTAATCTTAGTTTTTTTAAATTCAGTAAATTGATTCTCATCAAAATAGATTCTGATTTTAATTTATATCTTTTATCTAATTTCTAATTAGTAATTAAATAACTATAATAATAATTTGCTCATGCAATAAAAAAGAAGCATTTTGAGAACTAAAATCCAACATTCATTTAAAGCAGGAATTACTTCATGATTTAAAGAAATTTAATTTAGTAGTAGGTTTCTTTTATAATAAAAATAACGTAGCAAGTTTTAAAGCAAAAAAACTTTAATCAATAAGAAATATATTATTGAATATATTATTGAAAAATATAAATAAATAATCAATTGTCAAATAAAATTTATGCTTCTTGTTTATTTGTATTTTATGATAAAAATTAATAAAATAACAAATTCGACTGTCTTTCAAAAAGTAACAAACATAATAATCAGGTAAACAATTCGTTTTAATAAAAAATTTTAAATATTAGTAAAGAACTTTTATTAAAGGAATTTATATTTATGATTCTAAATTTAATTTAATTGATTAAAATTCCAATTGATTTTCATTCCAATTCATAATAATTTCGATTGTCTTAATCATTCCATAAAATTTGTAATTATTAAGAACTTTAGTATAACGAAACTTGAATTAATCTTTATTATAATCATTAGTCAAAACATTTAATATAAAAAATTGTAACTAAACTTACATTTCTTTCAACCATCTTTTACACGATCTAAATTCACATTGGTTCTAATTTTATTACTTAAATAAAATTTAAACGATCCAAATTTTGAAATTTAATAGTCTGAATGATTAAAATGGATATTTATTCACAATTTCATGAATTTAAATTTAAATTGTTATTAATTTCTATAAATTAAAAATTGAATTAATCTTATTTTCAATTAATTCACACTTCAGTTTTTTACTTTTCCCAAGCTTTATCAATCCCAACTTTAACATTTTATTATGTAATTTTTATTATGTAAGCTTTATCAATCCCAACTTTAACATTTTATTATGTAATTTTTATTGATGAAAATTTTACTTATTCCAAATTTAAATCGATTTAAACTTTAATTTTGAAAATTGTACTCCAATCTTAATTCATTTTATTCTTTTTTTTTAATTGAAACTAATTCAAATTACAAATTTCCATCCAGCCCAATTTTAATTTTTACAAATTTCGATCAATACTAATTTTTATAAGTGGAAATTTACAGTGATTAAAAGTTTGTTTGACTTTAAGTTGAATGCATTTAAATTTTATTTTTTAAATTTTGAGAATAGAGTTTTTTTCAATTCTTCTAGTAGCTCTAAAAGTAGCTCAAAATATATTGAATTACATAAATTTTGTATTTTGTCCCCCATATTGAATTCGCCGTTTATTTCATGCATAAACAATGACTTTGTTTAAATATTACTGTAATATATTTTTTTAGTATGACTTCAATAGTCCTCAGGCGATAGCAATGGAATGTATTATTATTAATAAACTAATTTAAATATTGAAAATAGATAATTACAGCTAATTTGGTGCTTTGCTTAAAGCTGTTTCCAAGTGATATGAGCTTTTGATGATATGTGTGATAATAAACATGCCAAGTAATTTCCATTGGCAATAGAGTTTCATATGGGCAGTTTTTCCATCCACATATGTAAGTTCCAGTCCCATTGTCCAAGATTTTTAATTCTAATTCAGGAATATGCGTTCCCATATGGTCAATAAATTGTTTTGACGATGTCGTTCTGAACGAACAGTTTTTCCAGTCACATAACAAGTTCAATCTTTCCTCTTTTAATTTCTTCGACACTCTTCGCTTCTTTCCTCCACATTGTGAAACAGAATCAAATTGCGAAACAGAATCAAATTCTGAGTCAGAATCAATTTCTTCATTATCGTCTACATTTGAAATTGATAAATGATCTTCATCAACTGAATTATTTCCCTGAGTTTCTACCCAATCGTTACATCTTTCTCGTAATTCTTTGGTTTTCATTAGAGTTTTCATCACGTCACACATTTTCAGTTTTGCTTGTCTTTTTAGAAAGAAGCAATCCTTGCTTAAAATCAAATTATTGCCTGAAACAGGAAAAAGTCATAATTAATTAATAATAATAATATGTTAAAGTTTGAATTTAGTTTGAAACTAAGCTTTCTTTAAATTAGGGCTCAAACATCTCAAACCATAAACAAAAATAAAAGAAATTTGAAGAAAATAATTGGAAATGACAAAAATAATTGAAATTTGAAGAAACAAAATGAAGGATGACAAAACTAATTAAAAATTAAGTAAAGAATTAAAAATTTGAAGAAAAGATTTAGAAATGACAAAAATAATGACGATTGAAGAAAATAATTAAATAATTGAAAAATCATAAAATTGATAGAAATGTGAAGAAAATACTTGAAAAATGATAAAAATAATTAAAATTTAAATAAAAACAATTGAGAAATGACAAAAATAATTGAACCAAGAAGAAAAAAAATGAAAGATAATAAAACTAATTTAAAGTAATGTAAAAAATTTATGATTTGATGAAAAGAGGTAAAAAAAGACTTAAATAATTGAAAAATGAAGAAACAAAATAAAAATTAGAAATCAAGAATTGAATAATGACAAAAAATTAAAATTAGAAAAAAATACTCGAAAAATGATAAAAATAATTCAAATTAAAAATAACAATGAATTGACAAATGACAAAAATAATTGAAAAATGAAAAAATGAAATGTAAATTAATGTAAGAAATTAAAGAATCCATGACAATAATTTAAAGATATAAGAAAATAAGTAAAATTTGGAGAAAGTAATTAAAAAATGTCGAAAATATTGATATTAAATAAAAAAATGACTAAATTAATCGAAAATTAAAAAAAAAAAAAATTAGAAATGACAAAAATAATGTAAAATAGGAAAAAATAGTACATAAATGACAAAAATAATTGAAATTTGAAGTAAATAATTGAAAAATAACAAAAATAACAGAAATTTAAAGAAAATAATTAAGAAATTCCGAAAAATTTAAATTTGAAGATAATACATGAAAAATAACAAAAATAATGAAAATTTGAGATAGGTAATTAAAAGATGACAAAACTAATTAAAAATTAAGTACACAATAAAAAATTTTAAGAAAAGACTTGAAAAATGGTCAAAATAATTAAAATTAAAAAAAAAACAATAGAAAAATGATAAAAATAATTGAAAATTACAAAAATAATTAAAGCAAGAAGAAAAGAAATGAAAGATGATGAAACTAATTTAAAATTATGTAAAAAATTTAAAGTTTGAAGAAAAGACGTAAAAATGACATAAATAGTTGTAAAATGAAGAAACAAAATAAGAATTAGAAATCAAGAATTGAAAAATTTGAGATAAAAATTGACGCTTAAAGAAAATAATTGAATAATGACAAAATAATTGTAAATTCACAAAAAAAATTGAAATTTGAAGAAAATACTTGAAAAATGAGGAAAATAATTTAAATTAAAAATAAAATGCAATTGACAAATGACAAAAATACCTAATTAAAAAATGAAAAAATTAAGTGTAAATTAATATAAGAAATTAAAGAATCGATGACAATAATTTAAAGATGTAAGAAAATAAGTAAAATTTGGAGAAAGTAATAAAAAAATGTTGAAAATATTGACGTTGATTGAGAAATGACTAAATTACTCGAAAATTTTAAAAAACAATTAAAAATGACAAAAATAATTTAAAATAGGAAAAAAGAGTCGAGAAATAACAAAAATAACAGAAATTTGAAGAAAATAATTAAGAAATCCCAAAAAATTTAAATTTGAAAATAATACAAGTGTAATAACAATAATAATAAATATTTGAGATAAGTAATTAAAAGATGACAAAACTAATAAAAAATTAAGTACATAATAAAAAATTTTCAGAAAAGACTTGAAAAATGATCAAAATAATAAAAAAAAAAACAATTGAGAAATAACAAAAATAATTGAAAATTATAAAAATAATCAAAAAATGGAACATATAGTTGAGAAATGACAAAAATAATTGAACCAAGAAGAAAAAAAATGAAAGATAAAACTTATTTCAAAATAATGTAAAAAAATTATAATTTGAAGAAGAAAAGACGTAAAAAATGACATAAAGAATTGAAAAATAGAGAAATACAATAAAAATTAGAAATCAATAATTGAAAAATTGGTGATAAAAATTGATGCTTAAAGAAAATAATTGAATAATGACAAAATAATTGCAAAATCACAAAAAAAAAATTGAAATTTGAAGAAAATACTTGAAAAATGAGGAAAATAATTTAAATTAAAAATAAAAAGCAATTGACAAATAACAAAAATAATTGAAAAATGAAAAAATTAAATGTAAATTAAAGTAAGAAATTAAAGAATCCATGACAATAATTTAAAGATATAAGAAAATAAGTAAAATTTTGAGAAAGTAATAAAAAAATGTCGAAAATATTGATATTAAATAAAAAATGACTAAATTAATCGAAAATTTAAAAAAAAATTTAGAAATGACAAAAATAATGTAAAATAGGAAAAAATAGTCGAGAAATAACAAAAATAACAGAAATTTAAAGAAAATAATTGGGAAATTCCAAAAAATTTAAATTTGAAGGTGAAATAAGAAAAATAATAACAACTTGAGACAAATAATTGGAAGATGAAAAAACTAATTAAAAATTAAGTAAAAAATAAAAAATTTGAAGAAAAGACTTGAAAAATGGTAAAAATAACTGAAATTTGAAAATAAATTGAGAAATGACAAAAATAAATGAAAATTGAAATAAGAAATTAAAAAGTTCTTGACAATAAAATTTAAAGATATAAGAAAATAAGTATAAAATTTGAAGAAAGTAATAAAACAATGTCAAAAATATTAACAATAATTAAGAAATGATTAAATTAATTAAAAAAATTTAAAAAACAAATTAAAAAATTATAAATATAATTCAAAATAGGAAAAAATAGTACAGAAATGACAAAGATAATTGAAATTTGAAGAAAGAAATTGTATATAATAATACTTATTATTTTACTAAGAAAGTGAGAAAATAATTAAAGAACATTAATTATATTCCATATTTACAATAATCGTTTTTTTAATTCTTACAATATTCCTAAGGGATTTCACTTTTTCAAATCTATGTTTAATTTCTATCTTATAATTACTTATTTTTACAAAGTTTTAAGATTTTTCTCTTTTTACTTTTGATATTTTTTTGTATTTCGTTGATTTTCATCATTATTTCCATATGTTTAAAAATAAATATACTCATTTTTTTGTAAATTTATTCCATTTGTTTTCACATCTTGTCTATTTTTTGCGAGTTTTTTTGCAAACTTACTTTTTTATCCATAAAATTTTTAAATTTTCTTTATTTTTCTAAATTTATTGTTTGACTTGTTTTAAGTGTAATACATTTAAAAATGTTTTTGATTTAATTTGCTTTTAAACTTTTTTATTTTAAAGGATTTTTAAATTTCTTTTGTGGATTTTCTCGATGGTTCAATATTTTTTAATACTTCCTTGAGTTAATTAATTCTTTAATTTTTGTCATCATTTTTCCTTCTTTTCAAATGTTTAGTTTTTATCTTATAATTTATAATTTTTGAAAACATTTATTTGATATTTCTGTCAACATTTTTGAAATTTCTCAATTTTCTATTTTTTTGAAAGCTTATATTGTTTTATTTTATATTATATAAATTTAATCTTATACTAAATATTATTATTTGAACATTCTTTTTCTATTTCATAAAATTTATTTTCTTTTAAATTTTTAAAAACTTCCAAAATTTTCTTCATTCTTTTTTTATTCAATTTGTCAAATAATTCTCTAATTTTTCTAATTTTAAAATTTTGTTCTGTATAGTTATATTTTTGAACGTTTTGTTAATTATTCTCTTATTTATTATTTTATTTTAAAAAAAATTTCCATAAATAGTTTAATTTTTTGAAAAGAATTTCTACCTTTTTGCTTTTTGTATATTTTTAGGTCACTGTTTCATTCCTATGTTGTTTTTTAAATTTTTACTTCATTTCTTTAATAAACTGCGCTTACAATCAGCCCTGCTTTAAATAAATTAATGAAAATTTCATGGATTAGAATTTTGATAAATTATTAATGTTTGAATCGTTTAAAGCTTGGGAAAATGAAAAATTGAATTTCAGATTTTAGTTCGTACGATTTTATCAAACCAAAAATTCAAGAAAATAAAAAACTTCCCAATCAATTTTTTAACGAACACAACAATTTATGTAATTTTAAATTAAAATCATTGATAATTTTGTTTAAATTTAAAATATTTATTTATACACCAAAAAAGAATATCAAAATATTTACTTTAAGAAACAAAAGTACATTTTACAGGTTAGATTCACATATTTTGAAAGATTCGTGTTTCTCAATATTCATAGGTACAAAAATTACCTAAAACGACCATAAAACACAAGTTTTGATGAATAAAAATATAATAAAACTCACCTTTTTATTGCGAAGCGTACAAGAATTGTTTTTATAGAACAAATTCACCAGAAAGTTTCAGCCATGTTGGCACGTCACTTACTCCTGATTTTTCCTTCGTATTTTCTCACTTAATCTTCATATTTTATTTGAAGCAGTCATTTGTGAATTAAGAATGTGGTTTCAAGGAATTGATAAAAGTTTATAGAAAATATGACAGTATTTTGTGTAATTCCAAAGAATAATTTCTTTCTTCGTAGATGCTTGAATGAAACTCGTTCACGACAATGGAATTATTTTGGCGGGACGTTTTCTACCAAAAGTGAAAAAGGAACCTCAACTATTTACGCATTGTCATCAGGTAAGGTCTCTTTCAACTAAACACTACATTATTTTCTTCATTTGCAACAAGTTTTATGTTTTGAAAGCTATTAAACTCGATTTGAAAAGTCCAATCTGCTGAATGAACTTAGCTATTTCCGTATACTGGATGTTGTCATAAAATATCGTCTGCTACGACGCTCGTATTTTTTGACAGGTTTAAACACGAAATAGTTCAGTTAAAAACTTTGTTCTTAATAATAAAAATAGTGAAATAGGTATATAGTTTTATTTTGTAAGTAGAGAGTCATTCAAATTCTTTGTTTAAACATAATGAACATAATATACAAAAAAATTTCTTGACCTAACCTAAAATTCTGTTTAATTTACATCATGCATTACATCTTTATCATTTATTGCTATATTATTATAATTAATATCTATTCGTTTTTATAAGATTTACACAGTGTATTTTTTAATGCTCAACATTTAATTTTCGTTTATTTTACAACAGTTTTTATGTCAATCTTTTTCGTTTTAAAAATAACGTTTTTTGAGTATTTTTTTAAATAGATTTTCAAATAAGTATTTATATTTTTAGAAACAATTAAAAAGGAATCAAATGCTTTTTTTTTAAGAATGAACAAATAATTAGGGATAATTGTTGTAAATCAAATATATTAAAATAAAATAATCGTATTATAGGCGCATATATATAACATTATTTATATTAAAGTTAAAATTTAATTACGATTTATAAACTTCTAATTTTTAATATAATTATTTTCAGGTCAAGGAAAATGTGGCGTAGCAGTTGTAAGAGTATCAGGCTCCGAGGCTTTAAAAGCTCTTCAAAAAATGACAAGTTTGTCATCTCCAAAACCGAAAACAGCTTTTTTGAGAAAAATACGCGATCCAGAAACTGGAGAAATTGTAGATAAAGGGCTGTGCTTATGGTTTCCAGGTTCAAAAATCTTCTATAAAACTTTTAATTGATTAAATAAAATTATCTTATCTTCAAAACCCTTTTTTTTTTAAAACAAAACCCAAAAACCTTACTAATTGTAGTAATTTATAGTTTCTACATCTTGTGTTATAAACAATTATAAATATTTTAAATATAATATTTAAAAATCAATTTATATAAATAAAATAAATATTTATTTAGGACAAAATTTATAAGATTTTAGAATTAAAAATAATTGCAAAAAAATTGAAATTAAACAAAATAATTGCAAATTTGGCAAATTAATTGAAAAAAATTAATGAAGTCAATTAAAAATTGGGAAAAGTAATTTAAACAATCAAAGAAATGTTTTAAACATAAAGAAAATAATTTAAACTTGAGAAAAATATTTAATAATCTTAAAAGTACATTGAAAAAAATTGAATAATGAAAAATTAGGGAAAATAATTGAAAATTTGAAAAAAATTATTGAAAATTGAGATACAAAATAAATATTAAAATTGAAAAAAATAATTAAAATTTGAGGAAACATTTGAAAGTAATTGAAAGTAATTGAAAATTAACGAACAACAAACAAACAAAACAAAACAACAAATTATTGAAATTTGAGAAAAATACTTAAAAATCTAAGAAAATAATTTTAGAAAATGAGAAAGATAATTAACAATGGAGAAAAATAATTGAAAAATGATAAAATTAATTCAAAATTGAAAAAAAAAATTGAAATATACTGACAATAATAATTTAAGATTGAGAAAAAAATTGAAATATGATGAAAATAATTTAAATATGAAAAATTGAAAACAGTAAATAAAATTTGAGAGAAATAATTGAAAAAATCATAGAATGTATGTTAAGTTTGTTGTTTTTTTCAGATATTTATATGTATATTTTTAGTTGATTTAAGTTTTTTTATAACTATATTTGTAATTATTCAGATTCTAATTTTAAGTTCATTTATGTAAAAAGTGCGGGTAAAGAAATATGTAAAAATTCAAAAAGGTGTACATGTGGAAATAAATCTAAATCTAAATCATAGAATATATGTTTAAAAAATAATAATTACAAAATTACTTAAAAATTCTTAATTAAAGAGAATAATGAAAAAATCGCAGAAATAACGAAAATTGATGAAAATAAGAGAAATTTCGGAAAAATAATTGAAATTTGTAAAATAATGCCAAAATAATGAAAATAATTATAACTTAAAGGAAATAATAGAAAAATTGCAGAATTTATTTTGAAGCAAAAGAAAATAATTGAAAAATCGTTATATTGTGGAAAATTGATGACAATAATTTAAATTTGAGATAATAACTGAAAATTTAGGAACTTAATTGAAAAATAATAGATACACTGAAAAAATTTTGGTACAGCATCTGCACTTTAAAGTACAGTATCCGTCCCAAATGAAAAATTACGTTATTCAGTTAACTTCACTACGTTGAAAATCAATGCAAAATATTTAATCTGAAGTTAACAGAATAATGAAATATTTCCATGGGACGGATACTGTACCAAAATTTTTTCAGTGTATATTAAAAGATGGAGAAAATAATTACAAAATAATAAAAAGAAATAAAAAATGAACAAAATAATTGAAAATTGAGATATATATTTCGAAGTTCAGGAAATTAATTAAGACATTATGAAAATAGTGATAAATTATAAAAATTAAATGAAATTCCCGATGAACAATATAAAATTCAGCAATAAATAATTAAATTGATTGAATGTCAAGGGAAAAATAATTAAAATTGAAAAAGTGATTGAAAAAACTAAACAAAATAATTGAAATTTGAAGAAGGAAAATTTGAGATTTAGGGGAACAATTTAAAAGTAATTAAAAATTGCAGAAAATAATTAAAAAATGATAAAAAATAGTACAAAATTGCAGTTTAAGTAATTGAAATCTTAATAGGTAAGAATTATTAAAAATTAAAGACCTTTTTTAAATCACTTCAAATTTAGTACATTTGAATCGCCGCTTAATTGAACTTTTAATCAATGCAAGTTCACATTAACTGAATTTTGAAGAAATTAAAATTGCCATAAATTAAAAACTTGAGAACACTTTAAAAAAGTGAAATATAATTTAAATTTTTAAAAGAAATAAAAAACATCTATTGACAAATGTCGAGTGATATTTTTTAGATATAGGTAATAGATTTTCTATCAATTCTTAAAATACCATGTTTCTATAAATCTAATTTCTTTTTTTTTTCACCTAAAATTCAATTAAAAATAGACTACAGTTTTTAGAATGTTTATTGGGAAAAAATATTTTCTAGGTAAATAAATTTTCAATAAATAAAAATTTGTTACAAATTTCAGTTAACAGAAATTTCAGTTTTCAGAATACTTAATTTTAAAATTATAAAAATTTGTCACAAGCTAAGCATAATAAAAATAAAAAATCTGTCAAATGCATATTCTGGCATTTAAAATTTTTAATTCTCTTAAAACTTTGTTAAATTTGCATTATTTTAAATAAAAAGTTGATTGGAAATTCTGTTAAATATGAATTTGGCGACCTAAAAATCCTGTTAGGTAAAAATTGGAATTTTTGGAAGAAAGTCAGTCAAAAATAGTATTAGATTTTAATATCTTCAGGTCATTATAATTTAAATAAATTTAAAGCTTTAATTAACTTATATTTTAATTTATTTAAACTTGAAAATTTTAATAACTCTAAATTTTAATAGTCAAAAATTAATTACTCATTAAAACATACTTCTATATCTTAAAATAATTTCTAAGAAATCCACTTTTTCGAAACTATTCTATTTTTTTCTTACATTTCTTTTTTTTTCAAAAATATTGTTTTTTATCTTTTTTCGTAAATAATTCATTTTTGTTGTTTTTAAAAAATTATTTTTTTCTGTTTCTTTTGACATTTTTTGCGCTTTTTTTTGGCTATTTTAGGATTTCCT
This sequence comes from Ganaspis brasiliensis, assembly GCA_037103525.1. Classification (NCBI taxonomy): domain Eukaryota; kingdom Metazoa; phylum Arthropoda; class Insecta; order Hymenoptera; family Figitidae; genus Ganaspis; species Ganaspis brasiliensis. Next base: position 3,470,819 of record JAZKLR010000254.1, on the reverse strand, counting down.
TTTATTTTCTTCTTTTTATGCAAATTATTTAATTTATTATAAAATACAATTATTTTCATAATATTTAATAAACTTTTCTTTTTATTAATTTTGTTAATTATTTTTATGTCTTGTAAAGACAAATTTCGGTAAATGTTTTCATTTTCTTAATAACTATCTTATTTTTTAGATGTTTTTGATTTTTTCTAGATATAACCATTTTTTCATGGACTAGAACATGATTTTTTTTTATTTTCATTTGCTGGAAGGACAGGGAAGAGTAAAATATTTTCATCTATTTTTTAATTTCCTTTAGATTTGTTCATTTTCTAAAATTGTTGTTAGGATTGTTTGAAGTCTAATAAAACGCAACTCAGTAAACTTTTTATTTATCTTTTAAAATTCTTTTATTTCATTTTTCTTTTTTCTTTCTTATTTTTAATAGATTTTTACCAAATTTTGTATTTTTTGTAATTTTTTCTTAATTTATTAGATTTTTACATAAAATTGTCTCGATTTTCTTCGTGTTAATTTTTTTTGTTATTTCATAAATTTTATTATCATTCTTTGAATTTTGATTGATTTTTAAATTTTATAATGATTTTTTTATTTCTTAGAAATATTTTAACTTTTTTTAAAATTGTTTCATTTTATCCTATGATTTCGAATTCTGTAAAACTATTTATTTGATACTTTGCCTACACTTTTTCATAATTTCTTAATATTTTTAATTTTATTTTTTTTCTATTTTATGTGAATTTCATCATGTACTAAAATTTTCTAATTTTATCAGCATTTTTCTTATTTATGCAAAAACGTTCCTTTGTTTAAAACTGTTGATTTTTGTTTTCTTTTAATTTCTCATTATGTCAAGTTTTCAAAAAATTATAGTATTTCTCTTCAATTTTTAAAATAATTTAGAAACTGTTCTAATTTTCAAGTATTTTACTCTCTAGCATTTTTAATTCTTACAAGATTTCTAAAAGATTTCACTTCTTTAAAATTGTTTAATTTTCATCTTATAACTTCTTATTTTTACAAAAAATTCAGATTTTTTTTTACTTTTGATTTTTTTTATTTCTCTTTTTTTTTACGATTTTGTTTATTATTTTTTTTTTTATGCAAATTATTTTATATTATTTTACACCATTTTGTTATTATAACATTCACTAAACTTTTTTATTTCCTTGATTTTCATAATTATTTACATATTTTTAAAAATAAGTACGATTATTTTTTTGTAAATTTTTTTTATTCAATTTTTTTTTACATCTTGTCTATTTTTTGCGCGATTTTTTACAAACTTACTTATTCATCCACAAAATTTTTAGATTTTCTTTATTTTTTTTCTAAATTTATTGTTGTGCTTGTTTTAAATGTAATATTATAAAAAAAATTTTGGTTTAATTTACTTAAACTTTTTTACTTTTAGAGAATAATAATATAAATGCCCTCATTTTTTTTTTTTTTGTAAATTTATTCAATTTGGTTTCACATCTTGTCTATTTTTTACAAACTTACTTATTCTTTCATAAAATTTTCAGATTTTTTTTATTTTTCTAAATTTATTTTAAGCATTTTAAGTGTAATATTATAAAAAGATTTTTGGTTTAATTTTCCCAAACTTCTTTATTTTTAAAGGATTTATAAATTTCTTTTGTGGACTTTTTATTTATCTTTTTATACCTTTTTTATTTTATTTTTATTAATTTCAATTTTTCAGTAGATTCCTACCAAATTTTTTGTGCTTTTTACATTTTTTTTACAGTTCATTAGGTTAAGAAAAAAAAAATTTCTCCATTTTGTTCCTATTTATTTAATTTTCTTGTTGTTTCACAATTTTTTTATTCCTACCTTGCAATTTAATTATTTCTTCAATTTTTGTCAATATTTTTCTATTTCTTAGAAACATTTTTCCTTCTTTTAAATTGTTTATCTTTTATCTTGTAGGTATAATTAATTACGAATTTTTGAAAAAATGTATTCGATGCTTTTATCTACATTTTTTACATTTCTAAATTTTCTACAGTTTTGAAGACTTTTATTATTTTACTTTATATTATGTAAATTTAATATTGTACTAAATATTCTCATTTTAACATAGTTCTACAATTTCGTAAATTTTTTGAAAATTTTCCAAAATTTTATTTATTTTTTTCTTTTATTTGCAAAATAATTCTCTAATTTTTCTTATTCTAAAAATCTGTTCTCTTTAGTAATATATTGTAACGTTTTTTTTTTACTTATCTTTTTATTAATTTTTTTTTATATAAAAGAAAGGTGCGTAAACAGTTTAGTTTTTGAAAAGATTTTCTATTTTTTTATATTAAATTCTTCTGTGACTGTTTCATTCTTGTATTGATTTTTTTTTTTAAATTTTTTCTTTATTTCTTTAATAATGTTCATGACTTTTTTTATTTAAAAGAATTTTCTTATTTCTTTAATAGACTCTTTTCTTATCTTTTTACGTTTTTATGTTTGTTTTTAATAATTTATTATTTTTTCGTTGCTTTTAGCTACTTTTCTTAATTTTGCGATTATATGATTTTGAAGATATTTCTTTGAAATCATCTCTTTTATTTGACATAATAAATTAAAAATTTATGAATTTCAGGTCCCAATTCCTTCACCGGCGAAGACACGGTTGAGTTCCAAGTTCACGGTGGCCCAGCAGTTTTAACTTCTTTGATGTCATCACTCGCAAAACTGAATTTTCGCCCCGCTGAACCTGGCGAATTCACGAGACGCTCGTTTTACAATAATAAATTAGATCTGACGGAAATAGAAGGTTTGGCTGATTTGATTCACGCAGAGACAGAGCAACAGAGGAAACAGGCTCTTTTACAAGCCAGTGGAATTCTTAGTGAATTGTATAATAACTGGCGAACCGATCTTTTGCAAAGTATTGCTCATTTGGAAGCCTACATTGATTTCAGCGAAGAAGAAAATATCGAGAGAGATGTTCTCAAAAACTGTAATGCAAATTTGCAAAATTTGTCGAATAAGATGAAAAATCATCTTGCTGATGGAAGGAGAGGCGAGATTTTAAGAAATGGAGTCAGAACTGTTATTTTAGGAAAACCAAATGTTGGAAAAAGTAGTTTATTGAACAGTTTGGTCCAAAGGGACGCGGCGATTGTTACTTCGGTTGCAGGAACAACTCGAGACATTGTCGAGTTAACGTGCAACATTTCTGGGTATCCTGTCCTTTTAGCCGACACGGCTGGACTCTGCAGCAATTCGAGAGATTTTATTGAACAAGAGGGAATCCGCAGAGCGAGAATTCATGCCGAAAATGCCGATTTCATTGTATTGGTTGCCGACGCACTTGAATTTGAAAAAAGTGGAAAATCCTTTCAAGAATATGTCGAGGAATACATGGAGAGTTTGGAATTAAACGAGCTTCTAAGAGGCGAGAAACTGATGAAAAATTATGTTATTGTTGTGAATAAAATTGACTTGATTAAAGAGGCCACGAAGGATTTCTTCAAAGGGCAAAATATTATTGGAATTTCTTGCGAAAGGAGGGAAGGATTTGAAAATTTGACTGAAGCTTTGACTAAATGTTTTATGGAAATGTAAGCTTCATTTCAAAATTTTCGAAACTTTTATTTTATTTAATAGTTTTAAAATAATGGTCAATGCTCTTTCATATAAAGAATTTAAGTAGAAAAAGTTTATTAATAATTTGTACGTTTTACAAATTTTAACACGATTGCAAGGCTTTAGAATTCCTAACAAAAACCTATTTAAAAAAAAGTGATGTAAGGAAATTGATCGAAAATCTTGCTTTCATTGTTGTTGTAAGCCTGATTGGTCAGCCAATCGCTTGAAGTTTTTCATATCTAGCTATGTAAATAAATAATTAAATGTGTCAAATAAAATGTGCGGTTAATGCTTATTCGCATTTTGACGATCTAAGAAAATTAAAGGTTACATTCCGCATGTAACTATAAAATAAATATAAAATAACTATTCATAATTTTTAATCTGTCGATACTCAAGTAAATGTATTCAAATTCAATTCTTTAATCTTCAATTTATTTCTTTAATTTTTCATTATTTTCTTCAATTTTCAATTGCATTCTTCGTTTTTCAATTATTTTATTCAAAATTCCATAATTATCGCATTTTCTCAATTATCAACTGTTTTCTTGAAATTTCAATACAATTCTTCAATTTCCAATTAATTTCTTTAATTTTCATTTATTTTTTATAATTTTTTCAATAATTTTCATCACTTTTCAATTGACAATTTATTATTATCCTTAAACTTTATGATTATTCACTAATTTAAAAAAAAAATTTTATTCGAATGACGATTATTCTCACCATTCTTTGAATTTTTTTTCAATTGTTAATTATTTTTTTTAATAGTTAATTATTTCTGTCAATATTTGATTATTTACGTCATATTAAAATTTTGCTTTTAATTGTCAATTATTGTCTTAAAATTTCCATTTAATTCTTTAATTACCAATTTACTTTTATTATTTTCTTTAATTTTCAATTATTTTTATCGATTTTCAATTAATTCCTCAATATTCAATAATTCTCGGATTTTTTCAATTATTTTCTTCACTCATAAAAATTGTTTTAAAATTTCAATTCAATTATTCAATTCTAGAATTATTCTCTTCTATTCTCAGTTATTTTCTTCAAATTTAAGTTCTACTTTTCAATTTTCAATTATTTTCTTTAATATTAAAAAATTATCACTTTTATTCTATTATTTTTTTTTCGATTATCATTAAGTTTCTTTAATTTTAAATACAATTGCTCAATTATTTTCTTTCGCTTTGAATTCCATTCGTTAATTTTTATTTTTATCCTTTAGTTTTCAAATGTTTTCTTCTATATATTAATTAACTCTTGGCTTTTTTTAATTACTTTTTTTTTAATTTTTAGGTGTATGTATTCCATAGATTTCAATTCCATTCTTCAATTTTCAATTATTTACATCATTTTTTACATATTTTCTTCAATTTTTCAATTGTTCTCGTCATTTTTCAACTATTTCTTTCAATTTTCAATTCTCTCTTACAATTTTTTCAATTTTTAATTTTTATCTTAAAGTCTTATAAACTATTCTTTGATTTTTTAAATCATTTTGTTCGGTTGTGTATATTAATCTTGCCAGTTTTTGAATTTTGTTTTTAATTGTCAATTATTTTCGTCATTTTGTAATTTTTTTTTTCAATTATCAATTATTTTTTCAAATTTTAATTTAATTCTTAAATTTGGAATTAATTTTAAAAATTTTTAATTTATTAATTTTTAATTAATAAATTTTTTTTATTATTAAATTGGATTATTACTTAAGGTAATTTGAATTTAATTTTTTAAAAGATCCGGGAATTTTTCAGAAATTCCGAGAATTCATAGACAAACCCAAAAAATTTCAATTTCAATCTTGTATCCTTAATAATTTTCAAAATTGAATTTGAACTGATGAAAATGATATCTAAAAATCTTAAATAAAAATTCAAAAATGAAATAAATTTTTTTATAATTTATTATTCCAAGTAATTCAAATTTAAATAAATCCCAAAGGTCAATTAAATAAAACTATTTTTATTCAAATTTTTAAGTTACAATTAATTTAGTCAAAAATTAATTCTGTTGCATTTTACTTTGTCCTACTTCAAATATTTCCAACTTTTTCTAATTTTTTAATTTTAATATACATGTTTTTCTTCTATCAAAATTTGTTTTCGTGTTATATAGATTTTTTTTTAATTTTATTTATTTTCATACTTTGGTGGGGAATAAAATGTGTTTCCAATTTTATGATTTTCTTTTAGATTTACTCTTTTTGTAAATTTATATAATTTTCTTTACATTTTCTTTATTTTTTCGTTAATTTATTTACTCTGTCATAGAATTTCTAGATTTTATGATTTAAATTCTTCTAGACTTTTAAATTATTTTTTTTTTTACATTTTCTTATTTTATTCTTACTGTTTTTTATTCGGTTAGTTTATTTTATCCACAATTTTTATATTTTTATCATTGTCTTTACTTATTTAATTTTTTCGTAGCCTATTAATTTTTTTTTGAAGATTTCCATTTTTTAATATATTACTTTATTAGTTTTTAATTGTTGTTCTTAGTTTTTTCCATTCCTTAAAACTTTTTGACTTCGCCCGAAATTTCTTTAATTTTCTTCCACTTTATTCCTTCTTTCATAATTTTTTTGATCACTTTTTGAACTTTTAGTAATTTGACCAATTTATAACTTTTTAAAAATATTTATTTGGTATATTTTTCTATATTTTTTAATAACTTACTGATTTTTATGATTTTTTAAAGACTCTTCTTTCTTTTCTCTGTTTCATGTAAATTTGATCTTATAATAGATTTCTTATTTTATCATCATTTTTCTATTTCTTAAAAATATTTTTCTTTTTCTCAAAAATGGTCAATTTCCTTTTATTCAATTTTTCTTTTTTTTTAAACATTTTTTTTTTGTTTTTTTTTTAAGTCAAAGTTTAACGTTTTTAATTGGTTTTCTATTCTTAATTGAAAAAATAATAATAATCAGTAAATACATATTTTAATTTTTTGAAAAAATTTTCATTTTATTCTTTTGTAGGTTTAATTGTTGATTTTGGAAAAAAAAATTAAACAGATACCGATGTTTATTAAATCTTGAATTATATCTAAATTTATATTTATACATAAAAACTTAAAATAAAACGATATTTTAATTATTTAATTAAGAAGATAAAAACCATAGAATACACGATGAAATAAAATATTAAATATAAATAAAACTTCTTATTAAAATAATAAGTATTGATTCCAGATTTATTTAAAATTAGTCAGAACCGAGTCTGGAGGATTATTTTTGGAATAACCCAATTTTCCATTCTTATCATCAATTTCTATATTCTTTCATAAAGTGTAATTTTTCTTTTATTTTATCATTCTTTGATCTTTAAATGAGTTTTCTTATTTAATAATCATTTGTCTATTTTCTATAAATTTCTAAGATCTTTCTCGAAATTGCTCAACTTTTTTCTTATAATTTCCCATTTTTTCAAAAAATGTATTCAATAATTTGTATTCTTTCTTGCATTTTTTTATAATCGCTTTATTTTCTCATTTTTTCTTCGTTTGCCCGTGATCCTTTTTTTTAATACGATTTTCTTCAATTTCCATCTTAAGCAAATTATTTCAGTTTATTTCGTACAATTTTATTTTTATTACATTCACAAAATTTCTAGATTTTCTTGATTTTAAAATAATTTTTTAAATAAGAGTCATTTAATTGTAGCCCGTATATTATTATACTAAACGAATAATAAACTACAAAATTTTGTTGATAGAATTGTTTTAAAATTTTTCTAACGTTTTATGTCACTACTTTTTATATTTTAGTAAATTTTCCTAAATTTAATGTCAATAATTATCTTAATTTTGTTAATTTTAAAGAATTAATTAATTTTTTCCTGAATTTTCAAACGTAAAAAATGAATTTTTGAATTATTATCTATTATATGATTTTTAAAATTGATACCACAAATAATTTCTCAAATCATGAATATTTAATATTTTAAGATAAAACTGTTTAAAAAGAAAATATGTAGCAAACGACTTAGCAAATTTAAAATTCGATTAATTTTTTTCTGTTACATTCAAGTAAAATATTGTATTAAAAGTTTTAATATTTTTTCAGATGCGGAAATCCCTCAAGAGAGAATCCGACAATCAGTCAAACGAGACACAGAATTCATTTGACAAATTGTTTAAATTGCATAAATAATTATTTTGAAATTAGTGATACGGGTAATTACGATCTTGTTATTGCGACAGAAGAAATTCGACGTGCGATGAAAGAACTTGGCAAAATTACCGGCCACGTCAGTACTGAACAAATTTTAGATATTATATTTAAGGATTTTTGTATTGGAAAATAAAAATGTCAAAAATTTACATTTTTTTCGTGGTTCATAATTTTTGGGTTAACACAAATATTACTTTAATGTTATTTAATTATAATTTATGATTCCAGAGATTTTTGTTAAAAATCGTAAATACAATTTTTTTTTAATTTTTATATAATTGATGTTAATATAGTTTCGAGTCATTAGAATTTAAACAAATCCTAAACGCAAAATTTAAAATATAAATTAATCTGAATTTCAATAGTAAAAAATTATTCATTTTATATTTTAATTGATTCTTAATTCTTTTAGATTTGTTTAAATAAATTAATAAAACGACGAAACGTGGATTTCAAATTACTATTTTTCGAAATTTTGTACCGCAAGAGGTACTTTTTTTCAAAATGGGATATTATTCCTCAGTAGTTTTTATTTTTAAACCTAAAGAAAATTTATATTGTATGGTTAGAAAAATGGTATTATTTTCTAAAATAAAATTTTTAAAGAAAAAAATTTTTGAAGAGAACTATCTTAATCATTTCTTTACATTATTATGTCATAATTTTTCTATTTCTTGGAAATATTTTTCTTTCTTTAAACTGTTTACTTTTTTTATAATTTTCCGACTATTTTCTATTTTTATACATTTTTCATCGTTTTCTGATTTTATAACAATTGTTTTTATTACTCTTTGATATTTTAGAAAATAATTGGACACATACTCGAGAAGGACTTGTTTTTGAAGTCATTATTTTGCTTTTTGAAATTCAAACCCTAAACTTTAAACTAATTTTATTTAAACAAAATGTGGAAAACTTAATTTAAAGCAAAATAAAAAATTGTAACATATAATTGGATAGAAATTAAACATTTTTTATATTGAGACACTTTAAGAGAAAAAATAAATTTGTTTGTAAAATGTCGAAAATCTTTAATTTGTATCCAAATATTAGTTTAAATTCTTTATTTTCTTTTAAATTAAATTTTCTACATCTTGTCTACATAAAATTACATTAAAAGTTCGTTTTTCTATTTCAAAAAACACTCAAAAACTATAAAATAATGTCTTGAAACATAACCTCTTCTCGACTAGGTGTCCAATTCCTAATTTATTCTCCTTTTTTCAAGTTTTTTTTGCTTAAATTTTTTCCCTTTTTTGAAACAGTTTAATGTTTGTTTTTATAATTTCTTTTTTTAACAGCTAATTAACTATTCTTTTTTTATAGTATTTTTCCTAATTTTCTTTAATTTTCTCATTTTATTTTATTATTTATATCTCATGGATTTTTGTTTTTTATACCAGTTAGTAAATTTTCCATTTTTTCGTTGATTTTAAAATCTATTTTTATAATTTTAAAAATAAGTCCCCCTCTTTATAAAATTTCTCAATTTTTTTTACATTTCTAATTTTTTAGTAATTTATTTAACCTTACTAATTGTTTTTCTTTTTTTAAATTTAAATTGTCAAATTTAGATTTTTTTCGTAAATTTTTTTATTTATTAGACATTTTCTAATATTTTCACTTATTTAAATAAGTTTTTGTTTTCTATTTTTCAAGTGTAACTGATTATTTAAGTTTATTATTTAACAATAATATCACATAATTACTTTTATTTAATTATGCTATGAAATTTCAATCAATTTGAAAATTAAGCGCCAAAAATACAAGTGTAAGATAGATGGCGCTGTGAAGAACGTTGTGCGCACTGCGCATGTGTAGAAACTTCTTTTTCTTTCTTTCAGCGTGTTTTCTTAGAGCGAAGGTTTGTGTGAAAAGAATCCAAAAATTTTGCAAAAATCCGTGATAATCGAAAGATTTTTTTACTAGAAATTGTTATTATATCTATTGTACGAAATTGCCAAGTGATTATTTTTTACAGAAAATAATTGCTTAGTGTTTAAATTTGAGTGGACATTTCAACATAACCTCTAATCTGTGCATTTGTTTTTCTCAGGATGGCTCCCAGGTACGAATTGGCCGTAGGCCTTAACAGAGGCTACAAAACGACAAAAATTCGTGTAGCTAAAAACAAATCCGAAAAAAAGAAAACAGTGGCCATCCGCCCTGCCAGACTAAAGGGGGTAAGTTCCAATTTATAAAACCTAACCTATAATATACTGTTTTGGTTTTTATCTATTTCTCGCTTTTTCTTGTCATATTCTTGAATTATTAGATAAAATGTTAAATAAGATTTAATCAATATTTCATTTTGTGTAAAAATACGTAGTTAAATGTTATGGATTTTTCTTTTTAGTTTGTATTTTGTCGTAAATTAATTTTCTAAACAAACTCACTTTAGTGTTAAATTTGTCCATATGATTTCAAAGTTTATTACAGTCGTAGAAAAGTAAAAAAAAATAATTTTGATAAGAAATTTGAAAAGTTTATTCTTTTTATTTGATGTTGATTTTTGTTGTGGGTGTATGTTTAGCACATGGACTCTTAATTTCAAGTTAATGAGAACTTGAAATAAAAGTAATACTTAAATTCTATGTGATAAATAAATTTTTGAGAACGTTTTTAATATTCTTTATTAATATTAAAAATTATTATTTGGTTCATTGACAATTACGTATTTTAAAATTAATGCAAATTGTAAAAAAACTCGTACACATTTTGTTAATTTAGATGTTTTTGATTAAATGTTACTGATTTTATATCACTGTAATTCCATAAATAAAATTCACATTTTAATAGAAACATTTTAGGTTTAATTGATTCATTAATATGACAATTTTGTGATTAAATACGAGAAATTAGTTTTAATTGCTGTAAATTAATATTTTTACATTCTTATTTCAGCGACAAACCAAACACAGTAAATTTGTTCGCGATTTGATTCGTGAAGTTACTGGCCACGCTCCTTACGAAAAACGGGCAATGGAATTGTTAAAGGTCTCAAAAGACAAGAGGGCCTTGAAATTCTTAAAAAGGAGGGTAAGTAGATTTATTCAAAACGTAATTTATGAAAGAAAAAAAATGCCATTAAAATTGTGGTTATCTAAAGATAATTTTTTGCACAAAACCGCTCTTTTTCCACTCATCTTTATTTAAATTCAGAAAATAAAATTTTTATTCAAATTTTGTGCATAAAAGTTTGTTTATTTCTAAAGTTGTATAAAGATTTTTCTTATCGTTGCTGTATGAATTATTTCTTCTAGATAGATTCTAAAGAAAAATTAGCTAGAAATGTTTTTTTTTGTAGGAATTCAGGGTGTCTACTAACCGGGAAAACCGGGAATTTAAATTGACCGGGAAAAACCGGGAATTTTCCGTCAAACCGGGAATTTTTTTCTGGGATAATAAATTCCTTTCAATTTTCACTTATTTTCTTCAATTTCCAATTATTTTCTTCCATTTTGAATTATTTTCATTAATTTCTCAATTATTTTCTTCAATTTTCATCAATTTCTAATTAATTTCCTTAATTCTGAAATATTTTCTACGATTTCAATTATTTTAATCAATTTTTAGTTATTTTCTTCAACTATAAATTTTTTTTTAAATGCCAATTATTTGATTCAATTTTCTATTATTTTCTTCAATTTTTAATTATTTTCATCAATTTTTAATTATTTTCTTCAGATCTTAACTATTTCCTTCAATTTTTAATTATTTAATTTAATATTCAATAATTTTCGACTTTTTTCAACTATTTTTTTCAATTTCATTGATTTATTTCATATCTCAATAACTCCTCCATTTTTCAATTATTTTCTTCTATAATCAATAATTCTCGGCTTTTTTCAATATTTTTTTTCAATTATAATTATGTTTTTGAAACTTGAATTCAATTCATCAATTATTTTTATCCTTTATTTTTATTTTTTCAACAATTATTATTATTCAACCATTTTCATAAAATCACATTTTCTTCAATTTCAAATTATTTCCTACAATTTTCAATTAATTTCTTCAAATTACAATTACATTCTTCATTTTTTATTGTTTTTATCAAATTCTATAATTCCTGGGTTGTTCAATTTCTTTTTTCTTCAATTATCGCTTTTTTTCTTCTACTTTCAATACCATTGTTCAATTCTTGAATTATTTTCTTTAATTCTCACTTATAATTTTTGACATTCAATTCCATTCTTTTTTTTTAATTTTTTTTTTTAATATTCAATAACTCTAGCCTTTTTACAATTATTTTTTTAAAATCCTCAATTATTTTCTTCAAATTCTAATTTTTTTTCTTAAATTTCCAATTATTTTTTCATATTTCTTTCAATTTCTCAATTTCTTACAATTTCTTCTCAATTTTCTTTAATATTTTTTAATAATTTTTATCAATTCTCAATTAATTTCTTCAAATAACAATTCTATTCTTCAATTTTTAATGTTTTCTTCAATATTAAATAATTCCTGTAATTTCCATTTTTTTAATTATAAATTATTTTCTTCTTTTTTCAATCCAATTGTTCAGTAATTTTCTTTAATTCTCAATTATAGTATTCGAATTTCAATTTTATTTCTCAATTTTCAATTGTTTTTTTTTAATATTCAATAATTCTGTATTTTTCTGATTTCAATTTGATTATTTAATTTTCAATTTATTTCTTCAATTTTGAATTATTAACTTAAATTTTAAATTATTTTTTTTGATTTTCTATCTAGTTGACCAATTTTTAATTATATTCTTTGAATTTAATAACCATTGTTCAATTTTTTCAATTATTGTTCAATTGTAGATTAATATTTACTTATTTACTATATTGTCTCTCTTTGATCAAATAATTATAATTTTTATTTTATTTAATTGTCAGACTCCCTGAAGAGGAAATCATTTAGATTTCGAAACGATGGAGTACATATTTTAAACATTAAACATCTTTGTCCGAATGACTTCGTTTTTTCTTGCTCCTTTTTAATATTTATTCTCGGACGTTAAAGACTTTTATAATATAATATTTACTTTTTTTTCTAATTTTGTTTCTAATTGTCAAATATTTTTGTCATTGTTTAATTATTTCTTTCCATTATTAATTATTTCTTTTCCTTATTAATTGTTTCTTTTAATTCTTAATTATTATTTTTTGTAAAGTTTAATTTTTAATTCTTCAATTTTTAATTATTTTCTTTGAATTTTAATTATTTTCTTCAATTATCAACTGTATATTCAATTTTTGTAGCCATTTGTAGGTCTATTTATACTTAAAATAAATTTTAAGTTAACAAGAGAAAAAACCGGGAAAAATAGGAACAAAAACCGGGAAATGACCGGGAATTTTGTGGGACGAAATTAGTAGACACCCTGGGAATTGTTTAACTAATTTTAAAGTAAAGCACTGAAGATTCACAAAAATGTAGATTTACAAAAAAGGCATTTTTTAAAGAAAATTTTACTTAATATAACTTCTACTACTTTTCTTGAGCTATTTTAGTCGAAAACTAACGAAGTAAAAATAACAAAAATGTTTTAAAACAAAACACTAGTCTTTTTTAGTAACTATGAAACACATTTTTTAAAAATAATTGAATTTTTAAGAACACTTTATTAATTAAAGGACATCATCGATTCTAAATTAAATTCGTTTATTAAATTTTAATTAATTTTAACTTAAATTCACTATATATACAATCACAGATAAATGAAGTTTATTCTAAAAATGTTTTAAAACTTGGATTTATCACAATTTGAATAAACTTTTCCACCAGCAAATTTCTGTCGATTCTATTAATTCAAATTTCAATTGATTCAAATTTCAATTTTTCAGTACCTATATTTTTCAGTCTTTAAATTATTGTCATGGATAGTTAAATTTATTACACAAGTTTTCATTTATTTTTAGCATTTTTCAATTATTTTCTTAAAATTTCAATTATGTTCTTCAATCTTTAAATTATTGTCAGGAATATTTAAATTTTCCACACAAGTTTCAATTTACTTTTGTTAATTTTCAATTATTTTCTTTAAATTTCAATTATTTTTGTCATTATTCAAGTATTTTTGTCATTTTCAAATTATTTTCTTCATATTTCAATTATTTTTGGCATTTTAGAATTATTTTCTACAAATTTCAATTATTTTATTAAATTTTTTTAAGTGTTATGAATTTTAAAATTTCTTGCATCAGTTTTCAATTATTTTCTTAAAATTTTAATCATTTCATTTTTTTCATTATTGTCACGCAATTATTAATTTTTTACACGTTTTTCAATTACTTTCTACAAATTTAAATTATTTTCTAAATATTTTATAATTATTTTCTTCAAATTTAAATGTTTTTGCCATTTTTGAATTATTCTCTTAGAATTTCAATTATTTTCTACAAACACTATAATTACTTTCTTCAATTTTCAATTATTTTCCTTAAACTTCTAATATTTTTTTTCAATTATTGTCTATAAATTTTTCATTTTTACACCAAATTTCAATTATTTATGTCATTATTCAGTTAGTTTCTTAATATTTCAATTGTTTCGTCAATTTTTCAAGTAATGTCTTAAAATTTTTAATTTTATACATTAGCTATCAATTATTTTTGTCAATTTTCAAATATTTTGACATTTTGAATTTATTTTCTTTTAATGTCATTTTGTTCAGTTTTTTTTATTATTGTCATGAATTCAGTAACTTTTACATAAGTTTTCAATTATTTATGTTATTATTCAATTAGTTTCTTCACATTTCAATTATATCGTTAATTTTTCAATTATTTTATACAATTTTTCAATTAATTTATTAGCTTTTTTTTACTACATTTTTAAATTATTTTGTCAAGTTTTAATTATTTTCTTGAAGCTTCTACTATTTTTTCAGTTTTTCAACTATTGTCTAAAAAGTTTAATTTTTACACCAGCTTTCAATTATTTGTTATTATTCAATTAGTTTCTTCACATTTTAACTATTTAGTCAATAGGTATCTCGATTATTGCACTAAAGATTTTAATTGTTTACTTCAAACTCAAATTTTTCTTTCAAATTTTAATTTTGTCATTTTTCAATTATGTTTTTGTAACTTCAATTATTTTTGAAAATATTTCCAGTTATTTTCTTCATATTTCAATTATTTCGGTTTAATAAAATTTTAATATTATTCAATAATAAGGTCTGCAAGACTTTAAAAATATATTTCTTTTCAATTTTTTCCTTCATTTTTTGATTTTTAATCAATATTTCAATTAGTTTTGTCTTTTTACAATTTTTTTCTTCAAATTTGAATTATTTTTGTCATTTTTCAATTATTTTTGCCATTTTCGAACTCAAACTCATTATTGCTTACTCGCTTTTTTAAATTAAAAAATTAATTTTTGTACTATTTTCAATTTACAATTCCGCTGACAGCCCTGAATTAATCATAGGATTTATTGGCAAAAACTTATGGTGATGGAATTTTTTTATCTATTAAATTTAATCATTTCAATTGGTTATGATTTCGCATAATCTCAAAGTAGTAAAATTCAGGGATTTTTTATTTCTTTATTTAATAAAATAATTCATAAATCAAATATAGATATATTTTTATAAAAAAAAAAAAAAAAATCCAAAGTATGGCGGAAAGTACAAAACTTTTTCAAGAAGTTTGACATTATTCTTGGCCATTAAAAAGTAACGTGAAAAATTTTGCAATAACCATTTCTTATGTTTCAAGAATTGCTCCTTGAAATTCCTTATTAAAAGTTTTAGTTTTTAATAAGATAAGACTTTGAAATCTATCAGATTATTGCGCGGTTTCTTGATTTAAAAAAAAAATAAAGTTAGGCTTTTTTATTTAACTTTCTAATATTTGAAATTGAATTTCGATCTTACAAAGTTATTTGCACATTTTTAAAAATATCTTCATTTTTTGCATATTTTCAACTTTTTTATTTTACATCATTTTGCCTTTTTTGTAGCTTTTTATACTTATTTGTTTAATTTTTCTCATTTTTTCATAGTTCGTTTCATTGAAAAGAATTTTTCCACTTTTCAAAGATTTTTAATTTTTTTTGTTATTAAATATTGTCATTTTCTTTTATTCCTACAGATTTTTTTTACCTCTTTTTAAATACTTCTTCTTAAACTAATTTTTAAATAAATTTACTCTTGTTTTTAGAAACTTGAATAATTGTTTTGCATTTTGAAAAAAATTTCCACATGCAATACTTTATTGCGTTAATTTTTTAATGATTTTTTCTACAATTTTTGTTTGAAACGTAAAATCAGATTTTATTGAGAAATTTTAAATTTTCGGTATTAATGGATTAATTAATTATTATTTATTTATTCCCTTGGTGTATTTTCATAATAAAATCTTCACATAAAGTTATTCTTTCTTTATGTTATTTTTATTTTTATATGGAATCCTGTAATTAAAACAAGTAAAAATAATAGAAAATTTTAATGTAGTGAGCAAAATCAAATAATGTATAGATTTATTAATTTGAATTTTTTTTAAAATTGATTGATAATATTTTTCTTAATCTTAGAAAGCACTTTAATTTATAACAATTTTTTAATATTAACCATTTAACATAATTATTAATTACAAGATAAACATGTCGTTTTTTGTTATTTGAAAAATTGAGTTTATCGTTTCTAATTTTAAAAATAATTTTGAGGAACTCACAAAATGAATTAATTTATTTAAGAATTGTTCTCTTTTATTTTCTTTATCTACTTATCTGTTCTCAAAATTAAACGTAACTTTTTTAATAAATTTAGAAAATTACACTTTTTTCTCCTCTTATAGAATTCTTACGTGTTTGTTTTCTTTTTTTACCTACTTTTTTTAGTTCAAATTCATACCACCAGATGGCATATAGGAGTTTAGCTATTCCCAATTCTACAATTTTTGGAAATTAATTCCAACCATAATTTACTAGTTAATTAAAGTTACAGTTAATATTCGATATTTAATACAATTTCTTAATGTTATTTTCTTTTTTTTTTGCAGTTGGGAACTCACATTCGTGCTAAAAGGAAGCGTGAAGAATTAGGAAATATCCTTGTACAAATGAGAAAGGCTGCTGCTGCTCATCATTAGCAGTTGTATTTGTAAGAAATTTCCTTTTAAGTCAATAAACATCTTTGACAAAAATCTATTGCAGTTTTTGATGAAAAATAATTTTTCAATATTTATACACAAAAAAAAACAACTTTATTTTGTTTTCAATGCATATTTTCAGTAAATATACATATATGTATGTGTATGTGTTGTATAGCATATATTACATTCAATCGTCGGTCCATCAAAACGATCAAAACCGCCCGTATTTCCTGTGAGATTTATAGCAGGTGTATCGTGTTTTCAACACCCATTCAAAATTAAATACAAGTTGGAAACTTGCATTATTTTCTCAAATTGCGTATCTGTAGAAGTAAAAGCTCTAGAATTGATTTTTCAATTTTAAATATTTTAAATGCTTTAATACAGTAGCTAATTTTGTTTTTAAAATTATAAAGACATTAATTTTCGTTTTTTTTTGTACAAAAGAATTTTAAGAGTATTTTTAAATATTTTGCTTTTGAGTTTATTTACAAGCAATTCTTTTTATTCAGTTTCCGTAAGCTATAAATAAAGAACGACCATCGTTTTATCGTGAGAGTGACTTTAATGCGGAACTTGCTGATGAGAAATTTATTTCTAGAAATAACTATTGAATCGCCAACTCTTGGCTAATTATATTAATAAAAAAATCAATTTTTTTTATAAAATAAAAAGACTTAAAATATCGAAACTTTTATGTTTATGAAAGGAGAAAAAAAAAATTCGTAAATTATTCACGTAGTATTAAAATATTTTCATCTCGTAAAAAGTGTGAATACACGTATTACTATAAATGCTGAAAGAGACTATTTGTGCAAGTTTTGCCAAGGAATGGAATGCAGACAGAATTAAAAAATATTTGTCTCTGTCTATCAACACGTCATATTAAATTTTCTGTAGATATTCCAGGATTTTACTTGTGACAGAAACCTGTGAATTATCATACGTTCCGACATTTTCGTTTCTCATGCGACATACATTCGTCTCGACACTTGCATTCGTGGTATGCAAGTCCCTCAAATTCTTTTGACTCGAAAAAACGCCATTTACGGTTTTATTTTTTACATTATCGTCTTCTCTTTTGACTCTAGAATATGTTTCGTGTAGCATTTTATTTATTTTTATTATTTTTTTATACATTATTTTCATGTCTATTTGTTTCTAAACTTTAAGGAGGTTCTCTCCATTTACATAACCTCAAATTAGAAAGTCGTTTTTTAATCCAAATATAAATATTACTTAAATTAATTTCACCAGATTTTTAAAGATCCAGTTATATACTTATCGGAAAAAATTAGGTTGAGCTAAAATTTGTTGTCAAATAATACCTATAATTATTTAAATATTATTTGGTTTTTCCTTAAATTTAATGAACAATGCAACTTTCATCTAATTCTGACAAATAATAGCTTCTTTTTTTCGTTGTAACACTCTCTACAATTTTATTTGTTAGATTTTGTTAAATAATATTCTGTTTTTATAATAACAGCAGAAATGATTAAAATTTATCGGTGGAAAGGCAAAATTGTCACAAAGAAATTATATGAGAAAAGATTACAAATTAAGTCACTTGGAAAAAGGAAAAAAAAAGTGAGAATCATGAGAATGTTCCTCCTGAAGCTCTAGAAGAAAGTGAGGTTAGAAAACACGTGGTTCTTGAAAATATTTCGATAGAAGATGAAGAGGAAGCACAAGTAATAATTTTCGTTAAAAAAATTCTTACTATTTACTTATTGTCAATTTTCTTATTAGAAAAAAATATTATCTTTCATTTCTACCATTGTTTATGAGAAATATATATATTTAAATTTAGTGCGCTTTAATTCAATGATTTGAGAAAATATCAATCTTCTTTACCAACAATCTGTATTTTTTCTACACCGCTGCCATGTTTCTACAAACAAGTCTCAAAACACTTCTTGTGTTTTTCTACATATTTTAATTATTTTCTTCGATACCAATCAGTAGGTATGTAAAACTTTAATTATTTATTGAAGCCGACATTTTCAACTTTAATATATATTTCAGGCAAAACATTTTGACATGCATAAATAGCATTTTTTTACTTGTGAATCTTGTGAAGATCCGAGAACTTGTATACTCTATAAGAGACAATGTTAAATTAATAATTTTTATAACTTTTAAATTAATCAGACGAACATTATGAAATTTTGTAAACTGTTTTATAAGAATTATAAATGTCAATTTATTTCTGATAAAATAAATCATTTCATTGGTAAAGTTTCTAAATTTAGTGCAAAAACCATCAAATCTTCATTTTTAAAATTTTTCTTATCTACAGGCTTGACAGACAGTCACCTTTTTACATCTTTTTTCACCGTTTTTGGGATAAAAAATGTATAGTTTTTTGTAAATATTTTGAAGTATGTCCATAAAATTCAGGTTTAATGTTTAAATTTAAATTTTTTTAATGATTGATACAACTATAAAAAATCTGATTTACTAATAAAAAAAGCCATAGAAAAGAATAGAGTCGAATAAACAGTTAACTAATCTTTTCTATATTCCTGCTATTTATGTAAATAGAACTAACATTATTATAACATACCATTTTCATCATTTTGTAATTTTTCTTTCAAATTGCAATTATTTTATTTATATTTCAATTTATTTCCTCCATTTTTAATTATTTTCTTCAATTTTCAATTATTTTATTCAATGTTCAATAATCCTCGTCTTTTTTCAATTGTCAATTATTTTTTTGAACTTTCAATATAATTCTTTAATTATCTTCTTCAATTTTCAATTATTTCCTACAATTTTTTCAATTATTCTCTTAAAATTTTATAATTATTCTTCTTTTTTTTTTAATTTTTTTGTTCTGCTGTCTATTAATCTAGCCATTTTTCGAATTTTGTTTCCAATTGTCTATTATTTTCGTCATATTTCAGATATTTTTTTCAATTTTTCGATTATTCTCGTCATTTTTCAATTATTTCTTTCAATTATTAACTTTTTCCGCAATTTTCAATTATTTTCTACAAATTTTTCAGTTTACAATTATTCTTGAAGTTTAGAATTATTCTTTAATATTTTGTTATCTGTAGACAATTATTCTCGACAGTTTTTTAATTTTTTTTTCAAGTGTCAGTTACATTCTTAAAATTTTAATTTAATACCTTAATCTTAAATTTATTTCTTCAATTCTTAATTATTTTCTTTTCTCAATCATTATTTTTAATTTGAAATCCCAGTCTTCAATTTTCAATTATTTTATTCAATATTCAGTAATTCTTACCTTTCTTCAATTATCAATTATTTTTTTCAAATTTGAATTTAATTCTTTAATTTTCAATTTATTTCTTAATTTTTTTTATTATTTTCTTCAAATGTTAATTTTTCAGTTTTCAATTATTTTCTTCTATATTATACAATTTTCAGCTTTTTTAGTTACTTTTTTTCAATTTTAAATTATATTCTTTAAATTTCAATTCCATTTGTGAATTTTCAATTTTTCGATTTTCAATCCAGTTGTTCAATTTGTAATTATTTCCAACAATTATTCTTATTTTCTCGTGCGGCGTCACCTATATCTTAATTTTTCTATTTTCTTAATTTCTTAATTTAATATTTCTTGCATAATTTTTTCAGTTATTTCTCTTAGTTGTCTATTAATCTAATCATTTTTCGAATTTGGTTTTTAATTGTCAATTTTTTTGGTCAGTTGTCACATATTTTCTTAAATTTTTCAATTATTCTCGTCATTTTTCTATTATTTCTTACAATTATTAATTATTTTCTTCGATTTTCAATTGTTTACCGAAATTTTTCAATTATTTCCTGCAATTTTTTTAATTTTCAGTTATTTTCTCAAGATTTTATAATTATACTTAGATTTTTTCAATTTTTTTGTTCGGCTGTGTATTAGTCTAGCCATTTTTTGAATTTAGTTTTCACTTGTTCATTATTTACGTCATTTTTCAGATATTTTCTTTAATTTTGTAATTATTCTCCTAATTTTCATTATTTGCATTTAATTAAAAATTTTTAAGTAATTTTGTAATTATTACTTTTTTCTAAACATATACTTTATGATTTTTTGAGTTATTTCTCTCAAATTTTATTGAATGTTTTCAATTTTTCATATTTGAACTATTTTCATCATAATTGAATTTTCTTTCTCAATCTTAAATTATTTTCAGCATATTTCAATTATTTTTTTCAATTTTGAATTAATTTGATCATTTTTTAATTATTTTTCTCGATTGTTAATTATTATTTTTTTTTTTCTAAAATTATTTTCTAAGATTTTTAAGTATTTTTCTGAAAATTCAAATATTTTCTTCAATTCCTATTTATTTTCATTTGTTATCAGAATTTCAAAAAAAATTTTTTTTTTTAATTATCGTAAATTTCAATTATTTTTAGCTTTCTTCCAGACTTTTCTCCAATTTTTAGTTATTTTCTTTTTTTTAAAATTGATTTCTAAGATCTTCATGTATTTTTTTCAAATTTTAATTATTTTTTCTTTATTTAAAACAAATTCTGTAGTTTTTTCAATTATCACACTTTAATGCCATTTATTTTTTACAACTTATCATTGTTTGTATCATATTTTAATAATTTTCGTCAAGTTTTAAAATTTAATAACATTTTTCAATTATTTTTCAAAATTTATTTTCTTCAATTTTTAATTCTTTACATTTGTTTCATAATTTCAAAAATTGTTTACTATATATCTGACTATTCAATTCTCTCATTATTTGTATTACTTTTTATATTATTTTCTTCAATTTTCAATTACTTTCGTTCTGTTTCTCGTTTTTTTTTAATTGCCAAAAAGTTTTTACTTATTTCTCTTTAATTAAAACTTGTTCTGTTCAATTTTAAATTATCTTTATCTTTTTTCATTTATTTTCTCTAATTTTTAATTCTTTTCTTTTATTTCAATGAACTTCTTAAAGTTTTAAGTATTTTTCTCAAATTTTGTTTAACTTTCCATCATTTAAAATATTTTATGTAATTTGTTTAATTATTTTCTCAAATTTTAATTATTTTTTTAAATTTTAATTTATTTATCTCAATTTCTAACCATGTTTTTTCAATATTCAATTATTTTCTCTAATTTTTCATTATTCAATTTTGTTTTAATTTACTTTTAAGATTCTCGAGTATTTTTCTCAAATTTTAATTATTTTCTTCATGTTTAAAACATTTTTATGATTGTTTAAATTAGTTTCCCCAATTTTTAATTGATTTCATTTCTTTTTTTTCTATTAATTTGCAGAATTTGCAATTATTTTGTTTAATTTCAATTATTTTTTGCAATTTTATTTTTAATTCTAAAATATTATCAATTTTGTCCTAAATAAATATTTATTTTATTTATATTAATTGATTTTTAAATATTATATTTAAAATATTTATTTCTTCTTATTAGATAAATAGTATTTACCGATTTTTTATATTTATTATTGTATTTTATAATTTTTAAAATGTATGAAAAACTAATCGCGCACTTGCGCGCGTTTTATTTTGCTAGTTTCTAATAAATCGACATTAACTAATTTATTTTGTCTTTTAAGAGCTAGAAGCGTCAACATTGAAATTAGGTCGTGAAATTTCGAACATATTTATTTTAAAGTCAGAAATAATTTTTTATCTTTTAAAATTTTCCAAACAAAATATTGTACTTTTTATGCGTTATTGTCCAGTGGAGAGCAAGTTATTGCAGCGATTTCAATTTGCATGACCTTATTTATTTTGTGGCAATCAGCGTGAAAATGATAAGCTGTGTCTGATAACTGAGATAGTAAAGGAAATTTAATGCTTTATAATGTTTCACGAAAATTTCTGTGTCCTCCTGGGTAAAAGACATTTCAATCTCACAAGAAGTTTACACGCCGTTAACATTTTCAATTTCCTCTTCGTGACACGTTTTGGAATGAACGTGACCGAATGTGTGATCGCCTTTTGCTTCTGACAGACCCTTTGTTCGCAATCTTCTCGTACTTGAACAGTAATATTACGAGACTTAAAGTGTGAATAAACTTTTTACGTTCCTCTTTTTACTATCCCTTTCACTTAAAAATGTCGTAAACTTAAAGCTTTGTAAAGTAGATTTTATTGTTTAGGTCTAACTTGATTGAAAAAATACTAGTTAACAAGAAACTGTTGTTATTTATAGAAAAAAGAAATACTAATATAAAATTAGTAAAAAAGAAAACAAAATTGTTTTTTAAAAAAGATTTTTAAAATGAATTGGGTTTTCTTTTATTTAAGTTCATCCTGACAGTGACAATTTTTGGTTTGATAAAAATATTGTTTATAATGCTCAAAATGGTGTTTCTGTTGCCATTTTGAAACCGCCATTTTGAATTTTAATAAAACTTTTGGATTTATAGCTACCTTAAGGGAAGGGACCGGTGAAATTTTAGCCCATCAAAATTTTTGATGCTCAGAGGTGTCAATTTTTTTTCTTACATAATTTTAGATGTAGAATTATGGTATTACATAAAAATTAAAAAACAATATTTTTTTGACCATTTTCGAATTTTTATTTTTTCAAAAAATAGAAATTTTGCAAAATCCATACGCTTGATTGTAAAGATTCATTAAAATCGCGTGAAAAAAAATTGGCGATAAAAAATAATGAAAATTGTAGACGGAGTTCAATATTTAAGATGAGAGACCAAAAAAATTTAAGCCTATGCTCAGGGGTGCCAATTTTTTTTCTTACTTTATTTTGGATCTAGAATATAGATATACAATCAAAAGGTGTAAAAAAATTTTTTTCTAGCATTTTTGACCATTTTAGTATTTTACGATTTTTTATTTTTTTGAAAAATTAAAATATTTTAAAATCCATACGAGAGATTGTAGAAAAACATTTAAAAAGGCCACAAAAAAATTGGCGATGGAAAAAAATGAAAATTGTAGAAGAGGTTTAATTTTCAAAATTTGCATTTTTTCCAGAATATGTATCTTAAACTCCGCAAAAAATTTATTTTTATATTTTTGACATTATCCCATAATTTTAGGTCTAAAATTACACAAGAAAAAAAATTGGTAACCCTGAACATCGTGAATTTCCATAAGCTAAAATTTCACCGGTCCCTCCCCTTAAAAATCCCTGTGCAGGGCCGGATTGGGAATTAAAAGCGGCCCGGGAAAGATATTCAAAGCGGCCCCTTTCTATATAATTGAAAATTTTTATTAACATTTAAAACTAAAATATAAAAATATTAAATTATTAAATTATTTTATTTAAACTTATCAATAATTTAATTATTTGGAATTTCTTGAACAGTAGCATTCTCTACTGCCATTTGTACGAAAGCAGCAGTAATTTCTTAGTTTAATGAACACCTCAATCTGGTTTTAACCAATTTTAAAGGACAAAAAATGGACAACTTCTATTAAACAAATATAATAAAAAGTTTTTTAGCGAATTCCCCGGCTTTAAAAATCGCTCAGAATGAATTTCTATCTACTTTGCCCCCTTTAGCATAAAAAAAGTCGGCTTTCATTCACCTGAAAATCATTTTTTCAATATTTGAATACCCAATTACTTTCTTTAATTTACAATTATTTTCTTCAAATCTCAATTATTTTCTTCTATTCACAATTATTTTAATTAATTTTTAATCATGTTTTTCAATTTTCAAATATTCTCTTTAATATTCAATAATTTTCGGCTTCTTTCAATATGTTTATCAATTTTCAATTGTTTTCTTCAATATTCAATAATTCTCATTTTTTCAATTGTTTTTCCAGTTTTCAACTATTTTCTTCAATTTTCAAATATTTTCGGTTTTTTTCAATTATTCTTTTCAGTTTTCAAATATTCTCGTTTTTTCAATTATTTTTTCAGTTTTCAATTATTTTCTTCGATTTTCAAATATTGTCGGTTTTTCAATTATTTTTTTTCAGTTTTCAATTACTTTTTCAGTTTTCAAATATTCTCATTTTTTCAATTATTTTTCAGTTTTCAATTATTTACTTGAATTTTTAATTATTTCAGTCAATATTCAATAATTCTCGAGTTTTTTTCAATTATTTTTTAAATTTTCACTTGTTTCCTTCAGTAGGCAATTATTATCCAAGAATTTCAATCCAGTTCAATTTTTTATAATCCAATTAAATTTAAAATTATTTTCTACAATTACTACAGTAATTTTCTTTCAATTTTTATTCTTAGTTATTTCTGTTCTAAATTTTAATTTACATTCTTAACTTTTAAGATAATTCTGTTGAAATGTAAACTTTTTAATGTTGCAATTTTTCGAATTTTTTGCAATTGTCCTTTATTTTCGTCTTTTTTCAATTATTTTCTTTCATATTATTCAATTATTAAACATTTTCTTGAAATTTCAATTCAGTTCTTTAATTCTTTAATTATTTGTATCCAATCACAATTCTTGTCTTTTATTGATACTTTTTTTCATTTTCAATTATTCTCTCAATTTGGAAGTATTTTCTTCAAATTTTAATAAAGTTTAATTTTTCAAAAAGTAATTACACTTTCAATTGTTTCTAGAACTATTCCTATCATTTTCTTTCTTTTTTAGTTTTTTTTTTAATTTCATGTTTATCTTTTTCTGTTTAAAATTATTTCTGTCAGTTTTTAATTTAATAACTGAACTACTTGCGCGAACGTTATTTAGAATACCGAGATTAGCTTCGCGATATTATGTTCCATTTCACTTGGATCTTCCGTCTTCTAGAAGTGGATATTGTGCGCCTATATATTTTGCCGCCAATCATATTAACCAGATGTTTTTGTTGTTGGACATTAATATTGACTTATTTTGTTCTTCGAGAGGTGCGTTTGTCCAACATTTAAACAAATATTTAGATTATCTGCACTGTAAGGCGTAATCAAGTTTTTGTTGTTTTAATTGGGAAACTCAAACAGTCGTTTATCGTTATTGAATGCTTCAAGTCGGTCTTTGTCACGGTTAAATTAAGTTATGTTAGTTAAGTTAATTAAATGCGATACTTAATTTTATATTTTAAGTTTATTCTTTTTACATTGTATATGTGTTTTGCTCTTTATTTTGTAACCCATTTATGGTCCTTTTGGGCCGCGGGAAGTATTGTGTTAATAAATAAATAAATAAATAAATAAATAATCTTGCCATGTTTAGAATTTGTTCCAATTGGCAATTATTTTCTTCAATATTTAATAATTCTCGGCTTTTTTCGATGATTTTTTCAATTAACAATATTTTTCTTGAACTTTCAATTCAATTTTTCAACTATCCTCTTAAATTCACAATTATTATTTTCTTTAATTTTGAATTTTTTTCTTCAATTTTCAACTATTTTTTCTAATTTGAAATTATTTTCTTCGATTTTCAACCAACTTTAACTTTTTGAAATCCCATTCAATTTTCAATTATTTGTTATAATTATTCCTACAGTTTTCTTCAGTTTTTAATTGTCAATTATTTTCTTAAATATTCACCAATCCTGGGCTTTTTCACTCTTTCATACTATTTATTTATTTATTAATATAGTAATTTGTAAATTATTTATTATCAATAATTTTTTTGAAATCTCAATTTAACTCCTTAATTCCTCAATTTTTCTGTCTAATTCACAATTATTTTCTTCATTTTTTAATTATTTTGGCAATTTTTAATATTATTTTCTTCTTATCAATTTGTGATTATTTCTTCAAATTTCAATCCAGGTCAATTTTTTAAAATTAAAATTTTTTTCAATTATTATTATTTCTGTAATTTTTTTCCTTTTTTAATTTCCAATTGTTTTTTTAAAATATTGTACTTGTTCTTTAATTTTTTAAATTATTTTTGTCAATTGTCGATTTATTAATCTTGTCATTATTCCAATTTTTTTCATTTGTCAATTATTTTCGTCATTTTTTAGTTATTTTAGGTCGATATTATCAACTCGAGAACATTTTTGGATGGTCAAGAGATTTTGAGATCAATATCAATATTGCTCAAATATGATATCGTCTTGATATCGTAAAGCACTAAGAAATAATGGTCAAGAGAACAAAATAATTTAAAAAGTTAAAGATTAGTTCTAAAATTTTTTGAGAATTATTGAGGATTGAAAAAATTGAAGGAGATAATTGAAAATTGAGGAATGTAATGGAAATTTAAAAAATGTAATTAAAAATTGAAAGAAGTAATTGAAAATGTCTAGAATTCTTGAATATAGAAAAAAATAATAATTGAAAACTGAAGAATGGAATTGAAAATTGAAGAATGGAATTGAAAGTTGAAGATAATAATAAATAAGAATTGTAAAAAATAGTTGTAGAATTGAACAATTTAATTGAAATTCTACAATTTCTGTGATTGAAGAGAACATAGAAAGAAGCCGAAAATGATTGAATGTTGTAAAATTAATTGAAAATAGAAAAGAGTAATTGAAAGTTAAATGAAATTTAATTACATAAATTAAATTATTAATTAGACCTACAAAAATACCGGCCCGCCTGGCGGCGGCCCACAGAGATTTTTCCCGGTATCCTGAATGGCCAATCCGGGCCTGTCCCTGTGTACGCATTTACAGACAAAGGATGAAAAATATATGCGTAACATGTTGAGAAAAAATGTTTCATTTATGATAAAGTATTGACAACATGTGAAATTAATTTTGACAGTTGTTAGTTACTTTTCACTTGAGAGTGTCGACGTAGGCACTAATTAGAGGCTCTTTGGTAATTTATTACTTTAAATCTGTTGGCCTGAACTATATATGTGTACTAAACGTGGTCCGTGATTAAAGCTCGGCTTGTCCAGTTCACCATACAGACGGAGACTCGGATGCCACCAGTCGCGTGTATAATAGTCCTGACAGCACTTGCAAATGAAAATAGTTTCACTAGAAATGGGGCGATGTTCCAAATCAATTTCTCTACCTCATGTCCTCTTTCAATCTTGTTTTCATGGTTTCCGTTTATTTTGTTTGTAAACAGACACATCTAATCAATTCATAATTTTAGGGCAACGGCAACACCTGCAAAATTCATTACTAGGAAAGAAATTACTAAGTTTTGAAACTGAATAAATAAATTAGAAAAATAACGAAAAATTACTAGAAAATTACTCCCCTTTTTGATGTTGCTACGTGAAAGTGAAATATTTACCATGAAAACGTGTAAAAGGCAACCAACTCAAGAAAATATCGAAAAAATATTTTAGATTCTTCAGGTGAAATCAGGAACACATCTAATATTTGGATTTTTCCAAATATTGATTGTGGTAAACTCAGAGAAATTCTGTTGGCAGGGTGTCTACTAACCGGGAAAACCGAGAAATAACCAGGAATTTAAATTGACCGGGAATTAACCGGGAGTTTTCCGTCAAACCGGGAAGTTTTTTCTAGGATCATAAATTTGACTAATATATCAATTTGTTTTATAAATAAAGATAATAACTTTATGCATTTTGAACCAATCTGATTATGCGTTTAAATTTTGTGTAATTATGCGACAATTATGCAATTGAAAAATAAAAAATATACATTAAAAATTAAAATATAATATAATACATTCTCGTGAAATATAGATGTTTGTCTACTATCTTTTTTCTTAACGCTAACAATACCGCAGAAACAATGAAAGACATTAAACATGAAAAAGTCAAATTATTATGAAAAAATGTAGATAGAACTTGAGTTTTTTTATTAGCCCCCACAGCACCGAAAATTTCCTGAAAATTTATTCAAGATTTATTTGCAAACTTCGGAATATTTAGGTGCAAAGCTTAGCGAAAATTGTGTAAAGATTTAAATGTCCCGATTAAATAAATGTTTAGCGTAAAAGTATTGAATGAACATTTAAATTTACATTTTCGTAAAATTTTCGTCGCGAAAGTTTCGTGAACATTTAAATTTACATTTTCGTGAAATTTTCGTCGCGAAAGTTTCCTGAACATTTAAATTTACATTTTCGTGAAATGTTCGTCGTGAAAGTTGACTGAAGATTTAAATTAAATTTTCGTGAAATGTTTGTCGCAAAAGTTGATTTAACATTTAAATTAAATTTTTGTGAAATGTTTGTCGCAAAAGTTGATTCAACATTTAAATTAAATTTTCGTGAAATTTTCGTAGTGAAATTTGACTGAACATTTAAACTGGATATTTGTGAAATGTTTGTCGCAAAAGTGAATTGAACATTTAAGTGAATATTTGCTAAATGTTGAGCGGAAAGTTGACCAAATAAAAAAAATTATTTTAAATAGAACACACCGGAAATTGTAAGTTGAAAGATTGTATTAGATTAAGGATTTGTAAAACGTTACAGAATCTTCAAAATTTTATTCAATAAATGTGTTTATATTAATTTAATTACTGTTTAATTTACTTGTTCCCCTTCTATTTAATATAATTTTTTTATTCGGTCCACTTTCCGCTCAACATTTAGCAAATATTCACTTAAATGTTTAATTCACTTTTGCGACAAACATTTCACAAATATTCAGTTTAAATGTTCAGTCAAATTTCACTACGAAAATTTCACGAAAATTTAATTTAAATGTTGAATCAACTTTTGCGACAAACATTTCACGAAAATTTAATTTAAATGTTGAATCAACTTTTGCGACAAACATTTCACGAAAATTTAATTTAAATCTTCAGTCAACTATCACGACGAACATTTCAGGAAAATGTAAATTTAAATGTTCAGGAAACTTTCGCGACGAAAATTTTACGAAAATGTAAATTTAAATGTTCAGTTAACTTTTACGCTAAACATTTATTTAATCGGGACATTTAAATCTTTACACAATTTTCGCTAAGCTTTGCACCTAAATATTCCGAAGTTTGCAAATAAATCTTTAATAAATTTTCAGGAAATTTTCGGTGCTGTGGGGGAGACCGCACATTACATAATATGTTTATATAGTTATGGGGAATTCTATTGTGTGCTTTCAATTATCAATTATTTTCATCATAATTCAATTATTTTCTTCGATATTAAATAATTCTCGGCTTTTTTCAATATTTTTTTTTCAATTATCGATTACGTTTTTGAAGCTTCAATTCAATTCTTCAATTATTCAACTATTTTCAGAAATTCGCAATTATTTTCTTCAACTGACAATTATTCTTTTCAATTTTCAATTATTTTCTTCAATTTCCAATTATTTTCTACAATTCTCAATTATTTTCTTCCATTTTGAATTAGTATCATTAATTTCAAATTATTTCTTCATTTCTCAATTATTTTCTTCGATTTTCTACTATTTTCTTCAATTGCCAATTATTTTCTTCAATTTTCAATTATTTTCATCAATTTCTAATTTATTTATTTAACTCTGAAATATTTTCTACGATTTTCAATTATTTTAATCAATTTTTAATTATTTTCTTCAACTATAAATTATTTTTTTTGAATTGCCAATTATTTGATTCAATTTTCAATTATTTTCTTCAATTTTTAATCATTTTCATCAATTTTTAATTATTTTCTTCAGATCTCAACTATTTCCTTCAATTTTTAATTATTTAATTTGATATTCAATAATTCACGACTTTTTTCAACTATTTTTTTCAATTATCATTTATTTATTTCACATCTCAATAACTCCTCCATTTTTCAATTACTTTCTTCTGTAATCTATAATTCTCTGCTTTTTTTAATATTTTTTTTCAATTATCAATTATGCTTTTGAAACTTTAATTCAATTCATCAATTTTTATTCAACAATTTTCATAAAATGGCATTTGATTCAATTTCAAATGATTTTCTACAATTTTTAATTAATTTCTTTAAATTACAATTACATTCTTCATTTTTTATTGTTTTCTTCAAATTCTATAATTCCTGGGCTGTTTAATTTCTTTTTTCTTCAATTATCACTTATTTTCTTCTACTTTCAATCCTATTGTTCTATTCTTGAATAATTATTTTTTTTAATTCTCAATTATAATTTTCGACATTCAATTACATTCTTTAATTTTCAATTGTTTTTTTTTTAATATTCAATAACTCTAGGCTTTTTACAATGATTTTTTTTAATTCTCAATTATTTTCTTGAATTTCATTTATTTTCTTCAATTTCCAATTATTTTTTCATATTTCTTTCAGTTTCTCAATTTCTTTCAATTTTCAATTTATTCTCAATTTTCTTCAATATTTAACAATTCTCAGCTTTTTTAAATTATATTTTTCTTTTAATTTTTATTTAAATTGAGAATTTTTTAATTATTTTCATCAATTCGCAATTATTTCCATCGATTTCTAAATTTTTCTGCTGTTTTCAAATATTGTATTTAATTTTTAAGTACTTTCTTCAATTTTTAATTATATTCTTTAATTTTTAATTATTTTGTTCAATTTTCAATTGTTTGTTTCAATATTCAGTAATCTCGACTTTTTTCAATTATTTTTTTTTAATTATCAGTTATTTATTTCATGTTTCAAAACCTTCAATTTTTAATAATTTTCTTCTATTTTCAATTTAATTGTTCAATTATTTTTTTTAGTTCTCAAATAATTTCATTAAATCACAATTCTATTCTTCAATTTTTAATGTTTTCTTCAATATTAAATAATTCCTGTCATTTTCCATTTTTTTTTTAATTATAAATTATTTTCTTCTTTTTTCAGTCCAATCGTTCAGCAGTTTTCTTTAATTCTCAATTATTGTATTCGAATTTCAATTTTATTTCTCAATTTTCAATTGTTTTTTTTTTCTATTATTCAATAATTCTGTGTTTTTCTGATTCAATTTGATTATTTAATTTTCAATTTATTTCTTCAATTTTGAATTATTCACTTAAATTTTAAATTACTTTTTTGGATTTTCTATCTAGTTGACCAATTTTCAATTATATTCTTTGAATTTAATAATCATTGTTCAATTTTTTCAATTATTGTTCAATTGTAGATTGATATTTCCTTTTTTTTAAATTTTGTTTCTAATTGTCAAATATCTTTGACATTGTTCAATTATTTCTTTCGATTATTAATTATTTCTTTTCATTATTAATTGTTTCTTTTAATTCTTAATTATTATTTTTTGTAAAGTTTAATATTTAATTCTTCAATCCTCAATTATTTTCTTTGAATTTCAATTATTTTCTTCAATTATCAACTGTTATCTTCAATTTTTGTAGCCATTTGTAGGTCTATCTATACTTAAAATAAATTTTAAGTTGACAAGAGAAAAACCCGGGAAAAATAGGAACAAAAACCGGGAAATGACCGGGAATCTTGTGGGACGAAATTAGTAGACACCCTGGTTGGGTGCTCCCATCAGAAATTTTCAAGTTTATAGTTTCCTATAAATAACTCGTAAAATGCTAAATTCGACAAAATTCTTTAATTTAGGTACTCCTAAATTTAAGAATTATGAAGAATATTGGGATTTAGAATTTGAATATAAGGTGCTCCTATGTTAAAATTAAAAATCAGATCTGAAGAAAAAATCGAAAATATCTTTTAATATTTTAGGCGCTCCTGGAGGAATTAAAGATTTCAACAATTTTTGAGACTAGTTGAGGCGCTCCTCTTCTACCTAAATAAAGTTGAATTTCCGAGTTTGTCTTAAATTTTAGAAATTTTTTTTTTCGATTTTCTTTCTGAAATAACTTGCCTTTTGTCATTTTAACTTAGGGGTTAATCCTCATTTTAAGCAATTTGTCAAAAGATAACTCCTATAGCGGATAATGTAGAATGTAAGCTGCAGGCCTGCAAAGGTTTCAGCTGTAGTATGGAATTCGTTTCAATTTCTTTTTGGCAAAGCCTTAATTTTTTTTGATATTTTTGGATTGTATTGAGTCTTTAATAAAAATTCAATGTATTTTTATATGTTTTCTTGCCTTCTTTCGACTAGCCTGTCTCTAACAGAATAAACTTGTCACTCATTTGCGGTGCTTCGATCTTATTTTCATAAGAGACTCAAGCTTCTCAGAATGAGATTCAAGTTTCTCAAAATGAGCTTATCTGTCTCAAACTAAACTGACATTTGAGACAGGCAGGCTCATTTTAAGAAACGTGAGTCTCATTTTGATTAGCGTGAGTCTGATATTGAAATGAGAGGCAGGGTAAATTTTGAGCCAGTAGAAAATGACTTTGAAGCGGATTTTGCGGATTGTTAGTACATTCCTTGTGTTATATATGAACTAAACTGACTGAATAATATCACAAAGTGATATCTGATGAAAATCTATTTAATTACAAGTAATCCAATCATTTAAAGTTTGAATTTAATTATAAACTTAAATGGTATGTATGTAATTCCTTGAAAATTGTTTGAATGTTATTTAAGCCAATTTAACAATTTGGCATTCATCTATGAAACTTAATTACTGTCGATATAGAGACTATTACATTGGTATGCGCATGTACATATTTATGTTGCTTTGAGGTATGAAGTGTCAACGTCACGTTACGCTTATAGAATGCAGTATTTGACACGATGATGGGACGATCGTTATAATTAAACTGTGCTGCGAATTTTAAATTGTTCTTTTCAATTTCAGTTGATAAATAATTTGGTTGATTATATATGTGTATGTAGCACCCTCAACTTTGTGAGCGCTTAATACTATATTCATATTCCCAGCACGACTTAATCGATAAATTATCGAGAGATTCATACTACGCTTCAGATGACTTTAAATTCGCCAATTTATGCTGATCGGGTCAAACTTAACCAATGAAATGAACATTGTGCAGGAGCTGTCTGGTCTCGAATAAAATCTATAGTGATTCTTTCTCCACGATCTTTCATTCCTATTTCTCTGACTGCTGATCGTCAAGTGGGAAATAGTTTTAAAATTGGATTTTAAATTTTAATCTATATTTATTTTCTCTACATGTCATGTATGATTTGCTCTCAACTTTTATAAATGAACTCTCTCTATCCGAGTTTAATGATCTGAAAAATTTAGTAGCATGGTTTTCTAATTAAATCACTGAATTATATTTTAAGTTATCTGGTCACCATGTACATGTGAATTGATAGGAACCATTAACCCGTCAAAAAGAGATTGATTAAAATTTTAAAATGAATTAAGGAAATTGGGGAAAATTTATTCAAGTTGGAAGGAAAATTACACAAAATAAATATTATATCGAATAGAGATTAGGAAAATACATAAATTATACGAATACAAATTTTGTGAAATATAAATTATGGTAATGTTAATGTATACCTTGTCAAATACTTATTTAGATTTAGAGAGACGAATTTGTTGTTTTATGCTCATTAAAGCGTTTTTATGAAAAACATGTATTATTGATTTTAAAATAAATGATTGTGTTTAGGTGTGTAAAGAGAAGAATGTTGATGTATTTGGAAATGCACTTATCTGTTTACTAGCGACCTCATAATATTTTTTATGTTGTTGCGTAAAACATTTTATACTTATGTCATTGTAGCATTATATATATACAATTTATATCGCTCATTCCAGAAAATGACAATAATTTTTAACTCTTTTACGACAAATATGACTGGAATACAGATAAAAAAAATACGCGTACTCAACAATTCCATACATTTGTATTTAATATTTTTCTCTCTGGCCTATAATTTTCTGGAAACAATTTACGCAAATTTAGTTGACAAATTTAATATATTGTTACGAATTTGCAAAGAATATTACTAGTCGGAACATGGTTTTGTTAATCATGTAGGAGAGAGTCGGGTAAAATGCCTATTTGGGTAAATTGGCAATGGTTAATAACTTGGCCAAAAATAAATATTAATCATAATTGTTTTTAATTATGAAGTATATTAAGGTGAAGATGATTTCTGTAAAGTTTCATGTTTATCAGTTTATTATTAAATAATTTATTAAAGAATTGTGAAAATGATGCTTTCCAACGATAATTTTTTCATTTTTAAAGATTAGAAAACATGCACTTCTATCTCACATACGTACATAATTTTTTTTTAAAATTAATCCTTGAATATTTAGCTATCTAATCACTTTGACTTAATTTATAAAAATGAGTTCTAAAATGAAAATAATTAGTTTAATTACATCGTGTGTTTTTGGGTAAATT
Source organism: Ganaspis brasiliensis (assembly GCA_037103525.1). Classification (NCBI taxonomy): domain Eukaryota; kingdom Metazoa; phylum Arthropoda; class Insecta; order Hymenoptera; family Figitidae; genus Ganaspis; species Ganaspis brasiliensis. The sequence continues at coordinate 3,436,012 of JAZKLR010000254.1, read as the reverse complement.
GCCTTGGTTAAATTGCCTATATGCTGTAAAACTTCTAAACAAGATACGTATGATACGGAAAATCTCTCGGGTTACACGTATATTTTGATGTAGAAACTAAATATCAAGTTGTTACTGCTTCTGTATAAAAAATCAGTGTTTTAACAAATTAATTATATTAATTATTGCATTTATATTAATAATAATTATAATAATTATGCATTGAAGAATCATTTTTAATATATTTTTAAAACATGATTTTAAATAAGCGCGGGATGAATCAAAAGAAGTGCGCATGCGCAGAAAAAATACATGAGATTACGAGAGATGCGTGTTGTCACGTGACTATAAAGAATCATGGCGAATTAACCTGTCACATTTGGCATTGAATGCCAAAATTGTTGTTTTCTTCCTAAAACTCAAGCAGTTTTCAATCGAGCAGGTATTTTTGTAATTTATTATAGTGTTTAATTTACGTTTGTATGATTTTTTATAATTGTAGAAGCTTTACTTATTTGTTATAGACTTTATTTACATTTTTTGTCGGTCTGCTTTGGATTAAAATTTTAGTTTTATGACAAAAAGATTATATTTTTGTATTCACAGCTAGTTCTTTTTTTAATATAAACAAGATAATTGATTATAGAAAATATATAAAAAAAAATTGTTTACTTTTATTCATATTTTTCCATATTTTTGTGCACAGGCGATTTGCCCAGTCGTGTGTCAAAATGGCGAATTTTGACATCAATATTTAAATAATTCTTTTTTCTATTTTTTCTGAAATAAACACTTAAAATGACTATCTTATTATATTCTTAAAGGATGTTTTCTAAATATTTGATGGTTTATATTTTTCAAAACTATAATTAAATACTTTTTTTTTTGCTCTAAACTTTACTACACTGAAAAAAAGGTTTGTTTGGCTGAACAAAAATTTTGTTGGCTCAACCAAATTCTTTTGTTGATATACACTCAACAAAATTATTTTGTTGTGCCAACAAAATTCTTTTGTTAATTATTTAGGGTAATTTCAACAAAAAAATTTGGTAGTCCCAACAAAACTTTTTAGAGCTTAACAAATATTTTGATGGCTATTATAATAAAGAAAAAAAAGTTAAACACAGATTGTGCAAATGGAAATTCCAATATTGTTTTGATTTGTTAAATAAATGAATGTTTTTAATTAAAAAATATTTAATATTTTTTGTATCTTACTGTGAAATAATGTGTAGTTATAATAATACACGTAAATATTTCTAGGCATGAAATTTATTTAAAAACATGTGTTTATTTTTAATTTTTAAAACAATAATTGAAAGTAGTTTCATACTATTAAAAATGGAATTATTCCTTAATTATTTCTTATGTTAAATAAAGTATTTTCCACAAAAAAAAAACAGAATATAAAGTAGATAGTTTTATAGGTTAGGTTTAGATTCTTGAAAACAACATATTGTGCTTAAACGTTTATTAACCTGCCACGTAAGAATCGAAATATAAATTTACTCTTTTAAAAAACCATAATATTTATTCACTTATATGACTAATTATCGACTTATGTATCATTCAGCAATACATTCTGTCAATTTTGTCACTAAACATAAAATCATAAATAAGTCCCTTTTTATTATCTTTATAAAGTATATTTTATAGTTATATTTTTTTAATTTCAAAAGTTAACTTTGTAGACATTTGATTTAGTTATCACCCATTATATAATATTCTTTTTTTTTGTTTTAAAAAACAAAAAATTCCAATTTATATCGATGTCTTTATGAAAACCAGACGAGAACATGCGTCAAACAGAATCGTATAGAATGCGCATGCGCCATCACATATTTGGTAATGCCAACAAAAGATTTTAATAAACTCAAACAAAATTTTTATTAAATACTACAAAATTATTTTATAATTTAAACTGTTTTTTGGTAATTCTAACTCTGAAATTTGACAAAGCCAACAAAAAATCATTAACAAAACTATTTTGTTATGATTACATTGCTATTTTTTCAGTGTATAGGCATTTTGGCCGACTCTCCCCTACATGATAGTCTAAGATCCCACTGCAAGATATCTACCCCCATCTGATTTTTTAATAAAATGTGTTTAAAATGAAAGATCATAGTCAGAATAACGCATAACAACCAGGTTGCCTATGAAAATCTGGCCGCATAAGCCTAAAAGTGTGGGTGTTTCAACTGGCTTTTGGTTAATATTTACCCCCATATATTTGCGAAAAATTAATAATATAATATGAAAGAGTATTGAATACTGAATCAAAAAATATAGGGTTGCCAGATTTATACCTGCCGCAACCTCGGGTTGCCAGGTGTTTTTTGTGTAGTTTTTTGTTGATCACCTACGCCCATAATATTTTTTAATGATTTTTATACCAAATTAAAGACCATGTTTATCTCTATTGAATAGATTAGGGTTGCCTGGTGAAAAACAGCCGCTATCAGGGGTTGCCAGCGTTTAAAAATATATTCATTTTTTTGTATTAGCAGAAGAAAAAAAATCATGGGTAACTTAAAATATTATGCAAAAATAAAATAAACAAAACAAATAATTTGCATGTTTGTAGAAGTTGATATATTTGCATAAACATTTAACCCAAGTTTATAAAAAATAAAGATTTGTTTTTTGTGTAAAACTGATAATAAAATATTAGAATTTAATAATGAATCTGTTCAAAAAGTTTACTTTATGTCATTATTTCGCCAAAAGAAAGGGTTTAAATATGGTTGCGAAAAACTGACAATTGAGGCTATAAAAAAACATGGTTATCATACACAGTGTTACTAAAAATTCGTAGTTTTAAAGGGAAAATATAAGGAAGAATTCAATAACTTTTGTGAAAAGGAAGTTGTAAGTAACTTTTGACTTCTATTTTTTGTTTATAGCTTTCAATTGTTACAAAATCTTCGTAGTTTGAAAGTAAGAATGCAAGGACGAATTTGATATTTTTTGTGAAAAGAAAATTTTCAGTCAATTTTGTCTTCCATTTTTTATTTATAACTTTTAATTCTTAGAGTTATAAAAAAAATTTTAAATGTCTTAATCTAGTTTCTTGTACATCGGGAATAAATTAATTTAAAAACTTGAGAATATTGATTGTTTACAGGCAGGACATAACTCTTTTCTACTAATGTGTATTCAAATACTCTCAATGTTGAGAAATTTAACGATTTAAATAAGAAATATATTATACGAGAAGAATCAACTTCTTTTCTTGGGTTTGATATAAGTAGCGGCTCCTAAACCAAATAAAAAAAGACGTGTCAATTCCTAATCAATCTAATTATCCGCATATGAAAAGATGACAAACTTATTTAAAATTGACAATATTGAAGCAGTAGATAGTAGATACCTTTATTTAATAATTTAAATTAACGCTTAAGAAAAATGAGATGTCGTTTCGGAAAGAATTTATGTAAAATTAAATTAAAAGTATAAAAAAAATGAAAGTGTAGACTTTTAAAAGAGGGTAACCTATAGCTATTAATATTATTTTTTATAAACAGAAAAAGGATTTTAACTTAACGTATAATAGTACAGTATCAGAAAAATACTGCATAAAATAATTCCATAATTTTAAGAGCTTGTGTATCGTTTCTGGCATCTGAATTTAATTATAAAAATAAAGAATCAATACCGAATTCATATCTTCTATTGGTAAAATATTTGAATGTTTCTCCGTTAAATCGTTAGATTTCTCAACATTAGGAATATCTTAAAGTTCTACCTGTAAATAAACAATATTTTTTAGTTGTTACATTTATTTATAGTAGTGTGGTAAAAAAAACAAAAGTCAGAAATGTTATGGTCTACCCTCCAAATTTGTTCCAAATTGAAAAAAATCTTACCCCTATTTTTTTATTTTGAAATCGAACAATATTTAGCATGTAATTTTAAATGATGCAAACTTCATGCTAATCAACTGTTAACCTGCATTTTTTCATCAAAATAAATAAGTATTTTTGTCTGTTAAATTTATTGTTATTATTATTATTATTATTTAATCATTAAATTACACAGTCCTGCGAAATTTCACTTTTGTCAGTTTATAGAATAGGTCTAAGTGATTCTTGTAGGTTTTTTCGCGCTGAACACGAATCTGGTTTCCAAAATGGTCCATCACGTCAGGATTTTGAGTAATTCCGGGTCAAATGTCCCAAAAATGGCGTTTTTGGCCATTTTTGGGAATTTTTTCTGGGAGACTGAAATTTTTTCATTAATTTTCTGTATTAGTTTCATATAGTATGCATTGTCACCTTTAAAACCCATTTTTAAAAATTAATTTACGATAATTTTTACAGAAGTTATAAACATTTTAGTATATGAGATTTAACCTCATTAACCCTCAGAGCACACGACTGTCTACCTAAAAAGTCGTTTCCAAATGTATCTATTTTTCAGACTAATCGATTTTCATATAACTTGGTATATTGGGGTTTTTGGGGTCGCAGATTACGAATCTGAAGTCAGAATTACAAAATTCAAAATGGCGGATCCAATATGGCGGATGAATTTTTAAAAAAATTGCTGGATTTTAATATAACTTGGTATATTGGGGTTTTTGGGGTCGCTGATTACGAATCTGAAGTCAGAATTACAAAATTCAAAATGGCGGATCCAATATGGCGGACGAATTTTAAAAAAAATTGCTGGATTTTAATATAACTTGGTATATTGGGGTTTTTGGGGTCGCTGATTACGAATCTGAAGTCAGAATTACAAAATTCAAAATGGCGGATCCAATATGGCCGACGAATTTTTAAAAAATTGCTGGATTTTAATATAACTTGGTATATAGGGGTTTTTGGGGTTGCTGATTACGAATCTGAAGTCAAAATTACCAAATTCAAAATGGCGGATCCAATATGGCTGACAAATTTTGAAAAATTGTTGAATTTTAACATAACTTGGTATATAGGGGTTTTTGGGGTTGCTGATTACGAATCTGAAGTCAGAATTACAAAATTCAAAATGGTGGATCCAACATGGCAGACTAATTTAAAAAAAAATTGTTGGATTTTAATAGAATAAGAACAGAGAAAGATTTGACCAGCAAAGGCAAGATGGAAAAAAGGAAAGATGGACCGGCCACTTAAAGTAAGAACAGAGAAAGATCCGACCAGCAGAGGCAAGATGGAAAAAAAGGAAAGATGGACTGGCCAGTTAAAGTAAGAACAGAGAAAAATCCGACCAGCAAAGGTAAGATGGAAAAAAGGATAGATGGACCGGCCAGTTAAAGTAAGAACAGATAAAGATCCGACCAGCAAAGGCAAGATGGAAAAAAGGAAACATGGACCGGTCACTTAAAGTAAGAACAGAGAAAGATCCGACCAGCAAGGGCAAGATGGAAAAAAAGTAAAGATGGACCGGACAGTTAAAGTAAGAACAAAGATAGATCCGACCAGTAAATGCAAGATGGAAAAAAAGTAAAGATGGACCGGACAGTAAAAGTAAGAACAAAGATAGATCCGACCAGCAAAAGCAAGATGGAAAAAAAGGAAAGATGGACTGGCCAGTTAAAGTAAGTACTAAAGTACCAAGTTATATTAAAAGACAACAATTTTTTTAAAATTCGTCTGCCATGTTGGATCCACCATTTTGAATTTTGTAATTCTGACTACAGAATCGCAACCAGCGACCCCAAAAACCCCAATATACCAAGTTATATTAAAATCCAGCAATTTTTTAAAAATTCGTCCGCCATGTTGGATCCACCATTTTGAATTTTGTAATTTTGACTTCAGATTCGTAATCAGCGACCCCAAAAACCCCAATATACCAAGTTATATTAAAATCCAGCAATTTTTTAAAAATTCGTCGGCCATATTGGATCCGCCATTTTGAATTTTGTAATTCTGACTTCAGATTCGTAATCAGCGACCCCAAAAACCCCAATATACCAAGTTATATGAAAATCGATTAGTCTGAAAAATAGATACATTTGGAAACGACTTTTTAGGTAGACAGTCGTGTGCTAGAGGGTTAATGAGGTTAAATCTCATATACTAAAATGTTCATAACTTCTGTAAAAATTATCGTAAATTAATTTTTAAAAATGGGGTTTAAAGGTGACAATGCATACTATATGAAACTAATACAGAAAATTAATGAAAAAATTTCAGTCTCCCAGAAAAAATTCTCAAAAATGTCCAAAAACGCCATTTTTGGGACATTTGACCCGGAATTACTCAAAATCCTGACGTGATGGACCATTTTGGAAACCAGATTCGTGTTCAGCGCGAAAAAACCTACAAGAATCACTTAGACCTATTCTATAAACTCACCCTCGCAGGACTGTGTTATTTATTAGCGTTTACTACTAATTTGAAAAAAAATTATGAATTTTGAATATTAAATAAGCATCATTATTTAATCATATTTACGCATGGTTATTTAAAAAACATTCTATCTTTGAAAAGTCGATAAAGTAGATTTTGAAACAAAATAAAAAACAATTAAATTAAAAATATGAGGTTAAAAATACAAGTCGTCATTATTTTCAATAAAATCGATTAAATCTCTTTAAAAATCTGTAAAATATTTATGTTTTATAATTATTGCACCAATAAATGTTATTTAGAGTATATTTTAGATCATTTATTATATTTGAAATAATAATATTAGGAAAAACGTCTTTGCCCCAACAGTTGGGGCAAAGCCGCTAATTTGAATCTTTTTAAATACAATTAAATAACGTAATTATGATTATGATAAATGTAATAACGACTATTAAAATCTGTAACTGGTTAGTTTTAGTCGTGTAACAAACAAAAATGACTCCAATTGAATGTATAGTTAAAAATTTGTGCATCAGTAAATTTGAACCTAGCGGTTTTGCCCCACCTTCCCCTACATAAAAAACAAATCTTTATTTTCGCTAAACTTAGGTTAAATGATTATGAAATATATCAACTTCCACAAACATGCAACGTATTTGTTTTGTTTCTTTTATTTTTGCATATGTGAAGTTGCCAAATGGTTTTTCATCTCCTGCTAATACAAAAAAATTAATATATTTTTAAACGCTGGCAACCCCTAATAGCGGCTGTTTTTCACCAGGCAACCCTAATCTATTCAATAGAGAAAAACATGATCTTTAATTTGGTATAAAAATTATTAAAAAATATTATTGGCGTAGGTGATCAACAAAAAACTACACAAAAAACACTTGGCAACCAGAGGTTGAGGCAGGTATAAATCTGGCAACCCTATATTTTTTGATTCAGTATTCAATACTCTTTCATATTATATTGTTAATTTTTCGCAAATATATGGGGGTAAATATTAACCAAAAGCCAGTTGAAACACCCACACTTTTAGGCTTATGCGGCCAGATTTTCATAGGCAACCTGGTTGTTATGCGTTATTCTGACTATGATCTTTCATTTTAAACACATTATTAAAAAATCAGATGGGGGTAGATATCTTGCAGTGGGATCTTGTACTATGAATGTTGTAGCTTCATGAAATTCCCGAATCTTTTTCAACCTGTTTTTTAGGACCTATACTTTCTTAGTCTCGCCATAATTGTTTTCTGCAGATTTTATCAGTTAAAATCAATCAAAGTAGCAGAATTAAAACGGGACAAATTTTAGTTCCCTCTTGCTCCAGGTGGTCAGAGAGTCTATGTGAGTTTATAAAATATTTAACATGTGAATTTCATTGTTAGATTAACAAATAACAATATTTGCTACAAATGAAACTTTGAATGCCTCTAGGCATTGGCATAAATTCTCTGATACTATGTAATCCAATGTAATTATTGAAAACGAAGGCATTTCAAAACCGCAGGCTTCGTAATAATTGCTAACCGTCAATATCAAAACTCATTTTACTGCATAGGCAAAACGGTTATTCGTGAGCAACACGGACATAGGTCATTTTATATCAATTGGTGATCTATTTGTCTATTTTAATCTAAAATGTCAATCAAAAATCCAAATTGTATCTTGGTCTATGTATTTTAATATGATGTTTAAGGGTGGCAAATAATTCAATAATTATTTTGGAATTCTAAAAATTTCTGGAACTGCACTTTGCCTTTCTGTGGCTTTAGCCCAGGAACCTATGGCACCTAGTGACCACCTAGTGCCATGATGGAGGGATTAACTCTAAGAATTAAAACGAAAAATAATAAGATATTTGCTAAAAGGAAGAGGGACCTCCTCCTACGAGTCTGGAAAATTTGTCTAATTTAAAAAATTATAGACCAATACAGGGCTCGAACTAGCTCCGTAAATCCCGTGAGAATCCGTAAATTTACTTATGGTCCGTGAAAGTCCGTTTTTTTTAAAAAAGGTCCGTAAAGACCGTAATTTGTTTAGAAAAGTCCGCAAATTTCGTAAATTCTAAGATAAGAAGCCCTAAGCAGTGTAAAAACGGTTGAGTTTCAATTTTTCAATTCCTTTCTTCAATTTTTAATTATTTTATTTAATATTCAATAATACTCGCCTTTTTTCAATTATTATCAGTTGTTTTCTTGAAAATTTAAAATGTTCTTCAAGTTCCAATTGATTTCTTCAATTTTCATTTATTTCCTAAAATTTTTCCTAGAATTTTCTTTATTAGATTAGATCGACGCCTCCCGTTCATAAAACTATAACATTATCCTCAATGCGAAATAATTTTAAGTTAAAAACAAGTGCAATATCAATTTAACAAAAACAAGCGTGCAAGAGAATTTTATCCTCTTATTCAGTGCACGACAATTATAAGATAAAGTTGCCTGCAATTTAATAATATTATGTGAAGCAGGGTGCAAAATGATTTTATAAAAAACTTCAATGCAAGACAATTTTAACTTTTAATTCAAAGGAAAACAATTATTATCTAAATCTAAAAACAAAATTACAACGATTTTTTATAGCGGTTATGTCCAATATCAATTAAAAAAGTTTGATTCATATTAAAATTATGAGCCCATTTACGCGACATTACTTCAGTAATATATTTTTAATCTCATATATTTATTTTTGAATCAAACTAAATTGATAAATGCAAAAGATGTACCTATTACTGTTACAAAATTTTGTATTGTGTTACGGAAAAAAAACATTTCAATCGTAGGTTTCCACGAAAACTAACATTCCTGATTTTTTAAACCGAAAAACGAATTTTTGTGTTAAAAAACACATTTATTACATTTATTTTATAAATAAATGTCACAACATGAAAGCGAATTATAGTTTTTAGTTCGATAATTTTCATATATTTTTTTAAAATTCTATGTAATTAAGTTTGATAATTGATTATTAAAAGATTGTTTAATAAAAAATGAGATTAGAAAGGTAATAAATAAAAGATTACTATTTTTCCTTATTTTACAGTTTTACTAATAAATAAATAAGCATTGAATTATTTTAATTAAGATATATGTATATTTATATGCATATTTATGTAGAAATAATTACTCAATAGTAGTTTAATAAATAGTAATAATTAGTACTATTTTGATTAATTGTTTAATAATACTTATATTGTTTTAAACGATAATTAAAAATATAAGCAAAGCATCCAATATGCAATATTTTAACAAATTGAAATATATGAGATTAAAAATATATTACTGAAGTAATGTCGCGTAAATGGGATCATAATTTTAATATGAATCAAACTTTTTTAATTGATATTGGACATAACCGCTATAAAAAATCGTTGTAATTTTGTTTTTAGATTTAGATAATAATTGTTTTCCATTGAATTAAAAGTTAGCATTGTCTTGCATTGAAGTTTTTTATAAAATCATTTTGCACCCTGCTTCACATAATATTATTAAATTGCACGCAACTTTATCTTATAATTGTCTTGCACTGAATAAGAGGATAAAATTCTCTTGCACGCTTGTTTTTGTTAAATTGATATTGCACTTGTTTTTAACTTAAAATTATTTCGCATTGAGGATAATGTTATAGTTTTATGAACGGAAGGCGTCGAGATTATCAATTAATAAATTCATAATTTGCAAAAAGTTTTTTCAAATATAATTATTTTCATCCACTTTTATAATTACTCTTTAATTTTTAAAATTACTTTGTTCTAATAACGATTAATCTTGACACATTTCGAATTTTTTTCAACTGTCAATTATTTTCGTCAATTTGTAATTTTTCCTTCAATTATCAATTATTATCTTAAAACTTCAATTTAATTCCTTTACATTTAAAAATTCCCTGATTTTTCCAATTATTTGTTTCACTCATAAAAAATTTTAAATTTAAACTCAATTGTTCGATTCTAAAACTATCTCATCAATTCTTCATTATTTCCTTCAAATTTCAATTGCATTTTTCAATTTTCAATTTTCAATTTTTTTCTTTATTATTAAAAATTCTTGCCTTTTGTCCATTTTTTTTTATGATTATCAATACGTTTCTATGACTATAATTCACATGTTCAATTAGTTTCTTCAATTCTGATTTTTTTTTCAAATTTCAATTCTATTTTTCAGTTTTTAATTATTTTCTGCTACATTTAATAAATCACGGCATTTATAAATTACTTTTTTGAATTTTCAATTAAATTATATAAATTTTAATTTCATTTTTCAACTTATAGTCATTTTCTTCATTTTTAAATGATTTTTTGAATTATAAAATTGTTTTAATTTAGCGATTTGTCGAAGTTTCTTATTAGTTGTCAATTATTTTCGTTATTTTTCAGATATTTTTTTCAATTCTGTAATTATTCTCGACATAAACTGTTTCTTTCAATTATTATTCATTTTCCGCAACTTTCAATTAATTTCAACAATTTTTTCAATTTTCATTCATTCTCTTGAAGTTTTATAATTATTGTTTAACTTTTTAAATTATTTTGTTCTCTTGTTGATTATTCTTGACAGTTTTCGAATTTTTTTCATTTGTCTATTATTTTCTTTAACATTTGATAATTTTGTATTTTGTTATTTTCCTTTTAATTATCTATCTGTCTTCTTCAAAATTTGATTTAATTCTTTAATTTTCAATTATTTTTAAAAAATTTTAATAATTTTTCCAGTTTACTTTTTTGTTTATAATTTTTCTTTAATTATCCGCTTTTTTCAATCATTTTTTTCACTCATAAAAATTGTTTCAAAATTTCAATACAATTCGACGCCCCCCGTTGATAAAGTGTTTATTAAAAAGCCAGTGTAATAAAATGTTAATTTGAAAAACAGTAGAATAATGTTAAAGCATGGTTATAAAGAATGTTATACAGAATGTTATTGCATATTTGAATTAATAAACAAATGTATCCATCGTTCGGTCCGATTAACATTTTATGACAAAACTTCAAAAGACATTTGATTAAACAAACAGTTTAATAGAAATCATATCCAAAAAAATTAATTATAAAAGTGACATTCCACTGTTTTTCAAATTAACATTTTATTAACCTGGCTTTTTAATAAACACTTTATCAACGGGGGGCGTCGAATTGTTTAATTCTACAACTATTTTCTTCAAATTTCATTTTTCAATTTTAAATTATTGTCTTTAATATTAAAAAATTCTCGCCTTTTTTAAATTTTTTTTTTTCGAGTATCGCAATAAATTTTTTTTAATTTTAAAATCAGTTGTTTAATTATGTTATCTTATATTTAATAATTATCTTCTTTTTTCAATTTTAAGTTTATTCTTTGAAATTCAATTACTTTTTGCAATTTCTAATTATTTTCTTAATTTTTCAATTTTTCCCCCTTTTTGTAATTATTGCTTTCAATTTTCAATCTAGTTGTTCTATGTTTAATTATTTCCAACAATTGTTTATATAATTTTCATATTTTTAAAGTATTTTTTTCCAATTGTCAATTAATATATTTTCAACTATTTCTTGCAATTATTATTTATTTTACCCAATTTTCAATTGTTTGCACACTTTTTTCAATTATTCTCTAAAAATTTTATAATAATTCTTTAATTTTTTTCAGTCCTTTTGTAATTTTTTTAAAATTATTAATTATTTTTCCAATTTCAATTCAGTTCTTAAATTTTCAATTTATTTCTCGAAATTGTTATTGTATAAAGTTTATTCTCCTTTTTACGGGCTCGAAGGGCTCCCGTTCCCTTTACATAACCTTAACCTAATTACATTTTTACTTAACTAACTTATTCTATATCCTTACTCACTAACTAATATTACGCCATCTACCTAACTACCTCCAGTGCCAGGGCTTCTGTTTCCTAAACCTCTGCTCTCATTTTCGAGCTTACGAATCTACACTACATGACTCTATTTCATTTCTTTGGCCAATCCCTATTCTCATTCTCTCCCTACGCTCCTCCAACTCTCCTCTTTCCCATTCTCATCTAAAATCCAACACACACATTCTCCTACTCCCTTCTTTTCCTCGTTTTCTCCCATACACCTATCTAACACATGCCCCCAGTCTTCCAATTCAAACTCACACACTCTGCACAACTTTTCCTGCTCATCCATCCAGTACATGCATTCTCTCATTCCCTCCCCAATTCTGAACCTCAGCACCCTATTCCACTTTTTTTCCTTCTTAAGCTCACATAAATATCTCGGCAGTCCTTCCCCTCTTACCATCCCATACCATCTGTTATACTTCGAATCCTTTATTTTAGCCCATCTTTCTGCTTTTTCTTTCTCTTTCATGTACTTTTCTATTTCTGTCCAACTCTCCACTCCTTTCCCTTTTTCCCCCTTCCTCACCATCTTTCATCTCAGTCTCATTATCTCTTGCACGTCATTCTTTCTTTTCCTAAACCTTACCACTTTCGTTTTATTCACATTCACTCTTCCCTGTTCGCCATAATCTTTCCTCCATATCCGCTATCAGCAGGTTAAAAAGCAACGGGCTGAGCGGACACCCCTGCATTAACCCTCTTCCTAGCCAGAATTCTTTTCCCACTCTCCCCCCTACTCTTACTCTCACTCTTGGTTCCTCATATATTTCCTTAATCCTTTCTATAATTCCTTCTTCCACTCCTCTCTCTTTCAATATCCTCCATAGAATTCCCCTGTTTACCGATGGAAAGGCCGCCTTGAAATCTACGAATACTGCCACTAGTTTCCCCTTCTTCTTTTCTAAATTTCTACTTACTAAATAATTTAACACATATATATTATCCATTGTACCCATCCCCTTCCTAAATCCAGTTTGATTATGTGGGATACAACCTATTTCTTCTACCTGCTTCTCTAATCTCCTCCGTATCACCTCCGCATATATTTTGTACCCTACTGGCATTAAAGTAATACCCCTATAGTCCTCTACCTTTTTCCCATCCCCCTTTTTTAGTATAGGGACAATCACTCCTGTCTTCCACTCCTCCGGCCAACCTTCCCCTTTCCATACCCCATTCACTATTCTCCACAACTCCTCCCTAACCCTTTCTTCTCCATACTTCAGCTCTTCATTCTCCAACCCATCCAACCCTGACGCTTTATTTCTCTTGATTCTCTCTATTGCCTTATTCACCTCTTCCCTACTAACCCCCTCTCCTCCCACTACTTTTCCTTTTCCTTTCCTACTCCCCCCTTTTATTTTCCCCCCCACTCCACCATACATATCTTTAAAATATTCTGTCCACTCCTTTACTTCTATCTCCTGGTTTATTTCTTGTCTATTTTTCCTTTCCCTATTTATTACTTCCCATTCCTTCCCTTCTCTTATCGCCACTTCTATCTGCTCCATAAATCTCTTTCTGTCCAACTCCCTCTTCTGCTCCAACAGCCTTTCATGTATCCTATGTCTCCTATTGTACTCCCCTTTATCTAACCTTTATCCTCCCTTAACCCCTGTTTACTACTTTCACATTCCTCATCCCACCATCCTCGATATCCCATATCTTCTTCCTTAAACTCCCTTCCAACCTCCTCTCTTACACTATCTACTCTTTCCTTTAAGCCTGTAATTCTTTCCTCTACTTTAACCTCTCCTGCTTTTCCTCCTTCCCATGCATTCATCCTCCTCTCATACTCTCTTAAACTCTCCTCCTTCCATTTTCCCATTTTCCTCACTCTCTTTACCCCTCTACTCTCCCTCATTTTTCCCTTCCCTCGTTTTTGTCCACCTACCGTAATTTCAATGGAAAAGTGGTCCGACCCTATCTCTCTCCCCACCTTTAACATTCTCACATCCTTTTTCATTTTCTCGTTTGCCATTATGTAATCTATAACCGTATTCCCCTTTCCATGGAAAGTATATTCTCCCTCCTCATCTCCTTTCGTATTTCCATTCAGAATCGACCATCCCCTTTCCCTTAAAATCCATAATAGTTTCCTCCCTTCCTTATCTATCTCTTTATGTCTCGATTTCCTTACGAAATCCTGACTTGTCTCTTCCCAACAAGCTCCTCCTCTTTCCCCTGTCCAAGCATTCAGGTCCCCTCCGATTAGAACCTTTTTGTCTTTTCCTTCCTCCATCCATTCTTCTAAACTCTCCCATCCCTCCGCCTCCCCCCTTCTCCTATACAATCCCACTATCGTTATCTCCTCTTTTCCTACTCTAATCTTTGTTGCCATACACCCCTCTTTTTCACTGTTCATCTCCTCTTTGACTCTACACTTCATTTTTCTTTTTACTCCCACTAACATGCTACCCTCCTTTCTTCCTACCTTTCCTGCCTTTTTGGCCTCCTGACACCTCCAGACATATCCTTTAGGCACTTTTCCTCTTAATTTCATCCACTCCCTCTCATCTACCCACGTTTCACTCAAGAAAACTACATCCCATTTCTCTAAATCTCTCCAGAACCCATCGTTCTTATTCTTTAGCCCTGCGACATTCCAAAACACTACCTTCACGCCTTCTTTTACCCCGTCCTCCTCTCTACTCCTCCCTTCTCTCCTCCTGTTCTTCCCGAAACCCACTTTTAACTCCGACTCCTACTACTTCCCTCCTCTTATCCTCCTTTCTTAACTCCATTATTCCTTCCCTTTCCTCTACCTGCCATTTCTTTCCATTAATCCACATGCTTTCTCTTCCCACCTTTACAATATTCTGCTTTGCTCTTTCCTCCCACGCTTTCTGATTAATTATCCAACTCATCCTTCTCTCGCTCTGTGTCTTGTCTTCTTCTATTCTCTCATTCCTACCTCTTAATAGCTTTTTCTTTCCCATTACTTGCCACTTCTCTTCCTCACTTCCCAATTCCACTACCCATACCTTAGGGTTCTCTTTATCTTCCCCTCCTAATCCCATTACCTTTTTTACTTGTACCTCTACTCCTATCTCATTCAAAATCTTTTCCACTTCCTCTTTCCCCTTCCCTCTCTCCACCTTCATCCCTTTTACCATTTCCTCTCCCCGCCTTGTACTCTCTATCCCATCCTTACCCCCCACTCTATCACTTTTCCTCTCCTCTAACTGCTGCATCCTACTTTTCAATGCATTCCTCTCTACTTCTTCTCCCTCTCCTTTCTTTTCTAATCGTGTAATACTTTCTCACATCTTAGCCTTTTCCTCCTTCCATTTTTCCTCCCACCCATTTAGCATCTCCTTAATTTTGCCTATCTCTTCCCACGTCTCCTTTAACCTTTGCTCCCTGCTCTCCTCTTTGTTTTTAAAACTTTCCACCTCCATCCCTACCTTTTCAAATTTCTCTCTCGTACCTGCCGCCAAATCCCTGAGAGCCGTCGTCACTTCATCCAGCCATTCTTCTATCTTTCCTTCCTCTCTTATCCTTTTCTTTCCCTTCTCTCCTATCCATTTCCTCATATCTTCCTCCGACCCTAAACTACCCGTCCGTTGCACCCTTTCATAATTGGAGAGTCTACCCTTTCTTCCTCCTACACTCAGTTTTGGCGTCACGAAAACCTCTTCCCCGCTCGGGTGGGTTCCCTCTTCCTCTTTTTTCTGCGAATCTACATTCCCCTGTTCTAAATCAGCCCTTTGGTCTCCCACCTGCTGCTGCCCTCTGTCCGTCTCCATCTCTACTTCGTTCATTCTCACTCACCTACCCAGCCTTTCGCTCTCCTCTTACCTACCCAGCCTTTCACTCTTCCCTTACCTACCCAGCCTTTCTTTCTCCTCTCACCTACCCAGCCTTCTCTCTCCTCTCATCGCACACTTCCCGCGCAAACACACCTAACCTCAAATTCACCCTTACGTTCACCCTTATTTCTCACACACTCCTTTCTCTTACACTTACACCTCAACCACCCACGCAAAGCACACACACTCTCTTACCTTTTGAACTCACACACGCTTTTTCCCTGGCCACAAAACACCTTATCCACTGTACAAAACCACAACGTAAAAATTTCTCAGTTATCACGAACGGTACCGGAAACGGAAGCCCTCGAAATTGTTATTATTTTCTTCAGTTTTCAATTATTTTCTTCAATTTCCATTATTTTGTCGATTTTCAATTCAGTTTTTCAATTTTCAATTATTTCCAACAGTTTATTTTTTAATTTTCTTGTTTAATTTTAATATTTATTGTTCAATTATTTAAGTTATTCTTTTTCAATTGTATAATTATCTAGACATTTTTCGAGTTTTGTTTTCAATTGTCAATTATTTTCGTTATTTTTCAGTTAGTTTCTTAAATTTTGTAATTATTCTCCTAATTTTCATTATTTGAAGTTGCAAAAATTTATAGTTTTTAATAACAAATAACAATGCAAAGTTTCTGGCGCGCGTTAATGTTGCTAGTACTATAATAAGACTTATAGGTCTATTTAAATGCACAGAAAGCTTTTTTTTTGTGCCTATGTTATAAGTATACCTACAATAATTGTTCTCTTATTTGCCTCAGACTCATTAATATTTTTCTATTTAATATTAATAAAATTGTCTATAATTTTCAAAGAAATAAATTGTTTTAAACATAAAAAATATAATTTCTTTTACTTTTCTACTGTATTTTAATTCTATCACACTCAAAATAGTCTTTCGGGATACAAACTGTTTATTCGTAACTAGTCTGTAAAAGTCCGTAATTTTGAATTTTTGGTCCGTAAAGTCCGTATTTTGAAGTACTTTTACCGGTTCGAGGCCCTGCCAATAGCCAATTGCCGAGTATTTCAGAGCTATTAGTGCAGGCGCTGGGTGGACTTGAGTATGCAAAATATGAGGGCGGGTATTTGACAATTGGAATATGTAGAGAACCTTCCCCCAAATCAGAAAAGCCATGTTGCCCCTAAAAATTTTGGTCGAGTTAGCCGCCATTTTGATTTAAAGTTTGAAATTTGTTTTTTAAAATATTTCAGTAATTAACAATATAACAAAATTTTTGTATAGACATTTTTTGTAGAAAACAATCTGATATACAACTTTTATAACAAACTTTTTTTCATAACTCGAATTATAAAAAAGTTATAAACAAAAAACAGGTAAAAAAAAAGGGATGAAATTGTTAAAACTTATTTTACGCTTTTATTAATAATTTTTATAGAAAAATAGTTTAGATAAACTTTAAAGAGTATTTTCTAACGATTCATTTGAGTGATATAGTTGTTAAATATCTTTATTTTTGTAGATTTTACACAGCCACAAAGGCAGTTAAATTGGAAAAATAAGGGCCTTCAAAGGCCGTTTACACTATATGTTCGTGGGCCTTTGTAAACGGGCCTTTGAAACCCCTTATTTTTGCAATTTAACTGCCTTTGTGGCTGTGTAAAATCTACAAAAATAAAGATATTCAAAAACTACACCACTCAAATATATCGTTAGAAAATACTCTTTAAAATTTATCTGAACTATTTTTCGATTAAAATTATTAATAAAATGGGAAAATATGTTTAAAGATTTTCATCTCTTTTTTTAACCTGTTTTTTATTTATAACTTTTTTATTATTCGAGTTATGAAAAAGAGGTTTAAATAAAAGTTATAAATTACATTATTTTCTACATAAAATGTTTGTACCAAAATTTTGTTTTATTGTTAATTACTGAAATAATTTAAAAAACAAACTTCAAACTTTAAATCAAAATGGCGGCTAACCCGACCAAAATTTTTTGGGGCAACATGGTTTTTTTGACTCGGGGGAAGGTCCTCTACATATTCCAATAGTCAAATATCCGCCCTCATATTTGGATTAAAATATATTCGTACGTTTTGCGTTGTATATTGTCAGACTTTTAGGGCAAACGTGCCTTTGATAGCCTTTTTTTCAAACTTAACAGCCTTTGAAGCTCTGTAAAATCTACAAAAATAAATATATTTAACAACTATATCACTCAAATGAATCGTTAGAAAATACTCTTTAAAGTTTATCTAAACTATTTTTCATTCAATATTTCATTATAATTGTATTTTTAGAAGTATATATATTACAAAAAATAAAGAAAATTAGGAAAATTTAATTTTAAAAACATTATATTTATGAATTAAAAATAATTTAAATAGATACAAAAGACATTTTCAAAAAATTAATATATGATAGTCAAATCCTGCTTCACAGTAAATTTAGATACGAAATTCACTCTGTATATTGACAAGTTTAAAGATAATTATCTCAATTTAAACATTTAAACTACACCAAAAGTACACGCAGTATTTTTTCATGTAAAACAGTTTTGCCCTAAACATCAAAAATGTTTAGGTTTTTTCAGTGAACAAGCCATGGAAGCTGTTCATTACTACTTTTCAATGACATGGGATAAATATAAAGTTTCACGAAATAATCCTGATTATATTGAAAAATTATTGCGAGCAGTCTGTGAATATAACTCGCGACACATTTAAATTATTTAAGTTTTTTGAAAATGTCTTTTGTATCTATTTAAATTATTTTTAATTCATAAATATAATGTTTTAAAAATTAAAGTTTCCTAATTTTCTTTATTTTGTGTAATATATACTTCTAAAAATACAATTATAATGAAATATTGAATGAGTGGAGAGTAAATACGAAATTAAAAAAAAATTATTAAAAAAAAATAAAAAAATCGCAATTAAAAAAAAAGTGCTCACTCTTCGATTTTCATTTTTCTTGCAAAATAGTCCTGAAGTATTCCCCTAACATCCCCAAAAAGAAAATCAGAGGTAGCAGAAACTCAGGGTTGAAATTATTCGAGGACCACCGTGTAAAGGATCATCTTTATACCTTTGAAGCTGTAAGTAAAATGTGAATAAGTTGAAGATACTATAGATAAAGAAATTCTTAAGATGATGACAGTCCATTGATGTCATCCTAGATCATCTGTACCTCGAATTTATCTTCCACGAGATCAAGGAAGAAGAGGTCTATTGAATTTAGAGTGTCTTCATAGTAGACATGTTCTATCTGCAGCATTCTCAGTGATACAACAGAGGTCGATTTCATTAAGATTATAAGATTAAACATTAAATAATATAAATGTATCATAGTATATAAAGAACGATACAATGATACGATGCTTAAGATGTTGTATTATTACCTTCGATAAGTATGGTATAGCGCATCTTGACGTATGCCCAAGGGAATCAGGAATCACTTATAAGATCTACTGGAATTTTTCTTTTTTCATCTATTCATCGCATCAGTACCCCTACATTTGATATAGTGCTCCATACTCATAAAAGTAAGGTAATTAATGTGATAAAGTTTTGGGACCCTGCGGAAGACAAATCATTCAAAAGGATGATGAAAAGCAAACAAGGTATCCCGAGCAACTGTTTGAATTTAGTATAAAATTACTCTGAATATAAGGTCGGATTGTTTTCTTACTGCTTCTGCTAAAAAAAAGAAATAATTAATAACAGTAAATTAATTATTAGTATCATTAAGCAATTTCAGAGTTCTTCTGAATTCTATAACTTTCTTATGTCAGGAATACTAATTCCATTGCGTTATATAAATTCAAATTATGAGATTTAATAAAAGGTAAAACGTGCCGGAGTAGAACGTTTGCTATGTTGATAAGAGTCAGTTCATTTTCCTTATGAAAACCATAATTTTTAATTCTATCGAATTCCAGTGTGTCGCGCCGGAACATTGCGATCATCGTTCCTTCAATGTTAATTGTGATTGCGAGTCAGTGGCGTAACTAGGGTGGTGCCGTCGGTGCCGTGGCACCGGGCGCAGTCCTTGGGGGGCGCAAACTTGGTGGGACGCAACATTTTTTATATATATTTTTTTTAATAAAAAAAATTATGAAACCAAAAAATTAGATTACTTCTTTTAGACAGTTCGAAGTTGATTATTATAAATGTTATTAACAGTAAGTACTTTATTAGACAAAAAGTGTTTATTTACTGTATAAAAAACATCACTTTAATGAAACTTTTAAAATCAATAAATATAAAAATTATTAATAGGAAGGAAATAATTCGTTCATTTAGTAAAATTTAGTTTTTAAGTAAAAATTTGATTAATTAATTTATTTGAAAAATGTAAAGAAAATATTTGAAACTTGCAGAAATTGAATTTATAATTTAGGGGAAAAATTAAAAAATAATGAAAATAGTTAGAATTTAAAGAAAATTTTTAAATAATGATAAAAATAGATGAAAATTGTAGCAAATAACTGAAATCATAGTACTAAATAATTGTTAAAAATTGAAGAGATTTTTAAATAATTTTAAATTTATTATTCTCAAAGCGAGGATTAATTAAATTTTTAATCAATCAAATTTTAAATTAATTGTAGTTCGATGAATTATAATATACCTATAATTGTAATTGTAGTCTTATTATCTCAGATATATTTTGTAATTCTTTCAATTATTATTCTTAATTTTTTATTATTTTCTTCAATTAACAATTATTTCTATCAATTATTTTTATATTTAATTTATTTGTTAATTAATTTTTGTCTTCTTAAACTATTTTTTGGTTTATTTTCGATTTTTTTTTATTATTTATCTCAAATTCTAGTTATTTTTTCAATTTCCAATTATTATCTTTTATTATTTATAACTATATGTTGTAATTTTTTCAAATATTTTTAAAAAACTAAAATTATTGTCTTAAAATTTTCATTATTTTTATTTCTTTGCAAATATTTTCTCGGACTTTTTATTACTTTTATTATTCTTCAATTATTTTTTTAGATTTAAAAATATTATTCTAAAATTTTAATAATATTCTTCAATTTTGAATTATTATTTTTATCATTTTGCAATCGATTTCTTTAAATGTTAGTAATTCTGAAATTTCATTCCTCAATTAAATTCCTAAATTTTCAATTATTTATGTCATTTTTCAATTTTTATTTTCTTTTATATTTTTGAAATTATTTTCTTCACCTTTTAATTAGATATATTAATTATTTTTCAATAAATTTCCTAAATTTTTACTTAGTATCTGAAATTTAAGTTATTACATACACTTTTCCATGTTTTAATCATTCTTCAATTTTTTTTCTCAAATTTCAAATACTTCGTCAATTTTTAATTATCTTTTTTTTCATTTGCATTATCTTCGCAGTTTTTATATTATTTTGACTCTTTGTTGATTAATTCCGAAAATTTCAATAATATATCTGAAATTTTAATTTTCTTTAATTTTTTGATTATTTCTATAATCTTATAATTATTTTCCTGAATTTAAAATTTTTGAAATCATTTTGTAATGCTATTTCTTTACAAATATTCTGTATTTTTTAAAATTATTTTTTTATTATTGCAATTAATATCTACAAATTTCAACTATTTTTATCATTTTTCAAAAATTTTCTTCAATGATTCTCATTATTTTTCAATTTTTCCCCTAATTTTTAAATTCCAAATTTCTGCGAGTTTTAATTATTTCTTTTACTTTTTCAAATAAAACTTTTTCAGTTTAAATTATTTCCTTCAATGTCAAATTAGTTTCATTATTTATTAATTAACTTTCAATTTCTTTTGTCATTTTTCAATTATTTTTACAAAATATATGAGTTTTTTTTTTTGTATTTTTCAAGTATTTCAATGATGTTCTTGGATTTTGAATCACTTTCTTTTACATCAAATAAATTTTGTAATTTTCTCAATTTGTGTTCTTAAATTTCCATAATTAATTTTAGTTTACAATTATTTTCATTATTTTTTTAATTATTTTTAACAAACTAAAATTATTGTCTTCAATTTTTCATTATTTTTAGTACTTTGCAAATATTTTCTCGGATTTTTGATTACTGTTATTATTCTTCAATTATTTTTATATATTTTTCTCATATTTTAAAATGTTTCTTCAATTTTCAATTATTATTGTTATCATTTGCAATCAATTTCTTCAAATTTTAGTTATTCTCAAATTTCCTTCTTCAATTGAATTCCTAAATTTTCAATTATTTATCTGACTTTTCAATTAGTTTTTTCAATTTTAATTTTCTTTTATCTTTTTGCATTTATTTTGGCCATTTAATATTAGATATATTAATTCTTTTTTTTCAATTTATATCCTAAATTTTCATATGTTATGTCAAATCTAAGTTATTGTATACACTTTTCAATGTTTTAATCATTTTTCAAATTTTTTTCTCAAATTTCAATCAAGTTCGTTAATTTTTATTTTATTTTGTTTAATTTGTAATGATTTTCACAAATTTTATATTATTTTGATTATTTGTTTATTAATTCCGAAAATTTACTCAAAATGAAATAAATTGTCAACTTTTGCTTTAAAATAATTACGATAATTAAGAAACTCTTTAATTTAATAATTAAACCGCTCAATATTAAGTGTGCAGATGGCAAAAGTTTACAAGCTTCTGCCCCTGATTAAACATATTTTTTAACTTTTATTTTTCTAAGGAATACAGGGGGGGGGGGGGGCGCAAAAATATTTATCTCGCACCGGGCGCGAAAAACCTAAGTTACGGCTCTGTTGCGAGTGGTTTAAATTTTCTAGAAGAATAATACAATTAAAAAAACATTTTTTCTAGCACAAATATTAACTGTATGACCCAAAGAAGCTAAAAATACCAAATTTAGAAAAATCAAAATTTTTGACATTTAGTCATTTTTATCTCGCAAAGTAACTTGGTCTACATCAATAGTGACAAAATCGCCGCAATAAATCGGTCAGGTGACGCGAGTCAACTGAGTTTTTTTTCCACTGGTATCAAAATTAAATGAGCTCGTAAAAAAATGTCCTAAAAAGAGTAAAGTTTACTATTAACAATTCTGTACACCAAACTATTGACGGGACCTCGGGCAGACTGACACTCGGAATAATTTAGCAAAACAAGGTTGACGATACAAATGAAAAATTAACGAGAAGCGAAATAAGCAAATCAGCAAGGGAGATAGAGTGGTCACATGCAATGCAAAAAGAGCCGTGTCAATATAATGTGGGAGATTATTTTATGGTAAAGAGTTACGTTTCATTATGAGTATCTTCTGTGAAATTATGTACGTCCAAAATTGAAAGAGCCACATGAAATGATGCATGAATTACAAAATAATAGATTAATTAAAATAATTAAATACAAAATAATAGGTTTTGAGTTGACCTATCAGTGATTCGAAGTAGAAGGATGAAAAGTGTGGAACATGCGACAAAAAAATTGTAAATTAAATAAATTAAGTTAATAGTGCAAAGTTTAGTAAGAATAAAAAATTTATGAATTGGACGTTTAGTGTTTTAGGTGTTGAAAGTTGATTAATCAGGTAACGAATTATCTGAACCGTGTCGGTTTGTCGATATGGATCCTCAATTGTCAAAAAATCAAAAGAATTAGTTTTTGATGAATGAACAAAAATACTTATATTTAAAAAAACTTGTAACATTCGCATCTCAACTACACGATTTTTATGATCGTTAAAGTTTCAACGTAAAGGGATATCGGTATTTTCCTTCAAATTATTATTACTTGCAATATTCTTTTGAGGTATAGTTTATTCTCAAGAAGTAGGAATTCTGGGTAATGCTCTAAATGACAAAAGGAAATGTGATTGGTGTTTTCTGAATTTCGTACATTAAGAAGATACTGCAGAAAATAGTGGAACTTGGATTACTTGAAGATAGGATTCCGTAATGAGTACGTATCGGCTGAGAAAACATTTCACCTTGGTAATTATTAATTTAACTAGCAAAATAAAACGCGCGCCAGCGCGCGATTAGTTTTTCATACCTTTTAGAAAATATAAAATACAATAAAAAATATAACAAACCGGTAAATAATATTTATCTAATACGAAGAAATAAATATTTTAAATATAATATTTAAAAATCAATTAATATAAAATAATAAAATAAATATTTAGGACAAAATTTATAATATTTTAGAATTAAAAAAAATTGCAAAAAATAATTGAAATTAAACAAAATAATTGCAAATTTTGCAAATTTATTGAAAAAAAATGAAAACAATTAAAAATTAGGGAAAGTAATTTAAACAATCATAAAAATGCTTTAAACATAAAGAAAATAATTTAAATGTGAGAGAAATACTTGAGAATCTTAAAAGTAAATTAAAAAAAAATTGAATAAAGAAAAATTAGAGAAAATAATTGAAAATTGAAAAAACATGATTAAAAATTGAGATAAATAAATTAAAATTAAAAAAAAAAATTAAACAAATTATATAAAATATTTTAAATAAAGGAAAGTTAAGCAAAATTTGAGAAAAATACTTAAAACTTCCAGAAGTTCACTGAAAAAAAAGAAAATAATTAAAAATTAGAGAAAATAAATGAAAAAAGATAAACATAATTTAAAATTGAACAGAACAAATTTTAATTAAAGAGAAATAAGTAAAAACTTTTTGGCAATTATGAAAAAGAACGAGAAAAAGAACGAAAGTAATTGGAAATTGAAGAAAATAATAAAAATAATTAAATAATTGAAAAGTCAGATAAATAGTTAAAAATAGTTTTAATTATGAAACAAATTTAAAGAATTGAAATTTGAAGGAAATAAATTTTGGAAAATAATTGAAAAATGTTTTTAAATTTTATAACTTGCCGAAAATAATTAAAATATTATTCTTTTAAATTATTTAAATATATTAAAAAAAAATAATTGAAATTTGAAAAAAAATACATTAAGATCTTCGAATTCAATGAAAAAAAAAGAAAATAACTACAAATTGGAGAAAAGAATTAAAGAACTAAGCTAAAAGTAATTGGAATTTACGATAATTAATAAACAAATTTTGAAATTATGAAAACAAAGAAAAATAATTAAAAATTAAAGAAAACAATGAAATTTTAGAAAAATTCTTAAAAATCTTAGAAAATAATTTTAGAAAATGAGAATAACTAAAAATTGGAAAAAAGACTGGAAGAATGCTAAAAATAATTGAAATTTACGATAATTAATAAATTTTTTTAGAAATTATGAAAACAAAGAAAAATAATTAAAAATTGAAGAAAGTAATAGAAATTTGAGAAAAACACTTAAAAAATTTTAGAAATTTATTTTATAAAATGAGGAATACTAAAAATTGGAGAAAAGTCTGGAAGAAAGCTAAAAATAATTGGAATTTATGATAATTAATAAAAAAAATTAGAAATTCTGATAACAAATGAAAATAATTAGAAATTGAAGAAAATGTTTGAATTTTCAGAAAAAAAACTAAAAAATCTTAGAAAATAATTTTAGAAAATGAGAATAATAATTAACAATCGACAAAAATAATTGAAAAATGATAAAATTAATTAAAAATTAAAAAAAATAATTCAAATATGCTGAAAATAATTTAAGATTGAGAAAGAAAATTGAATTATGATGAAAATAATTTAAATAATATAAAAGCTTGAAAACATTCAATAATATTGGAGAGAAATAACTGAAAAATAGAATATATATGTTTTAAAAAAATAATAATTACAAAATTACTTAAAAATTTTTAATTAAAGAGAATAATTAAAAAATCGCAGAAATAATCGAAAATTGATGAAAATAATTGCAATATCGGATAAATAATTGAAAATTTTAAAAGTAATGCCAAAATAATTAATATTAATAATTATAAATTGTTAAAAATCAAGAAAAATTGCAGAATTTATTTTTAAGCAAAAGACAATAATTAAAAAATTGTTATATAATGGAAAATTGATGACAATAATCTAAATTTGAGATAATAACTGAAAATTTAGAAAATTAATTGCATGTGTTTATGTATATTTTAAACTTCTTCAAAAACTATAATAAATTTTTAAAGCATTTTTCGAAACTGTTTTGTTACACAAATGACAATTAAAAACCAGTAAAACACGACACTAACGAAAAAGGTTACCTTATTCTTTCAATTCAAATTTCAAAATATTTCCGGATAAAGAGAGTTAAAATCAACAAATTACAGGGAGTAAGACTAACTTTACTCCAGTTTTTAAAACATGGACAGAAAAAGATGAATAAATATTAATACTATCTAACTTCACTTCAGACTTTAAAACGTGGACAGAAAAAATGAATAAATATAAAAAGTAACTAACTTCAGGAGTTTACGGAGATTATTATTATTTAATTTTAAGTTTTTAGTTTCTGCCTAACAAGTCAATTTTAATTTAGACCCTAATATGTTAGCGCGGAATAATCTTCCTAGTAAAAAGGGTAAAATTGAAAAGAATTGCAAAATTGTAGCTCTTTAATTGCACATTAAGAATTGCGATAACTTTTAAATTATTTCGTATTATTTCTTAATATTTCGATAATTCTCTTATTATTTTCAATTTCCTTTTAACATTCCTAGCTTTTGAATTATTTTCCATTCCATTTAAAATTCCCAGACATAACGGGGTCACAACTTAAATATATAGAATGCTTAATTCGTGTTACAGTTCAAATCTTTGCAACGACGAATTTTATTTCTGTTATAATGTTTTTAGTAGAATTGAAAATAATGTAATGTAGCTTATTTGGATCTTTTACAAGAAATACAAAAGGATAGACAGGAAATGAAATTCATAATAATTGAAAATTTTCGATCTTCTATTTCGGGCTTCTCGTCTGATTGGTTCCAGTCGCACTTGTCCAATTTTGTAGATACCCTAATAATCTTCATTTATATAATAAAGTATTGAATGTAGATGCATCTGACAACGAGGAATGAAAGCATAATTGATAGTTTTGCAAATTTTTTTCAGTTCATTAGCGATACTCCCGCGATGACTCTGCAGATTCCATGGAATTTCTCGGTGTGGGGTAGATAAAATAAAAACCAGGACATGGCGCTCGTCTCGAATTCCAACTGAAATTCCTCCCCTAGGAACTTCAGTATTGTGTGATTGAAAGCCAGACGAAATACGTGATAGGTATTGGTATGATGTAATTAAAAGGAATGAATTAATAGTTATCATCAACCTCGATAACGGAGATCGAAGATTTATAATTAATTTTCAGGTTGATGAATTTAATACTCCTGTTGATCATGAATTTATTGGTCTGAATTTTAAATTATTCAAATTCATAATTGAATCTCGGTTACATTAGCTTCTTGCATCAAATGCAATTAGATTAATACATAACGTAGTTTATTGCACATATATCATTTTTTATTTTACTAAAACTAAAACTCAGCTTTTTTTTACAAATTTTCTGAAACGTTTTGAAATTCTGAGTATTTCTTTTGTAAAGTTCAAACATTTAGCAAATGTTTTTTCTTGTACGTTTATTGATAAAGTTTCTTTTGTCGGACGCGAATTATTATCCTCTCAGTCTTTCATTTCTGGTCATGTACAGGTCGAATAAGTAAGAACTTTTATACGACGCATTTCGTTATACGTTCCGGTACTTTTCCGGTGTGCATGAAAATTAAATTGCTGTTCGCAAATGTGTAGGCTATTTTATATTACATCAGCCTTGCAGGCAAGGAAGCGGAAAATGCGAAAATAGGACAAGTAGATGTTGAAACGAAAACACTCGGGTAATTAATTTTAGATTCGTTAAGGAGCAGGGAACTTAAAAAGACAATGCCGCTTTACAGATTTATTTTCTTCAAACGAGCGATGATTATTCTCTTAATATTTTTAAAAATTGTTAATAAAAATTAGTATAAATTTTCAATGATTGTTTATTATATAGTTTATATCTTATGAAAATATAGAACTGGAATTTTGCAATCTCTAAAGTCAAATGAAATAACAGTGTATAGTGTTTGAGGTATCAATTAAACTTGGAGAAAGAGCATACGTTCTTTTTGGAAGGAATTGAACATAAATCATAAACTTGACGTCTTTTCTGAATTTAACGGTTCAATTGAATTTCACGCTTAGGCGCATAGTGTCGACTATTGTGCTCACCTCGTGACCTAAATAATTATTTCCTACTGTGAAAATGAACACGGAATAGTTTCCATCCTAGTCACCGGAATTTGAACTAAATACCCATTCTACTTTCTAGTTAAATCAAGTGTAAGGTTTACTTTATCTATGTGAAGTCTGTACCAATTTTAAAGTATAATGAAAAAAAAAACAATGCAATATGATACTTTTATGAAAAAAAAGAGGAAATCAATAACTGTATCTTTTTGTTATGCAATCACTGGATAAATGACAGAAAAAATGACAAGAAGAATATCAGAAAAATGAGATAAATCAAACTTGTTCTAAATTTTTTCCATACTTACCCAAACAAGAGTGTTGTATGTTCAGAAATCGTTTTTAAAATTTTTATCTTTTGATCCCATATAACACTAACTCGACCATAGAATGACAAAATTTAAAGATACCTACCGTCGCGTAGGAAATGATCAATCAGAGACGTGAGTCCTGTTCGATAAGTATCTTTGAATGCTTTGAGTCTATGATTCTATGGTTTTATAGTTATATTGTTAATTTCTTTAGCCTCTTTTTAACGACTTGTAATAAATTAGACACGTTAAAACAAAATTTTATGCTTTAACTAATTTTGCTAAATAATTTTGTATTGCTTAATTATTTTGTGATTCAGTGTTTGTTCCTTTTTGGATCTGTGTTTATTATAAGGAAGTGTTTTTTTTTAATAATTTTTAGCCTGATGAGGTTGACAAACCTTTGACAACGAAACGTAACTATTAAAAATTGTATTATTGAGTAGTGCTAAATTCGAATTCAAATGGACTCTAACTTTCAGAAAAAGTACAAAGTTTTAATTGTGTAAGTTTTGTCAAGGATCCGATAGGATGATTTATGTACAATAATCTGAGTTTGTAATAAATGTTGAAAGTAATAAATGTTAAAAGAGAATATAGTTTAGTCATTGATACCACTAATCTGTTAGCAAAGTTGTCAAATAAGCTACAAGTTTCAAGATTGACTGTTGTGCTCCTCTATGTATATAACTAAAGTTTCTGTTTAGAAACAGATGTTATACACATCAAACTCAAGATATCGACATGCAATGTTTGGATATAAGGTAAACAACATAAAGCTAACATTGAAGTGATGCTTTCTTGATATAATATTGTGGATCGCAAATATTAGTAGTAGGTAATGTATCTACTCAACAAATTAAAGACTCTCTTTTCTGTTACTGACATTCTAGGAGTATATACCTAATAGCATAATATTTTTTCAGAATTTTTTATTGTTCAGAATACAAAATGGTGCCTCCAATATGGCGGTCAAATTTATAAAAAATTATTGAATTCTTATTCAATTTGGTATCTACAGGTTTTTGATTATATGAATTAGAGGTACATACAATTTTTCCAATGAAAAATTGAAATTGAATGAAAATAAAATCTTTAAAAACCTCAAGATATACCATGATTGAAGTAAATCCGTTGATATTAAAAAAGATTTGTTTAAGACTCAAAACACCTGGCCCGGTCAATGATGGTATCTACATACGTTGAATTTTATCAACGAGTAAATAAAAATTTTAACTGTGGTTTGTCGGAACGTTAGTATTTTTATTGCTATTTTCTGTCACACAGATTTCTGAAACCTGATTCTAGCTCGACAAAACTATTTACTCAAAATGCTTTGATTCAATTTTAAACCACTTTGTTTCTACTAGCAGTTTTGGTGGTCGCTGATTACGAATCTGAAGTCAGATTTTAAAAATTCAAAATGGTGGATCCAATGTGGCGGACGAAAATGCAATATTTTTTCCAAAATATATGAAACTTATTACATGAGATTTTCTAGGGTCGCTGATTCCGAATCCGTTCATAATTTTTCAAAATGGCGGACGAAATTGCAAAATTTTTGCCAATATTTATGAAACTTGGTACACAGGGGTTTTTTAGTTCGCAGATTACTTGTTTACTGCAGGGTGTCTACTAACCGGGAATTTTCCGTCAAACCAGAAATTTTCTTTCTGGGCAGTGGCGTACCGAGCATTTTTGGCGCCCGGGGCAAAAGGCAATTTTTGCCGCCCCTTATTGAAAATTATTTCATCGATTTGCCGCCCCCAAATGCATTGGGCTAGAGGTTGGCGCCCGGGGTGACTGCCCCCACTGCCCCCCTCTAGATACGCTACTGTTTCTGGGCTAATAAATTTGACTAATATATCAATTTGTTTTATAAATAAAGATTTTAACTTTATGCATTTTTAACCAATCTGATTATGCCTTTAAATTTTGTGTAATTATGCGACAATTATGCAATTGAAAAATAAAAAATATACATTAAAAATTAAAATATAATATAATACATTCTCGTGAAATATAGATGTTTGTCTACTATCTTTTTTCTTAACGCTAACAATACCGCAGAAACAATGAAAGACATTTAACATGAAAAAGTTATATTATTATGAAAAAATGTAGATAGAACATCAGTTTTTTTATTGGACCGTACATTGCATAATAGTTTATATAGTTACGGACAATTCTATTGTATGCATTCAATTATGAATTATTTTTATCATATTTCAATTATTTTCTTCTATAATCAATAATTCTCGGCTTTTTTCAATATTTTTTTTTCAATTATCGATTACGTTCTTGAAGCTTCAATTTAATTCTTCAATTATACAACTATCTGCAGAAATTTACAATTATTTTCTTCAACTGCCAATTATTCTTTTCAATTTTCAATTATTTTCTTCAAGTTCCAATTATTTTCTACAATTCTCAATTATTTTCTTCAATTTTCAATTATTTTCATTAATTTCAAATTATTTCTTCATTTCTAAATTATTTTCTTTGATTTTCTACTATTTTCTTCAATTGCCAATTATTATCTTTAATTTTCAATTATTTTCATCAATTTCTAATTAATTTCTTTAATTCTGAAATATTTTCTACGATTTTCAATTATTTTAATGAATTTTTAATTATTTTCTTCAACTCTAAATTCCTTTTTTCAATTCCCAGTTATTTGATTTAATTTTCAATTATTTTCTTCAATTTTCATAAAATCACATTTTCTTCAACTGCCAATTATTTTCTACAATTTTTAATTAATTTCTTCTTATTACAATTACATTCTTTATTATTTATTGTTTTCTTCAAATTCTATAATTCCAGGGTTGTTCAATATCTTTTTTCTTCAATTATCACTTATTTCCTTCTACTTTAAATCCCATTGTTCAATTCTTCAATTTTTTTTAAATTCTCAATTATTTTCTTCATTTTCCAATTTTTTTCTTAAATTTCAATTATTTTCTTTAATTTCCAATTATTTTTTCAAATTTCTTTCAATTTCTTCTCAATTTTCTTCAATATTTAACAATTCTCAGCTTTTTTAAATTATTTTTTTTGCAATTTATATTTAAATTGATAATTTTTGAATTAATTTCATCAATTCGCAATTATTTCCGTCGATTTCTAAATTTTTCAGCTGTTTTCAAATATTGTATTTAATTTTTAAGTACTTTCTTCAATTTTCAATTATTTTCATTAATTTCAAATTATTTCTTCATTTCTCAATTATTTTCTTCGATTTTCTACTATTGTCTTCAATTGCCAATTATGATCTTCAATTTTCAATTATTTTCATCAATTTCTAATTAATTTCTTTAATTCTGAAATATTTTCTACGATTTTCAATTATTTTAATGAATTTTTAATTATTTTTTTCAACTCTAAATTCCTTTTTTCAATTGCCAATTATTTGATTTAATTTTCAATTATTTTCTTCAGATCTCAATTATTTCCTTCAATTTTTAATTATTTAATTTAAGATTCAATAATTCTTGTCTTTTTCAACATTTTTTTCAATTATCATTTATTTCTTTCACATCTCAATAACTCCTCCGGTTTTCAATTATTTTCTTCTATAATCAATAATTCTCGGCTTTTTTCAATATTTTTTTTTTTCAATTATCGATTACGTTCTTGAAGCTTCAATTTAATTCTTCAATTATACAACTATCTGCAGAAATTTACAATTATTTTCTTCAACTGCCAATTATTCTTTTCAATTTTCAATTATTTTCTTTAAGTTCCAATTATTTTCTACGATTTTCAATTATTTTAATGAATTTTTAATTATTTTTTTCAACTCTAAATTCCTTTTTTCAATTGCCAATTATTTGATTTAATTTTCAATTATTTTCTTCAATTTTCATAAAATCACAGTTTCTTCAACTGCCAATTATATTCTACAATTTTTAATTAATTTCTTCTTATTACAATTACATTCTTTATTATTTATTGTTTATTTCAAATTCTATAATTCCAGGGTTGTTCAATATCTTTTTTCTTCAATTATCACTTATTTCCTTCTACTTTAAATCCCATTGTTCAATTCTTCAATTTTTTTTAAATTCCCAATTATTTTCTTCATTTTCCAATTTTTTTCTTAAATTTCAATTATTTTCTTTAATTTCCAATTATTTTTTCAAATTTCTTTCAATTTCTTCTCAATTTTCTTCAATATTTAACAATTCTCAGCTTTTTTAAATTATTTTTTTTGCAATTTATATTTAAATTGTTAATTTTTGAATTAGTTTCATCAATTCGCAATTATTTCCGTCGATTTCTAAATTTTTTAGCTGTTTTCAAATATTGTCTTTAATTTTTAAGTACTTTCTTCAATTTTCAATTATTTTCTTTAATTTTTAATTATTTTGTTCAATTTTCAATTGTTTGTTTCAATATTCAGTAATCTCGACTTTTTTCAATTATTTTTTTTCAATTATCAGTTATTTATTTCATGTTTCAAAACCTTCAACTTTCAATAATTTTCTTCTTTTTTCAATTTAATTGTTCAATTATTTTTTTCAAATCTCAATTAATTTCTTTAAATAACAATTCTATTTTTCAATTTTTAATGTTTTCTTTAATATTAAATAATTCCTGTAATTTTCATTTTTTTTAATTATAAATTATTTTCTTCTTTTTTCAATCCAATTGTTAAGTAATTTTCTTTAATTCTCAATTATTGTATTCGAATTTCAATTTTATTTCTCAATTTTCAATTGTTTTTTTTTCTATTATTCAATAATTCTGTGTTTTTCTGATTTCAATTTCATTATTTAATTTTTAATTTATTTCTTCAATTTTGAATTAACTTAAATTTTAAATTATTTTTTGTTGATTTTCTATCTAGTTGACCAATTTTCAATTTTGTTTCTAATTTTTAAATATCTTTGTCATTGTTCAATTATTTCTTTCCATTATTAATTATTTCTTTTCATTGTTAATTGTTTCTTTTAATTCTTAATTATTATTTTTTGTAAAGTTTAATATTTAATTCTTAAATTCTCAATTATTTTCTTTGAATTTCAATTCTTTTCTTCAATTATCAACTGTTTTCTTCAATTTTTGTAGCAATTTGTAGGTCTATTTATACTTAAAATAAATTTTAAGTTAACAAGAGAAAAAACCGGAAAAAATTGGAACAAAAGCCGGGAAAAACCGGGAAATGACCAGGAATTTTGTGGGACGAAATTAGTAGACACCCTGTTGCTGGTAGAAATCTCCAATGTTTACATTTATAATTTATTAAAATTAAATATTAAGAAATTAACTGTCAACTTTATTCCTTTTAAAGTCTTGAAAAGAACACAGATAAGTTCGTTCTAGCATGTAGGTAATTGATTATATAATTTTTATTAAATAATTTTTTGATATTAAAATGATACAAAATTGTCCTGAAATAGAGTTATTCCCCATATTTTTCTGAGCATTTAAAAAAAAGAAAACCTTGATACGACTGCTAGAACGGAAGATATTGCTATTTCAATTTTTTTTTGACCTAAACATTTATGTAAAACATTAGTCATATTAAATATAATAAAATTCTAAAGTTTCATTGCCCGCAGTTAACCTGCAGGAAAATAACGTAAATTTCATTTGGAGTCGCATATCAATAAAAAAAATGTTTAATGACTGAAATATTCCGAATCAAACACAATAGATGTAATAGATCATAAAATCATTGAAAAAAAATTATTTGAAGACTCCGATTTTTTTTACGTTTGTCCAGCTATAGAGATAGAGAAGTATAACATTAAAACAAGTAAGGGAGGAAATTAATAATTTCTTGCACTGACTATTGTATTTTGCATCAAGAAAATATTTCTACTTGTTTTCCCAGTGGAAATCAGAAGAAATAACTTTGGGAAAAAACTGCTTTAATACTTTGATTTGCGAGTCGGATGAATTTTGCTTTTCACGTATATAACGTATTCTAAACGTTTATAAAAGCTCAGAAATTCATTCATACATGGCCATCTGGGCAAAAATGCCTGACGGCACAACTCGTGTGTCACCCTTCATTTAGGACGTTATTTTTCAAAACCTACTATTTTTGGAATTTTTCCCAACTCGAGGTACACAGAGTGGTGAATTTTCTTTCTTTTTCATTCGTTTCACTGCTGCGCGCGCGGACAGCTTGCGAGAAGCTCAAGAAGCTTTTCGCCTCTCGTAAGAGTCCTTTGGGAAAATGAAGAGAACTTTGCGTGTTGACGAGCTGGGTGCAATGCGACGAATTTCTTAAAACGACTGTCGCAAATTTGCCTTTTTTCAATAGATTTTTGAAAACGTATATTTCACGAACGAAACAGATATACTGAATAGAAGATTTCCTTGATTTAAACAGAAATATAATAAAACGTAATAATTTAGGGATAATCTAGGTACGTTCATAATAGTTCTTTTAAAAAGATAAAAGATTGTGTTATCTTCTTTTCTGTTATTGTAATTTTGTAAGACAACACATTATAATATAGACGCATTTAGATTTAGTATTATTTTTGAGGTTAGAAAAGCGTAAATGTGAAAAAGCGATATTCCCGGTTTTTTCTTTTGTTAACTTAAAATATATTTTAAGTATAAATAGACCTAAAAATGGCAAAAAAAATTGAAGATGACAGTTGATAATTAAAGAAAATAATTGAAATTCAAAGAAAATAATTGAGATTTGAGGAATTAAATATTAAACTTTACAAAAAATAATAATTAAGAATTAAAAGAAACAATTAATAATGAAAAGAAATAATTAGTAATGGAAAGAAATAATTGAACAATGACAAAGATATTTGACAATTAGAAACAAAATTACAAAAAAAAGAAATATTAATCGACAATTGAACAATAATTGAAAATTGGTCAATTAGATAGAAAATCAACAAAAAATAATTTAAAATTTAAGTTAATAATTCAAAACTGAAGAAATAAATTGAAAATTAAGTAATGAAATTGAAATCGGAAAAACACAGAATTATTGAATATTAAAAAAAACAATTGAAAATTGAGAAATAAAATTAAAATTTGAATACAATAATTATTGAGAATTAAAGAAAATTACTGAACAATTGGATTGAAAAAAGAAGAAAATAATTTATAATTAAAAAAAAATGGAAAATGACAGAAATGATTTAATATTGAAGAAAACATTAAAAATTGAAGAATAGAATTATTATTTAAAGAAATTAATTGAGAATTAAAAAAATAATTGAACAATTGAACAAATAAATTGAAAATAGAAGAAAATTATTGAAAATTGAAGGAGGTTTTGAAACATGAAAAAAAAAATAATTGAAAAAAGTCGAGATTACTGAATATTGAAAAAACAATTGAAAATTGAACAAAATAATTAAAAATTAAAGAAAATAATTGAAAAATGAAGAAAGTACTTAAAAATTAAAGACAATATTTGAAAACAGCAGAAAAATTTAGTAATCAACGGAAAGAATTGCGAATTCGTAAAAATAATTTAAAAATTATCAATTGACATTAAAATTGAAAGAAAAACATATCTTAAAAAGCTGAGAATTGTTGAATATTGAAGAAAATTAAGAAGAAATTAAAAATTGAAAGAAATTGAGAAATTCAAAGAAATACGGAAAAATAATTGGAAATTTAAGAAAAAATTGAAATTTAAGAAAAAAATTGGAAATTGAAGAAAATAATTGAGAATTTAAAAAAAGTCATTATAAAAAGCCTAGAGTTATTGAATATTGAAAAAAAAACAATTAAAACTTGAAGAATGGAATTGAATGTCGAAAATTATAATTGAGAATTAAAGAAAATAATTGAACAATTGGATTGAAAGTAGAAGAAAATAAGTGATAATTAAAGAAAAAAGAAATTGAACAACCAGGAATTATAGAATTTGAAGAAAACAATAAAAAATGAAGAATGTTATACTTTATTTTACTCTCCCCGCACATATCGCAGGGTTTGAGGATTCAACTACATATATCTTAATCTACTTAGCTCCCTTTACATTTTTCTATTACAATAACTTTCTTATAATACCTATTTACAATTATTCTAAACTGCTTAAATCTAAACGCCATCTTAACCTACTTTAACCATTTATTTGCCAAGTGCCTGGGCTTCCATTTCCCGTTCCTTTTTTTTCCTTTCACTCTT
The DNA here is from genome assembly GCA_037103525.1 of Ganaspis brasiliensis. NCBI lineage: Eukaryota > Metazoa > Arthropoda > Insecta > Hymenoptera > Figitidae > Ganaspis > Ganaspis brasiliensis. Next base: position 3,399,510 of record JAZKLR010000254.1, on the reverse strand, counting down.
TACACAATCACTCATCCTCCTCTCTTTTTCACTTCTCCATTTATTCCTCTTTCGTTAATTACCCCCACCTTTCCTCAATACATTAACATACCCATACACTCCATACACCTATACCCACTCATATTTTTATAACCTCTCCTGTCTCTTCTCGCACTTTCCATCTTATTCCGTCCACCCAGACACTATCTCTCCCCATCCTTACTTCGCTTCCATTTCTTCTCTCTGCCCACGCTTTCTCTTCCAAAAACCACCTTATCCTTCTCTCTCTCCATGTTCTATCTTCATCTATTCTCTTCCCACTACCTCTCAACCTTCCCCTTAATTTCATTACCTCATATTTGTCCTCCTCATTTTCCAGCTCTACTATCCATAATTTTGCCATCTCCTGATCTATTCCTCTAATTCCCTTAACTTTTTTAATCCTTACCTTCGCCCTAATTCCTGCTAGCAATTTCTCTACTTCCTCTTTGCTTTCCCTATACCCTACATTCAAACCTCTAATTATGATGTTCCTCTTTCTTTTTTCCTTCTCCAGAATCTCAACCTGGCTTGCTAACTCTTTCATTTTCCTTTCCAAATTATCGTCTCTAACTTCTCCATTCTTCTCTCTACTTATTCCTTTCTTTTCCCCAATATCTAAAGCCTCTAATCCACCATTCTCATTTTTCCCACTTTCCTCACTCCAATCCGATATTTCTTTCTCTAACCTATTCATTCTATTCCACGTATTTTCTTTTTCCTTTTTCCAATTTTCCTTCCACTTTTTTAACTTCCTTTTAATCCCGCCTATCTCCTCTTTTATTACCTCAGTCTGCCTATCTCCTTTTTCTTCTATGTCCCTAACAATCTCTATTTTGTCCCACACTTCTGCCCATTCTCTATCGAAACTTTTAACCAACGTCTTTACTAACTCGAGTAAATCGATGCAGAGTCCTGACACTTCATAATTTTCCCGCCCTTTCCCCTTCCTTTCTCGCCTATAAAATTTTGTAATTCCAACCTTTTCCTGCCTGTACTACTTGAGTCAACTTTCGCCATTCTAGATCCCTACCTTACCTACACTTCATTCGCTCTCCTCGTCGCTCACTCTATCTCTCACACTCACTCTCCACTCTTTCCACCTAACCTCACAATTCACACTTTCCTTTTACCTTCTTAACGTTTTACATTCACACTATTTTCTACATGCATTCTCTTTAAAACAATCACCTTACCTTGCTCACCACTTTTCAATCATACCACTTCCCACCCTTAATTAATAATGAACAATTCACTAAAAAACAATTTTCCCTTCACAAACGCGTGCACTACTTTACGGTACCGGAAACGGAAGCGAAAAAAAAAATTAAGAATGTAATTGTAATTTGAAGAAATTAATTAAAAATTGTAGAAAATAATTTTAAGTCGAGGAAAATGTGATTTCATGAAAATTTTTGAATAATAATTAATGAATTGAATTGAAGTTTCAAAAACATAACTAATAATTGAAAAAAAAAATTTAGGAAAGCCGAGAATAATTGATTATAGAAGAAAATAATTGATAATTGGAGGAGTTATTGAGATGTGAAATAAAATAAATGATAATTGAAAAAAATAGTTGAAAAAAGTCGAGAATTATTGAATATTGAATTAAATAATTAAAAATTGAAGGAAATAATTGAGATCTGAAGAAAATAATTAAAAATTGATGAAAATAATTGAAAATCGTAGAAAATATTGCAGATGTAAAGAAATCAATTAGAAATTGACGAAAATAATTGAAAATTGAAGAAAATAATTGGCAATTGAAGAAAAAAGTAGAAAATAATTGAGAAATGAAGAAACAATTTGAAATTAATGAAAATAATTGAGAATTGTAGAAAATAATTGGAAATTGAAGTAAATAATTGAGAGTTGAAGAAAATAATTGAAAATGAAAATAATAATTATCAGTTGAAGAAAATAATTGTGCAAAATGCATAAAGTTATCATCTTTATTTATAAAACAAATTAATACATTAGTCAAATTTATTAGCCCAGAAAGAAAATTCCCGGTTTGACGGAAAATTCCTGGTTAATTCCCGGTTTTTCCCGGTCATTTTAAATTCCCGGTTATTTCCCGGTTTTCCCGGTTAGTAGACACCCTGCACATTTTGATACTTTTATTTTTAATAAAATCATGTTAATGAAATTACAAAAAATGCAAAAAAATAAAATATAAATTTTTAAATTAAAATAATCATATTAATCAACTCACGATTTCGCGAATATTAACGAAATAATGAAAATTTGATATAATTAATACTTGCTCCAATTAATTTCAGTAATAAAAATTAAAATTCATGGATTTTTTTTTAAATTTATGAACAATTATTTTTCTGCTTTTACTTTTATTCCTTGTCCACAACTTTCAAAAAGTCAATAAACTCATCAAGATCTTTAATGCGTATAAATCTTGAGTATGTTGAAACTTGTCCATCTTTTATTACTTTAACAGACAAGTCGGGATAAATAACAACTTTCCTGCTCACTGATGCGTCTTCTTCAAATTTAACAAAACCCATGAAATCAACTTCTGTAAAGCACCATTTATTGTGGGGTAATATTTCTCTCGCATATTTTGTACTAGATACTTGTAATTGAACTGCTGTTTCTGATCCTCCTCCATTTTATATTTTTCCTTTGAATAACTGTAACAAATAATTTAGATATTAACATTTCACAATATAATAATAGTAGTTAGTAGAAACATGTGTAATTAACTCAGCATTTACTTCTATAAATCAATTCTTAAACTTTCTGTATTATTATCATCGAAGTGCCCGCTATAACGGGCGATATAAGAAGAATAGTTTTCGTCGCCCGTCAGAGAAAATATATATAGTGAGAAAAGTCTGCCATAATAAATAATTAAATAAATTATTTTGCGGCTTCCGTTTCCGGTACCGTTCGCGTGTAGTTGGAAATTTTTTAGCTGTGATTCTTTGGTTGATATTTAGAAGTGAAAAGTGTGGAGTTAATAAGGATTTTGGTAAAAAGGTAGGTGTGATTGTTAGTGAGCGAGTGTTGTTAAAGAACAAAAGGAAAGTTGTTGTGGTGTGTGGCTGAGGGTAGAGAAAAGTGTGGCTAGTGGGTTTTAGGTAGGAAGAATTTAGAGAAACGGGGGGGTTAGGCGGGAAAACCTTAAAATGTATGTAGTAAGATCGCCGTCAAAAGGCGAGAGAGGGCAGCAGGAGGGTGAAAAGAGAATAGAAGTTGAGTCCCCCAAGCTAGAGGCGGGCGCGAGGACGGGGGAAGGCGGTGAGAGTGAGACGGCAGTAGGTGATAAGTGGGAGGGAGGCGACAGCGATGAGTCGTGCGAGTCACTAGATACTACGCTGGTAGGCAGTCAGGCTTTGAGTAAGGCAGTGCGAGGCAGACGGAGCAATAGAGATAGGCTGCGCGGAGCAGGTGGTGTGAATCCTGCTGGATTGAAAACCTGGCTAAATGTCAGCTATGATTCCTCAGGAAGTGAGAGTCGGAATTCGAGTAGAGACGAGGTGGAGGAGAGGAAAGAAAAAAAGAGGAAGAGGGGGTTAGGGAACAGTTAAGAGTAATGTCAGCAAGGATAGAGAAGGTAGAATCGAATAAAGGGGGTAAGGATATTTGCAGTGAGAGAGGGAGTGGAGAGAAGATACTAGAGGAAAGAATAAAGGAGATGGAGAGGTGGAGAGAGGGTGAAGAAAAGCGAAAAAAGAGGAATAATATAGTGATTAGGGGGTTAAAGGTGGAAAGGGAAAGGGGAAGAGAGGAGATAGAAAAGTTGCTGAAGGAATTGGAAGTGGGGGTAGAGATCAAAGACCTAAGAGGGTTTGGTGGTCGGGAAGGAGATAGACCAAGTGTGTGGGTGGTAGAACTGGGAAGTGAAAGGGAAAAAAGGCTTGTTTTGGAGAAGAAAAAGATGTTGAAAGGAAGGAGAATTTGGATTGACATGGATAGGACGGAGAAGGAAAGAAAAATTAGCAGGCAGTTAGAACAGGTCACGTGGGAGGAGTACAGGAAGAGGAAGCAGATAAGGATAGACAGAGATGGCTTCTGGATGGACGGAGAAAAATGGATGGTAGAGGAAGAAGGGGGGAGCTAGTTAAGGTTTCGGATGTCATCAGGAGAAGATTGAACAGGGAAAGGGGTAGCGAGGGAGGAGAGCAGGGGTTTGGAGCTGGCGAACGGAGGGAGGTAGCGGAGGTAGAATAGGAGAAGAGAGAAGAGGAGTATACATCAACAAATAACCCATTCCAGCCGACCTACCTTGTGATAGTCTAGGTATACCACTTTGGATTAGAATCACTAAGCCCCAGAATTTTTTAACACTCGAGTCTATTATGGAACATATCTGTGGATGACCGTAGTGTGATGATCAATGTTGATCATCAACAATTGACCCCTTTTAGACGACCTACCTTGTGATAATTTAGGTATACCACTTTGGATCAGAATCACTAACCCCTAGAATATTTTAACACTCGAGTCTGGTAGCGAACATGTCTGTGGATCACCGTAGTGTGATGATCAATGTTGATCATCAACAATTGACCCCTTTTAGACTACCTACCTTGTGATAATCTAGGTATACAACTTTGGATCAGAATCACTAACCCCTAGAATATTTTAACACTCGAGTCTGGTATGGAACATGTCTGTGGATCACCGTAGTGTGATGATCAATGATGATCATCAACAAATAACCCCTTCCAGCCGACCTACCTTGTGATAATCTAGGTATACCATTTTGGATCAGAATCACTTACCCCTAGAATTTTTTAACATTCGAGTCTGGTGGGGAACATGTCTGTGGATTACCGTAGTGTGATGATCAATGATGATTATCAACAATTGACTCCTTCCAGCTGACCTACCTTGTGATAATGTAGGTATACCACATTGGATCAGAATCACTAACCCCCAGAATTTTTTAACGGTGGAGTCTTTTTAACCCCAATGATTATTTGTTACATCTGTGAAGCCTAAGAGTTTTTTAGGGGTATCTAGTAACTTGACAAATATTCTCTCTTTATCTGACCTTGATATATAGTGAAAACCTAAGCCAATCAACCCTTGAAATTCACCCTAGATGCAGATTTTCAACCTTAAAGGTTATATTTACCTTTGGCCTTATAGGGCGCCCAGAAGCTTGTATTTTAGACAAGTGTTTTACGAGACTGGATTTGAAAAGTGATAAGGATTAAGATCAGTTATTAGAAGGTTATTTCTTTGACTTACCAAAAACTCCTTTTTTGACTGTGGGCCTTACATTGGGCCCAAAACCCAATATTTTGGATAGGTATCTTACATTAGTGAATTCGAAAAATTGTCAGGGTTGCAAATGTTTTTTTAAAACATGTTGATCTTATTTACCATAAATGCTTTATTACATTGGGCCTTACATTGCGCCGGAAGACTTTTTGTGTGTAGGTATCTTACATTAATTAAGTATCTACAATTACATTATCATACATTGTCTTCTACCAAAAACTCCTTTTTTGACTGTGGGCCTTACATTGGACCTAAAACCCAATATTTTGGATACGTCTTTTACATTAATGAATTCGAAAAATTGTTAGGGTTGCAAATGATTTCTTTAAACATGTTGATCTTATTTACCGAAAATACTTTTTTACATTGGGCCTTACATTGGGCCCGGAAGCCTTTTTTGTGTAGGTGTCTCACATGTCTGGATTTGAAAAATGATAAGGAGGAAAAACATTGACTCGAAGGTTATTTCTCTTATTTACCGAAAACTTCTTTTTTGACTTTGGGCCTTAGATTGGGCCTAAATCCCAATATTTTAAATAAGTATCTTACATGTCTGAATTCAAAAAATTGTCAGGATTGCAGATGTTTTTTTAAAACATGTTGATTTTATTTACCAAAAATGCTTTTTTTACCTTGGGCCTTACATTGGGCTTGGAGCTTTGTATTCGTCGATGTAGATTTCCTGATACTGCTTATCTTTTGTATTAAGCTTTTTTTTCTAAGATTGATATTTTTCGAGATATTTGACTGATTTTAGATTTTTCGGACTCTACATTAATCCTTCTTGTGGGCAAATGGACCCTTTAAGGGGGTCAAAGGCAATAAGAAACTTTTTTTGTATTACACAAACTTATTTTTTTCCGTAGTTTTAATTAATTTGACCGAAGGACTTTTACAGTACATTTTGTGCGGGGTCCTGTATCATGATCACAAGTACGTATGTGGTATACACATGACAGCATAATATTTCTACTTAGGTTTTTCGAGCAGCTTGCCTAGTTAAAAATTCCTTTACAGGAACTTTTAACTCTTTCAGTCATATATTTTTTTTCTAACGCACATTACGGGTCTTGACACTTTTTACAGTTTTTGGGGTCGCTGATTACGAATCTGAAGTCAATTTTTAAAAATTCAAAATGGCGGATCCAATATGGCAGACAAGTTTTTAAAAAATTGCTTGATTCTTATAAAACTTGGTATCTAGGGGTTTTTGGGGTCCCTAATTACGAATCTGAATTCAGTTTTTAAAAATTCAAAATGGCAGATCCAATATGGCGGAAAATTTTTTAAAAAATTGTTTGATTCTCATAAAAATTGGTATATAGGGGTTTTCGGGGTCCCTAATTTCGAATCTAAAGTTAATTTTACAAAATTCAAAATGGCGGACATAATGTAGCGAACAAATTTTTATAAATATTTATAAATTATTTTTAGAAAATCGAAAATCTTAATGATCACAAAGTTACCTCTGTGAAAAAGCAAAATAGTTAAACACTGATTCAGGTAAGTTTGGAACTCTTTAAAATTAGTTCAAAACTATTTAGAACTAGTTTGGAACTAGTACGAAAATCCTTCTAATAAAAGAGTTTAAAACTATTTCAAGCAATTTAGAACTAATTTAAAACTGATAAATTTCAACATTTTTTTTTTTTTTTAATGAAGTTTCTTTTTTAAAAATAACAAATTATTAAAATTCATAGTACTGTTGTTCAGAATTGTAATAAAAGCTTGTAAAAAAATTGTGGATAGAATAAAATAATAAAAGTTGTGGAAGGAAAGAATAAAATTATCAAACATTTTAATCATGTTCAAATTGTCATTTTTTTATCTTTGACATTATAAGATAATTTTATGTGCCCAAATTAAGCTAGAAAAAAACTGGCATTACTGGGCGTCATAAATTTAGATGGGTTAAAATTCCACCAGTGCCCCCCCCCCCCCCTTAATGTTTTAGTTTAGTTTTTAGCAAGTGTTTGGAAACAGTTCTGAAAAAATTATTTGAACTAGTTCGAAACTGTTTGCGATTATTTAAAATTAGTTTTTTTTTTAAATTGCATCCTTGGTACTAAAATTTGTTTTTACAAGTAGAAATAAAAAATACAAAAAATACCGTTTTTTTATTTGAATTATTTATTTATTTTTTATTTTATTTATTAAAATAAATAAAAAACCAGTATTTATCTAAATACTGGCTTTTACAAAAAAACTAATTTCTATAAAAATAAACGATTTTTTTAATATTTTAAAACTGGTTAACCGTACAGACCTTCAAATAATAATTATTCAATGTAACTGTTATTAAACAAGAAATTTAAAACTTGTTTATCTTACTGGGCTATAATTTATTCAAATAAGATTGTAACTTTGATATGTAGATTTTAATTGTTTGACATTATTGAAAAGTTTTAATATTCAGCCTGATAATTATTTTTGTATCGTTTATTCAAATTGTAATTCATTAAACCATGTATTTGTCGCCATGAATGGTGCAAGCACTTGTTCTGAACTAATAAATGGCTCTGAGTGAATTGTGGTGGTATTGGACGACACGAATAACAATGGTTAACATTACCAGCTCTAGTTTCATTGAAAGGCGTAAAAAGGCATGAAAAGACATGTAATGGATATTTAATTGATCCTATAATATTGTTCATTTTAATTACTTATAAATCAACGAACTTGTTGTCCAAGTTCAGCAAACTGCGTATTCTGTAAATTTACCTAATTGTCAGACAATATTTATTAAATATTTTAAAATCAATAAATATTAATTAAATAACAATGACAATATTTTAAGAATGCTTTATTGAATTCTAAATTCTTTTTTTAAGTTTACTAAACTCAATAATATCTAAAACGGACACAGGGATTTTTAAAAACACTCAATCAAATTTTTTTAAGCACCTTTTTTCATTTAAAACTATCGTATATATATATATATTATTATTATCATTATAAAAAATATATTTACAATTAAATCTTAAAGATGATACAATCGTTTATCTACAAATCAATTCATTAAATGATGTCCAGCAAATTGACAATGTTCGTATGCCATTACAAGATTTATTATTAGGAGAAGAATTAATTTACTAAAACTCTAACTAAGTAAGTAATTCATTTTTCTATTGTCTCACTTATCTTATTAACACATTTACAAAAAATTCCAATCAAAATGTAATTAATCATAAAAATTAGTTTAATTTATTTAAAATTATTGGAAACGAATTCCTTGAAAATTAAATCGACGATCTTAAATATTATACTTTGTTTAAAGTAAATTTTAACAACTAATTTTTAAAAGATGATGTTTTTTCAAAATTTCAAAGAATTTGGCTAAAAAACAATCCAATTATAAACTTAATAATATTTATCAACGTCAGTGACATCATTCTTCATCACTTACCCTTAATAATGTAGTAAATAAAAATAGATAGAATAGCTTAGAATCAGCTGTAGCAACTTACTTTTTTCTCCATGAAGTAGCGGATTTTCGTGATTGATTCTTGAGGGAAAAGAAAAACATCTTCGAAGTAGCCAAAGCTCTTCTGGATTGAGGCAAAGCGAAGATGCCGCTTAGATCAAACTACGAACTTTATTCTTTACTGTGAATTTCTCTCACGATCACTATTCGATCTTAACATCCTTCTGAATTCTTTTTTTTAAGAAGAGCACCTCTTGGACCCACAATAAGGTCCTTTTGAATAACGCCAAAGAGGATCTGTATTCTTAAGCATTCAGAACAAGGATCAATTTAGATCAGAAGAAGCATTTAGACAATACTCCCCACATAAACTCAAAAAAACCCAAATTTTGACTCAAAAATTTTAAAATTCAGAAAAATTCAAATTAATAAGTCAGACTATGACTGTTTTATGTTTTTGGGGCAGCTAAATCTGAAGTCTATTTATCCCCCCCCCCCGCGTCATATTTTTGACATAACCTCAAAAAAACCCAAAAATTTGAACTCAACATTTTGGAATAAAAAAAAGATTGAGATTTTTAAGTCAGATTATGACTGCTTTATGTTTTTTAAGGTCGTTGAAGTAGAATCTGATCTCCATTTAACCCAATCATGTCATACTTTTGACAACCTAAAAAAAAACTCAAAATTTGACCTCAAAATTTTGAAATCAAGAAAAATTCAGATTTTTAATTTTCACTATCACTGCTTTATGTTTAGGGGTTTGTTTTTGAGGTCAAATATTAAGGTTTTTTGAGGTTATGTCAAAAGTTTCACGTGATGCGGTTAAATAGTAGGGTGGACCAAAAATGCATGGGAAAACATGAAAATGTTTTTTTTAATACTCTCACCCCCTAGGATTGTTCTATATCGAAAAAAATACCCTTTTTTTTTTAGATGGGGCTCAAAGTTTCCCATGCAAAATGCATAGGAAAAAAAGACATTTTCGTAGAAATGGTATAGAATCGTTGAAAATCAGTATTTTTCAATCGCCCAACTCTATTTCTCTTCAGAAGACTTCAAACAGTAGTGCCAAATTGTTTATTTAACGATTTTTTAATATTAACTATTTTTAAAAGGCACCAAAAAAAACCCATAAATAACAAAATTACGAAAAAATCGTTAAAAACTATTTTTTACTATTTTTATGCAAGTTTTTTCCTAGATTCTAAATAAATAACATAAATATTGATTTTTAATCATTATTCCATGTAATTGCTAATTTGTTTAAACAAATTATTATTGTTTATTTACAACTTTTTATCAAATTGAGGTAGAGAGTTGCAACTTTTTCCTAATTTTGCAACTTATCGAGGCCATTGGAGCCAATAAACACGTACAAAATAGTTAAAATAATAATTTAAACAATTGTTTAAACAAATTAAATTGTTTATTATCAACTTTTTGTTAAAAAGAGGTACAGAGATGCAACTTTTTCTCAATTTTGCAACTTTTCGAGGTCAGTCAAGCCATGTACCAACAAAAAAATAAAAATAATAATTTTTACAATTGTTTAAACAAATTATATTGTTTATTACCAACTTTTTAGTAAAAAGAGCTACAGAGTTGCAACTTTTTCTTATTTTTGAAACTTTTCGAGGTTTTTAACTTTTTATTAAGTAGAGCTAAAGAATCGCAACTTTCTCTCAATTTTTCAAGTTTTCTTTTGTGGAGGGGTAGGAATGATTTCAAGACATAATAATTAAGTACAAAATTCTAGAATATTTATTTTTTTAATATGATAAATACATGGGTTGGTTATTATAAACTAAAAAAAAATAAAAAAAGGAAGCAACGTCCAAATACCACTAAAACTGAATATAAAATGAGCTTTTGAATGTAGAAATGGATAAATTTATAAAAAAGTTGCAATTCTCGAGCTATATTCAATGAAAAGTTGAAAATAAATATTATTAATTTATTTAAACAATTGTAAAAAATATTATTTTAGGTTGTTGTTAGTACATGGCTCGACTGACATCGAAAAGTTGCAAAATTGAGAAAGAGTTGCATCTCTGTTGCTCTATTTAATAAAATGTGGATAATAAACAATATAATTTGTTTAAACAATTGTAAAAATCATTACTTTTAGATTGTTTTTAGTACTTAATGACGGACCTCGAAAAGTTGCAAAAATAAGAAAAAGTTGCAACTCTGTAGCTCAATTTGTGCTAATCATGAAAATAAACAATATAATTTGTTTAAACAATTGTAAAAATGATTATTTTTATTTTTTTGTTGGTACATGGCTTGACTGACCTCGAAAAGTTGCAAAATTGAGAAATAGTTGCATCTCTGTAGGGGCTGTTCATAAACTACGTCACACGATTTTTACGATTATTTCCACCTCCCCCCCTTCACATCACAGATCGTCACATAATGCCATAACCCCCCTTGTGTGACGTCACTTTAGGAATTACCCCCCCCCACAGATAATTTTTTTATAATTATTGGAGTAAATTACTTTAAGTCGATCGCAATCACGATTTATTTTTGTTTAAAATAAACCCATGACTTACAAACTTCTGTTAACACATTTTTGAAATATAAATAACGGTAATAAATATATACATTAGGTTAGTCCAAAATCAAAAAGTTTGAAATGTTATGCTGTGACTCACTAGGATTGTTCTTTACCGAAAAAAATAACCTATTTTTTTAATTTAAAAAATACTTGGAGGTCGCTTAAAATCAAAAATTGCTAAAAGTATCCCATGTGAAAAAACAATTTTTTCTAGACATGATATAAAATCTTCGAAAATAAATATTTTTCAATCGGCAAACTTTGTTTCTCTTGAAGAGACTTTAAAAATAACGCAAAATTATTTATTTAACCAGTTTTTAGTATTAACTACTATGTAAAACTGAATTAGTGGTTTTCTACTAATGAATTACCCAGAAATTGGTTATTATTAAATAGTGAAAAATATCACTATTTTTACTAAAAAACTACTAATTGATAGTAGAATAATACTAATTTTAAAGTGAAATATTTATTATTTGTAATAGTGAAAGTTTACTTTTTCAATTAGTAGATATTTCACTTTCAAATTACTAGTTTTCTACTAAATAATAGTGATAATTTTCAGTATTTAATTATAACCAATTTCTCGCTCATTCATTTAATAAAAATCACTAATTCAAATTTAGAGGGTATTTTTTATGGGTCCTCTGAGAACTCCGAAAAAAGAAAAAATACAAAAAAGCGTTTAAAAATATTTCTTATTATTTCCTTGACTATTTTTTTCACAATTTTTAGTAAATAGCATAAATCTAGACTTAATAATTGTTGCGTGCAATTGATAATTTATTTAAACAAATTATTATTACTTATTTACAACTGTTTATTAGTTAATTGCTACAGAGTTGTAACTTTTTCTTAATTTTTCTTCTTTTTAAGCTTAATGGTCGCAAATTACCAACAACAATTTTGCAAGTTGTTTAAGCAAATTATTATTGTGCAATTTCTATTTTTTATCAAATGAAACTACAGACAACTTTTTCTACATTTTGCAACTTTTCAAGCTTAATGGTATAAATTACTAACAATAAGAACTAAAAATAACAATTCTACCAATTGTTGAAGCAAATTATTAATGTTCAATTTAAACTTTTTATTAATTTTTAAACAAATTATTATTGCATAATTACAACATTTTATCAAATTAAGCTACAGAGTTAATTTTTTAAAAACTTTTTCTCAAATTTTAAAATTTCCAAGCTGAATGATATATTAATATTAATTACTAACAACAAACTAATAATAACTATTCTACAAATTGTTTAAACTAATTATTATAATTTAATTTCAACTTTTTATTAAATTAGGCTACAGGGTTGCAACATTTTTTCAATTTAGCATTTTTTTATATTTGAAGAAGTAAAATTGACTGATAAACCTAATTATTGAGAAAAAACTTTTAACAAAAGTTGTCAGAAGTAATGATTATAATAAACAAATTTTATCAATTTACAATTATCAATTTACAAATAATAATGTAAAAATAAAAACTTGTGTTCAACATTTGATAATAATAAATTGTTGAAAGTTTAAACTCGATGATTACGTCTTATACAGTCAGTCTTATCACTCCAAAAATAAAAACATGTTTAATTGAGAAAAAATTACTACTCTGTAACTTAAAGGGATGAAAAGTTGAAATTAAACAATAATAATTTGTTTAAAAAATTAATACAATTGTTATTTTTAGTTTCTTGTTAGTAAATAGTATATTTTCAGCATGAAAGTTGCTAAATTAAGAAAAAATTACAACTCTATAGCTTAATTTGATAAAAAACTAAAATTAAAAAATCATAATTTGTTTAAAGAATTAATACAATTGTTATTTTTAGTTTGTTGTTAGTAACTGGTTACTCTCGTCTTGAAAAGTATCAAAATTGTCAAAAAGTTCCAACTGTCTAGCCTAATTTTACAGATATTTGTAAATAACCAATAATTATTTATTTAAACAAATTAGCAATTACATGAAATAATTGTTAAAAGACTGCATTTATGCTATTTATTGAAAATTGTGCAAAAAATTGTCAAAAAAAAAGTGAGTACCTAATATTTTTTAACACTTTTTTTTATTTTTACATTTTCTTTGCATATACTAAGAGGGGGGAGGGGGGGTTGGAGAGAATAACATTTCCAACTCTTTATTCCATATATTTTCGGACCATTCTAATATATCTTTTTTATGTAGAAGCCATGCAGAAGTTAATTTCTTAAATGTGACGTCACATTTTATATACACCCCTCCCCCCCTAACGTCACAAATCATCACAAATCTCTAATTCCACCCCTCCCCCTTTTGTGTGACGTAGTTTATGAACGGCCCCGTACCTCTTTATAACAAAAACTTGATAATAAACAATTTAATTTGTTTAAACAATTGTTTAAATTATTATTTTAACTTTTTTGTTCGTGTTTGGCTCCAATGGCCTCGATAAGTTGCAAAATTAGGAAAAAGTTGCAACTCTCTACCTTAATTTGATAAAAAGTTGTAAATAAACAACAATAATTTGTTTAAACAAATTAGCAATTACATGGAATAATGATTAAAAATCAATATTTATGTTATTTATTCAGAATCTAGGAAAAAACTTGCATAAAAATAGTAAAAAATATTTTTTAACGATTTTTTCGTAATTTTGTAATTTATGGGGTTTTTTTGGGGCCCTTTAAAAAATAGTTAATATTAAAAAATCGTTAAATAAACAATTTGGCCTTATCGTTTGAAGTCTTCTGAAGAGAAATAGAGTTGGGCGATTGAAAAATACTGATTTTCAACGATTCTATACCATTTCTACGAAAAAGTCTTTTTTTCCCATGCATTTTGCATGGGAAACTTTGAGCGCTTTGAGCCCCATCTAAATAAAAAAAAACAAAAAATAGGGGTATTTTATTTTCGATATAGAATAATCCTGGGGGGTGAGAGCATTAAAAATTTTTTTTTTTTTTGGACCACCCTATTAAACAGACTTTAGATTCGGCTTCAGCGACATAAAAAACATAAAGCAGTCATAGTAAAACGTATAAATCTGAATTTTTCTTTATTTAAAATTTTTGATGTTAAATTTTGGGTTTCTTTTTAGGTTATGCAGTTAAATAGACTTCAGATTAAGCTTTAACGAACACAGAAACAAAAAGCCGTCATAGTCTTATTTAAAAATCTGAATTTTTCTTGATTCCAAAATTTTTAGTACTTATTTTGAGGTTTTTTTTTTGAAGTTTTTGTTAAAATCCTGACTTGATATTAAATGGACTTCAGGTTCGGCTTCAGCGAACCCAAAAACATAAAACAGTCATCGTCTGACTTTAGAATCTGAATTTTTCTTATATTTGTGAAGGGATCCCTATAAATTTGATGCTTTTTTAATATGATTTTTTGAAATTATGAATTATTTGGAATAAATTGGATTGATTTGTTAACTCTCTATCTTTTGGATTTTGATTATATGTATGATATTTGTTCATGAACCCAATTTTATAATTAATTGTGATCAAAGAAGTTTTATATTAGTAATGTCTATTTCTAATTATTTTTGTGATTTTTAATTTGCATCTCTATTGTTTCATTACTTTGTATATGGTTACGGACATCATAGAGGTCATCTTTTGTCGGTGTCCCTTGACATTTGTTTTATTTAATCTTTATTCCAGTCATAAATTTTAATCTTTTAATATTATCTTTTCTCGTAATATTTTATAGTAGCATTTTTATTAAATTGAGATCTAAACTTTTGTATTTATTTAATCTCAAAGAGAAGAGAATATTATTACAGTGTTTTGTTTTATAAAAATTCACTAGACTTAACAAAGGCATATTTCATTTGTTAGTATAACAAAATTGTATTTTAAACATCGTTTTTAAACAATTACTTCGTATTTATAAACGATTATCTTTTAAATTATTATCTCTTTGTTCATAAAAACAGTTGTTTATATATGTCTTCTTGGACTGATTAAGAAAGAATTTTTTCATTATAATGCACTAAATGAACATCAAAAGTAATGAAAAACAGTCAGGAGGATTTGGATATGATTTTGTACCTTTAAAATTTTGTTTCTTTGAATCGAAAGGATTCAAAATATATAAGAATTTTCTTTCGGCATCGAGGAAGAACTTTTTTTTTCAATCTGGACAGGTGTGATATCGAGTGAGAATTAAAAATCTGAATTTTTATTAATTTCATAATTTTTAGGTCAAATTTTTGGTTTTTTGAGGTTATGTCGAAAGTATGACGTTATGAGGTTAAATGGACTTCAGATTCAGCTTCAACGATCCCAAAAATATAAAGTAGTTATAATTTGACTTAAAAATCTGAATTTTTTTGGATTTCAAAATTTTGAAGTCAGAATTTGGTTTTTTTAGGTTATGTTCAAATCCTGACGTGATGGGTTTAAATCATAATTTTCTTCTATGACCTAAGTTTCTTTTATAATTGTTTTGTGATAATAAAGAAAATGATAGAAGAATAGTGAAAAAGATATGTCAAAAAAAAAAAAAAAGCCAACTACCTACTAAAAGAAAAGTAAAAAATGCAAGAAGTATTGTAATCAAATTATTGAATTTGTTGAAAATATAAAAGCTTTTCATCCATCTTTCATGGACCTCTTATAGAAACAGCTGTATTAGATTAATAATTAGGTTAATAATCAATTGCAGAATATATAAAACTTTGTCTTTAAGAGAAAATATTACAAAAACGTTAATTTACCAATATGGATTATATTTTAAATTATTTGAAGTATTGATGAAATTTGAATATGACAAATTAATTTCAGGATTTATATTTCTATTTACTAAAATTTAATTATTGCAAAACAATTTAGATTTGATGCATTTCAGGATTAAAAAAATGCTTCAAACAATTGCAACGAGTTTAAAAACAAGCTTCAGTTTTTTTTTTCCTAGAGCAGATCTTGAAGTTAGTACGGGAAAAAAATAACGACGCAGACTTCTCAACAAAACGGATGAGTGTCGATCTTATCTCGAGAAAGTCGTGGGGATTACTAATTAAAACGTGTACTCTGAGAGGTGGTATGAAAGGCTTTGTGTCATTGATTCATCGCAAAAAGCATTGTTTTCACAAGAGTGCGCTTTCTCACCCTTTCTCACTGAATTTCACCCTTCCTATTTTCTGTGCAAATTTAACAAGGAGTCGGTGATCTTTCCTGTGCAAGGGGTCAGCATCCACTACCATATTTCAAAATGCGCTAAGTAAATACGGATTGGACGGAAAATATTAAGGGTAAACAAAAGCCAGTGGAAAATTAATTAATGACTTTAAATGTAAAATCTGCGCAAATATTGAACGAATTTTAATAATACAATATTATATTCAGGAGTGGTTATTCTAGATAACACAGCCCGACAAAAAAAATTTTTTTTGTCTCAGACACGTATATTTCTATGTATTTTTCTTCGCTGAATCCGAATCCAAAGTCAAAATTGGTAAAACTGCTATATTTCCTAAAGTTATCACTTTTTTTATATGAAACTTTCTAGAAAACTTTGTTGGTTATTAATAAAAAACTTTCTCGCTTGAAGTTCTTTCCAATGTCGGAAACAAAAAACTTCCCCGCATACTACTTTTCAGAAATATTATTACAAACAGGTCTCTATTTTTACTTCTAAATTGTTTCTTATAAAATTGATATACTTGGTAATTTAATAATTGTTTAACAGTTTAATCAGTGGCGTAACTATTAAGGGGCAAAGTGGGGCAGTGCCCCGGGGCCCTTGAGCTCAGTGGGACCCTCAGTTAACCCTAATAAACCTTTTTTTTAGGACAAAATTTATAAAATTTTAGAAAAAAAAAATTTCAAGAAATAATTGAAATTAAACAAAATAATTGCTGATTGTTTAAATGAATTGAAACAAACATTAAATCAATTTAAAATTGGGGAAAGTAATTTAATAACTCATAGAAATGTTTTAATAACAAGGAAATTAATTTAAAATTAAGAAAATTACTTGAAAATCTTAAAAATAAATTGAAAAAATTGAATAATGAATAATGAGGGAAAATAATTGAAAAATGAAAAAAAAATTATTCAAAATTGAGATAAATCATATAAAATTAAAAAATATAATTAAAATTTGAGAAAATAATTGACAAAATTACATAATATATTTTAAATGAAGAAAAGTTAAAGAAAATTTCAGAAAAATATTTAAAACTTTTAGTAGTTGATTGAAAAAAAAAAGAAAAAAATTTAAAATTAGAGAAAATAAAGTAATAAATCAAGATAAACATAATTTAAAACTGAAGACAATAATTTTTAATTACACAGAAATAATTAACAACTTTTTGGAAATTACAAAAAAGAACGAAAGTAACTGAAAATTAAAGAAAATAATATAAAAAATCATATAAATAATTGAAAATTGAATGAAATAATTAAAATCTCAGATAAATAGTTGAAAATTTTTGAAATTATAAAATAAACGGAAAAAATTAAAAATTAAAGGATATAAATTTTGGAAAATAATTGAAAAATGACTTTACAATTTTTTTTAAATAAACAAAAATAATTGAAATTTGAGAAAAATATATGAATTAAATATCAATTGAAAAAAATGAGAATAACTTAAAATTGGAGAAAAGAATTGAAGAAAGCAAAAAATAATTGTTTGCGATAATTAATAAAAAGATTTTGAAATTAAGAAAACAAATGAAAATAATTAACAATTGAAGAAAATAATTGAAATTTTAGAAAAATACTTAAAAATTTTAGAAAATAATTTTAGAAAATGCGAATAATAATTAACTATCGAGGAAATAATTAAGATAATAATTAAAACAACGCAGAAATAATCGAAAATTAATGAAAATAATAATTGAAATTTCAGATACATAATTGAAATTTTGAAAATAATGCAAAAATAATTAAAATAATTAGAAATTAAAGAAAATAATAGAAAAATTGCAAAATTTGTTTTTAAGCAAAAGAAAATAATTGAAAAATCGTTTAAAATATGGAAATTTGATGAGTTTAATCTAAATTTGTGATAATAACTCCAGATTTAGGAAATTAATTGAAATATAATGAAAATATTAAAAGATGGAGAAAACCATTGCAAAATAATAAAGAGAAATGAAAATTAAACAAAATAATTTTTTCAAATATTTGAAAGTTCAGGAAATTAATTTAGAAATAATGAAAATGATTAAAAATTGAAGGTAATAATTATTGCAAAATGACAAAAATAATGGTAAATTAAAAAAATTAATTTAAATTTTCGATGAATAATATAAAATTTAGGAATAAATAATTATACTGATTTAATGGCAAGGAAAAAATAATTAAACTTGAAAAAGTGATTGAAAAAACTAAACAAAATAATTAAAATTTGAGGAAGGTCATTGAAATCTAATGAAAATACTAAAAGATCGAGAAAATTATTGAAAAATGAGTTTTTAATTTGAAACTTGAAGAAAATCATTTAAATATCATAAAAACAATGATAATTTGTAAAAAATAATTCACATTTGAGTGAAACAATTAAAATTAATTAAAAATTGAAGAAAGTTATTAAAATTTGAGAAAATTACTTAAAAATTCCAGAAAATAATTTTAGACAATGAGAATAATAATTAACAATCGAGAAATATAATGAAAAAATAATGAAATTAATTTAAAATTCAGAAAATGATTCAAATATGCTGAAAATAAGATTGAGAAAAATAATTGACATTTATGATGAAAATAATTGAAAAAATCAGAGAAAAAATGTTTAAAAGAGGAAAATAGTTGCAAAATTACTTAAAAATTTGAATTAAAGAGAATAATTAAAAAATCGCTGAAATAATCGAAAATAATTGATGAAAATAATAATTGAAATTGCAGATAAATAATTGAAATTTTTGAAAATTGTGCTAAAAGAATGAAAATAATTAAAAATCGGAGAAAATAATTGAAAAATGAGTTTTTTATTTGAAACTTGAAGAAAATCATTGAAATATGATAAAAACAATGATAAGTTGTAAAAAATAAATCACATTTGAGTGAAACAATTAAAAATAGTTAAAAATTGAAGAAAATTATTAAAATTTGAGAAAAATACTTAAAAATTCCAGAAAATAATTTTAGACAATGAGAGTAATAATTAACAATCGAGGACTGTAATTAAAAAAAATAAAATTAATTTAAAATTCAAAGAATGATTCAAATGTGCTGAAAATAATTTAAGATTGAGAAAAATAGTAGACATTTATAATGAAAATAATTGAAAAAATCATATAATATATGTATAATGAGGAAAATAGTTGCAAAATTACTTAAAAATTTTAACTAAAGAGAATAATTAAAAAAAAACACAGAAATAATCGAAAATATTTGATGAAAATAATAATTGAAATTGCAGATAAATAATTGAAATTTTTGAAAATTGTGCTAAAAGTATGAAAATAATTAAAAATCGGAGAAAATAATATAGAATTATAGAATTCATTTTTAAGCAAAAGGGAATAATTGAAAAATCTTTTAAAACTTTGAATATTAAAGACAATAATTGAAATTTAAAATAAATAATTGAAATTTTTGAAAATTGTGCTAAAAGAATGAAAATAATTAAAAATCGGAGAAAATAATAAAAAATTACAGAATTTATTTTTAAGCAAAAGGAAATGATTGAAAATTCTTTTAAAAAATTGAATATTAAAGACAATGATGGGAATTTGAGATAATAATTAACAATTTAGAAAATTAATTGAAAAATAATGAAAATATTAAAAGATGGAGAAAATAATTGCATTATAATAAAAAGAAGTGAAAATTGAACAAAAGAATTGAAAATTGAGATATATATTTGAAATTTCTGTAAATTAATTCAGAAATTATGAATATGATAAAAAATGAAAATAATAATTGCCAAATGAGAGAAATAATGGTAAGTTAAAAAAGTAAATTTAAGTTTGCGATGAATAATATAAAATTAGGGAATAAATAATTAAATTGATTTAATGCCAAGGAAAAAATAATTAAAATTGAAAAAGTGAGTAAGAAAAACATAAATAAAATAATTGAAATTTAAGGAAGGTTAATTTAAGATTTAGGGAATCATTTTAAAAACAATTAAAATAATTAAGGATTGTAGAAAATAGTTGAAAAGTTAAAAATTCACTTCAAATTTAGTATTTTTAAATCGTGGATTAATTGATCTTTTAATCAATGCAAGTTCACATTAAATGAAATTTGAAGAAATTAAAATTGCTATAAGTTTACAATTTGAGGACATTTTTAAAAAGTGAAATATGATTTAAAATTTTAAAAGAAAAAAATATCTAGTGACAAATATCAGGTGCGGACAGAATGAATGAATTAATTAATTAAGCTTGTTAATTATTAGATATAATTGGGGCCCTATTTTCCTTTTTGCCCCAGGGCCCTTGCACCCCCAGTTACGCCACTGAGTCTAATGCTAAATGAGTAAATTAAAAAACTGATTATTGGATATAAATAAAACTTTCAGCAACATGGACAATGAAGAAAATATTAAAATCTTTTTTAAACATGTTATCGTTAGAAATGTAGACAGTGATTTGACGCGAGTAGCGCGCTTTGGGAGTTCTAGTTATAATAATAGTTTTATAAATGAAACTAAGAAAAAAGTTGTATAAATAAAAAATACAGTTTGATAAAAGTTTTTAAATAAAATATAAACCCGTAGAGTGCAGACGAATTTTTATGAGCTTAAGCAAGATTAAAAGCATGAAAACTAGTTAAAAATTCAAGATCTTTCTCACGATCCATTAGTTGTGATCGACATAAAGGTGTTTGGATTTGTGTTTGACAACAGCGACAGACGCAGAGATAACTCTGTTCGTTGAGTGCAAATCTAACGCAGTGTGGTACAGATAGAAAACTCTGTATAAAACTGTATAAAAGCGCCCATTTCAAAACCTTTTATCGATAAAATGAAAAAATGACAATGCAGCAAGAGTAAAAAAACATTTTTACAAAAATAAATTGTTTTTTAGAGGTGCGTAATCTGAAAAAGTATTTTAATCCCTTTTAACGAGGCCAAAAAGGCAGTCCATTTTATTTTAATAATATTATATTTTTATTTTCTGAGTCTTTATTATATTAAATATATGTAAAGGCAAAAATATCAATTAACAGATTGTAACGACAAATCAATAATATAATGAGAGGAAATAAAAAAAGAATAAAATAAAAAAAGGGAAGAGATATTTGTGTTTTATTTTAAGAATAAAATGCAAACCTCATTCTTTGCCATTCCTATAAAATTGTGATTCAAACGTGCGATTAGCTCGTGATTCTGAACCTATTAAGCTCGTTTTATATGTTGTGAAAATATACAACAATGCATATATGTTTTAACAGTAACTGGACGTGATCTCGCACATGTGCGTACATTTTCATTGGCGATTTAAAACGACAAAATAATACAAGTAATGACAATATTCTAACTCTACGAAAATTTTATCATCTACTTTGATTTTCAATTATCTAAACCTTGATTTAATTTGATTACTTAATGTTCGAATAGGGAGTTATTATGAAAAAGGTTAATTACTTTTTTAAAGTGAAATCATAAGTAAACACATTTTTTAATGTATCAGGGTCGAGATTAACTCAAATTTAACTGTAATTCAATAACCATAAAAAAAAATTCCATAATCTATAATTTTTTGCTATTATTTTAAGACAAAATTTGCAAATCTCATAAAATATTTATGACAAGAAAAGACTATTGGCTTCTTGACTGTCACGTTAAATTTGTGTATTGTCGCATAGTTATTGCAGCTAATACACTTTAAGAGGCAAAATTAAATTCATATAGAAGGAACAAATATACGTTCAGAGACTGCTGTTGTCATGGTGAAGTTTCTTATTTTAAAAGTAGTTAAATTTAAATATTTATATATGAGAAGACGTCCGGAACCACATTGTTTTAAAATATAGCATCAGATTTATTATCAAATAAAAATAATGCCTTATACCAGATAGGACAGAATCTATCGTTTGGACAAACTTTTATTATGATGCTTTTTATTATCATTATTTTCGACGGTATTGATTATAAAGTTATTAAAATAATGGACTCGATATTGAATTCATAAGGATGTAATCTGGACTATTGTTTTAATTATTTATTGATCAGAATTAAACAATATTTCACTAAAACTCTGGTAAAAAATAAGATCTTTAAAAAATACAAATAAGAAATAAATTTTTTGGGACAAATTTCGTTACTTAAGGGCATGTGATTATCACTTAAGGTGATAAGACTTCTGATGTTTAAGACAAAATAGAATTTATTTATTAAAATTTACCGAACCGAAATTTGTTGGGTGCCAGACTTTATTCTCAAGAATGGGTTTTTGGACAGAATTAATTTCAAATAAATCCATAAAAACATTTAAATTATAAACCAATCTGAAACTATATTTCGTAATATTCAGCAAAATTGATCAAGTTAACAATCATCGTACTAACATTAATTTTTTAATTGAAAGATAGATTCCCTTCCGAAATGTTTATTATGTAAGAAAGTAGGTTCGATCAAAGGAAGACAAATAAATAACAATAAAACAATGTTATTTTTTTAAACAGTCAGAACAACGTTTCGATGACATGGTTCGTCATCATCATCAGGCTCGAAATTAAAATAAAATTATTACATATTTTAATTTGTCGAACAGTTAAAATATAATCCGAATGCTACAAGCATTTTGTCAAGACATTAGTTTTTATTCGACCTAAATAATTATTTTCATTAATTATAAATAAAACTATCACGACAATACAATTCCACGAGAATTGTTACATCTGAAATCAAAACATCATAATATCCGAGTTAAACAATATAAATTTTCGAATATTCATTATTCAAAATCATAATGAAAGTGACTAAATTATTACCGAAAATCATTAAAAAGAAGATTACTCTGAGAAACTATAGTCATTACTCAAAATTTATCAGAGAAATGTCATTTTATTAAAAGTGCCTCTGAGAGACAAAAAAAATTAATATTGCTAAAACGCGAGTTATCCAAACCGAATGATTGAGGGAATTCGATATAGTTTCTAACCAGAAAACTCTTTTAGTTTAATTAAATAGAAATAGGTAATTATTAACTAATTTTAAACGTTTTCACAATTCCTCTCAAAATCAGAAGGAATTATATTTTGCGATAATTTTTTAAAAACTTCATATGGACACAATGCATCACAGCCAGGTATTTGTAATTCTCGAGTATCCATTGGAATGCCCAGGTGATAAAGAACCTAAAAGTATACAGAACAATAAAGTTAGTTTCTCATGGAAATTTATCTACAAAGGTGTTTTTTATAATTTTTTAATTCCTAGTTATTAGATTGAAGTCAGACCTTAACGTAAAAACTGTTTCTTATAAGATGTAATTCTACGATGACAGCAGAAGAATATTTAGGAACATGTGGATAGTAAACATTTAGTGCCTTTAAAACTGCAACAATAGTTATGTCATGAGCACTGTACAGCACAATCTTTCGATTTTTGTTCATTGTACCATTTATCACTGAATCCATATCTTCTATAAATTTTCGAATTAAATTACCTGAAAGAGTTGAAATAAATAAACAAAATTAATAACACTGAGCAAATTGAATTGTTATAGTTGAGGTGGGGTTTCTAGTAAAATCGGTCACCTTCTCAGATGGCGGATAGGAGAAGACTTTTGATATGAGAGGTACCGAGGAAATTAAATACTTCAGACGGACCAAAGTCAAATAGAGGCAGATACTCGAGATAATTGTCCAGTCTGTGTTAAGATAATTTTCCACATAGAGTATTTGTGATTACAATGATTGTAACGCGCAGTGCCACTGTTAATGATCGGGAATGGCTACCTGTTAGGATGAAGGCAAATAGCAAATGTCCGTAGATTTAAATTAGGGTTTCAGGTGCAATTCTATTGACCAAAGATACATAGTCGTAGCAAGACATTGTGAAATGTGTATAACAAATACAATTGTATAAATGTTTTAACAAATAATATAAGATTGAAAATTACAAAGAAAGCATGCAGAAAAAAGAAATAAAACATTAGAAAATCGAGGATTTTTGAGAGCACCGATGACCACGATCCAACTCACTCTCAATCCAAAGCAAAACTGACATGAGCTACCCGCAGGTAGAAAACGTCAATCACCAACCCTTCAGGTAACAAATCTTCAGGTACATACATATACATATCCACTACACACTTTTACAGGCCCTATTGGTTTTTTGCATCATCAACAGACACCTACAATAGGACTCTCTCAGATGGAAGTCAGAGTTCAGTTGGGAGTGGTAATGATACAGAACTCAAGCAACGATCAAGCTTCGAACAGAAAAGGATACAGGGCAGATCCAGACTTTTGTCTGCAAAGGTATTTGAAAACAGTGAATTTCTTTTCAGCTTACAAGACAAAGAAATATTTAGGAGATTCAAGAGCTTAGAAACCCGTGATGCATTAGCTTATAGGGATTAGATAATTCCAAATGCCGTTTGTTTGTAATCAACCTATTAGGCAGCCGTCGAGAAAAGCACTTGAGCAGGCAAGATCATAGAACGGGGAAAAACCCATCTTAATCCTTTGAGGCGCAGTGTTACATATACACCGAAAAAATTATTTCAGTCATTTTTACATAACTACACTGAGAAAATAAAACCTCTAGCAAAGCTGCTTAATATCTCGGCTAAAGGGTTATTATGTAAAAACACTAACGGAAAATAAATGATACTTGCTGTCACATCCGAGTTGAAATGGTTAAAATCTGATAGCTAAAAGTAGCCATTCGAAGATATTGCGGTAACCAAATCGACGTTTGCACAATTTTAACAAGTTTTACTGTTTAAAATACATACTGGGTTGTTTGTATACAAACAGCACGATTCTGGTGCGCTAGCCTTTACGTTTGACAGAGGCCTAACCAGGGTTGTGTACGTAACATACCGGAGGTATGTTACATAGTTTGTTACTGTATGTTACCTAGGTAAGTTACCTACCAAATTTGTTACATAATGCATTTTTTTTGTGGTGGGGGGGGGGGGTAACATATCTAAAACAGGTATGTTACTTGATGTAACATACCGATAACATACGTAGAAGACCTCGAGTGACGCGTCATTACTCAACCCTGGGCCTAACGCACATTGAATCGTTAAGCAGGACAGACATATATCTCTGTCCTGCTTCCTCTCATTCTTACGATTAAGGATTAAGCCCAAAGCACAACGAATACGGTTACGGAAGCAGGGCATGAGATAATAAAGTACAGAGACTGTTTCTGTTCTTTTCTGTCTTATGTTCTGGTCCCGTAACCGTATTTCTATCTGCTTAGGCATTTAGCGATTACGATTCAATGTGCGTTAGGCTAGACTGACGGCCATAGCCAGGGTTGGGTGCGTATATTAACTGATGTATATTACATGGTTTAAGGGTGAAATCCGATGTAAACAGAAAGCGTAAAACCGAAAGCAGAAATCATGAGAGTGAGAGAGGTAGGTAGATATCACTGTCTCTTTCACTCTCATGATTTTCTGCTCACATGGGATTTTACCCTTATACTTACGGTACGGCCACAGCTATTGGCTGCCTGCAGGTTACTATGGCAACGCATATAGAATCGTAAGACGTAAAACTTAAAACTTAAGAATGAAGCTGAGAGAGAGTAGGACAGACAATATCTCTGGCCTACTCTCTCTGTCTTAAGTTTTCAGTTTACGTATTACGATTTCATCTGTCTTGGCCTAAGCTGTGACCGCCCCATAACCTAACCTCAGAGGTGACAGGCGAAAACGTCAAAAATACAATAATATATTTTGATTAGAATTGTGCTACACGTAAACTATAGGTACTTTTACTCAATATGTGTTTTTAATATAATTTCTGTATCTATTTTAAAAATACGTATACTTTTTAACAAACAAAGTAATCCAAGAAATTTACTAACGCATTTTGGATATTTTTAATGAAGAAGGTAAGCTATCGTAACCGAGTAAATTAACAAGATTCTACAGAGACTCATAACCATATTTATTCGGTTACGATAAACATAGTGCTTTGCAGGTGCTATATTAGCAGCCATACTCGGTTAATATTAATTAAATGGTTGTTATATTTAGTCAACTTATTTTCTCAGTGATTTAGGACTGGCGGATACAGGCATCTACTGGACTTGGTTCTGTACATAGAAAAAATGAATTCAGTGGAATTTACGTAACTGTTGCAGAATAGCGTATACACAACCTTTGCGGATCTGAGTTTTGTAACATATGTGGTGAATTTTACGAGATAAATTCCACGATTTTTCTAGGGTTTGTCCTAAATGTTTGCCAAGTTTTACAAAATGCAACTATTCAAGCCTAGTAAATTCCAATATTAGTAAAAAACTAAAATATACAATTATAAAAATTGTTAAAACAAATTAATATTGTTTATATACAAATTTTCATCTAACATTGCTAGAGAGTTGTAACGTTTTCCTAATTTTGCAACTTTTTAAACCTAAAAAGCCCAATATTTTTTCATGAAAAAGTTTTTTTTTTCCATGCATTTTGCTTAAAAATAAAAAGATAGTAGTTTTTTTTCGATATAGAACAACCCTGGGGGGTGAGAGCATAATATTTTCAACTTTTTATTTTTGGACCACCCTATTCCACATACTTTATATATTCTTTTTATACAGATTTACTGCGAACCATGCGCAGATTTTTTGTAGACTGCCCCGGATTTTCTGCCTTTTTATCATACCGACTTCCAGCAGACTTTTTTCAAATACGTGTGAAAAATTTGTTAAAAATTCATCCTCAATTTTGAATTTCAAAAATCTAAGTCTAATTTCATTTTCAGCGACCCCAAAAACCCTCAAATAACAATTTTCCAATTCCGATAAATTTTTAAAAATCCAACCACCATATTGGATCCGCCATTTGGGATTTTAAAAGTCTGAACCGAAATTCGTTTTAAGGGACCCCAAAAACTCCCGAGTAGAGTTGCAAAGTTCTCGGTAATTTAAAATCCTGTTACATTTTCGAGAATATAACCCAGAATATTCTCCTTCCGGAGAATTTATGAGAATATTATGTGTTTGAATGAAACACAAACAACTTATTAAAAAAGAAAATAAATAAATAACAAAATAATTAATATTACAAATTAACTATAAGTCAATGAAGTGTAAAATTTTTTATTAAATATAACAATTATGAACAATTTTAAAATGAAAGAAAGTAATTTAAATTTGAGAAATATACTTCAAAATCTTAGAAATAAACTGAAAAAAATTAGGGTAATGGAAGATTGGAGAAATTGATTGAAAATTGAAAAAAATGATTGAAATTGAGAAAAATAAATAAAAATTTTGAAAATTAATTCAAGAAAATGATGAAAATGATTAAAAATTTAAGAAAATTATAAAGAAATAATATAAATAATTGAAAATGGAGGAAAATAATTAAAATTAAAAAAAAATTGAAAAAATTGCATAATATATTTTAACTAAAGGAAATTTAAAAAAAATTTCAGAAAAATACTTGAAAATTTTAGAAGTCAATTGCAAAAAAAAAGAAGAAAATAATTAAAAACTAAAGAAAATAAATGAAAAAAGATTAACATAATTTAAAATTGAGAAAAACAATTTTTAATTTAAGAGATAAAATTGCAAAACATATAGAATATAGGTACATAAAATACAAGTAAATCGTAGATATAATTAAAAGTTGAATAGTAAAATGAAAATTTCAGATAAATAATTAAAAACTTTTTGGAAATTATGAGAAAGAACGTAAGTAATTGAAAATAGTAAACAAATAATATAAAGAATAGAAAATTGAATTAAATAGTTGAAAATGAAATATTGAAATATTGAAATATTGAAATATGATGAAAACAATGATAAGTTAAAAAAATTTATTTGTTTTTCCTTCAATTATCAACTATTTTTTAAAATTTCAATCTAAATCTTTAATATTTAATTAATTCTTTAATCTTTCATTTATTTCTTCAATTCTCAATTATTTTCTTCAATTTTCAATTGCATTCTACGTTTTTCAATTACTTTATTCATAATTCAATAATTCTCGCATTTTCTCAATTATCAAATATTTTCTTGAAATTTCAATAAAATTCTTCAACTTCCAAATGATTTCTTTAATTTTTATTTATTTTGAGAATTGATTCCATTATTGTCATCAGTTTTCAATTGACAATTTATTTTTCTCCTGCAATTTTATGAATATTCATTACTTACAAAATTTTTTTTGTACGAATGACGATTTTTTCACCGTTTGTCGATTTTTTTTTCAATTGTTAACTATTTTATTAATAGTAATAAATTATTTTAATATTAATAAATTTTTTAATATTTATTTTCGTCATATTGTAATTTCTCTTTTTTTTTTTTTTTTTTCAATTAATTCTCCAATATTCAATATTTCTCTTATTCTTTCAATAATTTCTTTCATTCAAAAATTGTTTATAAATCCCAATTCAATTATTCAATTGTAGAAGTATTCTCTTCAATTCTCAGTTATTTTCTTCAAATTTAAATTTTGTTTTTAAATTTCCAATTATTTTCTTTAATATTAAAAAAATATCGCCTTTTTTCTATTATTTTTTTCGATTATCATTAAGTTTCTTTAATTTTAAATACTATTTTTTTTCAATTTTTAATTCTACTCTTCAATTTTTATTTCCATTCTTCAGTTTTTCATTGTTTTCTTCTATATTCATTAATTCTTGTTTTCTTTTAATTATTGTTATTCAATTTTTAAGTATATTCCATAAATTTCAATTCAATTATTCAATTTTGTATTGCTTTCTTCAATTTTCAATTATTTTTTTCAATTTTAATTATTTTTTTCGATTTTCAATCCAGTTGTTAAATGTGCAATTATTCTCAACAATTATTCCTATAATTCATAATAATTTTCGTAATTTTTCACATATTTTCTTCAAATTTTTAACTAATTCCTTCAATTATTTTCCGCAATTTTCAATTATTTCCTTCAATTTTTAATTATTATCTTAAAAATTTATAATTATTCTTTGATTTTTTAAATTATTTTGTCCGTTTCTCGACATTTTTTGAATTTTGTTTTCAATTGTCAATTATTTTCGTCATTTAGTAATTTTTTTTCAACTATAAATTATTTTTTTTAAATTTTCATTTTATTTCCTCAATTTTTTATTATTTTCTTCAATATCAATAATTTTTTTCGATTTTCAATCCAGTTGTTAGTTTGTAATTATTTGCAACTGTTATTCCTATAATTTTTTAACAACTTTGTTTAAATTTAATATTTATTGTTTAATTTTTTAAACTATTCTTTTCAATTGTGTAATTATATAGCCATTTTTCGAATCTTGTTTTCAACGGTCAATTATTATTGTCGTCATTTTTCAGATATATTCTTCAATTTCGTACTATTAACATTAAAATTCAAATCATTACTAATAAGAATGACACTAGAGATTCCATTTTCGTACATTCATTAAGAAAATTTGACTTAATTTGATAAATAAATAAAAAACCTTTAATTTTTATAAATTCTCAATTTGAGTTTTGGTCGGTTATATTCTCGGTTATATTCTCGTTCTCATTACCGTTCTCCAGGTAATATTACTTCTTCGCAACTCTACTCCCGAGTATCAATTTTTAAGTGAATCAGATGAATTTTTAAAAATTCATCCGCCATATTGGATCCGCCATTTGAATTTTGAAAATGTGAGTAAAAATTAGTTTTTAGTGACCCCAAAAACCTCCGAGTAACAAATTTCAAGCAAAGCTGATGAGTTTTTAAAAATGCATCCTCCATATTGGATCCGCCATTTTGAATTTTGAAAAATCTGAATCGAAATTCGCTTGTAGCGACCCCAACAATTCCCGAGTAACAATTTTCAAGTGATTGCAATGAATTTTTAAAAATTTATCTGCCATATTGGATCCGCCATTTTGAATTTTGAAAATCTGAGTAGAAATTCGTTTTCAGCGACCCCAAAAACCCCCGAGTTTTCAAGCGAATCTGATGAATTTTTAAAAATTCAACCGCCATATTGGATCAGACATTTTGAATTTTGAAAATCTGAGTAGAAATTCGTTTTCAGCGACCCCAAAAACCCCCGAGTAACAATTTTCAAGCGAATCCGATTAATTTTTAAAAATTCAACCGCCATATTGGATCCGTCGTTTTGAATTTTGAAAAACTGATACCGGATTCGTAATCAGCGACCCCAAAAAACCCCGAGTAATAAGTTTCAAGCGAATCTGATGAATTTTTAAAAATTCATCCGCCATATTGGATCCGCCACTTTGAATTTTGAAAATCTGAATTAAAATTCGCTTTCAGCGACTCCAAAAACATAGAAATACGAGACATAAAGAAAATCCGTTGGCTGGAAAAATGTGCCTCTCAAAGGGTTAACAGGTACTTTAATCTCTGTTGAAGATCATATGACAGATTATGGGGGTACCCTCATTTATTGGGTCCAAAAAATCAAATTTTTGAAAATAATTTTAATCGATTTTACAACTGTTCAAGAATATGCCGTCAAAATTTCAAGTCGATATCTGTATTATTCTGTATCATTTCTCCATTGTCGGTGAAAATTTGTACCTGAGTTCGGAGAGTCTATTGTTTGTCAACAGTAGCGGAATTGTTCGACACTGCTTACAGAAAGCCATAAACCACCCATTTAAATTTTGCAGGCAATTTGTCTGATAATTTTAAACATTTTAAATATTGGTGCTCCAAATTGTTATTTTATAACGGTTGAAAAAATGTAACGCATTTTAAATTTGTAATAAAATAAACTATCCTTCAATAAAGACAAAGTGGTGTTCATTAGTGTGAAATAATATCAAACATTTATAATACAGTCCTCTTAATAATAATTAATAATATTAATAATAATTGAGTGTTTATTGTGTGTTTGTTAATGCCAATATTGGTTTTGCTGTTGGAGAGGATAATCAGACTCGAGTATGATTAGTATTTGGATCAGAAAAAAGAGAATGTGAATAGAAAAATAAATTAATTTACGTACACTTCGTGCTTTTCTGATCTTGATTAGAATAAACTAGGTAATATGAACAAATTTATATTTTAGATAATATACCTCCATTAAGTCTTCTACTTTCCACATCATAATTCATCAATTCATAACGAAGATCCAATGCCCTCAAAAAGTCTCCTCCTGGAAAAACATCTTTGGTCCAGGGAGGTAATGTTAAATTAAGAAATTTTTGAGTTTCTAAAGCAGCATAAATGGAAGTTATGTCTAAGAAAGAATTAATTTCTTTTCCAGTCCATAAAGAAAGATTTTTCATAAAATTGTCTAACTTTGAAATCTTATTTTTTACTTCTACCATTTCTTCCACTCTTGAAGAATGTTTATTATATCTGAAATTAACACAATTAAGTAATTGAGTAAAATTTTTTTAAACTTGAAAAATTTGAAGACATTGTCCTAATAAAATTAAAACTAAAATCATAATGAAGTAAAGTTTAAGATATCTACTATAAAGCAATAAAAATATGGTAGTAAAGAAAAGATGAATATTATTTAATGATTCTAACTCAAAGTGTAATTTGTCAAAAAATATGCAGGAACTCACAAGTTACAAAATAATGGAAAAAGAAGTGTGTCGTTCAATAAAGGTTGGAAGGTTATTGGTATAGACATACTGGGATATAATTCCTTCAAAAGAAGATTTAAAGATTCTTTTGTTCGGTTAAAATCCGTACTCAGAGCTTCCACAGATTGATATGAATTATTAATACTTAAACAATTTTTATATCTTCTACCAAGAAATTCTCCTAATTTAAAAGCTCTTGTTTTTCCATTCTGAAATATTTTTCAAGTAATATGATAATTTAATTTTCGGATTTCAGTAATATGTGTAATTTTTAGGGCCACAGGCCGCATCCCTCAGGAAAAAACTTACCTCTGTCAACATGCCGTAACCAGGAGGATCAAAAGTATAATTTTTATAAGGATCATTGGGATATGTTTCATAAGGGTATGATGGTGTCCTATCTCCATGGCGGAAAACCTAAAGTGTAAAAAACATATGTTTTTAAATTGTCAAAAAATACAAAAAAAATTTAGTTCTAACATATATTTAATATTTTATTATTATAGCTAAAGCTATCATAATTCTGCCACTGAAAAAAAATTCTTGTGGTAAATCCTACTACAGTCCATTAGTAGAGTGAAAAGTAGTTAAACCTATTACATTTGCAAAAAGGTCATTGTTCTTTATTGAACTAAGAAAAATAGTAAAATTTACTGAGAAAGTTGGTTAAATCTAGAGATAATCTTAATTACTTTTAACTGTAACTTTACCGTTAACTTAATTGCAAAAACGTCATTGTTCCTTATTGAACTAAGAAATGTAGTAAAATTTACTACTTTGGATAGTAAAGGTAACTGCGGACGAGTAGAATGTCCTTAAGTTTTATGCAAGCCATCGTAGCGTGCGTGCGTGGTTAGATGGTTAAGGTATCGGCTTGCGAATGTTAGGGTCGTGCGTTCAATCCCCAGCGTTTAGGGATTTTTCTATGTTACGAATATGATAATTAAATAACATAAGGTGTCAACAAACACAAGTAGTAGGAGAGAGGGTGGAAAAATGTATCTTAATAATAATAAATAATAATAATAAACAAATTTATTTTACTACTTTAAGAAGTAAAATTTACTAAGAAAATTGGTTAAATCTATAGATAATCTTAGTTACTTTAACTGCAACGTTACCGTTAACTTAATTGCAAAAATGTCATTGATATTGAACTAAGAAAAGTAATAAATTTTACTAAGAAAAATTTTGTTGGTTCTACTTGATTAACTTACTAAAATCAATTAAGAAAAATTATTGTAACAATTGTATTATTATTTCGATTAACCAATTAAGTAGTAATTGACATAAAAGAAAAAATTTCATTGGGGGACTTATTGAACTAAGAAAAGTAGTAAAATCTATAGGGTTACCAGATGACCCTTGTTTCAAACCAGGACATCCTACTTCCCCCTCTCCTCCCCCTACCCTCCACCGTCTTTCAGTGGCAGGAAATTCAAATTTTTGAAAAAAAAATTACATCTTTTTATAATAGCATATTATATATTTATTAATGCATTTTATACAAATAATATATACATTAAATGTTACCAAGATATTCAATTTTGGATTATATTTTTAAGATGATTTTTTTTTGAAGGTTGAATTAAAAATTCTTTTTTGTATCTTCAATATTATAAACCAGGACATCTAAGATAAAAACCAGGACGGTCCCACGAATCGTCGAAAACCAGGACATGTCTGGTAACCCTAAAAATCTACTAAGAATTTTTTTCAGTGTGATTAAAAAAAAAGTTAATTTATACAAAAATAACATACTTACAACGTTAACAAATAGTAGGTTTGATTCAGTTTCAGAAAAGAAATTTACGATGCACATAAACAAAAAGCACTGAGTCAGTTTAAAATTAAACATCATTATTAATCCTTAAACTGCAAATAAATTGAAAAATAACAAGATGGTCAATTTGTTCACAAACTTTTTTTTTAAATAGTGGCTATCTAAAGAAGCCAATTGAAAAATACAGGAATGGTATACCATTCACTCATACAATGCAATATATTGCATTGTATGAGGAAGAAGACCCTATTTACAGAGAGGATGTTTTCAGAACGTGTCGAGCACGTAGATGAGTAAAACCGAAGTTTCCAATACTGAAGGCTGAGTCAATGTAAGTGCGACACGAGTGATAAAAACTATATGCCGGCAGTAAGTCGACCCTTCCCTTTGATGTACAAGATATTCTTTATCACTAATGCACGATTTAGCTTACACCTAGTTCACGACCCACCGAGCGAAGTTAGACTTTAGATAGGCGATACAAAAAACGTACTACACTAAAAAAATTTTGGGTCAGTAGAGCTTCTGTAGGGCGAGCAGCTGCGCCAAATAGGGAGTAGAAGGGAGACATTGCCTAGGAGCTGTGTGTGCTCTTTTGAACTTTAAAGTGTGCCCTGCTTAAAATTTCGGACTAATTTCGGACTAATTGATCAAGCTTTGTCCGAAACAAGTCCGAAATTTGTCTGACATTAGTCCGGTAAAGTCCGAAAGTAGTACAGAAAAAATAAAAATCCGAAACAAATCCGAATAAATTCGACATTTGTCCGAAAAACTCGGAAATCAGTCCGAAGTAAAAATTATATCTTAGAAAAAAGAGCGTCAGAAATTGTCCGGTAAAATCAGTACTCTTTTCGAATTCAACCGCACTAATTTCCGATTTGTATTTGATCTGAAAATTTTGATTCCGACTGATTTCAGATTTCAAAATTCGCCGGACTCTTTTCGGATTCCACCGGACCAATTTCCGATTTGACTTTGATCTGAAATTATTGTTTCGGACTGATTCTGGATTTCTTCGGACTGATTTTGTATTTCAAAATTAACCGTACTCTTTTCAGATTTCACCGGACAAATTTCGAATTTCAAAATTCGCTGGACTCTTTTCGGATTCCACCCGACAAATTTCCGATTTGTGATTGATCTGAAATTTTTATATCGGACTCATTCCGGATTTCTTCAGACAATTTTCGGATTTCAAAATTTGCCGGACTTATTTCGGATTTCACCGGACAAATTTCCGATTTGACTTTGGTCTAAAATTTTTATTTCGAACTGATTCCGAATTTCTTAGGACAAATTTCGCATTTTAAAATTTGACGGACTCTTTTCGGAATTAACCGGACAAATGTACGTTTCGTTTTTGATCTGAAATTTTTATTTTGGACTAATTTAGAACTTCTACGTACAAATTTTAGATTTCAAAATTCGCCGGACTCTTTTCGGATTCCACCGGACGGATTTCCGGTTTATCTATGGTCTGAAATTTTTATTTCTGACTCATTCCGGATTTTTTCGGACAAATTTCGGATTTCAAAATTCGCCGGACTTTTTTCAGATTCCACAGGCCAAATTTCCGTTTGTCTTTGATCTGGAATTACTATTTCGGACTGATTCCGGTTTTCTTCGGACCAATTTCGGATTTCAAAATTTGCCGGTCTCTTTTCGGATTTCACCGCACAAATTTCCGTTTTGTGTTCGATCTGAAATTTTTGTTTCGGACTGATTTCGGATTATTTCGGATAAATTCCTGTCTCTTAATGACGGCTGGACTATTTTCGGATTTCACCAATCAAACTTTTTAATTTACTTGGATGTCAATTTTATTTCGGATTGATTTCATATTATTTTGGACAAATTTTTATTTACTGCGGGTCTGTTTTCGGAGTCGACTTGACGGATTTCTTCTCTGATCAAGTATTGGAGTTTTCGAATTAATTACAAAGCGTATTGTGTATGGTCGTGCGATTTTTAATTCGTTATATAGTTTTATTTGTTTAGGTTTAGCGAATCTTAGGTCAGTATAAATATATAAGTCAAGAATAAAATAATAAAAATTGTTATAATCAAATTTCCGTTGCTAACGGATTAATTATCGGACAAAATTCGGACAAAACCAGATTAATTTCGGATGACAAATACCGGACAGGTTTAAACATTTTTTGCACAATTTTCGGATAAAATTCGGACTGTTTTCAGACACAATTGGATAAATTTTGGAGTTCATTAACGTTCCTTCGATGGGACTAATTTCCGTTTCTACCGGATTAATTTCGTACAAAATTTGGACTGTTTGCGGACAGAACTGGACTAATTTCGCATGACAAATATCTTCAATTAAAAAAAAAAAAATTTTAAATCTAGTTAAAATTGCGATCTCTAAGTTAATTGGTTTCCACGGACTTTTTTGCCCCACTGTATCGGCGGATCGTAAAACTAGTTAAATCTTACCTGTGTGATGAAAGAATAAAATCTACCTACAACAGTACACGAAATAACAGAATGTTGTAAAAGTTAAAGTGCTTAATAAAATTTAATAAAAAAAGACTATTTAAAAATGTTTGTTAGGCCCAGCCTGTATCGAATAAGCAATAATGTTGAATCCTCGTCTATAAAAACCTGCTAGTATCAACAGAGAAACCTGGAGAATAATTAAAGACAGTTTTGCATGTGATAATATTTATTATTATAAATACATCTGTTATTCAATATTCTTTTTATATATGAGCAGTTGTTAATCAAAATATTCATCAAAATCGACAGATAAGTTAGCAATACTTTGACTTTATAAACACAGCACTTGTTGAAGCGACAAATATTAGAATTGTAGATTTGTGAACAAATATAGTTTAAAATAAAATAGTAAAAATATTTTATAGACGTAGCAAAGATTGATTTGACTGATTAAACATATAATTTTTAAATTTTTAAGTAATTTTTTAATTTATTTATAATGAAGCCTAGTCGTTTTCGGGCTGCTCCGCATAGCATATCCATTTCTGAGGGCATAACGTTTTTCATCAGGCTGATAAATTGATCCAAAGGACACAAGTTTTCACATCCGGGTATTGTCAGCTCCATTGTTTCTGCTGGTATACCCTTATAATATTTAATCTGCAATTGATTTCGCTGAAATTATTTAATTGCTAAAAGTACACATTATAGGGTGACGCCTATACTCGGTCCGGTCATTGGTGACGAACAAGGTTAGCAATATAACCGCGAGAAACGGCGATTATTAAAAAAATATATTCGGAAATTTTTAATCATACCTCGAAAACCACTCAATATTTTTCAAGTTTTATTAGCTCAAATTAAAGCTGACATTTTAACAAAAAAGATATTGAACGATTATTACAAAAATTAGGATTTTTTTTTCTAACTTAGCAACTAATATAATCACTTTGGAATTTCTAAAAAAAATTTAATAATAGGTTTTCTAAAGCAAAATTTGACAAGCTTTACAAATTTTTAAATTTAATCTCTCTATCTTACTTTTTGACCAAGTTATAGTGCTTTTAATTGAGTTATCTTATTGCGATTAGTCGAACCGACAATCTCCGACGGTACACTAGCGGCTAAGATTGTGGGACCACTTACAAAAATGGGATTAAAAACACGACAGTCTTAAAGTATTGGTAACTCTGTCAGATATTAGCGAAATTAAATTTATTATAAACCATTGGAAAGCTTATAAAATTTGCCGTTAAATGATCCTATTTTAAAGCTTTTTCGATTAATAGAAACGGAGATTCAGTGTGATAGAGATAGGTGAATTTTTCATTTTATGTCAATTTTCATTGTTTAAGTTTGGTGGGCTGCATTTTCTAGAAAAGTAATTAGAAAATTTTTAAATTAAGCTAAACTAAACCTTGAACTATTAGCTTTATAATAAGCCAAAGAAAATTAAAATATCTTGACTAGTTCAAAAGTTATTAGTAAGTATGTATAAAGAACCAAACGCAACAATTCCTTTGTTTCCTCCCCTCTCTGCCTGTTTGCGGAGCGAGCACTAAAATCGTTGAGTTTTCTCGTATCATACATTTGCTTATAACTTTTGAACCACTCAAGATATTTTTATTTCCTTTGACTTATTTTAAAGCTAATAGTTCAACGTTTAATTTAGCTCAATTTAAAAATTTTCTAATTATTTTTTTAGAAAATGCAGCCCACCAAACTTGAACAATGAAAATTGACAAAAAATGAAAAATTCACCTATTTTTATCAGATTGAATCTTCGGTTCTATTAATCAAAAAAGCTTTAAAATAAGATCATTTAACGGCAAATTTTATAAGCTTTCCAATGGCTTATAAAAAATTTAATTTCGCTAATATCTGACAGGGTTATCAACATTTTAAGACGGTCATGTTTTTAATCCCATTTTTGTAAGTGGTCCCACAATTTTGACCGGTAGGGTATATATTGACAGTTCTATATTTAAAGTTGCCGTAAATATTATGTTTTTATTTTCACTGAAATTTCCCTGGTTTCCAGACAAAATTTAAAAGTGTTTAGTAACCCTTTCTCATAAATTTACTACTCAAAGGGAAAATCTGTCTAAAAAGTGCATCCATCCATATTTTGTAAAAACGTGTATAGTTAGTTAATTAAAAAGGATAAATTAATGTCCTAAAATTATTATTTATCATTTCATTTAAATAATTCATAAGATGAAACACTTTATTTAAAACACACTTTTTATTTAAAAGACGCGATTACTTAATTTTGTTGAAAAAATTTTTTGTCCAGCTTAGGAATAAGTTTAAAATATCTTTGTATAAAAAATAATGATTGATTACCTTTACATAATAAACATTGTCAATACGGTGTAGTTCTAAAATTACAGCACTTGAATATTTCGGTGCATGTGGAAAATAAACACCAAGAGCTTGAAGAACTGCTGTAATTGTAAATTCATGTCCACTGAATAATATTAACTTTTTATTTTCTTTTCCCTTTTTAATAGCTTTTACATCTTCTATGAATTTTGCAATTAAGAATCCTAAATTTCGGAAAAAAAATAAGTATAATAAATAATATATGACAAAAACAATATTTTCTACTTTTTGTATAAGTATTGTTATTGTGGAGACTGTCTATTACAGTGGAACCCTTTTAAGGTAAAGATACAAATATGCAATGTTTCAGCTAAAATGTTTTTTTTTTCAATTGTGGTATTTTATGTTCTTACATGAGTAACACAAGTTCATTTCCATCATATGATAAATGTATAAACCTAAATAAATGCTTACCTCCATTTTTCCTTTTCAAATTTCCATCGTAATTTTCTGCTTTAGTTTGAAGAATATATCCTTTAAGAAGATCACCGTCTGGAAAAATACCCTGAGTCCAAGATGGCAATGTTAAATTCATAGAACTTTCAGCTTCTAATAAACTGTAAAGCTTATACATGTCAAAAGAAGTACTTATTCGCTTGCCTGTCCACTCAGTCAAATTTTCGTTCAAACTTTTAAATTCTGGCATCTCTTGCTTTATGGTTGATTTCATTATCATTAAGTTATACGCTATAATGTAACTAAAATAAACAAAAATTCGTTTGATCATTATTAATAATCATAATTTTACAATACATTTTTCATTTAGAAAAACGTTTTTAAATCTAAATCTGTTCTAGACAGGGGTTATCATCCTAAAAATAACTCACCTTAGACAAAAATGTGGAAGAAGTAGTATGTCTTCGAATGCCAATTCAACCTTTGTAGGTATTGATGCTCCAGGATATATTTCATTCATAACAAGTTTTAAAGTTTCTTTAGTTCGATTGGTATCTGTACTTTGAGCATAAACACTTCCAGGTACATAGTAATTTCCCAAAAACTCATTGTACTCTTTTTGAAGATACTTTCCCAATTCAGATGCTCTTAGCTTACCTCTCTATAAAATTTTAAAAATGGATATTAACTTTGGTAGAGAATAAATAATTTATTAAAAGGAATTTTTATTTTATTTTATTTGTAAAATTATTATTACAGGGAGAATGTTTTGATAAAAAAAGATTGGTAAAAGTGTTTTGGGAAAAAAGGATTGGAAAAAGTGGTTGACAATGATAATATAAGATAATTTTTATACTTCGGTTAATTTTCCAAATCCAGGTGGGTTAAAAGTATCTGCTTTGTATGGATCATTTGGATACGTATCGCCTCCAATTGGTGTAGCATCACCATAACGAAAAACCTTAAATGCACAATAATTAATTAAAATTGTAATAATAACTAGCAAAAATAAAACGCGCGCAAGCGCGCGATTAGTTTTTCATACATTTTGAAAATTATAAAATACAATAATAAATATAAAAAATCGGTAAATACTATTTATCTAATAAGAAGAAATAACTATTTTAAATATAATATTTAAAAATCAATTAACATAAATAAAATAAATATTTATTTAGGACAAAATTTATAATATTTTAGAATTAAAAAGAATTGCAAAAAATAATTAAAATTAAACAAAATAATTGCACATTAATTGAAAAAAAATAATGATATTAATTAAAAATTGGGAAAAGTAATTTAAACAACCATAAAAATGTTTTAAACATAAAGAAAATAATTTAAATTTGAGAAAAATACTTGAGAATCTTAAATGTAAATTGAAACAAAATTAAATAATGAAAAATTAGAGAAAATATTTGAAAATTGAAATATTGAAAAAATTAAAAAAAATAATTAAAATTTCAGAAAAAAATTAAACAAATAACATAAAATATTTTAAATAAAGGAAAGTTAAGCAAAATTAGAGAAAAATACTTAAAACTTTCAGACGTTCATTGAAATAAAAGAAAATAATTAAAAATTAGAGAAAATAAATGAAAAAAGATAAACCTAATTTGAAATTGAACAGAACAAGTTTTAATTAAAGAGAAATAAGTAAAAACTTTTTGGCAATTATAAAAAAGAACGAAAATAATTGAAAATTGAAGAAAATAATATAAAAAATAATATAAATAATGAAATAATTGAAAAGTCAGATAAATAGTTAACAATTTTTAAAATTATGAAACAAATGTAAATAATTAAAAATTGAAGAAAATAAATTTTGGAAAATAATTGAAAAATGTTTTTAAATTTTAAAACTTCACGAAAATAATTAAAATATTATACAAACAATGATAAGTTGTACAAAATAAATGACATTTAAGTGTGATAATTGAAAAAACTACAGATTTTTTTTAACTAAAGAAAAAATAATTGAAATTTGAAAAAACTACATGAAGATCTTAGCAATCAATTAAAAAAAAAGAATATAACTAAAAATTGGAGAAAAGAATTGAAGAAATAAGCTACAAGTATTTGAAATTTATGATACTTAATAAACAAAATTTGAAATTATGAAAACAAATAAAAATAATTAAAAATTGAAGAAAACAATTGAAATTTTAGAAAAATTCTTAAAAATCTTAGAAAATAATTTTAGAAAATGAGAATGACTAAAAATTGGAGAAACGACTGCAAGAATGCTAAAAATAATTGAAATTTACGATAATTAATTAAATTTTTTTGGAAATTATGAAAACAAATAAAAATAATTAAAAATTGAAGAAAATAATAGAAATTTGAGAAAAATACTTAAAAAAATTTTATAAATTAATTTTATAAAATGAGAAAAACTAAAAATTGGAGAAAAGTCTGGAAGGAAGCTAAAAATAATTGAAATTTACGATAATTAATAAAAAAAAATTGAAAATCTGATAACGAATGAAAATAATTAGAAATTAAAGAAAATATTTTAATTTTAAGAAAAATACTTAAAAATCTTAGAAAATAATTTTAGAAAAAGAGAATAATAATTAACAATCCGGAAAAATAATTTAAAAATGATAAAATTAATTCAAAATTGAAATAAATAATTGAAATATGCTGAAAATAATTTAAGATTGAGAAAGAAAATTGAATTGTGATGAAAATAATTTAAATATGAAAAAATGAAAAAATTCAATAAAATTTGAGAGAAATAACTGAAAAAATCATAGATAATATGTTTAGAAAAAAATAATAATTACAAAATTACTTAAATAATTTTAATTAAAGAGAATAATTAAAAAATTGCAATAATAACGAAAATTGATGAGAATAATTGCAATATCGGATAAATAATTGAAATTTTTAAAAGTAATGACAAAATAATGAATATAATTATAAATTGATGAAAATCAAGAAAAATTGCAGAATTTATTTTTAAGCAAAAGAAAATAATTAAAAAATCGTTATATAATGGAAAATTGATAACAATAATCCAAATTTGAGATAATAACTGAAAATTTAGGAAATTAATTGCATGTGTATATATTTTAAACTTCTTCAAAAACCAAAATACATTTTTAAAGCATTTTTTGAATTTTTTTTTTTTACACAAATGACAGTTAAAAACCTGCACAACAAAATGAAATAACAGGGACTAACTTCACTCTGGATTTTAAAACATGGACAGAAAAAGATGAATAAATATAAATAAATACTAACGAACTTCAGGAGTTTAAGGAGATTATTATTATTTAATAATCTCCGTAAACTCCTGAAGTTAGTTACTATTTATATTTATTCATTTTTTTCTGTTCACGTTTCAAAACTTGAAGTGAAGTTGGTTAGATTTTATATTTATTCATCTTTTTCTG
This sequence comes from Ganaspis brasiliensis, assembly GCA_037103525.1. Taxonomy (NCBI): domain Eukaryota; kingdom Metazoa; phylum Arthropoda; class Insecta; order Hymenoptera; family Figitidae; genus Ganaspis; species Ganaspis brasiliensis. The sequence goes on along the minus strand of JAZKLR010000254.1, from coordinate 3,357,213 downwards.
TTCACGTTTTAAAATCCAAAGTGAAGTTAGTCCCTGCCTTTTTTTCATTAATTTTGATTCTCTTTATCAGGAAATTTTAAAATTGTTTTAGTTTACAGACAGAATATGCAGATGAGGTAGCCTTAATGACGAGATATTGACTATGACTAACAATAATTTATATATTACACACTTATATGAATTTTAATAATAATTTAGATTTATTTAAAGTGTAGAATAGTCGAATTTATTAAAAATTCAAATGACGTTATTTTACTTTATTGGAAAAAATTAAAATTAAAAAATTAAATACAGTTTAAATTATTCTGTAACTTTTTAAACCATTTTTAAAGTTCCAAAATTTTCATCAAGTTTGCTGCAAGTTTGGAAACTTTCGGAAAGGTTTCTGCAAAGTTTCAATGAAGTAATATTTACAATCCCAGTGACACTTTTTTACTTTTACTGACTTTTTTTAAAAGTCCAATTACATCGTCAATTTTTTAATTACAATTTACAAATACGTAATTTCTACACTTCTTTTTAATTATTTTTGTTATTTTTAAAGTACTTTTGTCAACTCTAAAGTATTATTGTCAATTTTCAAGTATTTTTGCGATTCTGAATTTAATTTTTCCAAATATCAATTATTTTTTACAAATTGCAATTATTTTATTTAATTTTTTTTATTGTCCTAAACTTTTAAATTTCTTACACCTTTTTTTTTAATTATTTTCATTATTATTTTTATTATTGTTACGAATTTATAAATTTTTTTACACCTATTTCAATTATTTCCTTCAAACTTTAATTATTTTTTTCATATTTAAATATTTTTGCCATTTTTGAATTATTCTCTTCAAATTTCAATTATTGTCTTCAAACTTCAATTAATTTCTTCAACTTTCAATTATTTTTCTTAAACTTATAAATTTTTGTTTAACTTTATAATTATTGTCTACTTATAATATTTTAATTTTTACACCAGTTTTGAATTATTTATTTCAATATTTCAATTTTTTTGTCAAGTTTTTAAGTATTTTCTTAAAATTTTTAATTTTTTTAAAAATATCAATTATTTGTGTCATTTCTCAATTATTTTTTCAAATTACAACTATTTTTGTCAATACTCAAATATTTTTGATATTTTGGACATATTTTCTTTAAATGTAATTTTCTTCAATCTTTTTATTATTGTCATGAATTTATTAACTTTTGAAGATCAGTTTTTAATTATTTATGTCATTTTTCAATTAGTTTCTTCACATTTTAATTATATCGTTAATTTTTCATCTATTTTATACAATTTTTAAATTAATGTATTAAATTTTTTATTTTGTTACTTCATTTTCGAATATATTTCTTATTTTACATTAATTTTTTTCTAAATTTCAGTCATTGTCATTATTCAACTATTTTGTACACATATACATTTGTTTGATATTTGGAAATAATTTTTTTCAAATTTCAATTATTTTCTTCAAAATTTTATTATTTTTTTCAATTTTTCAACTATTGTCTAAAAAGTGTAATTTTTACACCAGCTTTTATAATTATTTATGTCATTATTCAATTAGTTTTTTTTACATTTTACTTATTTCTTCAATATCTCAATTATTGTGCGAATATTTAAATTTTTTACACCAGTCTCAAACTTTTGTTTCAATTTTTAATTATTTTTGTCATTCTTCAATTATTTTTTTGTAACTTCAATTATTTTTGTAACTTTTCAATTATTTACTTCAAATTTCAATTATTTTGTTTCAATTTTTGTCATCGTTCTTTGATTTTCAATCAATTTTTAAATTTATTTTATCATTTACACCTTTTTTTTCAAATTGAATTATTTTTGTCATATTTAATTATTTTCTACATATTTCAATTATTTTTGCGATTTTCGAATTGTTTTTTTCAAATTTGAATGGATTTTACTGCTGTTTAAAAGTTTTCCTTAATTCCACTAGTGACAAAATAGTTACTTTTTCCACAAGTGGTTAAAATTGTTATTTTTCCACAAGTAAATAATTTACCACAACAGTGTCAAAAATTGTCATTTTTCCCACAAATGATTTAAAATCTACAGTATATAAGTTTTTTAATGAAAAAGGTTTACTTTTATAATGTTTCTATAGAGTTCTTCATTTAATTCGTTTTTGTTAAACATTTTAAAGATAAACCAGTAATAAATTATAGAAACTTGAAAATAGTATTGAAAATGTTGCCTCTCCATTTATTATACATATATTATAAAATAATTGGTTAGTTGCCTCCTTCTTTTTTTTTTTTCTTTCTTATAATTTTTTTCTAATTAATTAGTAATTAATTTTTGCTATTATCTTTCATAATTCACTAATTATTGTAATTTTTCCTTCGGTCATATTTTCTATGTACAAATTTTGTAAATTTGTTCCAAGGAAGGTAACTTTGATTGAAATAAATAAAATAAATAATAATAAAATCAATATTTTTTTTCAAAATGGATTATATTGTTTTATTTGATAGATAATTCCCCATATATAATTATTTTATAGAAATAAAAAAAAATTACTTACAACGTTAATTAGTTGAAGCGTTGTGTCTGCTGCATAAACAAACTTCACATAAATACTGATAATCATCAAATACTTCATTATGCTAAAAAATGATAACATTTTCCTCGGTTTTTAAAATTCTTTTACAAGCCAGAACAGTTTTTCCTTTAAAATATAAAAGTTATCTGCAAAAAAATTTTCTACACTAGAAATTTCAATCTTCCAATCCTGATGAGAAATCCTCACATCAAGAATCAATACATTTTTATTAATGACAATCTTTATCCAATTGTAATTTTTCAAACAATGTTTAGTAACAATTATTTATAATAGAGAAAAAAATGAAATCTATTCCTTCGATTCACAAAAAGTATACAGATTAATAGTAATCAATTTTCTAGCTTCCTTGATAACTAATTTTGAATGACACATATAAGATGATACAAAAACGAAAAATAGCAGAAAAGTTTTCAAAGTCATAAAATATTTATATGTAAAGAAAAAAGACCAATAATAACTTAGAATTTACAATTTCTGAAAATTTATGAATATAAAAAACTAAAAAATGAAAAAATATATTTTAAAGTCAGAAAATGGAGTTTTCTTTTAATTTTTAAAGAAAAATGTAATTAATTCTCAAGGTATGTTTTCGTATATATTTTAAACGCCTAAACAAATTAAATAATGAATTACGAAAAGATCTTAACTCTGAAAATTTAAGAGCCTTCTTTATTATCAATTTTTATATAAAAAATGACTATAACGATTTCTGGAGTTAATGTTTTTTTAAATAAACGATTGTATAATATTCGTCTTATTTAAATATAGAGATAATGTTCCATAACTTTTTTACTTTTGTGGGTGGGACATTACTAATAATAAAAAAAATTTTATTCTGGAAATTAATTTTTAAAGACACATTGCAAAATGATTAGTAAATCAGAACTGTTTGAAAGTCTGAAACTTGAGCTAAAATTTTTCTATGTATTATTTTGCGGTAGCATTTATTCTGACAAGGGGAAATTTTTAAATCAAAATGCTCCTAATCAAAATTTAAAATATACTCACAACGCAGAAATAGTTTTTGAGTTTTTGAATTTCGAAAATTCACATTGAGCCTGTTGAATGGAAGACTCGCCAGACGATACTGACTCGTCGAGTGTAAAATACTCAATTTTTGAAAAAATTCAATGTCTCGAAAACTACTGAGAGATGCCCTCGACTATATTGAATCAAAATTAATCTTTAGTAGAGTATTTTTGAAACTGCGAGTATCTTCTAAATACATAATTTTTATTTAAAAACTTCCTCTTGTATACTATGAAAATTATATGAATATTGCTTATTAAAATCAGACTTAAAATCAAAATTATCAATTGAGAATTGATTATAGTTACATCCTCAATGACTATTTTCATTTAAAATTTTTTATTTTTAATGCTCTCACCCCCTAGGATTGTTCTATGTCGAAAAAAATGACCTTGTTCTTTTTCTTTGAAATCAAAAAATATTTAGAGTATTTTTTTAAATCTAAGTTCACTTCTTTTTAATTATTTCCTTTTACCATATTTTTTTATTTTTATTATTTATTAACAAAATGATCGTAAATTTTATATACGACTTTTGATCTTATAAAAATTGTTTTTTTACTTTAAATTAATTATTGTTAACATTTTATTGTAACATTATTCTTAAATTTTTGAAAGAATTTTTTTTAATGACTATCACAGTTATTTGCCGTATTTTACTAACGAGATTGTTATACGAATTTTACTCTCAGCCCAATCACAATAAAATATAATAATGCGTGTACTAACGAGCAGCATTATTTGTTACTTTCAACGATTTTTTCATTTATAAAATAAATTAATAAAATTCCAATTAAAGTGTTGTAATTGGCATTATTATTTAGTTAGGAATTATTTATTTCTCTTTTAACAAATCGCGATTTTTCAAAATTAATATTGAACCTACTTCAACTTAAAAAAAAAAATCGGAGATGATTCTTGTAGATTTTTTGACGCAAAATCAGAATCTAAAAGTTTAAATTTTGCCTTAAAATCAAATTTTGAAAAAATTTTCTAATATCTGGAAATTTTTAAGGGTACACCGAGAGAAAGTTTACGGGCAAATATAGTGACGTCATATTCCATCACATCTCCTTAATAAAATATAGCTTCTATTATTTAGAAAAATATTTTTTTCCACAACTTGTTCAAATATAATTTTAAATGTACTTTTTCAAATATTTTTAATTTCTGAGAATATAACTCGACAGAGATATTATATTATTATAACAATTTGCAAAGTAAATATTTACTACATTTTAAAGTGATAAAATGCTTTATGATGTATCGGACAATGTCAATTAAAATTTACAGCTTTCAATGTTTATTATCAACTAATGAATATTTAACTATTGAATTTATTAAAAAAAAAATATTAATAAAACATTTACCTTTAAAAACAATTTGTCTGAAAATTAATATTATACTATATTGTGCTACCACGCAATATTTAAAAAGTAAAAGAATTAACGCGTAACAAAGTTTTTAATGAATGTTAATTCCTTTAACAAGGCGTAAAAATTCTCATCCGTAAAAAATGATCCTTCATTAATTACAGCATGGATAATTTACCACATGCTAGTTTGAATGAAAAAAGTCAGAAGTTAATGTGGTCATTGATAGGTGAATCAATAGGGCTTTAAAAAGAGTCACGCTCAAATTACTCCTTAGGGAGCTTAAAATGCAGGAGAAAGAAATTTTCCAAGATGAAAAACAATTTAATTATCAATTATGAAATAAATATTATTTAAATTACTATTTACTAATAAAAAATAATGTAGAAGTTTTCGGATAAATTAAATTGAAGTAAACAAATGTTTGAATAATCAAATTCAAAATTATATAAGTGATTTTGTCTAAAGAAAATTATATTTTTCAATTTATAAATAAACTCATTATAAATATCTCGCTATTCCAGAAGATTATAAAATTAATTATAACGAATTTCAGAAACATTTGAATGGAGTTAATGAAAATTTGATACTTTACCTTTGTGAAAAATTTGGATTCGTATTTTAGTAAAAAAGTACTATTTTATATGTATTTCTTATAATAAATATTTTTTTTTAATTAATGATGACAATGTAACATGTTTATTGAGAAATTTGTTTCGAAAATTGGATAATTCTTTAGTAGCTTTTCAAATTTTTTATTTTTGCTGGGATAATAATGAAATATATGTTCAAATTTTACAAGTTACTGTATCTTCATTATAAACATCCATCAAGTGATACATTCACGAATAATAATGTTCTCATTTACTTTAACATTAAAAATGTTTATCACTTGCAATTAAAATTTTATGTCTTAAGGAAAATATAGAATTGTCATTCTTGTTAAATAATTTATAAATACTGTTAATCGTTTTTGAACTCTAATTAAAAAACAAACACATCATAGAAGGAATATTGTCTATATTATAAATGGGACATTCCATGTTACATTTTGATTAAAAAATTGTTTTTGCCTAGAAAATTTTTTTCTCGATCTATATGAAAAAAAGCAAATACGTATTTTTTAATTTCTTTATTGAATGAAAATCACAGAAGTTATGAATTTATTAAATTTAACGTTTTCAGAAATAGAGCACTTTTGATACTCGTTTTTTATTATTAAAAAATAAGAAATAATACCCTAGATAAGATTTGTTTAGTTTTTGTATAACCTTTGAGGCATTTAGTAAAAAATAATGCATTTATAACGAAAATACATAAAAAATGAAATTTAAGCCTAATAAGTGACTTTTCTCAAAACCGAAATCATCAATTTTCGAGTTTTTTCTTTTAACGATTCGTTAGGCTTCAATTCAATTTTTTTTTGCACTAGAGTATCGTGAGCCAAATTTCTCGTGAGTATAAAAAACTTCTATTTTGGTTGTCGATACATCTATTTTGAAAATTAAAAAAATTATTTCTTATTTTATTGAAACCTCGTCAGAGAACAATAAAAGAAAATTTTATTTTTTAAATGAACCTCACAATTATTATTATTATTATTATAAAGAATTTAAAATAAATGCTGTATTGAATTTATTAGCGAGCTATAGCACAAAAAACCTAAAGCGATAACGTCGGAGGTACGATAAAAAGAGCAGAAGCTCGAGCAAGCTTTCCGTTGACATTTAATCAAAAAATTCCAACCTCTCAAGAGTTACAAGAATGAGTTAAAAAATAAACTAATTTACAAAACATCGAAATTAAGTTTTTTTTTAAAGATAATAAAAAAGTAATCAACGTTCTCAATATTCGATACTCTGAAGCTAAAACTATAACGCAGGCACTCAAAAATTCCATTACTTTATTCCAAACACGGAAGAATCTCTAATGATGAGAGAGATGAGCTCCAAACATAATCCTTCATGTAAAATATCAAAATGACATAAAGAGTGAAATATAAATATTTATGAAAAAAATTCTGTTTCAAATACAGATCTATTATTTTCACGACTTTCTATTACCTCAATTTGTAATTTTTAAATGTTAAATGTTAGAAAATGGAGTCTACCAAAGAACAAAAATTCACTATAAATTTCTAAAAGAGCTCGCTGATTGGCGGGTGATATTTCCGGAAAGGTTACCAGCCAATCAGATAGCTTCTTTAGGAATTCTACATTTCGTGTGTCGGGGAAATGCACATTTTGGAATTTTGGTATTTGGGAAATTAAGACTCTGATAAATAAAGCTTTGGTTAGTTAAATGTTTTCGGACAAATAATGAATCTGATAAGAACAATTTCTGAGAAATGTAAATTCGAGAATTTAAACATTCTGACAAATGTTCGAGAGGTTAAATATTCTGAGAAATGGAGGTTTGAGAGTTTAAATATTTGGACAAATGGTAAATCTGATAACTACAGTTTCTAAAACATGCAAAATCGAAAAATTAAGTATTCTGAGAAATGGAGATTTGAGATATTAAATATTCAAACAATTGTTACAATATTTGACAAATTCATATTTGGAAAGTCAAATAATTTTAAAAGCGAAATTTTGGGAAATTAAATATGAAAACAAATGGTAAATCTGATAAATACAATTTCTGCCAAATGCATTTTCGGAAAGTTAAATATTCTGACAAATAAAGTTTTGGTTTTTTAAATATTCGGACAAAAAAAATCTGCTAAATACAATTTCTGGTAAATGCATATTCCATAAGTTAAATATTTCGACAAATAATGTTTCGGGAAGTTAAATATTCTGACAAATGAAGTTTGAGGAATTTAAATATTCGGATAAATAAATTTCGGTCTATTGCACATTCTGACAATTGAATTTTGGTCTGCATGTAAGTTCGCCGTCTATAAAAAATTTGAGAATGATTTCAATGAACTTTGCATATGACAATATTTATTTACTCTGAATACATATGTTTTTAAACATGTCATTCATTTGGTAACTTTCGATAAAACATTAGTTATGCTTTGCAACAATTTATGTTATCCATTAATAATATTAGCTGAAGATAAATTATAAAATAAAGTAGTAAAAAGAGCAAAATGTAATTAAAATTTTATTTTACATTTTTAAATAAATGTTTATATTCATTGTAAATGTAGCTAAGACCTTGTCGGGCTGTTGCACACAGTAAATCCAGTTCAGAGGGCATAACATTTTTTAAGAGACTGGCAAATTGATCTAATGGACACAATGTTTTACAACCGGGGATTGTCATATCCATTGTTTCTGCTGGTATACCTTTATAATATTTAACCTGAAATTGATTTCGTTAAAATTATTTAATTATTTACTTTTATAAATTATTTTATAAGCTAAAACAATAAACTCATATAAAATTTATATTATACAAAAATAAACCAAAAAAGACAAACACATCAATAGAAATAAAAAAAAGAATGGATTCTTAAAATATAACTATAGAAATATGTGACGCTCCGCGAGAGAAGAGACCTATAGCTGAGAAAGCAAACTTTAAAGAATGGACGGTCAAAGAGGAAGAAGAAAAATTGAGACGCTTAACATGCTCATGTTTAAAGCTTCATAACAAGAAAACTAATTGCAGGAATTAAATTTTGATTTTTGGAACTCAAAAAGCAACTCAAAAACTATCAATTACTATAAAAAAATCAAAATAATTAATTGTGGATTTTCACGCGACGGTCGTTCAATGAAAAACCAAAAAAGGCGATACACTTTGTACGCCTAGGTTTGAAGCATTATAACCAAAAGTGTAATTAAAAAAAAAAATTTTTTGAAACATGAAAATGAAAGAACAACTCAAAAACTATCTTTTAGTATAAAAAAATAAAAATTGATTTTTTCCGCGATAGGTCCATTCTCTCGCGGAGCGTCACATATATGACAAAGAACTTATTACCTTCACGTAATAAAGTTTGTCAATAAGATGTAGTTCTGTAATTACAGCACTTGTATATTTTGGCACATGTGGAAAATAAACACCTAGAGCATAAAGAACGGCAAGAACTGTAGTTTCGTGTCCACCGTACAACATTAACTTCCATTTTTTCTGTCCACTTTGTACACCTTTCATGTCTTTTATGAATTTTTCAATTAAGAATCCTAAAATTTGTTAATATAAAGTTAAATAAATTATTTTGTAGATTCATTGTTTTCATTGTAGAATAATTTTTCCTTAAATGAATCATCACTAAAAAATGACAGCTGAAGAAGTTACATAAAAAAAAATAAAAATGTCATTAATAATTAAAAATCTTCATTATTCTAACATAGAACTGTAAGATGTGTAAATTGCGCATTCCTAAAATTTATGAAGACAAATGTACGTGCAAATATCATAGAATTTTACTGCGATTGTTAAATTTTTGCTTGTGTCTAAAGTTATTGACAATTAAGCAATAAATAATTAAATTTTGTTTAAAATTTTTTTCTATAAAAGCTTTTAAATCCAAAGAAATTACACTATCTTACTATTTCAGTTCAAAAATAAACAATTTCTGTCATAAATATTTGTTTTAAACAATTTTTATAAACAATTAAGCAACAATCCATATTTTAAAGAATGTAAAATCCTTTTTTAGACTAAGTGTCTAAACTGGTTCTTCATAAACGGACATTTGTCAAAATGTAATTAAATTTCAATACTTACATTTGTTATAAAAAATATTTATAAACAATCGCTTGAAAATTGGTAACCTCGATCATCAAAATTATGTTTGTTCATGAATTGATTATAAAAATTGTTTATAACAAATTAAATTATTGACATTTAGTCACATTCTGGCAAATGTCCATTAATGAAGAACAAATTCAGACACTTAGTCTAAAAAACAATTTCTAATTCATCAAAATTATGGATTTTTGCTTAATTGTTTATAGAAATAGTTTATAACAAATTAAATTATTTACATTTAGTAACATTCTGGCAAATGTTCATTTATGAAACAAAGAATTCAAACACTTAAGCTATAAAAAAGAATTTTTAATTCATCAAATTTGTGAATTATTGCTTAATTGTTTATAAAAATTGTTTATAACAAATTAAATTATTGACATTTAGTCACCATCTGGCAAATGTTTATTTATGAAGAACGAAATTAGGAACTTAGTCTAAAAAAATAATGTTTAATTCATCAAAATTATGGTTGTTGTTTAATTGTTTAAAAAAATTGTTTGTAACAAATAAAATTATCAACATTTAGTCAAATTTGGGCAAATATTCATTTATGAAGAACGAATTTAGACATTTGGTCTAAAAAAGAATTTTAAATTCATCAAAATTATGGATTGTTGCTTAATTGTTTATAAAAATAGTTTATAACAAATTAAATTATTGACATATAATAGTAAAGCCCAATATTAGTAAAAAATGAAAATCCATAATTATAAAAATTGTTTAAAATTAATATTTGTAACTTTTTCTTCATTTTGCAACTTTTTAAGCCTAGTAAAATCCAGTTCGAATTGTAAAGTAAAATGAACAATTATGAAAATTGTTTAAACAAATTAATTGTTGATTATTTGCAACTTTTCATCTAATTGACCTAGAGACTTGTAACTTTTTCTTAATTTTGCAACTTTTCAAGCCTAATAAATTCCAGTACAAATAGTAAAGTAAAATCAAGAACTATAAAAATTGTTTAAACAATTTAATATTGTTTATTTTCAATTTCTTTATCAAGTAAATCAAGAGAATTGTAAGTCTATATAAATTTGTCTGTTTTTATTGCAACAAAAGTTTCTTTAGAACTTACGTCCATCAGGGTTTAAAAGTGACTAATGATATTGCGGAGTTAAATGTCAAATTAATGACAGATTTTAATGATTTAATAACTAGAGCTGAGGATCAAAAATATTATTTACTACAAGTTGTTACGGAATACCGTAAAACCCAGACTGTAATAAAAAAAATTTATCAAAAACAATGATGTAATGGTAAAGAGATGTGTTGATTTTTGTCTAAAAAATAAATTGTTCTAAATTTCTACTTAATTATTGTGTTTTACATTTATTCTTACTTTTACCCTAAGTCCACTAACACTTGTCGCTACATTCATTCCTACCTTTCCAAAAATATAAGGTTGTAAAACTAAGAAAATGTTAGAACTTTCTAGCTTAATTAGATGAAAAGTTAAAATAAACAATATTAATTTGTTTAAAAAATTTGGATAATTGTTGATTTTCGTTTCTTATTTATATTGGTATTTCATGGGCTTGAAAATTTTCAAAATTAAGAAAAAGTTACAACTCTCTAGCTTAATTAAATGAAAAGCTGGAAATGAACAATATTAATTTGTTAAAACAATTTTCGTTTATTATTAGTTTTAAGATTTTATAGGATTGAAAAGTTACAAAATTAAGAAAAAGTTACAATTCTTTAGCTCTATTAGTTGAAAAGTTGCAAATAAACAATATTAATTTGTTTAAACAAATTTTATAATTGTGGATTATAATTTTTAATTAATATTGGGCTCTAGATTCAACTCTAGATCTATTAGATAAAAAGTTGCAAATAAACAATATTAATTTGTTTAAAGAAATTAAAAAAAGCATTTAACAATTGTTAGTAATTAATTTGCATGTAATTAAACGATATTCTAGTGAAAAATATTCTAAAAAGTGGTAATAAATATTTTTTAACGATGTTTCACGTTTTTTTCATTATATGGGGTTTTTCTTGGGCCTTTTATAAAATAATTAATAATAAAAAATTGTTTAATAAAAAATTGCATCTTATTTTTTGAACTCTTCTGAAGAGAAGCAGCGTTATCCGATCAAAAAATATTAATTTTCATGGATTTTATATCAGTTCTACGAAAAAGTTTTTTTCCCATGCATTGTGCATGGGAAAGTTTGAGCGCTTTGAGCGACCTCTGAATATTAAAAAAAATAGGGGTATTTTTTTCGATATAGAACAATCCCAGGGGTTAAGAGCATAACATTTTCAACTTTTTGTTTTCCCAATGTATTTTTGGGCCACCCTTATGTGTAACTATCAGAATTTTACTGCGCGTGTGTAACTATAGGATAGAAACCTACTGCGCATGCGTAAATATCATAGAAAACTACTGCGCATGCGTGACATAAGACGGGGGGTCTCGCTGACGGAGAATGCCTTTTATAAAAATAAACTGTTTATATAATTTTTTTGAATGCTCATTACAGAAAATTCTATTCTCCTTTTACTAGAATTTATGTATTTTGTGTTTTCAGCTTAAATCAAAATTTTTATTTTATTATTTTTAACATCTAAAAATAAACCATTCATGTCATTTAATTAATGAAATTGCATTTTCTGTTTCTTAATGTTCAAATACATAATGTCTTTTAAATTTATTGCTTTCTGATTATCCTTGCCCCGTGTGTTCAAAATGTTAAAAAGATAAAGGGTTTCGTAAAACAAATGTGAAATAATAATATAAATAAATAATACATTTTTCTTTTAGTTTCATATTACCTCCACTTTTTCTTTTCATATTGTCATTGTAATTTTCCACTTTAGCTTGCAGAATATACCCTTTAATGAGATCACCGTCGGGAAAAATACCCTTAGTCCAAGATGGCAACGTTAAATTCATGTGACTTTCAGCTTCTAATGTACTGTAAAGGTGATACAGATCATGAGGGGTATCCATTGACATGCCTGTCCAGTCAGTCAAATTTTTCCTTAAACCTTCCATATCTGACATTTCTTTCAAAACATCTTTTTGGTTAAGAGCCAAGCTATATGCTATTTGGTAACTGCAATAATTTATTAAAATATTGACAATGAATAATATGTATAATAATAAAAATCCGTTCTTCTGAAACAGATAGGGAAAGGACCGAAACATACTACATAACTTAAAATGGAGCAAATCAATTTTCGATTATCAGCTCAAAGTTGTCTTTATTTATTTCTTATGATTCAAAAGTTTAAAAATTCAGGCTTTTATTTCAATCGCTATAGAAGTTTGGTTAAAATTTTTAGAAGTAAATTATTTTGATATGAACTGTGACGGGGTAAAAAGTTACCTCGCACAATATTTTTAAATGCATTTAAAAAAAAAATGATATAATATTATATCATTTAATAATTGATATAATAATTGTTTAATTAAATTATTACCCACCAGTCTGGAATCAATTCCAGGCTATTGTTCAGCGTTAATGTAACCTTGTCGATTTGTGCCTTTTATTATTTTAGGTTTACATTCTTTAAGTTTATTAAATATTTAAAATTTCAAAGTTATTTTAATTTATGTTTATTGGTAAATTAAGATTTAATTCTATTATAATTTTGTATTTGATTAATTAAAATATTGAGATAATATTATTTATTTGAACTTCCGGTTTTAACCTGCCAACTTGTCAGATCGACAATTACTTGTTTTGTGCGATAAACATTAAATGTTCGCACTTTTATTTTACACGCACGAACACTGCTTGACTCTCAAGGTGATTCCAGAATACGAGTGTTTTGAACGTCGACGCGTTGATAGAACAATGAAAAACAATGGACCGACGCGTCGCTATCAACGCGTCGACGTTCAAAACACTCGTATTCTGGAATCACCTTCATGTGGAGTTTTCGACATCATAATGAATCGTCGAGGAAGTGGTTAGTGGTGTTTATAAATTGTCATAACACTAGTGGTAGCCATCTTGTTTTAGGACTTGACGTCAGCGCCACCACCACATCTGATTCACACTTCTCGGTCGATTGTCGCTCGATCTTTCCATCTGCGGATAATGCCACTTCACGAATTTTGAAATTTGATTTGTGAGAGCGGCACCGTGGCGTATGTGTCGCCGCACATGAACTTGTCGACGACGCCTTCTCGTTCTCACTGTCGTCGTATTCTGAACTGGTGTATTCGACCGTCCGGTCGGTTTCTTGTATAATAAGTGTTAAAACTTTATAAACATGTAATTAACATTACTGACGGGACTCCATTAGTAGGCGTATACCATCCCAGGTGAGATCCAATAATTAATTTTGTTTTATTTTTGATGGAATCGATCTCCAAATAAACATTAAATTTAGAGTCAGTGTTCATTGCGCGTCTTTTGCAAATGGCCGTGCCACGCGGCCGACCATTTTCTTGTAATCTTTTGATCATTTAATAAATATGCTCTTTTATAGTGTAAAATTAAAATTTTAGTTTCTGCTGCTCCTTATCCACCACTCTCCGGAAAATTGGTTAGTCGTGGCTTGTTGGTTGAAATTTTGTTTATCAAATAGACTAATTTGATTAGTTTCTCTAGTCTAGTGTTTTATTATTTTTTTATTTAGTTATTTCTCATTAAAATAACTTGACGCTTGGGTTTTGTTTTAGTATTGTTTAATTGTTTTGATTAAAAATTTAATTGTAGATTTATTTAGATGTTAAACGTTCAACATAATATGCAACAATGCGTCATAGAACATAATCAATTTTTAAACAATGCAGCAAACTCACCCAATGCACATTTGCGGTTGAAGTACTATATCACGAAATGGCGTTTGAACAACAGTAGGTATTGATGCTTCAGGATATATTCCTTTCATTGCATGTTGTAAAGTTTCTTGAGTTCGATTTACATGTGTGCTTTGAGCGTATACAGTTCCGGGCACATAGTCTTTTCCCAAAAATTCGTTATATTCTTTACGAAGAAACTTTCCTAAGTCAGTCGCTCTTAGTTTGCCTCTCTAAAAATTGCATGATTTACGTTCATCATTATTAGACAAGCAGAAAAAATTTCACTGAGGCATCAAAAAGGCCAAATGAAAACATTAATTAGAATATAGCAATTTTTTTATTCGAAAGGGTGTTCACAGAGTTTAAATCTGAGCTTTCGACCTCGGGAAGTGGTAAATTTAAACCACCATTTTGAGAAAAGTGGTGAAATTTTGTTTTGGAAATATCTCGCAAACTATGACTGTCACGCAAAAAAATGTAGAGAGCAGTTTTATAAAACACAGCATTCTCTACAATATTTGTATAAAACATTTTTACACAACAGTATTATTTTTCATGTTATATTGCAAAAAGTATCAAAGTGAGGGGATGCAAAATCATAATTTGGCATTTTCCACGAATCCAATGTAAATTTTGCAAAAAGTGTTCCAATGAAAAGAATGAGGTTTAAAAACTAAATAACTTTCATCTAAACTATTTTTTCATACAGTAATAAGGTTAGGTAAGATAAGGTATATTAAAATGAAATAATATCACAATGAGGCTATTGTTTTTCTTATACCTAATGATTAAATGAACTGAGAATTGTTTATTCAATTTGAAACCAGCGTTTAAAAAAAAATTAATTGCTGTATTATTTGTGATTTAATCTTATAGTTTCCTGCTCAAATTTGATTTCAATTCCACCCGTTTTAAAGGTTCATAATCTTATTATAATTTTATTTTAATTATACTTAATGTTTATATAAGCACCTACTTATCTATATCGCTTGATATTAAAGATGATATCTGATATCATGATATCATCATCTGTAAAGAAAAAATAACAAAGCTGCATCTAATTTTTCAGATAAAATCACTATATAATAATTAATGATTATTCCGCGAATTTGAATTTAAATGCACACAAAAAAATTAACAAAAAGTTATAATTTGATAGACACCCATGTCTAACTTTAATATATAGTTTCAGAAAACGTCATTAATTCCAAATGTTTAAAAAATCGAAGTTAATGAAAAGTTTAAAAAAATGTTTTAGCATTTTTATCAAAATACCAGAAAGTACAATACTACCGATAAAATTAAAGGCATGTAATGGAGAATGACGTCACTGGTATAGGCAAAATTTGTCAGCGAACATTATTTTTAAAAACTAAATATTTTGACACCAAACTTTGTGGAATTACTTAACATATCATTAAGAAGGTCTCTCTGACCCAAGTTTGTTAAAATTTTGCCTTAAAGTTAATTTTTAAAAAAATTAGCTGATTTTCGAAAAGTTAAAAAATTTAAGTTTAAGGCAAAATTTAAAGAATCTTGGGTCGCGGATATCTTCCTAATGATATTCTGAGTAATTTTACAAAGGGTGGTGTCAAATATATTTATTATTTAAAGAAAAAGTTTACGGACAAATTTGACTATATAAAATATTTTTTTATGTGTTATTGTATCCATCTTTGAACTCTTATGTAACTCAATGATCTTCTTAGTTTTTACTCACAAAAACTTTTAATGTCATGAACTGGAATTTTTTAAAGTTTTAAAAAACTTTACTAATTGTAAGAGTCATTTTTATACTAAAAAATATTTGTCAGTATGAAAATTCTTATTTTGTATAGATTGTCTAGATTAGTAGGTTAACATATTTTTCTGGTATTGGCGCATAATATTTTTCACAACACAAACATTTATTTTGAAACTTCAAAAATCGCAATTTTAGAATAAACTTAAAAATCTTCCAAAAACTCCAAATATTCTATTAGATTTTCATTTTCTCTCATAAGTTGTAAAAAATATCGTGTCTAACTCGTGAAAAAGGTGATTTTATTTTTTTTGATTGCTGTTATCGAGCAACAAACTTTATTCTCGTAAAACCACTCTTTTTCTCGACTTGCTGTACAATTTACTATTATTTAGATAATATAATTTATATACTTCCGTTAATATTCCAAGTCCAGGAGGATCAAAAGTTTCTATACCGTACGGATCATTTGGATAAGTTCCAGTAGGTGTTCGATCTCCATGTCGAAAAACCTAAATTAAAATAAAGCAACACTTTTGACCAGAAAATCTATAAAATTAACTTTTTGATTAATAAATCCTATTTAAAAATCCACGTTTTGTTTCATTCTATTATTATTTACTTAGATCAAAAAGTGTTTTTTTTAGAAAAATATTGTTTTGACGAATTTTAATTTTTCACATTTACTTTCAGTCGAATTCGAATTGAACCGAATCTTAACTGAATAGAATTGTTAGGTCACCAAATTTAATTTTAGCACAATTTTCATTCAACAGAATTTCTTTTCAACCTACTATTTATTTAAAAGATTTCAAATTGAACCGAATTTTCATCTAGGATAATTCTCATTAAACAGAATTTTAAGTGAGTCGAATATTTGAATGCCAGAATATCCATTTGACAGAATCTTTATTTGTTAGAAATTATATTTGTAAGATTAATATTTAAAAGAGTTCTTAAAACGCCAAATTTACATTTGTACGAAATTGCAAATGTCCGAAAAAACATATATAACATAAATATTTTGGCGCGAATTTTTGATTTATTACTTAAAATTTTCTTACATCTTAATTATGAGATTCTGCTGACTGAAAATTAGGTTAAATTCAAATTCTTTTAAATACAATGTCGGTTGAAAAAAAATCCTGTAAACTGAAAATTCTATTAGATACAAATATGGTGATCCAACATTTTTTTGTAGTAAAATTTCGGTATTATTTAAATTCGATTGAAAAAAAATTCAAATAATTAAAATCCGGCAAAATATTCTTTGTTGCATCGGTTAAGGTAAAATTATAAATTATTTACCGCGTTGACTAGTTGAAGCGTTGTACTTGCTGAATAAACAAGTTTCAAAGAAATGCCGATAATGATCAAACTTTTCATTATGCTAAAAACTGACGACATTTTTTTCCGTTTTTTAGATTAAAAAAACGGACATCAAATTTTATGAAAATTCTTTTTTTTTCTGAAAAAAATATGATATCAAGAATCTTAGAAATTTTTGATAATAACATTTTTCTGTCATAGATAATAATTTTAGTGAAATTTTGAAATTACAATTATAAATGTAAAGAAAAATGAAATTAATATAAAACATAAAATTATAAAATGAAGACCTAAACAAAACATCAGCTTTTTTGAGAAATAATTTTTAATGACTAGTGTAATCTCATAATTCGAAATCAAACCGACAAATATCAAAAAAAGTTTTCAACCTTATAAAATATTCTTGTCGCTTTAAGAAAAATCGATCAAGAATGAATACATTATTATTTTTCTGCTGGCTGATCATATTCTCTGTTCTACCTAAGATCTTATTATAGATTCCGAAAATTCATGAATAAAAACAGACACAATGAAAAAATATATTTTGAAACCAGGAAAAGGCGTTTTCTTTATCTGATTTGAATTTTACACAAAAGTATAATTAATTACCTGAGGCAAAAAATGTTTATTTATTAGTATATTAAATGTGAAAAACAGATTAATGTTCTTTTTGTTTAAATGAATAAAACGTGTAACATAAGCTTTTTACTTTTATAAAATTTTATTACAGTTCAATAATCGCATTATTATTATTATTATTATTATTATTATTATTATTATTCATTTGTGGTCAATGAATTCGCGATATCATTAAGTTTTAATTTACTGGAAGATTAAATTTATTAAAATTTATATTCTTCGAACATTAAATTTATTAAATTCGAATTTCTTGATTTATTAAATTAATTTAAATTAAATTTTCTAAAATATTAAGGATGTTCAACCCATTGACATAACCGCAAACTAGAAAATGGATTTTTACGTAATATAAAAATATTACAATTTACTTATTACATTTTATTTTAATTTTTTTTTTTAATCTTTAGAAGGTATTTTGAAAATGAGATTATACAAAAATTGCTATATATTTATATTATACGATTAAACATTATTAATATAGTCATTACAGTAATAATCGTATAAATCCTTATAAATTTTTATCACACTCGTCATACCTTAATAACGACCTTGTTATATGAATTTTACGTTTAGTTCGATATTATAAAATTTTATTAAAATTAAAAAACAGTGAAACGTATTTATATTTATAATTTTGAATTTAAACCGTAGAAAAATGAAAATTTACAAATAATGTTTTAATTACGATCATAAATTTTTATTATTTTTATCAAATTGAGAGAGACTTTGATATTTTATAGAAAATATTAAACCTCAACATTTGCAATATGTCAATGTTAAAAAAATTAGATAGAAATGATTGAGATAATTAAGAAATATTGTAATTTATTAAAATTATACTTACGTTTCTAATGTGATTCTAATAAATTCCTGTCATTAGAATTTAAAAGAATGTTTTACAAAAACATAAAATTCGTAAGTAACTTCCAGTGTAAAAAATTTCTTTTTAAAATAAATTTTATATTTTGTTTGCAAAATTTTTTTTCTACTGTAAAATTTACAAACAAGTTGAGTAAAATTACATCCTCTATGAGGAAACAATATACTGTGTTTTTTAAGTAATCCAAAATTACTTTTAAGAAATTTCAGTAAGAAGAGAAAAAAACAAATTTAATTACATTTTTTTTTTGAGTTCGTGAAACTTTTAATACCTTACCTTTCTCCAATAGTAATTATATGCGTGAAAATATTAAATATGTAATTTTTTGGCAATCAATATTTTCTTATTCTTAACGAAATTGTAATATATTTACTGAGAAAATTAACCAATTATTTAGTATTTATATGTTAAAATGAAAAAAAATTTCTGTTTCTTCACTGTACAACTTGAATATGTAATGCATTTGCAAATAATAGTGTATTTACGTCAACTTTAAATTTGTTTATCACTTGCACATAATGTTTTAATGCATAAGGAAAATAAAATTTTCATCATGTGTGTAGCAATTCATAATTATCGTTAATTATTTTCAAACTGAAATTAAAAAGGAAGACAACTTTATGAAAGCAATATTATCAATTCTAAACCCGGTTTAACGTCGTTAAACGACTTCGAGCACTGTTTCTAAAACATATTATTATTTTTTAAGTTTAAATTTTCTTCATTATCATTATTAGAAATAACGTCACCAAAAACTTACGTAAGTGGAAAAAAGTATCTAGGGTGAAATATTTTACTGTTGTCAATCATGGCTGTCAGAACGAATTTTTTTCGAGAAGATCCTGGAGGGTTATGGTTAAGTTTATATAACTTTTCTAGGACTTTATATTTCGGATTCAATATTTGAAATTCCAAATATCGGATTATACATTCCGGATGACCTATCCGAAATCCATAATCGGGACTAAATATTCCGGATTTCATAATTTGAACTCCACATCCAAGTTTTCATATTCCACAATCCACGTATCGGATTGCACATCCTAAATTCCATATTCCGGATTCCACATTTCTTATTTTACATTTAAGAAACCACATTACGCTTGCGATTTTTATTCTCCGGTTTCCACATTTCAGATCCTATATCTCGTATTTTATATCCTGAATTCCAGATTCCTTATTTGGCACACATCTCATTTGGAATAAATCCCAATGGCATAAAACTCAATTGGTATAAATCACATTTGTCATAAAACCCATTTGTCATAAATCCTATTTAGCATAAATCTCATTTGGCATAAAACTCAATTGACATAAGAATCATATGGCATAATGCCATTTGGCATAAAACTTAGTTGGCATAAATAATTTTTAACATAAAACACATTTGGCATAAATCTCATTTAGCATAGAACTCAACTGCATAAAACCCATTTTTCGTAAAATCCATTTGACACAAATGTTGCGTATTGGTCTGGAAGGCATGGAAATCCGCTGAACGTGTGAATAACCAGAATCTTCAATTCCAACAAAATCGGGTTTGCTAACAAGAATTATTCTCATCCTGAATTCCTAACACGGATCCAATTTATTATTGGGCTTATTTTTAACCTGAGTGCGACTTATCGGTCCTTAATAATCAAAAATGACTCTTCAGGCTTCCCAGCGACCAAGCGTTTTTATAACGTGCCTTTTATTTTCCGCTCACCAATTTTAAATTAATCGCCACACTTTCAAATGAATAAAAAAGAAAACCGAGCCACTACATGAAACATCAATCAATCACTGAATCTACTGATAAAATAAAAAAAAACGTGTTTACTATTGATACCTTTGAACCATCAGCCATACACGTAAAGGGTGGCGCAAAAACATCCCTTTAGAAATATAAACAACCGATTAGGCCAAAAAACCCGAGGACCCCCCTATTATTAATTAGCATTTTACCCCCTCCGATCAGGTATCGATAGGCTCGTCGATTTTACATGTCCTCTTACAATATTTCAATCGAATCCATATCGATGATTCACGTGCTCTTCCTAATTGTTAATTTTAAAATTATGCTTCATTTGTTCGTAGACAGAAAATAATGTGACCAAACAACAAAAAAGATAATAACAAAATCACATGATAGAATGTAAAATTCGGGATATGGACCCAGCAAGAAGAAAACAGGAGTAAAATGCATTCATCATAAATCCCATTTCAACTAAATATCATTAAGACTTATTTCCAGTCAACCTAAATTCCATTTAACATAAAATACATTCAGCCTAAAATATATTTAACCTAAATTGCATTTTAGCCTAAATCTCATTTAACCTAAATCACATTTAACGTAAGTTCCATTTAATCACCACGGTGTTAGCTCAGTTGGTTAAGATCCTGGACTCTACGGTCGCCCCAAGTCAAGCGTCAAGCTTGCTTGGTTCGCGCCCCGGGGAGCCTGGGATTTTTTCCGGCTGTGAGATAACTTCAGTGGAAGGTAAAGACGTCGAGGTATAATGATATGCACTGTCGGTAATCGACCTGTGCAGATCACTAGAACTCGACTGCTGATAAACCGGTTGTATTCAGGTGAGGTTTTTCTACAGTTTTCCCTCTCCACTGGTGAGAAAACCCAATATACCGAGTGGTCCAGACAAATGCGAGTACTTCTAATTTGAAGCCGTTCTGTAGGCGCAAAAACACATAAAGAATGTATACAAAAGTACAATTCTAGGAACTCCCTACGGGGGACACTCATTGGGCCAGTAAGTTCGTTAAAACAAGTGTATAATAACTTAAAAAAAAAATCAATTTAATCTAAAATGCAGTCAGCCTAAATCCCATTTAACCTAAAATGCAATTAGCCTAAATCCCATTAAACCTAAATTCCATTTAAACTAAAATGCATTCAGCCAAAATCTCATTTAACCTAAAATGCATTTAGCCTAAAATTCATTTTTCCTAACTTTCATTTAATCTAAAATGCATGCAATCTAAATCCCCTTTAACCTAAAACGCATTTAACTTAAATCCCATTTAACCTAAAATGCAATTAGCCTAAATCCCATTAAACCTAAATTCCATTTAACATGAAATGCAGTAAGCTAAAATTCCAATTAACCTAAAATGCGTCCACCCTAAATCACATTTAACTTAACTTCCATTTAACTTAATTTCCACTGAACCTAAAATGCATTCAGTCTAAAATCCATTTAACCTAAATCACATAAAACCTAAATTCCATTTAACGATAAATGCATTCAGTTTAAAATAGATTTAACCTACATTGAATTTAGCCTAAATCTTATTTAACCTAAATCCCATTTTACGCCAATTCCATTTAACCTAAAATGCAGTCAGCCTAAATTCCAATTAACCTAAATTCCATGAAACTCAAAATGCATTTGGGTCAGAATTCCTGAAGTGTCCCCCTTATTCTTTGTTGAGTCAAGGGATTTTTTTCATTCATATATGTTTTGATAGTCTATGATGGTACTAGAAAAACCTTTAAAGCGTTTTTCAAAATTTGAAAATTTTCCAAATATATTTTATTATTTTTCTGTAATCAATCTTGTAGAGAAAACATTTAAAATTTTATTTCAATAATAAAAAAGTGGGATATTCTGTTACTTCAGTAATAACAATAATTTCAGTTCAGCCAAATTTGAGTAAAATACCAGACATTTAAAATAAAACAACTGAATTGCAACAGTATGCTTGTGTTTGAAAAAATTCTCAACTAATTTTGACGACGCGAACCTTGTAAAAACACGTAGCAGGAGCAAATTCATTTGTTTTATTTTAAATTTCTGTTATTTTATTAAAATTTGACAAGACCGGAATTATTGTTATTACTAATATAACAGAATATCCTACTTTTTTATTATTGAAATAAAATGTTAAACGTTTTCACTACATGATTGATTACAGAAAAATGGTAAAATCGATGGGGAACATTCTTTATTTGTAACCTCAAAAATTAAAAACTTAATTTATTTAATTAAATTGCGTTGTTTATTTAAATTTTGACCGTTTTTGTTGAGAACGATTCCTTAATAGACTCTCTTCCAAAATTTATCAAAATTGGTACATAGAAACGCGTGAAAATAGTTATTTTATGAAATGATGCAAAAAGCTTTGATCGTTTATAACTTTGGAAAATATATAAATTTTGAAAAAACATTTATAGGTTTTTCTAGTATCATCATGGACTATTAAAACATATGAATGAAAAAAACCCCTTGACTCAACAAAAATTAGGGGGGCACTTTAGGAATTCTAACCCATTTAGCCTAAATCCCATTTAACCTACAATGCAGTTAGCCTACATAACCTAAATCCCATTAAACCTAAATCCCATTAAACCTAAATCCCATTAAACCTAAATCCCATTAAACCTAAATCCCATTAAACCTAAATCCCATTAAACCTAAATTCCATTTAACATTGAATGAAGTCACCTTAAGTTCCAGTTAACCTAAAATGCATTCAGCCTTAATCACATTAAACTTAACATGCATATAGCCTAAATTCCATTTAACCTAATTTCCACTAAACCTAAAATGCATTCAGCTTAAATCCCATTTAACCTAAAATGCATTCAACCTAAAACCCATATAACCTAACTCCTATGAAACCTAAAATCAATTTAACCTAAAATCCATTCCGCCTAAATCTCATTTAGCCTACATCTCATTTAACCTAAAATGTATTCAGCCTAAAACCCATTTAACCTAAAACTCATTTAACCTAAATTCTATTTAACCTAAAATGCAATCAGCCTAAATCCCATTAAATTAGGCTTGATGCATTTTAGGTTGAATGGGACTTTGATTGAATGCATTTTAGATTAAATAAGATGTAGGTAAAATGAATTTTAGCCTAAAAGCGTTTACGGTTAAATGGGATTTAGGTTAAATAAGATTTACGCTAAAGGCATTTTAGGTTAAATGTGTTTTAGGTTAAATAGGATTTCGTTTAAATAGAAATTAAGTTTAATGGGTCATAGATTGAATGCATTTTAGGTTAAATAGAATTACGGTTAAATGGATCTTAGACACTTTAGGTCAAATGAGTTTTAGGCTGAGTGAATTTTAGGTAAAATGAATTTTAGATTGAATGTATTTTAGGTTTAATGGGATTAAGCCTGTGTGCATTTTTAGTTAAATGGGATTAGGGCTAAATGCATTTTAGGTTAAATATGTTTTAGGTTTAATGCATTTTAGGTTAAACAGAATTTAGGCTAAATGCATTTTAGGTTAAATAGAATTTATGTTAAATAGAATTCAGGTTAAATAGAATTTAGGTTAAATAGGATTTAGTTAAAATAGAAATAAGGTTTAATGGGCCATAGATTAAATGCATTTTAGGTTAAATAGAATTAGGGTTAATTGGGTCTAAGACATTTTAGGTCAAATGAGTTTTAGGCTGAGTGAAGTTTAGGTTTAATGAAATTTAGGTAAAATGAATTTTAGTCTAAATGCAATTTAGGTTAATTAGGATTTAGCCTGAGTGCATTTTCAGTTAAATGGGATTTAAGCTAAATGCATTTTAGGTTAAATTCGTTTAAGGTTTAATGCATTTTAGGTCCACTGGGATTTAGGCTAAACGCATTTTAGGGTAAATAGAATTTAGGTTGAATAGGATTAGGTTTAAAAAGAAATTAGGTTAAATGGGTGTCAGCATTTTAAGTCAAATGTAATTTAGGCTAAATGCATTTTAGGTTTAATGGTACTTAGGTTAAATGCATTTTAGATTAAATGAGATTTAGGCTAAATGCATTTTAGTTTAAATAGTACTTAGGTTAAATGCATTTTAGGTTAAATGAGATTTAGGTTAAACGAGTTTTAGGCTTAGTGCATGTTAGGTTAAAGGGAATTCAGGCTAAATGCATTTTAGGTTAAATGGGATTTAGGTAAAATTCATTTTAGGTTAAACGAGTTTTAAGTTAGTGCATGTCAGGTTAAATGGGATTTAGGTTAAATAGAAATTAGGTTTAAATGGGTATTAGTCTGAATGCGTTTTAGGTTAAAGGGGATTTAGATTGCATGCATTTTAGATTAAATGAAAGTTAGGAAAAATGAATTTTAGGCTAAATGCATTTTAGGTTAAATGAGATTTTGGCTGAATGCATTTTAGTTTAAATGGAATTTAGGTTAAATGGGATTTAGTTTAGTTAGAAATTAGGTTAAATGGGTCTTAGACTGCATGCATTTTAGGTAAAATAGGATTTAGGCTGAAAGCATTTTAGGTTAATTAGAATTTAGGTTATATGGATCTTAGACTGAATTCATTGGAGGTTAAATGAGTTTTAGGCTGAGTAAATTTTAGGTTAAATGAGATTAAGCTGGCTGATGTTTGGGTTAAGTGGAATTTAAGTTTAATGAGATTTAGGATGGATGAAGGTTAGGTTAAAATGGGACTTAGATTGAATGCATTTTAGGTTAAATGAGTTTTATGTAAGTTGAATTTGAGCCTGTATCCATTTTAAGTTAAATGGGATTTAGCTTAAATGAGATTTCGTTTAAATAGAAATTAGGTTAAATGCTTCTTAGACTGATTGCGTTTTAGGTTAAATGGGAATCAGATTGCATGCATTTTAGATTAAATGAGATTTAGGTAAAAGTAATTTTAGACTAAAAGCATTTTAGGTTAAATGGGATTAGTTTAAATAGCAATTAGGTTAAATGGGTCTTAGAATAAATGCATTTTAGGTAAAATAGGATTTAGGCTAAATGGATTCTAGGTTTAATAGAATTTAGGTTAAATGGGTCTTAGATTTAATTCATTTTAGGTCAAATGTGTTTTAGTCTAAGTGAATTTTAGGTTAAATGGGATTTAGGCTGACTGACTTTTAGGTGAAATGAGATTTAGGCTGGATGAATTTTAGGTTTACTGGGACTTAGATTAGTTGCATTTTAGGTTCAAGGAGGTTTACGTAAAATGAATTTTAGCCTGAATGCATTTTAGGTTAAATGGGATTTAGGCTAAGTGCATTTTCAGTTAAATGAGATTTAGGCTGGATGCATTTTACATTAAATGAAATTTAGGTTAAATGGGATTTAGTTTTAATCAAAATTAGGTTAAATGGGTCTTAGACTGAATGCATTTTAGGGTAAATGAGATTTTGGTTGATTGCAGTTTAGGTTATATGAGATTTAGGCTTAAATGAGTTTTAGGCTGTATGAATTTTAGTTTAAATGGGATTTAGGTTGATTGGGTTTTAGGCTGAATGCATTTAAGGTTAAATGGGGTTGAGGCTGAATGCATTTTAGGTTTAATTTATTTAAGCTATATGGTTTTAGGCTCTTTGGAATTTAGGGTCATTGGTTTTTAGGGATTATTAATGCAACTCCTCTTGGTAAATTCTTGACAAAATTATTCCGAAATTTTTAGCAGAATTATCCTATGAGATGATATTAAGGGTGTTGAAAGGAGAGAATTAACATAAGCTTAAAAATTCTTTTCCAAGCAGCGTACAATTGTGACACTTAGCCAATATATTTTAGAAACAAAAAATGTTTTAAAAATTTAGCCATGTACCCATAATTTAAATTTTATGCAGATTCTAAAACTAATTTGACATTTTAGAAATATGTATTATTTGGGCTTCAGTTACTGAACAAAATACTAAAAATTATGAACAAAAAAAAGTACACAATTTTCAATATTTTGTTCAGTAACTGAATCCCAAATAATACATATTTCTAAAATGTCAAATTAGTTTTAGAATCTGCATAAAATTTAAATTATGGGTACATTTCTAAATTTTTAATTACATTTTTTGTTTCTAAAAAAAAAAATTGGCTAAGTGTCGCAATTGTACGCTGCTTGGAAAAGTATTTTTAAGGTTATGTTAATTTCCTCCTTACAACATCCTTGAGAAAATATAAAACAAAAAAATCAGAAAGTGAAAATGCGAATGTTGAAATATCGAAATGCATGGTAAGTGAAATGTGGATTGATGGATTCCGGAATGTCGGATATGTACTTGATTTTAAGATGCAGGAATATAGAATTGCTGAATTGGAAATTTCGGATTGAAGGGTAGCGGAATCCGGAATGTGGAATCGCAAGATGTGAAAATTCGGAATTCGAAATGTTGGTACGAGGAAAAAAATCCATGTTCTCTGTGTCAGAAGATTTCAAAATGTAGAGAAATGTAGAAATTACGAAAAGTTCAAAATGGCACCTTCTCATTTAGAGATGAGAATTCAAAAATCTGCTTCATTACATTTTTTAATATTAGATTTATAGACTTTTTCTGTCACATGAAAATGTTATTAATTTAAAAAATAACTTAAATTAATACACTGATGTGTGTTAATTGTTTAAAATACTAAAATCCATTTGAGCATAAGTAAATAAATGTTAGCATTCGTTATCTCTTTTTGTGCATTCAAGAAATTAGAAAATTAAAGGCTTGCGTGTAAGTTTAATTATTTTATAAGTGGTATTTGTTTCCTATTGTTCAAATCTTTTCCTTTCAACAATTAGAATACTTAATTGAGTGGAAACTAATAACAAATAATTATAATATATGAATAACAAAATTTCAAGTTAACAATACAAAATACGTTTATTAAATTTAATACTATTACATATATAATAAATATTTATAAATTACATAACATATATAGATTTAATATATAAACAATTTGTTTTCTGAAATGCATCATCATTAGAAATATCATATTATAAGATTCATGTTACGCTAGAAAGTGTAATTTTGTTAATTTTCAAACTAATAGAAGACATTAACAAACATAAAATTTAACATTACAAATTTTTCTAAAAAAATATAGAAATTCGAAGAGTTTCATAAATAATTTTGCAATAGTTTCCGTGAAATCTTCACAAGCAGATTTGCCAAATTTCAATTTCTGATTTGTAAGTGTAAATTTCCTTGTAACTCTTATACGAATAATATTTAAATATTCTTTGGAATTTTTGAAATTATTGCGACAAAAAGTCCGTAAAAATAATTCGATTTTCATAATTTTTTAATAATTCAATCTCAGATATATTATTTTCTCTTAGGAACTTTCTGTTTAGTTTTTCATTAAGTTGATAAATATATGTGACGGTAAATGAAGAGAATCTAAGAAGCAAAAAATTTTAGGTTATATTTGTGATTTTTGGAATGAAATTTATCACTACATAAACATATAACCTAATTTTTTTTCTTGAGGTCCCTTTCTTCGCGTCACATATACATAAATATATAAACACTGAGACATTTCAACTACAATTTTTTGACACTTGTAACAGTAGTTTTTATTTGTCACACAAAATTCTTTCACTGTTTTACAAATTTAACTCAACGCGCATGCGCGTAGTTGACACCACGCATGCGCAAAGTTCGTTATATGACATAAAATTCAGTCATCATGTTACAAATTTTATTTTCTATGCCGTTATTTAGAAAATTGTATTACAATTATAACATAAAAGATTCAAGAATTTTAAAATATTTTTGTCAATGATATGTTCGACGAAAAGGTGAATGTAAATATTATACATAATTTGTCTTATGCAAAAACTGTCCGTATTTTGTTTTTAACATATTTCAGAAATTTCAAGCTCTCTTCTGATTCCTGGCTCTCATCCACTGGAGGGCAGAAGAAATCGACTTTATTGGGAGTTACATTCTGCATTAGATCACTAAATTGATTTAAGGGACACAGTACATCACATCCTGGAATTTTTAATTCCATTGATTTCGCTGGTATACCTTGGTAATACAATACCTAGAAAAATTTCAATACATTAAAAAATGTATCAATAATAATAATTGAGAGAAAAAAATTCAAAATATCGTCTAAATATTAGAAGCGTTCACAATACTCCTTTTTTGACACTCATTTGTGACCTCGTTTAAAAAAACGTTTTTTTTTAATTTTCTAAAAAGTCCAAATATTTAAAAATTAAAATTTGAACCTCTCAAACATCTTTTCTAGAAATTTTTTTCAATAATTTATCAATATTTTATTAAAAAAAAAAAATAAAATAAATGAAAAATGAACTCTTTTAACACTGAGAGAATATGGTAAATTTATTTCTTTGAACATAATAAATCTAATAAACGAATATAAATTTCTGAAAAGGTTATTTTAAAAAAATGTTGTCAGATTGTTAAAAAAACATTTGCTAAATTTCTAAAACATAACAATATTCGCTACATTAGTAAAAATCGTAAAAAATTTTTATACTATATAATAGTTATTTCTGTGCCAAGGTGGTATAAAACAATATTTTTATTAAAGTTTTGTCCATAATTAAATATGCATCAAAGTAAGTTAAAAGAGAGTAAAATAATTATTATTTTTAAAAATAGAAAAATTCAAAACACACATTAGAAAATAAGAAAATTTCTTCTATTTTAGTTAGATAATGATATTGACTCATTGCAAATATTATTGTTATTCATGAACTTATGTAATATTATTTGTTACTTGCTTGCAATTGCTAAAAATACAAAAGGATTATCTTGCAAGTATAGAGTTATAATGTCTCGTATTACCGACCAATCAATATTCAATGAGAAAAATCGCTTGAATATTGAAACAGAAAAGTATTTAACATAAAATTATATATAAAGTCATACCTTTACGTAATAATTTTTCTCTATAAGATGCAACTCAACAATTACAGCGCTTGAAAATTTAGGAATTTCTCCAAATCGGATTTCGGGTAAATTTTGGTCGTAAATTCCGAGAGCTGATAAAACAGCAACAATATTAATGTCATGTCCACTGTATAACATTAATTTTTTGTTTTTGTTCATTGAGCAATTTTTTACTGATTCCATATCGGCTATGAATTTTTTAATTAACATTCCTGTGAAGTAGAATTTTGTTATATTTATTATTTGGAATCTTTTAATGTTGGTTAATTTTAATAAGAATCATAAGAATTTATTGCTATATTTAAATAATTGTACTTTATTCTTGAACTTGTGACATTTAAAAAAACTTTAGTAAACAATTTATTTCTAATTTAAAAATAATAAAAAATTGTTTTTCAATTTAAAAATGATAAAAATTGTTTTTTGGCCCAAATTATACCTGGTTTGGAAAAATACTTTTTTTAGGCGCAAAATGTTAGGGAAGATTTTTATTCACACTGACACCTAAACGATAACAAAGTGAATTTTATTTTTGTTCTTTTCGATTATCTTTTAATTTTTTCTAATTTTTCGGAAACAAAAGTCTACCGGTTAAATGTACGAAATATAGTTTAACACTTTACTTTACCTCCATTTTGTTTTTTTAAGTTTTCGTTATAATTAAATATTTTGTACTGTAAAGCCACTCCTTTTATAAAATCCGACCCTTTCGGAAAAATATCATCAGTCCATTTTGGTAAAGAAAGGTTCATGTATTTTTGAGTTTCTAAAGTCGTGTAAAGAAGGAGCATATCAACAGACCCTCTGATGTTTTTTCCAGAATTATTCTTTAACAGTTCCATAAATGGTAGTAGATTTTTAGTTTCATCCAGCAAATCTGGGCTCTTTAATATTTTGAACGAATCTAAAATATACCTTGGCATAAAAATATTTCAATGATGTTAAACAGATAATTATTTTTATCACAGTAATATCAAAATATTGATCAGTGAAGTAGGGAAATAAACCGGTACTCATTTTTAAAATCTGAAAAAAGTTTGGTTAAGAACTGATATGATCCAGCAACTACTTTTCACACTGAGAAAATAAGCCTCCCCGGATAGCACGTAACTTTGCAGCAACCTTGCCGCAATGTTGCTGTGCAAGTTTTGCAATGTTGCCGTGCAAGTTTTGCAATATTGCCGGGCAACATTGTGGCAAGGTTGCTGCAAGGTTAAAATGTCCCATCTTGCCCAACCTTGCACAGTAAGCTTGCTGGAAGCTTATCGCAAGCTTGCAGCAAGGTTGCACGGTAATATTGTCGCAAGATTGCTCGGCAAAATTGCATGGTAAGCTTGCTACAAGGCTACTGGAAGGTTGCTGCAAGGTTGCTGCAAGGTTGTAAAAATTTCTTTCCATAGTTAATAAAATTCTACTTTTTAAAATTGCTTTAATTTAAATAAAATTTTTTTTTTTTATAAACATTCAAAAATTAAACATATTTAATTATTTTAATTGTATTTTATGACTTTACAGCAACCTCATCGCAACCTTGCTACAACCTTGCTGCAACCTTGCTGCAACCTTGCAGCAACCTTGCAGCAAACTTACCATGCAATCTTGCGACAATATTACCGAGTAACCTTGCTGCAAGCTTAAGATGCAATCTTCCGATAAGCTTCCAGCAAGCTTACTGTGCAAGGTTGGACAAGGTGGGACATTTTAACCTTGCAACAACCTTGCCGCAATGTTGCCTGATAATATTGCAAAACTTGCACGTCAACATTGAGGCAAGGTTGCTGCAAGGTTACGTCCTATCTAGGTTAAGGGATTCTGAACAAAACAAACAAGATACCGGTGATCACAACCAAACTTCAAGGTTAACAGTAGCATTTAATCTGCTAGTAATAAACAATGAGCTTTGCAGGTGCTATTTCAACAACCTCTTTCTGCTACATTCAATCAAAAAATGGTTATACTTAGTCAACTTATTTTCTCAGTGCAGATTCGTAAAGGATCCGTTACACAAACCAATGAAAATAATAGTTAGTTTTGATTGGTCGCCAAGTTAAAATAAGTGAGACTTCTAATTGTTAAAATAAATGCGACTTCAAATAAGCGAGACTTAATGACGTTGATCAAATAAATTTCAGAGTTATTTTTGTGTACTGTTCAAAATGACGATCACTTACCGAGTACACGATATTGGCAGTAGTAATTGGTCCTCGAATAAAGGCGTAAAGGTTGTAGGTACTTTAACATCAGGATACAAAGCTTTCAAAACATAATTTAAAGTTTGCTTCGCTCTTTTCGCATTTGTACTTCGAGCTTCAACTGACTCGTTTAAATAATTATTTCCTAAAAATGTATCATATTTGTTCCGTAGAAATTTTCCAAGTTCAAAGGCTCTAAATTCACCGCTCTGTGGGTATTTTTAATTTTTAAGTGCTTTTTAAATGAAAATCTAATTTTACGACTTATCATTTTTAAGAATATTTTTAAATTACTGAAAAAAAATGAGACAAGATATGAAGAAAGGGCCCTAAGAAGGAAAAAAATTTAGGTTATGTTCAGTGATAGGTTCTCCCTCAGTTTTACCTTGATTATAAGTTCATTTTTAATGTTGCATAATCACAATAAGTTTCTGATTGAATTTTGAGTAATTTAGGATGGAAGGAAGACTTAAATATCAATTATTTGTATTAAGCGTTAATCCCTATTGTATAATTTCATTCTAAAAAACAAATATAACTTAAAATTTTTTGCTTCTTAGGTCCCCTTTTACATATTGCGTTAAAAATGTTTTCTTACTTCAGTCAAAACTGATGGTGCATCAAATTGGGAAAGAAAATTTTTATTAGGATCATTGGGATAACTTTCTTCCGGATATATTGGAGTTCGATCACCATGTCGGAAGACCTAAAAATTGTGTTAAATGAAAACACAGAAAAATCCTGGGTTCACTCTTGTAATCATTTCACATTTAAAACAAAATTTTTATATGAACCATTTGGTTAGTTTTTACAGTTTTTATATGTTTCACTCCAGGTTCATAAAGAACTTGACAAATTTTTTTATGTTTTTTAAATTGAGTAAAAGACCTCTGCGGTAAAACGTGTTTTTCGGGTATTTTTGTAAAATATTTCGGTTATGAAATTTGGGTTAAAAGTTGCTGTTACAAACCGGTTTGAAAAGAAAATGGATTTTTAATTAATTGGTATTTTTTTAAAATGATTTTTTTATAGAAAGACATGTGTTTTAATAGGTTTTTTTAAAATAAAAAAATCGGTGTTTTTTAAAACCGGGCTTTCTATAAATACCGGTTATTCAAACGCGATACTAAATATAATCTGTTAACGCGCCTGCGGAAAAGTAACTTAATCGTGAAAATTAAGACGTTGAGAGACGAGATACATGAATATTCTCCAAATCCCAAGTAACATAATTATCATTTGACAGAAATTCATTTGGCCTAACTTTTATTTGACATAATTTTTAATTAACCTAATTATTATTAACCCTAAATTTTATTTGATCTAAATCTTGTTTGGCCTAAGTATTATTTGACCGAAGTCTTCTTTAACCTAATTCATATTAAGGATAAATCTTATTTAGCTTAAATCTTATTCAACCTAATTTTTATTTAGCCTAAATCTTATATAGTCAAATTCTGAATAAGCCTAATTCTTATTTTACCTAATTCATATTAAGCCTAAATCTTATATAGCTTAAATCTTATTCAACCTAATTTTTATTTAGCCTAAATCTTATTTAATCAAATTCTTATTTGGTCTAATTTGGCTTAATTATTATTTATCCTAAATCTTATATGGCCTTAATCTTATTTAGCCTAAATCTTATTTAACCTTATTCTTATTTAGCCTAAATTATATTTTGCCTATTTTTATTTAGCCTAATTCTTATTTGCAATATTTCTTATTTGACCTAATTCGTATTAAGCCTAAATCTTATTTGGTCTAGTTCTACTTAGCTTTATTCTAATTTGTCCTAAATCTTAAATTTATATTTAGCCTAATTCTTAAATAAACTAGATATTATTTGTCCTAATTCTTATTTATTCTACATCCTTAATGTCTATTTAGCCTAACACTCATTTAGCCCAATTTTTATATGACCTACATCTTATTTATCCTTTATCTTATTTGGCCTAAATCTTATTTAGTCTAATTCTTATTTAGCCTAATTGTTATGTATAATATTTCTTATTTGACTTAATTCTTAATTGACCTAAATCTGATTTGGTCTATTTTTTATATATCCTAATTCTTATATAATATTTCTTATTTGACCTAATTCTTATTTCGCCTAATTTTTATTTAGCCTAATTCTTATTTATAATATTTCTTATTTGACCTAATTCATATTTAGCCTAAATCTTATTTGACCTATTTCTACTTACCCTTATTCTAATTTGTCCTAAATCTTATATTTCCATTTAGCCTAATTCTAATTTGACTGATTCTAATATGACCTAAATCTTATTTGTCTTAATTCTTATTTATCCTACATCTTTAATTTCTATTTAACTTAACACTCATATACTCATATAATATTTCTTATTTGACCTAATTCTTATTTCGCTTAATTCTTATTTTGAATAATATTTCTTATTTGACATAATTGATATTTAGCCTAAATCTTATTTGGCCTAGTTCTACTTACCCTTTTTCTAATTTGTCCTAAATCTTAAATATCTATAGCCTAACTTTAATTTGCCTGATTCTAATATGACCTTAATATTATTTAGCCTAATTCTCATTTGGCTTATTTTTTATTTAGCCTAATTCTCATTTATCCTCAATTTTAAATTTCCATTTAGCTTAACACTCGTTTAGCCTGATTCTTATATGACCTAAATCTTATTTGGCCTAATTCTAATTTATCCTAAATCTTATTTGGCTTAAATCTTATGTAGCCTAAATCCTATTTAACCTAATTTTTATTTAGCCTAAATTATATTTGGCCTAATTCTTATTTGGCCTATTTTTAATTTAGCCTAATTTTTATTTATAATATTTCTTTTTTGATCTAATTCTTATTAAGCCTGAATCTTATTTGGTCTAGTTTTTCTTAGCTTTATTCTAATTTGTCCTAAATCTTAAAGTTCTATTTAACCTAACTCTTATTTAGCCTAATTTTTATATGACCTAAATCGTATTCGTCCTAATTCTTATTTATCCTAAATGTTATTTGGTTTAAATCTTATTTAGTCTAATTCTTATTTGACCGACATTTTATTTAACCTAATTCATTTCAAATCAAATTCTTATTTATCCGAAATTTTACTTGACTTATTATTACAGTAAAATTAGGCTAAATAAGAATTAATCCAAATATGATTTAGTCAAAATAAAAATTTTGGTCGAATAAGATTTAGGCTGAACAAGAATTAGGATTTCGGTCAAATGAGAAGTATGTCACTTGGGATTTGAGGAATATTAATATCCATGTACCTCGAATTTTCAATTCTTTGTTGACAGTTAAGAAACGAGTTTTAGTTTTTGATATAAAAATTTGAAATGTTAAAAGTTTGTTTATTCACTGATTATGTTAATAATGTGACGTAATTATGAAAGAAAAAAATAAGTATATTATAGAACGTTAATATTCTTACCACACTGACAAATTTAAGAGTTTCATTACTTTGTGAGCAGTAATCACCGCTTACCTGGAGAAATTGAAGTAATTATTCATTTATTATTTTAACATTGCAATTCATGTGAAAAAGACAAATATAGTCAATGAAAATGGTTAATAATTACCACATTCCTGAAATTAAGAATTTCTTTATATTTTTCACCACTAACTAGATGGAGAATTTGAAGTAGTTGAGCCAGAAAGTGACAAAAATTCATCTTGTTTGTTCCTGTATAAAATAACATGATTTTATAAAATAAAATATGATTTTTACAAAATAATAAATGTTGCATGATTGTTAAGAATTGATGTTATAAACTATTATGTTTAATAACGTAATAATAAATAAATTCAAATCTTCAATAAACATTACTCTAATTTCCATAACATTACATTTATATTATCTTTTATGTATGTAATCTATATTTTAAATGAAAATTAATCAATAATTAAATTGTTGTTTACCTGGGAAATAACACTTAATTATCTTCTTGAAGTTTCTTTTGTTTCATGTAATTAGTCAATGGATGTAAGTTTGAAGAGGTGTGCAGTCTTCGTCTTTAATATAGTTATAAATAGTTGCGTTCGCGCATGCGTTGGAATTAAATTATATACGACTCATTTAACATAGCAAATAGAGAAACATATTTAAATAAAAAGTACATAAATGATGATAATGATGATTATTAACTTTCAAATGTCGACATTTAACGACAAATTTCACGCATAACTTTATAATTTTTATCATTCATATCTCCAACGTTTTTATTTAACTTCTGAGGCAGAAGTGACTCTAGTTTAATTTTAACTTATCGACGTTATCTCATCTCAGGTGGAAAAATTATACACAACTGAGAATCTACTGAGAATTACATTGTGCCACGTCTTTTTTCTGCCAAATTGAGAAAAAAGAGGTTCATTGCTTATACCTAATTTAAATTTATAATTCATCTAAGCGTTCTTTAAATTAAAACGTGCACATTAAAAACAATACGTAATGTATTTTTAAGATTGTATAACCATACTTTTTTTAGTTAAAATTATTTTATTTAATTTTAATAAACTATTAGAATTTTCATATTTTTCAAGTTTTTTTTTGAAAAATAACGATAAACATACAAATAAAAAAAAACTCAACTTGGGAGGATTCGAACTCGCGACCCTCAGCTTCAAAAGCTAGAGCTTTAATCTCTATACCAAACAGAGTGGCCTTGAAACAAGATTTATAAAATCATAAGCATACTTTAAACGGCGAATTTTGTAAAAAAATTAAAAAATTTAGTAAATGTAACATTTTTAAAGTAAAGTCTACAGGTCTTACAGATTCTGTTATTAAAATTTGTTGATAACAAACGTAAAAAAAGTTATAACTAATTCTATTTAAAAAAAAAAATACGATTTTCCAAGGAAAAAATTTTATTTTATCCATATTCTCACAAGAAAATTGAAAGGAGATTAATGATCACAAATCTGATAATAGTTGTAAAAAATTCAAAATGTCGGATTCAATATGGAGGATGAAATCTTGAAAAATTGAAAATTGATTAAATTCGCTTAAAACTTGTTACTCGGAGATTTTGGGGTCGCTAATTACGAATTTGACATTCGATTTTAAGAATCCAAAATGAGGGATCCAATATGTCGGATAAAAAAAATATAAAATTGATTGAATGCACTTAAAACTTGCTACTCGGGGGTTTTTCGGGTTGGTAATTTTTTAAAATGTTTTTTTCATAAAAAACAAGATCGGCAAAGTCAAAGCAGATTTTTCGTCCCTCCCGGCGTTAATGTGTTAAAATTAATAAAATTTTTTGTACTGGGTTTGTTGGGGTAGCTGACTACGAATTTGCCAATTATTTTGAAAATTTTAAAAAGGCGGTCCAAAATGGCGGATAAAAATTTGAAATTTGTAAAGAAATAATTGAAACTCATTATAATGGGTTTTTTTTAGATCGGTGATAACGAATGCGTTAATAATTTTTTAAATTACACAAGCAAATGCATTTCGTGCCTGAAACGTCAAAATACAATATTCCGGAAATAAATTTGTTTCTCTTAGGTTTTAATAAATAAAAATAAATATACTGTATAAAAATTTGTTTAAAAAATATATTTCTTTTATTGTCATTAGATTTTTTTAAATACCGATTAATGCATCTAATTTGTCTGTAGGTACAATTCGACCTTTGTTACATGATTCAGTATCGGATGAAGCCACATTTTTTGTAAGGTTGATAAATTGATCCAATGGACATAAAATTTCACAACCAGGAATTTTTAACTCTTTCAACTCTTTAGGAATACCTTGGTAATAAAGAACCTGCAATTAATATATAATTAATATCTACAATTTTTCTAAAATATATACTGTAAATAACATTATGTTTTTAAAAAATGTCCGTCCGTCCGTCCGTCAGTCCGAGTGTTAACAGTATATTTCAGCCAAAATCTCAGCAGAATAGTTAGAACTATGTTTTTTAGCAAATTATTTTTAACCATTTTATTTTTATAATTTCATGTAAGTATTTTTACTAATTTGTGGGCTCTTTAATATTTAGGCACATAGAACGAGCTATGCACATAAAATCTAAATTGTATTCAGAGTTATTACAATTTTTAAAATGAAAAATAAAAACAAAATTAAGTTTCGTAGTTGTTTTTTACTTTTTTTTTGCATTTTATAATAAATACTTAAAATTAACTATGCAGACAATTAAAAAACGAATCGATTGGCGTATTTAAGATTTCCTTGCAACCTATCAATCAAAATTTAGTGAATGGTAAAGAGCCAAAAATATTTTTAATTAAGTTTTTTAATTTAATTTATAAGAATTTTTTTTAATTACATTTTTTATGTTAGGCTGACATAGCAGATATATATTAAAAAAATTCTTGTAAAAAGTAATTTTCTTTATACAATTTTTTTGATTGTAACCCAATTAAAACCGATCGAAACACCTTTACAAATATAAATATTGATAATAAAATGAACTTCGAGAATGATGAAATGTTTCTTGTTCTTCAACTAATATTGAATAGGAACATATGGGTCATGACACCCACTTAAAATTTGAAATTATAAATTCCAATGTTGAATTTCACACAGTATCATTGAAGATAATATGATAGGTGTCACAAAAATGCGGCCAAACACGGCTTCTGTTGAGTATTTTAGAATAATTTAAGGGTTAAGAATCAGTTGTAAGTGGAATCCTACCTGATGTCCCCGGTTTTAAAAAATCTGTAATTTTTAATTGAGCCATAAATGTATTTTTTAAAATTCCATCCCACAAAAACCGCTTCTCTAGCATATTTCATAAATGGTAACACGTCTAAAATCCGTTTTAAAGAAAAACTTATCTGTTTCCGCCTTAGATAAATCTGTAATTTTGAAGTCAAAATCCATTACGATAATGCGAAATTACAGATTTCTAGAAAACAAGAAAAGATATGATTTCATTTCAAACGGATTTTTAACCTCTAAATAATTATACAGAACGTTACAGAAGCCGTTTTTGATCTTGTTTCGTAAAACCTATCTTACCTTAAGAGCATTGTGATAAAAATATTTCTTTGGCGCTACCGTACGTTTCTCTTTATATTAAAAATTTTTTTCCGATAATATTCCCTGTTTTTTCCTATACCTGTTTTCGAGAAATATGCAATTCAGTATAAATCTATTTCGTAATTCTAAATTACAGATTTCTCAAAAACGAAAACAGGTAAAATTGTTTTATAAACGGATTGTTAGCCTTTACAAATTTACAAAATACGCTAAAGAAGCCGTTTTTGTCTGCATTTATGTAACACCTATCTTAGCTTTAAAAACACCATGATTCAATTAAAAAATTTGCCAATAGATCATGACCTAGTAGAAAGGTAGTATAACCCAGTAAAGGTAGTATAAGCCACTAGACTCCTAAATAGGCACTTGGTTCTAACAAAGAAGATGCTAAGAGCATTTGATGAAGGTGAACTTCCCAGACTTCAGGAAAATAGACGATTATATCAACGGACAAGGATAATGTAATCCAACAAGGTCGGGAAAATTTGAAACTTGTCTAAAAGATCATCACTCCCGAAAGAGTAGACTAGACCATCAGCTTTTATGAATCCTTCAAGACAATAGGGAAAGATAGTGTATATCCGGTTCTTTTTCAAAAGGACCTAGAGTGCCTTAAAATTACCTTAACTAAACCTTACACCCGAAAATTGGAAAATAACTAATGTGTGGTTATTTGTAACCAAGTAAACATTCTCAACATTCAGGGAAGTTTCAAAACTTCCAGTAAGTTTGATGGAAGTTCCAGAACTTCCCTAAAGGTTGGGAATGTTCAGGGAAGTTCAGGTACTGTGTGGGGTAGCTAACTGTTATTTGATTAAAAACATATTCGGTTACCGTGGCGATTCGGAAAGGATAATTTTGTACAACTAAAAGTTTGTTTCCAAACATGCTAAGGACTTTGAACCAATTAGTTTAACCTTATTTCTACCGTATTATGCCATTGCCCATCCTTCGCTGAGGCGAAACAGTCAAGCTGATGATTAGCATTTATAGATCCCAAGAATGTTACAAACTTATCCCTGGAAGAAATCCTGAACTTCTGGGAAAAGATAAGTCTCTAGAAGGGTTGGTTTGACTACTTCAAGAGAACAGATGGGTGGATACAACGGATATTAACCTAAGTGTCCAGTTCTCCTTGGATGAACACTTTGCAAACCTCGTTTTAAGATTAGATAAGATAAGATTTAATAGTTTAAGTAATTATTATTATTTTAATTATTGTTATTGTCATTAACATATAAATAAAGTCATACCTTTACAAAAAACTTTTGTTCCATATTATGCAGTTCCACAATAACAGCACTAGTGTATTTAGGCATATGGTCATCAAAAACACCAAGAGCTGATAAAACTGCAGCAACGTTAATATCATGTGCACTGTATAACATTATTTTTCTTTTTTTATCAGTAGATTCATTTTGTACAGCTTTCATGTCATCTATGAATTTTCGAACCAGCGTCCCTAGAATGATAAATATGATTCCCAATGAAAACAT
The DNA here is from genome assembly GCA_037103525.1 of Ganaspis brasiliensis. NCBI lineage: Eukaryota > Metazoa > Arthropoda > Insecta > Hymenoptera > Figitidae > Ganaspis > Ganaspis brasiliensis. Next base: position 3,316,862 of record JAZKLR010000254.1, on the reverse strand, counting down.
GATTAATGAGGTAAGTGCATACATACCGGACGATTTTTTCTCGATTTTATTGTTAAACCATTCTTTGAGATTAATATTTATCCTATTTTGATTAATACTGAAAATGAATTTTTTTTACTAACCTCCGTTCAAACGTTTCATTTTTTCGTTGTAATTTAACAACTTTAACTCAAGAACGGCTCCTTTCAATAGATCACCATCAGGATAAACTCCATTAGTCCACGAAGGTAATGTGAGATTCATAAATTTTTGAGATTCCAAAGATGTGTAAATGAAGAACATGTCACGAGCATTTTTTATTGGTTTCCCTGTCCACCTTGAGAGTTTTTTCCTAAAATCTTTCAATTTCAGCAGTTCTTGCTTCATATCTGCTTTAAGTTTTGCTTTTAAATATTCTAAATTGTACCTAGCAAATAATAATTTTATTAAATTAGGTTTTATTAATGCTTATTGCTTCTCAATGGTTAATAATAACAGTTACAAGGGTTTCAAATATTTCAAGTCATTGTTAGTTTGTCTTTTGGTTAAAATATCATTTTCTATGTTAACTTTCTACTCTGACTCTTTTATTGCCAAAACTCCCTTAAGTCTAAATTAATCATGAAAGATTATGGGGAAATACAGACTGACTACAACGACCAAAAAGACAGGTCATCCACTACGCAGTCTTAATGATTTTGGGATTATTTTTTCAGAATTAGCTAAAACTGTATTCCTCGTTGGGTAGATCAATTCAGAAATATGCCTGGGTTATCTGGGCACCATTTTATGACTTAATTTTATAAAACTTTTGCGTATCCAGAATTGATTCCTCAGATTTGCCGCGAGTCACCTTAAATGCCATTTGTATATGTGCATATGCAAATGTTTATCAAGTATAAAACTGTTAAAAATATACCTAATGCACAACTGCGGAAAGAAGAGATGATCTTTGTAAATAGGGTTGATAATTGGAGATATAGAAGCTTCAGGATATAAACCTTTTACGACAAATTTCAAAGATTCAATTGTTCGATTAATGTTTGTGCTCCGAGCTTCCACAAAACCGGAGGTGTAATTAGTTTCCAAAAATTCATCGTATCTATTTCGAAGAAATTTTCCTAGATCTCTTGTTCTTAACAGACCACTCTGTAAATAAGTTAAATATAATATGAACATTATTATTAATCCGAAAATTTTCGGAAATTTCCCTGAATGTTGGTCGATATTTCCCGAATATTGGGACCTATTACTTCAGCGAAATTTCGTTTTGAGTTTTTTTTTATTTCCTCAATATTGTAGGAATATTAGACGCAGAAATTCAACGAAAATTAGACATATACATTTTTAGGGAACAATCGCGTCAAATATTTCCTGTAGGCTTATACGTTTAAGTAATTTACGGAATATTTAATTAAATAAAATAGATTCACCTGTGTTAATTTCCCATAACCTGGAGGATCATATTTATACTTTTTATAAGGATCCTTAGGATAAAGTTCAAATGGAATGATAGGTGTTCGATCTCCGTGTCTAAAAACCTGATATTTATAAAAATATATTAGAGTTATAATAAAAGATTTTAAGTGATGACACTATCAATATCTTCCAGTCTAATAACCAAGGTATCGATATCTCAGTTGCATTGAAAAGAATATCTGTCTTTATCAGAAACATTATATGAACTGTAAAACTTTTAAATAACTTAAAAATAGAATCATATTTTTATTTATAAAAATTTTCACGTTTAATAAATAAATAAAAAAAATTTAATGTTTAGTAAAAATAGTTTTTATTTTAATATTTTAACCTGAGATATTTCATATTCCAAACTTATTGAAAATAATAATTATACTAAGGGAGGAAAATTTTACAGAAACTACTACTTACCACAATAATTAATTTTAGCGTTGAATTCGCGGACCAAACTAGTGGACATGCAAAACTAGTAATTATCAAATACTTCAAAAAATTCAGAAACATGGTAATTGTTTGAAAAATTTAGATATAATCTGTAAAACGAATTTTGATGAAATTTCTTAAAATATAAATTGTTCAACTGTTAATAAAATAACTTTTTAATTTTTTAACAGGCTATGTTTCAGAAAACTACGTAAAAATATGAAGCATAATCAGAATATGAAAAAAGACTATTTAAATCTGTCTTGGGCAGTCATCTGTGAGGTAAAGGTATCTTCGTAAGTATTTACATAAGTTTGCATACTATCTTGCAAAGTCGGCCAGTATGAGATTTAGCATTGTATAAAAAGTATTTACTCTACTTTCATAAAAATGTGTGTTCCAGATTTTCTGAGTTAAAAGATTATAAATAAAAATTTTAATCACTTAACATACTTAAGTTTTTATTCAACGATTAAACAAATCAATTTCACTAACTTTGACATTAATATTTTAATTTGAATAATCGAAGCGAATATTTTTCAATCTTAATAGTATCGTTGCTAAGTTTTAAATTGTTTTTGTATTTTATGTAATTATAATTTATTTAATCGTCTAGTTTTATTTTATGTTTTTACAATAAAATTTCTAAACGATTCTTCAGAAATGGGTATTATTTAATACATTTTTATCAAATTACTCAGAAGCCAAAAAAATTGTTTAAAAAATCGATCACTTTAGCTTCAAACTTTTACTTTTAAAAGATTAAATAATATCAATTTGTAATGAATTCATGTCAAATTTACAAAAGAGGGTAATTTTCCCATAATAATCCTTACGAACAAAACGAGTATAATACATATGGTGGTTAAAAGAAAGTTTGAAGCATTTAAAGATTTTAAATTTGGAGGATTATAACGCTTACAAAGACAAAATATAATTCATTTTGAATTTTTCCGATCCACTATTTTGTATTTCAAAAATTTGACTTCAAATTCGTACTAAAAAAAATCATTATTAACAATTTTCCAGAAAAATCAACCGATATTCAAAAAAATTATTTCTCATAATATTTTTATTTTGATTTTCAATTTTCGTCACAATCCTTTCTAAGGTTATTTTTCAAAATTAATTTTTCTAAGGTATGTTTAGATGAAAATTTGTTTTGTTTTGAGAAACTGCTTATTTGACTAATATTACAATTTAAACCCCATAAGTTTTTCTAAAATTTATTTAAATTACTGATAACTGTAAATATAAAAAAAATGCCTAAATTTTCACCATTTTATGGTACGGAAAATCTCTGAGATGAATTCATTTATGAACTGTACTTTTGACGATAACAAATTATTTTAATGTTGTTAATATGAAAAATCTCTTGAATAATTAGTAGATAAATGAATTTTAATTATAGAAGAAAACTTTTTTTTCGAGAAGAATAAAGTCCATTTATGTGAATATTTCGAAAGAGTTCAATTTATGCACTTTAATAATCTTTTTTTTTGTTGCGTTTCTAATGGGACCAAAAGTTGATTCCAATTAAAACAGAACTTTCAAATAATCTGAACCAATTAAAAGTGTGAAATTCGACTTTTTGTTAAGAAAAGTATACGAGGACAAAAAAGTATATCTGAGTGATGAAATGTTTGCTCATAATTTTTAACAAGCTAAAACAATTTAAAAGAAATTAATGCTAAAACAATTGAAACTTGATTCCCTAGACATATTACAAAATATAATATCTAAATAATAATAATAATATTTTAAAATTGAAAAACTGTGAAAAAATATGAACCTCAACTGCGCTAGGGAACGAGCCCAGGTCTTTCAATTGCCGGTCGAGTGCTCTAACATTGAGCTACGCAGGGTCATTGGTCCCGGAAATTTTTAGCTTCGAACAATTCCCGACTACAAGTACGCCCTTCACATTCTGTGAAACAGAAACCTACTTGATCGACGCGTTTGAAAAATTCCAAGATACGGTATTTCAACCCAGAAGTCTCTATAAATATTTTAAAATTGAAAAACTGTGAAAAAATATGAACCTCAACTGCGCTGGGGATATAATAATAATAGTAATAATAATAATTATATAAGCAGTAGATATAAACAATTTTAGGAAGGAAAATTTTAAATACAAAGTTACTAAGTTTCTAAATTGTCTCGAGGCATAGTATTATAAGCAACACGGGTTTAAAGTCAGTCCAATTTGTTTGCGATGATGTTTATGTACTTGACTGTCTCTCATACACAAACGTCAGCGTAAACAAATTGCTGCCTTTAAGCCCTTGTTGCTTTTATACTATATGAAACCCGCTTTGGCAGCTGGGGCTGAATAATAATAATATTATTACTAATAAGTGGTTTTAATTTGTTGCAGCTATTAAATAAGAATTACCTAACAGAAGCTGGGAAAAATGTGAATGTAGAAAAGTGTATCGTCGAAGTGAACTTTACTTATATCAGGACAAAGTTTTTTTCAAAGCTACTAGAGGAACGGTATGGATCATTGCTTTTAAACCTAAGCCCCTATCAGCTACAGCTGATAAAGTTACACTTGTATAGGCTTAGGCCAACTTAGCGCAATCTTGCTAAGTGTCCAAAACCAGAAAAGGTTCAGGAAGGAAGCGAATCAAAAAAGCCGACATTCAGCAGGCGACCGGCAAGTAATGTCTGTAAGCTTGGATACTTTATCATATCTCTCCAGATTAGGCCGACGTTGACGGCCACAAACAATGCATCGATTAAGCATCGATTGTCAGAAATATATTTGAATCTAGAGTATGAATAAATAGCACTTTACTTTTTTACATTTGGTCAGGTGGAAAAAAAGTTTGATTCGAAATAGTATCTGGTGGTCGACTGGAAGCATTATCTTCCAGTGTGTATAAGAACACATTGTTAGAAACGTATGATGGTATTTCACAAAATTTCACAGCACTTTTATAGTTTGCAAAGGATAGTTTATTGTTATTCCAAATATCGAGTACGTCACATTTGTTCACCCTCTATACATACACAAATTGGAGAACCAGTTAAGAAACCATCAGGAAATGCACGGGAAAACGCGCCCGATGTGGACTGTATAAATACCAAAACAGAACTGAACTGCATCATCACATCAGGCCCTAGCTGACTGACCAAAACTGTCAACTGTCAAAGTTTAAATTTGACAACAAATTCGTGATCAGCGAGTCACAAAACCTAATAGATATAATTTTTATGCAGATTTTTTCATTTTTGGTGAAGTTGACAGTCAGTTTGACAGCTGTCAATTAAATTTAAATTTAATGTCATATTCAAATTTATCATGGCTAAAATACGAATATCCTAAAGTTTCGTTGCAATCGAAGCAGTCTTTCTAATTTTTCGCGTAAAATAGGGTCTCTCCGACCACTGTGCGCCGTCTGCGCTGTCTCTGGCTGTCTCTGGCGGTCTGCGCCATCTTCTGCCGTTGCGTATGGCAGGATGCGCGGTCTGTTTATCAAATACGTCTGCTAACCACGTTTTGACAGTTTAAAAATAAGTCGAGAGTGTTACTTAACCTCAAAATTAAGTTAAATTATTTTTAAACTTAAAAATAATTATTCAATTTAAAATTAATAGTCAAGTGCAATTGTGAGGTTCGTCACAAATATATAAGAAAAGTATTAAATCTTTTTTAGAGAAAAATAAGTCGATTAAACATAATTTTATATAATAAGAAGTCTTAACGGTAACAAAATGTTATCTCTTTGAGAAAGTAAAAAACAAAATTTATTAAAAATTTAGTTAAAGTGTAAAATATATAAAAATAGAAAAAAGGAAAGATAAAACAATAAATGGCAACTTACGTAATTTACGTAAGTTACGTTTCTTAACATCATGCGCCGTGTATTTGCATCTAATGCAATAGAAATCGGCAAAAAAACCCATCAAAAAAGTTTTAGTTTTCAAGATTTGACAAGAGCCGCTTAACTGCATAATTACCAAAATAATAAAATAAGGCCGATGACTATTTGTCATACAGATTTTCTGTATGATTAGCCAGACCAAGGTGGAACGGCTATTCGTACAGAAAATTGAAACGCTGTCTTTGGCAGCGTAATACCTTTTGTTTTGGCTATAAAAAAACATAACAAAATTTTTAGAAATGCTTGGGGGGGGGGGGGGTTTGTGTCCCATGCAGTGGTTTTTTAACCAAAAGATACCAGGCTAACATTAATTTTCACAAAAAGAAGACTTTGACAATTGTACTTATAAAAGCAATTTTCTGATTGGTAGAGAATTTCATTGCGAATTTCTAATTGGTCGAGATTTTCTGTACGAATAGACACTTCGATAAAATAAAGTAAAACCAAAAATACATCTGAAATGCAAACTTGTTCAAGCAAAAAATTATATAGATACAAAAAGTTTAAATCAAAAACAATATAGATTTTTTAACATATATGAATAAAATAATTAATTATTGAAGTGTAATAAAATTGAACAGAGTGAGAATAACACAGAAAAATTACTAGTTAACAAGCAATTAACCATAATAATAATAATAATAATAATAATAATAATTAAATATGTATCGTACCGCTTGTTGTACGCATCTTGATCCCCGTCAGAATTAAAAGTTAAATATTTATCAAATCAATATTTTTTATTTTTAAAACATTTTATTTGTTAAATCTTACTGAAGAAAAATATATTTTAAAGAAAGGTTTGACACGTCACTGTCAGTGTTAAATTTTTGAAATTCGTCTTTTAACTGATTTCAGTTAGTTATAAAAAAACAACGAAAACATTAAATCTATCAAATGTCATTTCAAATTTCAAATAATTTTCATCAACTTATATATTCATTTTCATTTTTCTTTATTTTGCAGTTTATCTTTGTCTTTATATTTCTTTTTGTTTGTTATTTGCATCCTCATAGAGAATCCTACTTGGTGACTGTTATGTTTTTTTATTTTTTAAATAAGTATACTTCATTAATTTTGAACTTAAGTACATTTAATTTAACATTTTTTTCCAAAATTTGGTAAACTTCTAAAAGTTTTTAACTTTATTAAAATTTTCTTTTTAATGTTATACATAAGGTGCAAAATTTCCCAAGAGTACTAACCAAAAAAATGAAAAGGGCTAATATTTGAACAAAATGCATTATTATGAAATTTTAATAAAAATTCTAGAAGAGGGAGGGGATTGAAGATTCTGGTCAAGTGTGAAGAGGGAATTCTTTAAAAAATCATAACTATTATACAACAGGATAAAAAAAATTTTGACCTATATGTTTTCGAAAGGTTTTTTCTTCCTCTTTCTAACAGTGTAAAATTGTAATAAGAATTTAAAATATAACCTAATTTTTTCAAAAAAAAATTTTTTCTTTTAAAATAAAGCAATGTGTACTTTCATTACATGCAATAGAAAAAAATGTCCTTTCTTTGTTTTCGAATTATTTTTCAATTAATTAATAAAAATTCGTAGAAAATGAAATATTTAACAAGCAAATAAACTTTTGGTAATTTTAGGGCTACTTACGTTAACCTTATTAAATTCCGGATCTAACAATCAGAATTTGAAGTATTTATGATAATTGGATACTAAAAAAATAGTTACTTAAAAAATAGTGTAACTTTTAAAAATTGTTGCACCGTTTGAAAGAAGAAGAAAAAACCTTCTGACAACACATTGGTAAAAATTTTTTTCAACCTGTTGTATAATAGCTATTTTTATTCAAAAAATTCCATAGCACCTTAACTTGCCTCAAGTTTGACAACCTTTCCTTAAGTTTGTTGCAAGTTTAAAAACTTGAGGAAAGGGTGGAAAAGTTGAGGCAAATATAGGTGCTGTGGGGGACATTTTGTGCAAATATTAGCTCTTTTCGGTTTTTCAATTGGTACACTTGGGATATTTTGCCCCATAATTAAAATCAGTTTTTATTTAATATTTTGAATGGAATGAAGACTTAAACATAAATGGTTTGTATTAAAAGTTTATCCCCTCTGTGTATTTTCATTCCAAAAAACACAAACATAACCTACAACTTTTTGCTTCTTGATTACCTTTCTTCGTAGCGCGTCACAAATAAATAAATATGTATAAAATAGAATTGACTTTATATGTACCTTTTAAAAGCAAATTATCTGTTTTCTCTTTATTCGTTTCTTTGTTTGTTTCCTTCTGCTTTCTGCTTTAAAAATCGACTGACTAAAAATGATTTTAACTTCCTTTACTGCAGAAACTTACTTCTTATCACTAGTGCTTATCACTGTTACATATTGTTAACTTTTTCAAATAACTTTTAAGTTTTTAAATATAAAAAATAATGTTAAAAAAAATAAGTAAATGTTCTATGTATAATACTTTTTATGAGTGTCAAATCCACTTTCTTATATTTGATATTTTTATTAATTACACTGTTAAAAATATTTAGTCTCTATACGAAAAATTGATCAAGGCACAAAAAAAAAAAATTTCCTGCAAGTTTGAGCCAAATCAAGCAATATTAACACGTGCCTCTAGACAACTAAATTTTCCTAAGTATTTTTACATTGAAAAAATCGCGTTTCCGTAAGTTTGCTATAAACTCGTTAAAAATGAATGTTTTTAAATGCACAAACGATATGTTTCTTCAGAAATGTCTAAAGAATATAACTTTATTACATAATTATTCATTAAAAAATTGTTATTCTTTACTTGGACACCAGGTCACAACTTTTTTGCAATTTTAGGGATTTTTGCGGTTCTACAAAAAATAGTTTATACAATTTCTATACTACATTTTTCATTCCTTAGATCAACGACAATAGTTTCTCATTAACTAAAAGAATCTGTTTTATTTTTTGATTTCAGATGATCCATTCCAAAAATGTTTTGGTCACCTCAAGACACAAAAATTACAATTTTTATTAAATGAAATATTTTTTATACACATTAAGGGGGGCCCTCATTTATCGGGTCAAAAAAAAAAGATTTTTTGTAAATAAGTTTAATCGATTTGCAACTGCTTAAGAATTTACCCCTTCAAAATTTCAAGTCGATATCTGTATTATTTCATTCCTGCGTTGTTGGAGGAAATTTTTACCTGAGTTCGGAGAGTCTATTGTTTGTCAATAGTAGCGGAAGAGCAAATTTATGGAGCTGGAATCGCTCGTTGGCGTGAAACTGCCGTAAATTGTAATTATGTAGTAGGGGAGACCGGGGCTATTCGGCTCACTTTTGGTCAGACAGGAAAAAAGTTAGGAAATTATTTTTTAAATCCAAACATGGATATATCATTTAGTAGCCTATCATTTGCCCTTTCAAATTTGCAAGGACTTTTTGATTATCTTTTATAGTTTTAGCTCTAGATAATTTTGAATGCAGATATACCAAATTCTCAAACTGCAAATTTGGCAGGTAAATCGGCTCACCCTGTGGGGCAATTCGGCGACTTTTATTTTTTACGAAAAATAAAAAAGTTCAATAACCTTTATTTTGTAAATATGAAAAGTACCTATATTCTTATCATATAATGTTGATGGATCAAGGTCAAAATTTTGGGGGGGGGGGGACTGGGGCCCCTAAAATTAAAGAAAATTCATTAGACCTTACTTTTTTTTATTTTTTTATAAAAAATAAAAAAGTTAGTACACTCATTATTGGTAATTATTAAAAGTAGTCATATTCTTATCATAATTAAGCAGGGGCGGATCAAGACAAAGTATTTTTGGATAAGATGATTAACCGTCGCGTGAGCCCATTTACACCACCCTGACTTTTGGCACTTTAAAACAAATACAAGTCACATTTGATACATATAAATAAAATAGCATAGGTGTATCGAAAGAGCACACCTGAGAGCATAAAAAAAACTTACCCAAAAAAATTAGGCTCGTAAATTAATGTAATAAAAACGTAAAAGTTTGTAAGTAAAAAGTGTACGCGCGACGCATAAAAACATAATACTCTACCTGACACGAGGCTGAATCAATAGAATTACACTAAATTTCGTTTACCTAACTAAAATGTTGAGACCTATATTCTATAGCGACCTTTCCCTCCTAGATTCTAATTAAGGCGTGAAATCGCTAATGAGCCGAATTACCCGCCGGTTCGGATTGCCCCGCTCTCCCCTATCTCTATGTATTCAAAACTTTAAACACGTTTTTTTTTAAACAGCTTTTTTCGATTTTGTATACACGATTGAGAACGCTGTACTCACCAATCGGGCTTTAAGATAGCTTATTTTAAAGATAATTAAATTGTCTTCGATGTGACATTTACTATTTTTCGAAAAAAAATTTTATTCATATTTTTTTTGGAATTTTAATGTCAATTTTTGTTAATGAAAAATTACTTTTACTATAAAATTGGGTAAAAAATTCAATCTCGACATTTTCTATATAATCCCAAAATGTCACATAAAAGCTATTACCATAAAGTTTGAAAATGAAATTTAGTTTTTTTGTTACCGAAAAAAATTCAGAGCTCAAAAATGTACACAGCTTAAATGGGGTGCCATAGTAAATTTTTTTTTTCTCCAAAATTTTTTTGTAGGTTGTCTAGATATGTATTTAATTATCCTATAAATTACAAAACGTTTGAAGTTATTTTACCCGAGAAAAAAAATTCCCAAAAATGACATATTTTTAGACCGTCTAAATAAGGGTCCCCCCTTAAGAGATAAACAATGACATACTAAACCTTTAATTTTATTAAATAAATATTCCTTTCAAAAAATATAATATAATCAATTAAAAATAACATTTCGGTCAATTAATAATAGATTAAAAATAACCTTAACGTCCGATACAAATATTAAAGAAACAATTAACGACCAATTCGCGGACGAAAATTTAGAAAAACCCTGTTTCAAAACTGGAAAGGGAGATGAAAGGTAAGTAGGAACGTCCTCAATCCACAAGCCCACTACCTACTACCTCTAATCTCCCTTAGCTAAAAAGAAACAGAATTAGTTAAAAAATATAAAAAATCGACGTTTGGGAACTCACCCAGTGCCCTCATCAGGAGCTAGAAAAGAGAAAAAAAGATTAGTAGTACTCCGACCAGTTATCCAGAAACTGCAAGACTGAGGAAGCTCAAAACCACCACCCATAGCTACCCAAAATCCCACCACCACAGCTACAGCCCAAGATACCACCCTAAAAAACGAACATGCAAAATCGGTAACCAAACCCAATGCCGTCAACACGTGACTCAACCAAATTTTTTTATTTATTTTATTTTTATTTATTTATTTTTTTTTATAATTTTTAATTAATTAAAAATTATATTGAATCATTTACCGACATAAGAAACACCCAATTTGGTTTTTTATATTTTTATTTATTTTTTTATTTTTACTCTTTTTTTCTTCTTCCAAAAAAATCAAATTGCGTGTTTTCCCCTAAGCATCACATAACTTGAGTCTGTTAATTATACTTTTTTTTTAATTTTTAATTTTTTAAATGAAACCTCAAATTACATGTTTTTGTCTAAGCATCACTGTAACACATCGCTTAAGTCTGTTAATTCTAATTTTTTTTATGGAACTTTAAATCATGTATAGTTACACTAAGGAAAAGAGACATCAGGCAGCTAACACTAAAACTTAATTTAATATTTGAAAATAAATAATAAATTTTATAGTTTCATAATAAATTTTTAATTAAAAGTTACCGAATGAGTCTGTTAGTTAGAATAGCACCTACAAAACCCAACTTTATTTGTTACTTTTACATATGTTTACTACAACAGAGCTATTCATACAACTCAGTCTGAGGTTAATTTTCTCAGTGATTTGAAAATAAGAAACATCATTGCGGCCTTCTTAAATTTTAACTAGAAAAAAAACGCACACTAAAGCGCACGCCAAATTTTATTGTTTCTTAAAATAATGTTCCATTTATGTATAATTATGTGAAATAAAAGAAATACATAATATAATAAAAAAAGAACATTAATGATAAGAAGACATTGCAATACATTTAAATTGATGTAATCTTTGATTCATCGTGTATATCAATTTGCAAATTTTGATTAATTAAAAATAATTTAAATAAAATAAGGATGAAGAATAAAATGAAGAATATCAGGAATAATTATAAAAAATAATGATATACCTAATACAATTTAAAAACTTTACTTTAAAAAGTTTACCGATCAACACTCTCTGCTCTTAATATTTTAGAACATTCTTTCAATATAACCAATAAATGAATGTGTGGTAAACCGCGTTTTTGAAATTCAATAACATAAACATAAGACTTTACTTGTCCAAATAGTTTATCATCTACTATAGTTTCCATTAATTTTCTTACTTTGAAATTAAGGACTATTGCAACCGTATCAGGTTTATTAGAAGCTGACTGATTAAGTAATTAATTTTCATAAATTTCTTTCCATTTTGAACTACATGTCATTGTAATAAATAAATCTGGTCTACCATGAAAAGCTACATAATGGTAATTCCATATTAATATTGTTTTAACATGTTACAAGGTGATCCTATAAATGTTCAAGGCAGTATCAACATCTTGCCAACATGTACATTATTTTCAATTTCTTGTTTATCTAAATGATCAATTAATCCTTTGTAAGTTTCACTTCCTTATTTTATTTGATTATTTTTACAAAAATGTAACCTAACCTTTTCAACTTTGACATAATTATCAACTAAGCATTGCTGAAACATTTTTCCACCACATAAAAATTGATTGAAGGTATGATCTCTTACTCCTATTTTATATTTTATATAGGCAGATCTGGACGCAGTTTAATTTCTGTTTGGTTTATCACTATGAGTACGAATCATATCGAGACTATAACCCTCGGTTCCTAGAGGATAAAGTATAGGATATATCCAAGGTTCAACATTTGGATCTAAATGACTAACCAATTGCAATTGTTTAATCGATGTATTATAAATCGTTACATAAGACTCTGACACGTATTAAACCTTCAGCATTCATATTAAAAATAGCAGCAACTTCATTACAATTTTTTTAATTCATGAGGGTATTTTTCTGAAGGCTGACTTTCAACATTTTTTGATATTCTGCACGACTTTTTTTACTTGTCTCATTACAATCGCCAGAAATTATTAATTTGTCAGAATTATTATCTCTCTTTTCTTCTGTAACAGCACTATCTATGTGTGTTTTTTAGAAAAATTTAAATCTGTTTCACTACTTGAACATATATCTTCCATAACTGATATTTCTGTTTCTTTGTTATCAATTTTTTTCGTTTTCATTTCATCATTTCATTATATTCTTTCTGATATTCTGCTCTAGCTTTTCTACTTTTCTCATTAGCATTGCTAAAAGATATCTGCTTACTACTATTGTTTCTAATATTTTATAATTATTACCTTCTTTTACTACTTCAATACAATTTGACGCATTTTCCACATGTTTTTTCTTACAAACATTTATATTTTGTCACTATTTACACTTTCCATATTTATTATTTGTCTCTCTTTCCCAACTCTCCTTTTAACTTCTTTCTTTTATAATATATTTTTTCATATTTGGTACTGCTTTTTTTAGTTTCTTAGTCAGGAATATTAACAACTTTTTTCTGTCCTATTTTTGTATGTAATGAAGGACTACCACTATCTCCTTTCATTTCTGTAAAGCCGACATTAGTTTGATAATCTAATTTTCTCTTCTGTGTCGTATCTTTTACATTTCTCACATGTTAATTATTGTTGCTTATTTATTCGATATTGCCAATTCCAAATTTATACAATTTTGTAAAATTATCCGAAAATGAGGTGATTATATACAAAATTTTCAGGTTTAATATTAAAATATAATGAAACAGCAAACGCAATGGCGTATACACCACAATGAACAAAATTTGGTTGTTTTTGTACGGTTAAAAAACTACATTAGGTTTCAATGGATATAACCTGCATACATATTCTCATAGATCTTCATTTAAACAACCTTCATTAAGACCATCATAAACAAAAAGTTAATCATAGTAATCATAGTAAGTGCGCATCCAATGACCCAAAAGTCGATTTCCACTAAACAATATTTGAATATGTGATTTATTCTTATTAATTGCTTTTATTTCATCTAACATTTTTAAAGATCCTGTAATTTGTTTTTGGAAACTACCACCTGATGCAAGTTCCAATAATTTCTGAAACTTATACATGTGATTGTCACTTAGCATTTACCAATTACGAATAATATCCTAATCTTTATCATTTGAATTGAAATATCTCTTTTTTAACTGATCCTACATGTCATCAATGTATCTTTATATTTCAAGTCTTAATGTTTTTTTGTTTCTGTACCTCATATGTTTATCTCATATCTATTTATCTCATCTCATTATCTCATCTCTTTACCTGATCTCTCATTGTTTCACATGTTTATCTCATCACATTGTCTCATGCTATTATCTCATATTTTTACCTCATTTCTCTCATTGTCTCATCTGTTTATTTAATATCATTGTCTCATGTTATTGTCTCATATCTTTATCTCACCTGTTTTATATAATTATATTATTAACACTTCTTTTACACTGTAATGACTCTTTAGAAACATTATAATCACTTTATTATTTGTTAAACATTTACAATTAATTTATTTATTAAACAGTTATCAATCACTTGTTTAATCAATCCACAATCGCATTTTATGGACACTTTTAGCATTTCATAACACTAACTTTATTGAAATTAAGAAAGAAATAAAAAATTTAAACACTTTCTAAATATTGTTACTTTAGTCAACACATTTTGCACACTTTCATTTTAATCACTGTCACTTTTCACATTTAATTGTTACTGTATATTTACTATTAGAGTCACTTTATTATTTATCACTTACAGTTCATTTCTTTCATAAACACTTTTTGTTCACCGTATTAAGAACTATTCAACACAAACTCTTAATAAACAATAAGCACATTAATACTATACACCTTCACATTAAACACATTTCTATTATAATCACTTAATAAAAAATACACAATAATTAGCATTATTCACTTCCACATTATACACACTTAAGTTCTATTCATTAATAACTTTCACTACCATGCACTTCTATACCACGCACTAATGTATTTATCTCTCTTTTCGTTAAAGCTCGAAAAGGTTTTCTCTTTTCCAAAAACAATTATAACACTCATTATGCAACGGTTGGCTCGATAAAAAGAATGGGCTTATTTAGTCTATTGTTTGTATTTAGAAAGAAAAATTTAAATTTGAAGAATATTTGAATAATGAGGTAAAATTTCAGAATATTATTTAATTTCTTTTCATTAAAACTCGAAATTTTTTTCTCTTTTCCTAAAGCCATTAACCCTCATTATACAAGGATTTGAACGAAGGATAATGACACCCTGCAGGTAGTCTATTGTTTGTATTAAGAAATAAAATTTAAATTTCACGGTAATTTGTATAATGAGCTTAGAGTTACCTTTTCTGTAAACTTTGAACAAATACCTTCTCTCTCTAACCAAGGAACCAGGTACAAAAGTATCCTTTTTCGTTAACTGTTAACGCTTTTCCGTTAACTTTTAACGCTTACCTTTAGTATTCGTTTCTTATATAGGATGTAGGAAATATTTTTAACTACAGGAAAAAAGAAAATTTGTGGTACAGTTTATTTATAATGTATTAACGAAAGGAATAATAAGAAATTACTTCTGGTAGGTAATATTGTACTTGTCGGATGTGTTTGGATGGACGATTGTAGGAACATCACTAATGAATACCTATAGGCCATAGGTAACGATGACGAGGCCTATTCGTGGCATCGGTGCAACTAAAACCTAATCACACACGTCTGCTGAATTACATTGAGCTTACAGACAACTGCGTTAAATGGAAATTGCAGACCTCGGATCCGCAGCGATCGCAATTGGGTCATTGTTTCGATTGCGCACGGGCATGTTCGGTACGTGCGTTGGGCGAATGCGAGCTTGGTGTCTGTATATCATTCTCGTTTGTGCATAGCCAATAGATATCCGTCTACTATGGAATTGAAAATGTTTTTGTCCTCGTCGATTACGTCATTTAGATCAACTTGATACCGTGGTTTTGGCAAACGACCCACTGTCGAAGCAACGAAGCTTGCTCACTGATATAATAGCCGTTACGCGTCATGAGTTGCTCATTTACAGGTTTATTGAAAACATTCATTAAAAACTCACCAGTAGAAATTCCATTTTAACGCATCCATTTGAGTGAATCTCAATTTGAAACATGAAATTTTAGATTCTTTGGAAACTCGATAAAGTTTCATATTGCAATCATCCAGGTTCAATTAATGAACAATTATTGAAGTCGATTTTTGATAATACCACCATCTTGACTTATTATTTCTTAGACCTAATGTTCCTTTAGAGTCTGCTATAGAGTTCCATTCCAATTGGTTTCTAAATGTAACGTCGTGAACCACTCTGTTTTTTTTTTCATCTTTTTAAAATCTTCGTTTTCCATATCACTAAAACGAAAAACATAAATTTGACATTCTCTTGAAAAGGGAGGTACAGCACAGTCTTTCGAGTTTTTCCAGAGTTCAGTTACATTTGAAAAACAAGACTTTATCGCTAACAGATGTCTTGCCATGGACTCGACTTTCTAAAAATATACTAAAAACTCTGAGATTAGGAGTCGTGCTGAGGCAAACTCAATTATAGACGATGCTGGTCCTCACTTTGGACTAGTATTCACTTCCGCCCTTGAGTTCAGGCCTACACTGTGAATTCGTCAGACCATCCTTGTTTCCCTAGAAAGTCTGTTTCTTTCAAATCATGATGCTAGACCAGTAACCTAATTTATTACTTTCAATGTTCCAGTAAAGTAAAATTCAAAGAAAATGATATTAATGTATAAAACAGACATCCGTCGAAATGACCCCATGTATAAGTGAAAATTAGTTACGATTTCAACATAAACAATATTCTCAAAACTGAAATCTTATTGTAATTTAATTAATTGAAATTTACCAGAATTAATTTCCATTATCGAATACTTTAAGTACACTTTTCTAAACTCTTGACACTGAACTATAAAGTGTGTGTGTGTGTGAGCACAATTGGTCATCTAAGTCTCCGCTAGTTTCTTCACTTTTCATCTTTCCACTTTTTCTTCTCGCAGAAGCTAAGGGAATGAAATACACGAAAAGTTAAAACACTCTCCGAGAAACTGTCATCGAGAATGGAGAGTCGGAAATCACTCTCTCAATCTTAAACTATCTCAAATTCAAGTCAAATCAAGTTCTAAAAACATTACATACAATCTCTGCATAAAACAAACTCAATTATTTCCCACAATTTTCATGTGTACTACGAGTTCTAATCTTGGATTAACTTTTGTCATTTTTTCGAATCAGTGTTGTGTATTTTATTCCATATTAAGACTGTATCTGTGACTGAATTTTATCATTAATTGTAGATTTTACGACAATATTCTTGGATTTCCCGCTTCAGCAGCAGCGCCAGTACTGGTACTACTTTTCCAGGATTCCTGGATTGTCGACTTCAGTTTATTGCCAATTTTTACAACATTAATTCAATCAAAGTAAGTTAAATAAAAACAAATATTAATATATTTTTAATTCTCTCTTTTTTTCTTCTCCTTTTAATTCATTTTTTCAGGTTTAGTTACCCGATTTTTTGATACCGATTAGATTCTGGTTGGCCAAAGTCGATCCTTTTAGATGCGTTTTATTATTTTGATTTTATGTTAAATGAACTTTTCTTTTCTGCAGACCCTTTTCTTTCTGTACACCCTTAAAATAGGGAGAGGCCCCACTTTTTTTTCGGTTGTTAGGGACATTCCTTTGATAGGATGCTAATTTTAATGCCTTTTTAGTTCAAAAATTTTAAAGATGTAATATTAGAAAAATTATATGCACGTGATCGCGTCCCGCGCTATTGGAAGTAAAATTCTGGGCTCAAAAATAAAATTTTAACATAAAATAAATAGATAAGAAATTTTATAATTTTCTGACATGACATAAGGTTCAAATTCCAAACATAATTTTTTCCGAATTAATTAATGTAATTCTTGCAGAAAACCTTAGCAGAGTTGTTACAGAATCTCGGTAAGTAGGAGAGGATCCCGGAAGTATTTCAGTTGTGGCTTTCATATTGTATCTCTCAGAGACTTTTCATGAAATTATATCTCCATATCAAAAACGGAATAGGACACAGGGGACAGCATTGCTTAGAATTGTAAGAAGAAACTCCCGATGCATCAAATTACATGTTATTCATCTTTAAGTCAAACATACGTAATATTTGGGAAGCTACGATGTTGAATATAATTGTAGGACGAGAGACATCTGAACTTGCCTATATAATTCCACAAAGTTTGGTGTTGAAATATTTAGTATTTTAAGAAAAAGTTTACAGACAAATTTTGCCTATTCCAGTGACGTCATAATCCATCACATACCCTTATAAAAGTATTAAATGTTAGAAATTTGAATAATTAATAATTAATATTGGACCCATATTGTGCCTTGTTTACTTGCAGCATCGTTGTCACTCAAGATTCTGCTGTATGAGGTGCAATATTGATTTGCTATTAGCAGCTAATAAAACAGAATATCTTGTAATATATTGGTCATAAGTATTTTTTTAAAATGTGAAAAAATAAGTTTTATTTCAGCTTAATATTTTATAATTTTAAATTGACAAGCAGAAAATTCCAATGTTTACCTTCATAATTTATTAAAATTCAATATTAAAATCATTCCCTTTCTATTGTTTTTATTTGGATCAACATTGAATTCATGTCATTGAATTTTTACTATCTGCTAAAAATTATTTTATTAATAACAACTCAATTTTTTAAAATAAATTTTATAATTTTAAATTTATAAAAAATTGGTTTAAAATTATTTTCAGTTTCTATCCAAATTTTAAATCACGTTAACTAATAAGTATTTCAACCTAATGTTTACCTCAAACATTAGTCTTAATAATCATAATAAATTTCCAAAGTTTCCTTGCTAACAGATTATTGATCCCTCTTTACGATTTTTTATGAGCTAGTCGATAACAGAACTACCTTTAGGGAGTAAAGCAATTAAAATTAAATTAACATTTAAATCGAAAAAGACTGTGTCAAAAATTGAATTTAAATTTTCAAAAATTGGTTAATGATTTAGATAAACTCTACCAATTTTTACAGAACAATCCTCAATTAAAAAGTAATTCAAAACGTATTTGAAAGTTGTGCTTGTAAGTTCAACATGCCAGGTGTTATTACTTTTCAGTTGGACGAATTCGGTCCATCTATTAGACCACAATTGAAGGCTTATCAAGCTATCCATTCCCGGTATCCTTTCACGAGCAATCCTTCTTCATGCTGGTGAAGCTTTTGTACTTCCCAAATCCTCTACAGAATCATCTAATCGGCATTTCACACGTTAAAGTTCTCGTTCGCATGGTCTGGCTCCAATCAGGGTCCAGCTCTTGACGATACAATGTACTATTTGTCCGTGCGCCCATATAGATCCAAGCGTACTCATTACTCTTTCTAAGCACCGCTCTATCTGCGGTAACAGCAATCAGTGCCCAGCTAGATTAATATCCTCATTCATACACACACTGATTTTAATCTCACTGCGGTTCAAAAATCAGTACTTCAAAGAAGAAATATTCCCAGTCAAAATCAATACTTCTCTTATTCCTCCACATTAATTAATTGGCTATTCACACACACGCAAAAACATTCACTGAAATTCTATCAGTTAGAAAGATGATTTAGGAAACGGAAATATGTAATTTTAGGAGAATACGTAGTTTCGTATACACTATGACGCATTATTTCATATTATGTTTAATGTTTAAAATCTGAGTAAATCTATAATTAAATTTGTAATCAAAACAATTAAACAATACAAAAGCAAAACTCTAGGGTCAAGTTATTTTAATGAGAAATAACTAAAGAAAAAAATATAACAAAATAATAGACTTATGGAACTAATCAAATACTCTATTTGTTAAACTAATTTAAATTAACAAGCCACGACTAACCAGTTTTCCGGGGAGTGGGGGATAAGGAGTAGCATAAACTAAATTTTACACTATAAAAGAAAATATTTATTAAATGATCAAAAGATTATAAGAAAATGGCCGTCCGCATGATACGGCCATTTGCAAAAGACGCGCGATGAACACTGACTCTAAATTTAATGTTTATTTGGAAGTTGACTCCATCAAATAAAAAAAAAAATTAATAATGTAGCTCACCTAATAGGGTACAATGGCCACGAATAGAGACCCGTCACTTATTTTGATACAATTTTTAAAGTTTTTAAAACTTTTATTAAACAGTACACGACCAACAGGTCGAACACACCAGTTCAGAAAATAACGACAGCGAGAATGCATCGTCAACAATTTCATGTACGGCGACACATGCGCCCTCGCAAATCAAATTTAAAGTTTGCGAAGTCGTATTACCTACGAATGGAAAGCTCGAGCGGCAATCGACCGAGAAGTGTCAATCAGGTGTGGTGGTGGCGGTGCTGACGTCAAGCGCTAAAACAAAATGGCTGACACCAGTGTTTTGACAGTTTATAAACACGACTGACGACATAATCTTCTGGTCCTGACACTCATGACAGAATGGGACTCACATCTGGACCCGGGTCAAAATTAATAAATTAATAAAATTTAGTATACTTCCGTATTTTGATTTGTTAATTACGAAAATAATAGTGAAAATCTGCGCAAATTTAAATATCATGGTAAAAGAAATAAAAAAACTAACATAATTCACAATTTTTTTGTTTTTATCTCATAAAATATTCAAAATTAAAAACAAAAATTAAGACAAAAGTTGTAGATCTAATAAAATTGAATATTTAATATGCTATGAATTTTTTCATAAAAATAAATATCTACCATAGTTACCAAGAAGACTAGAGGGCAAGTTTTGTACAATGTTGCCATGGGGTTAGGGTGTCATAAGAATTGGAATTTTTTTTAAACGAATACATGAGGGTTAGGGTTCCATAAAAACTGGAACTTTTTTAAAAATCAAATGTTTTAGATAAAATTTAGTTCAGTTTACCAGACTATTCTTTAATAATAATTGAATGATGGATTATTTTCATGGTAATTAACAAGTTTTTGTATTTTTTTTAAAAAACTATTGAATTTCGGTAAAAAAATGTATAGAGCATAAAATGTGTATTTTTGAAAGATATTAATTTTTGTCTAAAATATTTTGTGATATTTTGAATATTTTATGAGATGTTGGGATATCAAAAGCGACATTAAATTGAAAACCATCACATAATCTATTTTACTCTGGATAAATTAAATCTGAAGGGGATTAAAAAAAGTTTAATTTATTGATAGTTTTATTTATCGAAAGTTTTAATTATCGAGAGAAAGGCAGGGAAAATTCAAATTAACAAGAGTTTTAATTTTCCTCAAGTTATAGAAATTCTCCTTCACTGGCTTTAAAACCAAGAATTTTATTTTTATTTCGTCAAATATTCTTAGAAATGTGATGGCTTGGTCAGATTTCTGATATTTTTTATTTACGAATGCTATTATTATAAATACTAACAAAGTTCCAAAAATTTTCATGAAAAACTTTTTTTTTCAAGAGCTGCTATTTCTGTCAAAAAAAAAGTTAAATATATTTTATATATAGGGGTTTTGGAAAGGTAAAAAGTTTATCTTTTAGATAGCGTTAGCCGTTTTTTAATTCATTCCTAAAAGTATATTTTTTTTAGATTTGAAAATGCTCTATTTTTGAAATATCAAGAAAAACGTCAATCAAGAAATTCATTAAAAACATTCTGAATTTTTTTCCTTATAATGTAGAAAACATACTTGTTGATAACATGTTTATTACAAAGCCAGTCCAATAAAACGTTATCTTAATATTCTATATAACCTTACTTTAACATTATAATATAATATTGAAGTTGGAAATAGAATGATATTGCATATTTGATGAAATAAACAAGTAAATTGTACGTTTGGTCCAATTAACATTTTATGATACGTAACTTTAATAGACATTTGATTAAACAAACAATTGAATAGAAATCGTATTTAAAATATTATTAATAAAAATGAGTTTCCACTGTTTTTTAAAATAACATTTTACTGGACTGTCTTTGTAATAAACATGTTATCAACGGGGGGCGTCGCATTCATTATGGACAAAGTTGATGATTATAATATAAAGAAACGACAGAAATTTACTTGACAAATTTTTATTCTTAAAATTGACAAGGTTTTCTAAAAATCATAAAAATACAAAAAAGAAGATGAATTTTAGTTTGCGCAATTACAGCAAATCTTTGCAACATGCTTTCTGCACATTGGCTCAGAGTCATGCGAAGAGACAGCTTCCTCGTCCATGGCGTCCAAAATCCTTTGAAAACATTACAAAGAAGGTTTAATTTGACATAAAAACTTCTGCTTCACACTTTAATAAATTGTAATAAAATTTATAAATAATGTTTCTTTATTTTTGGAAACCTTCGATAGTTCAAAAAATTTTGTTATTGTAACGTTTCGTACAGACTGGGTGAAATTTACCAGAACGTAAATTTTCGATAATACCAGTTTGAAGAACAAACGTCGACTGGCTTTGCCAAAGGAGCTGCCTTCGGTTGGTACCTAAGATTTTCTTCCCCCTCCGGTACTAGCTAACTAGCTTCTTCTATCGACTCGTTTAGAAATGGCGCAACATTCAAAATTCGCTTAGGTTACATTAACCCAGTCCATACCCTGAGGCTTGAAATTAATTCTGTATTGCACCTTGTAACTAAACTATCTTCCCGGATCAGAACATGGTCTCACTAAAAGTTTTAATCTTTTAATATTTTCTCACTTGTACAACAATTTTTAAACAAGTATCTTTCACTTTAAAAACATGTTCCTTTACAAAATTCTTTTTCCTCCATTTTAAAAATATGTGATGCTTTATAAATATACTTTCTTACAAGTATGTATTCTTGATGTCTTAAAAGAATTTTTTATTAACAGGCACTCTTAAATGAATTTGCCGGGTTTCTTATAGAAAAATATATTATTTTATTTTCTCTTAGCGTGGCGTAAAAATCAAGTCTTCCGAAGTCCACACTGCGAATAGACCTGTGACGCTAATGGATAATCCTTGTAAATGCTCCGCTTTGTAATACAATTATCTTGGTTTTTTCTTTCCTTCGCTTGAAGCGCAGATTCTTTTCGAAAAAACTGCTTTATAACAAGTTAAACTCTTCAGCCAACAAATTATCAAGCATTATCGCCATTTGTTCATGGCGACAAAAAAGAATTCACGATAAAGGAAAACCTTTTAACTGGCAATTTTTCATCAAAGCGAAAGACCTGGTATTATTATTGAAGTTTTAATCAATTTCACAAATATCGTATTACCTGCAGTTAAACTTTCTGAAGAGTTTCTTTCATAAAAAAAAAATTGATGAAAGTGAATAATTATTTAATAATAATGACAGTGAGAAAGTTCCACAAATGTAACTAAATTGCACCTTTTACGAAGACAAAATCTGTTTTGCTCTGTCTGTTTCCTACCATGTTGGCCATTACCTTAATTAAATGTCAGGGTGTAAAACCTCAACTACTTGGCGAATCTCTCTGAAAACAATTAAAACTCTTATTTTGCTGGTTGCAAGAGACTGTAGACTATTACACAATTTCGTGCTAACAGAATAATCGAAATTCATTATTAATATAGTAATTTTGTAACTTCTATTGCCTCTAAAATAATGTTTTAAAAGTTAAGCTTCTACTTCTTTTTATTTAAAAAGTATTAAATACCTACCTTTTAGTAACATTCATTATAATGCGGTGTTTTGTATGTCCTAAAAATGTAGTTTAATAGTTAATCTCGGATCTAGTCACTTCTTGATTCATTTTTAAAAATCTCAGAAAGTGTCTCGTAAGCTTTTCTATAACTCCTGTTATTTTTGATAGGTACCATTAATCTAATAATAGTTAATTAAAATATTATAAAGTGCTATTAATTTAGTAAGAGATGTTCGACTTAATGAAATTTACAAAATGCATGAAATCTTGGAGAAGATTTAGATCATCAGAGTTCTATTAACGTTGGTAGTAAAACTCTGACGAGCATTAAAACTTTGACGACTCGAGACTTATTGGATTTGTGGAAGAATAGATTAAATTTGAATTCTTTTCTACTTTGCGGTCAAATTGAAATTTCTGAGGAAATCGAAATCCACGATTGAATTAAGTTAGCTGTTACCGTGACTTAAGATTTCCTGGAAAAATTTTTTCCTTTAGATAAAAGGTTTCTAAGAAAACTTTGCACTTTGTGTTTTGAAAATAAAAGTTTTGCAGCCCCTTCTTTTACAACTTCTAAACTAATAATGTTTCTTGAGATTAACTAAGCCATAAATTTCAATTTTGCGTTTCGCTCACATAAAACAGTTACAAACTTGCACAATAAATATAGCAACAAGCCAATTACTGTTATAGAGATGACGATTCTGCATATTTTGTTATTTTTGATTCATACTTTGTGTCAGGCACAGAAACTAACAAATCTCTAATATCTAGACAGACTTACAATTTTAAAGATTTCTCATGAATATCAACAGTTTACCGAATTTTTCTTCAAAAGGAGATTCAATTGCGGGAACAAAAATTGCATAATATATGATTGTGTATCATATCTGATGTTGCGGAATGCGCCTCCGGTTGAATAAGAAAAGACTTCGCGAAGGAAAGGAGTAAGTGTCAAGGTAGAGGATAAATGTCGGCATAAAGGAGGTGGAAGCTTTGAAACTTCAGTAGGAAAAATAGCCGCGATTTGTCATTCTTTACGGCTGGATGGCACGAAGAAAGATCGCGACGATTCTCAAAAGAAATTAAAGCGTGAAGTTGACGGCTTCCTCAAGGGAAAGAAACGCATCTGTTAAAAAAAAAACTGTCCCGTAAACCTTTCGCTCTCTATTTTTTAGTATTTAAATAATTAATTACCTAAATAATAAATTAATACCGGTTGATGAAATTAACGATCTCTTTGAAACAAATGAATTGAATTAAATTTTTTTATAATTTTCAACCAGATAGTTATTCTTATTGAAAGGTTATGCATAATTAAAATAATTTCAAAAATTATAATTGGCTGATTCCAGAAAAAAATCGAAATTGATGTCCTTAATAATTTCTGTAAATCAGGATTGTCGATTATGAAAATTTTTTTTTTTTAATAATACTACTATACTAGATGTACAAATTTATGAAACAAATTTATTTCTTATATGATAAACAAACAAGTTATGTCCATGAGAGTACCCTGAAAATCATTCCCTCACTATGTCCCAACTGCTGAATTCAAAGAGAATTATTAACTCAAAACGTAAAATTTATTACTAATTGTTTTTTTATTTTATTTTTTATTTATATAAGATAGTATTGACTGGAACTACACGAGTTTATAATTTAAAAACAGTGAATGAAAATATTTTTAAATATACTTCAAAATTTGTTCTTGAAAAACTTATCATTCCCTCACCGCTTTGAAACAGTGTGATTGGAGTAAAATTTGAATGCCTACTAAGTACTGCTTTAAGTTTTTTGGAAGTTGGCAACATTGTTATTGAGAACCTATACTGCAGCGAACGTTTATAGGAAGGATATTTTGTTAAAACTAATTTATCAATGAGATTTTTAAAAAATACATTTCTTCACGTCATTTCCTTATGTTGATTTATAAATAGGTAAGAACTTTTTTCTTTACTAGTCATAATGTATTTGCATATATGTTTCCAGTATTTATATTCTATTGTTCATAGTGTATAGGGAAGTAAGGTTATGTTTCTGAGGTTATAGTCATTTTGTTTTGATTCGTCATTCCCTCATCATCATTCCCTCACTAAATTTTACCTTTATATTCCATTCAAAAATTCAAACTCAAAAAAGTTGGGGACCATCATAATATTTTAATCAAATAAGACATAAACTACGGCTTGAGAAAAAAATTCAATAATGAGTAAACAAAAATTGATTAACTCGGTAAAGCCATTTTCGACTTTTTTCTGGAACCAGCCAATTACGTTAAGAGAAAAACTAATTTTCGATGGCGCATGAAATTATTATTAATTCTTTACTAAGCGAAGCAAAACAAATCGCAAAGCCAAAAAAATTTTGCAAGGGGTGCTAAATGATATGTAGGTATGATCACGTATAAAGAGCTCCTCATTTCGGAGGTCCGAGATTAGAAAATCCAGGGAGACTAATTTGCAACGGTTCGTTTTTTAACTCTAATGGAATTTTGAAAAAAGTTAAGACCAAGATAGAATACTCGAGGTATAGTTAGTAAAATGAAAAGTTAAGTGAACACCTCTTGTTTAATTATTAAAAAAAAATATTTCTCTTGCGTGAAGTAATCAAAAAATTAAAGTTTTAAAGTCAGTCGTTTGACTGACTCTTGTGGTATAAATACTTCTATACAGGTTTCAAATCTGAACAAAAAAATATTTTAGTCCAAAAAATATCTAGAAAACTATCTACTCTCCATTTTTTTTGTTTCAGGTGCGATGCGTCGCTCACTCTAATCATAGCAAAGGTAAGTATAAAAAAATAAAACAAAATTTTCCTTTTTAGCGAAACAATCATCGCTGTCACGCGGTAAGTATAATTAGAATAACGAAAAATAATTAATTAACACTCTGTGTTTCTCACGAGGAGATTCCTAGCGACGAAACATCAATATTGTAGTAAGTATAATTAAACAACGAGAAATAATTAATTCTTACTTTCTGTTTTTCAGGAAAAGCAATCCAGGATCGGATTATCAATGTCGCAGTAAGTATAATTAAACAACATTACAGGCGGCGTAATCTATGATTGGATCACCGATGTCACGGTAAGTATAATTAGAATAACGAAAAATAATTAATTAGCACTATCTGTTTTTCAGAAGGAGCAACCTAGGATCGGATAATCGATGTCATGGTAAGTATAATCCAACAACAAAAAATAATTAATTCGCACTTTTCGTTACAAGCGGCGTAACCTAAGATTGGATCACCGATATCACGGTAAGTGTTATTAAATAATGAAAAAAAAAAATAATTCTCACTTTTCGGAACAGGCGGCGTAATCTATGATTGGATCACCGATGTTACGGTAAGTACAATTAGAATAACGAAAAATAATTAATAAGCACTTTTCATAACGCAGTCTTAAAAATGGCGTGATTCGGTTCTCTGTAGATAACCAGAAAGTTGCAGATTTAAGAACGATTCACTATGTGACGTCAGAGTGCAAACAAGTACAGTCCAAATTGCATGTCTCCCACTTTTCTACTTTTCTTGCACGCACTGTTTGACCAACAGAACAGAGTCGATGTCTTTAGCGTGAGTAGTACAGCTTCAAAATCTAACCTGACCGTATCACTAGCGCGGCGTGTTGACAAGTAAAAAAGTGTGAGTCATTCAATTTGGATTGTATTTGTGTACACTCTGACGTGACATAGTGAAACGTTCTTAATTATGCAACTTTCTGGTTATCTATACAGAGAACCGAATCACGCCTTTTATGACTTTGTTATGAAAAGTATCGTTCGTAACTGCGTGAACAAAGCAGTCGTTTTGAAACTCGCGCAATTTTTGCAACTCGTTTCACTCGTTGCAAAAACATTACTCTCGTTTCAGAAACGACTGCTTGTCACTCATGTTACGAAATATACTATTCTGTTTCTTAGCAGGAGCAGCCAACGGTCGGATCATTATTATCGCGGTAAGTATAATAAAAATAAGTAATTAATTCTCACTTTCTGTTTTTTAGGAGAAGTGACCTAGGATGAGATTATCGATGTTATAGTAAGTATAATTAAACAAAGAAAAATAATTAATTCTCACTTTTCGTTACAGGCGGCGTACCCTAGAATCGTATCATCGATGTCGCGGTAAGTGTTATTAAATAATGTAAAATAATTATTTCTCACTTTTAGTTAAAAGGCGGCATAACCTAGGATTGGATCACCGACGTCAAGGTTAGTACAATTAGAATAACGAGAAATATTTAATAAGCACTCTCTGTTTTTAAAAAGGAGCCACCTAGGGGCGGATCATCAATGTCGTTTGAAGTATAATAAAAAAAAATTAATTATCACTTTCTGTTTTTCAGGATTAGGGACCTAGGATCGGTTTATTGATCTGCGCAAGTCTTTGAAAAGTTGTTTGATTGGTCGAAAGGAGCGGGGTGGTTTGAAATCGTTTTATTAAAAGAATTTCAAACCACCCCGCTCATTTCGACCAATCAAACAACTTTCCTAAGACTTGCGTAGATGCGTTTGTAGAGGGTCCATGGCATCTCTGCTGTGAAGACACTTTCCTAGCGAACGTGGAAATCGACGCGATTCGAGGAGGCGCGATCGGAACACCGAGCTCGAGCCAATGGGAAATTTCGCAGCGCTAGCCCCGCCCACCGAGCAGTCTATATAAGCAGGGCGTCGCAAATTCGGTTCATTATTCGGCAAGCGGTGTTACCGCACGGAGCTCTCTCTAGCTGGGTGGTTATACCTCTAGCTGGAAATCTCTTCGACTCGACCTTGCCTCGACTTCTCAACGGCTCGCTACCTAGCGGGCATTGGGACGACGCTTGGACACTGGTCCAAGTAAACGACGTTCGCTCCTTCCTGAGCAATATCTTCCAGTTTTGATGGATCAAAACTATTCTGCAGCTATTGTCGAGCTGTAAATCAACGGCCGAGTTGGACTCTTGGCAAAGACTCGCAAACCGAAGACGGGACTCAGGGCGAGCCTACATTTTAATAAAATATTTTCCGCTATATTTAGGTAACTTCGTAAAGTTGAACTCCGAGGTTTTTGCAAAGAGTCTTAATTTAGAGCAAGGCAGTTGGTGGTACCGCTGCAGCGGAGCAAGTGTTGCCGCTCTGTCGTATTGGTGGCTTCTCCACCCGCGTTTACAAAATATTTCTTTTTTTAATATTTAATCACGTTTATTATTTATTTTTATCGTCTCTTTTCTCGTGATAAATCGCTGTTTTCGCCCTTCAATCGCTTTATAAAGAAGTCCATCGCGAGTTATTTTATTTCTTTTCTGAAAACACAAATTTACCCATTTTTAAGGTGAACTTATCACCTCTCGCGTCTAGAAGTTATACGCGCACAAGAGAAGAACTCTTTAGATTTCTCATTGCGTAAACTCGAATACATTTGTAATTTTTGTGAATTTAAGCCATCAATAACGAAATTATTCCACGTTTTATTAAATTAATTTCCATTTTTCTAAGCTTGTAATTTTTTTTAAAAAACATCCTGACAATAAATGTAAGATTTTACCATAACTTCTAAATGTGTAATTATTTTGTATCGAGCGAACTCCTAACTCAATGAACCCTGTTTCCGGCGAGCAAAATTCGGTAAATTCGTAGAAGAGAAAAGTAAATTTTCTATTCTCGTTACAGACCTAGGATCGGATGATCGATGTCAGGGTAAGGGTTATTGAATAATGAAAAATAATTAATTCTCACTTTTAGTTACAGGCGGCATAACCTAGGATTGGATCACCGCACCGATGCGATGTAACGGTAAGTACATTTAGAATAACGAGAAATAATTAATTAGCACTCTCTGTTTTTCAGAAGGAGCAACCTAGGGCCGGATCATCAATGTCGCGTTAAGTATAATAAAAAAATAATTAATTCTCACTTTCCGTTTTTCAGGAGGAGCGACCTAGGATCGAATTATCGATGTCGCGGTAAGTATAAATCAACAACGAAAAATAATTAATTCTCACTTTTCGTTACAGGCGGCGTATCCTAGGATTAGATGGTGTAAATTTATCCGTATGTAATACTCTCAGCAGCTCGTCACCGCAAAACGAGAGAAATGATCAGCAGTAGGACTACGTGCACTTAAAAAAATTACTAGAAGGGTCCTTCATCAGTTGATATAACGTACACTGAAGAATTTAGTAATGTAAGGAAAGATGGTTTTGTCGAAGTTTGGACAACGTGCCCGACTAGACAATCGAATACTTACACTGTTGCTTGGAGGCTGACTGAAACCCTTTAATTATTATGAATACGAAAATCAATAAATAGATATAAGTGTTCCTTCACATATATTTTTTGGCTCTTGATCAGAGATTTGTTTTGTAATTAATCACGTCTTTTGAGGTGTGCAAAATACCAAATTACAATTCTTTCGAATTGGTACATTGTACATGTATGCTTTATATGTTAGGCATCCTCATTCGCAATTTGGGTTTCAGATTATAAGGTAGCTTAGCGACTTAGTATAGTTTTCGTAATTTCAACAAGAATGTTCAGCTCAGTTCGTTAGTAATGTCGTTGCCAACTTTGCGGTGAGTTCTCATATAAATTGTTGTTAATCATCGAAGTCGGTTTAGTCAAACTGTCTCAACTAGTAATTCAAAATGTAAATTCCCGTTTATGTGTAACTTGAATCTGGTTGATGGTTTTGCAATAAATGTTGTTTAAGTGTTAATTTATGTAAATTCAATGACTTAATCGTAAATTGGACTTGTATCTTATCAATCTCTCTCCGTGGTCTAGAAATTAGAATTAAAAATAGTTTGCTATGAGCTTAATAAATTTTGATTTAGTTATTGATCCGTTTAATTAAATGGTAAATTAATTTTAATTTTATATAATTAATTTGAGGTTATGTTCCCAGAAACCACTTAAAGTTGTTAAAAATTCGTGTTAAAGTGCTATTACCTTTCTTTAACCTATTTAATTTAATAGAATATATTTTTCTTTATGCTTCGAGATAAAGATTACACGTAAAATATCGTTAATATTAACAGGACTTGCAAGAATTGGTTAACTTACGAAAACGTGCCCGAGAATCTCTATAGAGTTACTTCTTGAAATGAATTTTTCCATTCAGTTTGTATCGAATAAATTGCTTTCTTAAACAGATATGACTTTTAAATTTGCACCACATCAAAATTATTTAGCATTTTTTTCTACAAGCAAGTTTAGAAATTTGCAGAAAGAATGTTTTGGAAAAAAAAGGATAAGAATTATGTTTACTAAATGAGAAATTTACACGGCGCAGAATCCTAAAATTAGGAAAAGATGTATCATAATGTTATAAAATAATAAAGGGATAATGTACGAGATTTAAACAATCCAATTGTTTATAATTATTAAGCCTGTTGATTGTCAGCTTACAAATCGAAATATTTACATGAATTAAATTCCACATTCAATAGATTTGAAATTATTGTGGGTTCCATTATTGTGATAATAAATTTAATTTTAATCCCCGAATCGAGAGCATGGAAGTTACTTGACACTATATTTACACTACTATGTATCTACAAACATTGTCAGAAATATATTTTAAAAAACATTCGTAAATGTACGCCTTTACAGCTTGACCATTAAAACAATTTTTTTTTAAATAGGAAAGAATAATGTTTGACAGGAAGGATAAGAATACACAAAAAATAAATTTAGAACTAAAAGCATAGAAGACTCCTCGTTGAAAACGCTTGAATATAAGAACCAACTGTTTATTAAAATTTAACTTTGAATATTCACTTTTTTTATCATAACTTACAAGCTGCAAATGTATTTTATGTCAATTTCTTATCAAGTAAAATTTAGATTATCGTTCTTTGAAGTAGAATCACGCAGTAAACAGAATTTCGTACCAAAAACTTGTAAGGTCCAAAGTTTTTATGACTTAGACTTTATTTTGAATAATTTTGTTAAAACGCTTAACTTTTAATGGAACGGGAATAAAAGAGAATTTTAAATCAGTCTTTAGAGAAGTGTAAGGACATGTTGATGTTGTTGAAGGAAAGTTATGTCAAGAAGTGGAGATTTGCTGTTTCCACGAATACTCCTTATACCCCAACATACATAAGTAACATGCGACGCCTTAACAGGTTACAAGACTGCAGACTAAGGCTTCATTTGCATTTATTTCTCCAAGGAACAATGCCTCGTACTGCTGCCACACGTTTCACCTTAAACACTGACAGTCATACCGCAACTGACAAGGCACCGAATTATTCGTAAAAGTTTGTGGAGTCATAAGTTTCGAGCATTGAATGTTTCGAGCAAAGTGCATAAACGTGGAACAAGTAACACAGAAACAAACTTTTAGGCCACTAAAGGACCTCAACAAAATTTACATTATTCATTTGCTTCGAAAATGTGAAGAATTGGTATTTTATTAGGAGACTATTAAGTCGATAGTGTCCCACAACAAAAAATTATCAAACGGTCTGAGAAAAACTTTTATTAATTTTTTAGTAGGTGTTAGCAGATATACCATGTACGGGCATGACTCACATTTATTTCAATTTAATTTGAGTAGATTAGAGAGAATTACCTAGATATATATAAAATGTTTTAAATGTATGACGACTATATTTAGTTAACAGGGAATATTCATTTAAAGAAATAACGCAAACGTTGTAGTAAATTAATTACTTTTTGAAATAGATTACATAGTTTGAAGTTGGTTACACATGATGAAGAGAAAAGTACATACACCACTTTTCATTAATTATTATGCATGCACAAAATATAGACATTAAGTGCAAATTCTGACTATACTCGGACTACTTAACAATATTAAAAATGTTGTTTAAACAGACTTCTGGGCATAAATTCTCTTTAGCGACAAAGCTATGCTAGCACTTTTCGCTATTTAGCACTATGAGGCTTTCTTTCACATTATGTTTATTGTTTAAAATCTAAATAAATCTCAAATTTAAATTTTAATCAAAACAATTAAACAATACAAAAGCAAAACCCTAGCGCCAAGTTATTTAAATAAGAATTAACTAACCAAAATAAAAACAACAAAACAATAGACTAATGAAACTAATCAAATTACTGTATTTTTTAAACAAAATTTAAACGACTAACCAGTTTTTCGGAGAGTGGGGGATAAGGAGCAGCACAAACTAAAATTTAAATTTTATACTATAAAAGATCATTTTTATTAAATGATCAAAAGATTACAAGAAAAAAATGGTCAGCTGCGTGGCATGGCCATTTACATAAGACTAGCACTGAACACTGACTCTATTTTTAACAAAATAGTTGGAAAAACGACTCCATCAAATAAAATAAAAAAGTTAATAATGGAGCTCACCTGATTGGGCCATTGTGAAAAACTTTTAGGTTAAACTTTGTTGGATACATTTTAATTTAAGAAAAAACGAAAATAGCGATAAATCTTTAGATTAAACTTTCGTTTCATTAAATTTACTTTAAGAAAAAAAGCATAAAGTGAAAAACGTTTAAGTTAAACTTTGTTTGATTAAATGTAATTTAGGAAGAAAATAATATAGTAAAAAACTGTTTTCAGTTTTAAACAATCAATAGGATATAACATTTTATTAAATTTTCCCAAATTTGAAGAATTTTCAAAACTTACTCACTCACATTCTTACAAAATAGAATTTTAAAATAATACTGTTTAAAATGTTTAAAGTTATAAGGAGGGTTCTTGCGGGATTTGAATGGGTGGTTTATGGCTTTCTGTAATCATTGTTAAACTATGCTTAATCTGTCATAAAATCTTTAATAGAGTATGAAGTTCCTAATGAGCTGGGGTTTTCCCTGTTCTGGGGCCATGCCATCCCTTCTTCTCTTTTTACAGGATGGAACTCGGATCATTGATGGAAGTTCTCCCACCCTTTTGGTCGGTCATCGAGGGCCTGATGTGATGAAGCAGCTCAGTTTCGTTTTGACTTTATTAAGTCCATATTGGGCGCGTTTTCTCGTGCATCTTTCGACGAATTGTTTACTGTTTTTCTATTGTGTTCATGACAGGTTTACAAATGTGCCGTATTGTATAATTGTAATAATAATAAACTTTATTACGTGAAACTAAAAGTGCTGTGACATTTTGTGGAATCCCACCAAACAGTTTTCTAACAAATACAATAAGATATATCGGTAACATCAATCACAGCGTTTCGTCAAAAGAATAATCTCCAGATGAAATCTCCAGATAAGATCTCCAGATGGAAACTTTTTTTTCTTTTTCTGTGGCTGGGATGTGGCCAATTCAAGCTGACCCTGAACTGGCAAATTATTGCAGTTAATTTCGACTACATGACCCTCTTCAGTTCCCCACTAAAGTATCAATGGGTTTTCCCTGTAATTTTGAAACTACCAATCACATTCGTCTTCAGTCTTTCTAAGATCTGTTTCAAGCTCTACCTTTTTAATCTCCAAAAAAAACCTTAAACTGGTATGTATAAAATTCTCCAAAGGTTTGTTTTCCTTATAATGACATACTTTTTTCCAAACTATCGCAAATTTCAAGAGAGTATTCCTTAATTTCGATTCCACTTGTAAATAAAGATTTACAGTGCATTGTAAGATTTGGAAAATATATTAATAATAAATGGAATTGTACGAACATTGTATACAAAGTGGATTGCAAAGATTGTTCCGCAACACATCTGTTTTTTATCGTCATCGTAACACCTCGTGTCATGATTTTGATGGATGAATGCGCAAATTTTAAATCGAGAATCTAATTGGAGAAAAAGAAGGGTTTCAGAAATGATTCATATTATTTCAAATTCTAATACACTTGGCAAAAAAAAAAGATGTTTTTTCTCTAAATTTAAGATCTTTTTTCCTTTACTAAATCGTCTAAACTCTTGATCAAGAAAAAATGTTTGTTTGAAACCTTCTGTTTGTTGTGTTTACGTCCAGGTTCATTGACTTTACTTTACTTGTATCTGTATTAACTATTCACCTTTTGCTCCAAATCTAAAGCCAATTTTCATTAGTTACTTTTCGTCGACTAACGATGGTTGTCTTTGAGACATTTGACGAATTTAAATATTTTAATGAAACAAAATTTTTAATTTTAACGAATTTTTCGACTTAAAGTGACCGGAATTGTTTGTTGTGTCTGTTATTTTTTTTTTTCATTTTAATAATATTAAAAGGATATCGTTGACAAAACGTTATTTATTAGGGTTACGTTGATTTTTATTTTTCTCGTAAAAAATTACACCTGAATTTCCTTAAAAATGTAATGCATATTTATATTATCTACTTTATTGACAATTAATTTAATTTAAAATTTTTCAATTTTTACTTGTTAAATAGTAAAAAGCGATGCCATAGCGTTGACGCTAAAGAGAATTCGTGCCCTGGTATGTTCCTGCATTGGTCAATTTCTGTTTCAATATTAAGGGTTCCATAATCATGTTAAAATTAGCGTTGAAATACGAAAACAGCTTAAAAATATTAAAAATGCAAATAAATACTGGTTGAAAGTAGTGGGACGTGAATTGAATTAAATCTTGTTTAATCTTCATATGCATTTAGTCAACATTGGCTGGTATTCTGCATTAATCAGGTTGTCGATTCCCAGCGCTACAATCAAAATGGAATATTTCATTTGAGAGTGGTCAAAGAGCAGTGAATGGAATCACAATCCTGCGATTTGAGGCCTCTATTTTAGTCATATTATTGTAGATTTGCATTTTACACAGCAGAATAAAACTATTATACTATCCTTTGTTACATTAAACCAGTTGAATGCTATTGATAATAACTGTATTTCGTTTATTATGCAAATTGTAAATAAAGAAGTTTATTCACGCTAATATATTATCATGCCTACATCATTTTCAATTTTTGTCATATTCTGTGTACAATAAAACGATTAAACAGTACTTCTACCCAGTAAAATATTGTCTATTAGCGTCAATCCCACTTTTAATTTTTATACCTAAAGTGACCATTCATGACCGATTATCAATTTTTCACATTCAGTTAAAAACAAGAGCTTTTGTTGAAAGGAACATGAATCGAATTTCTTAAAGAAATCACACATTAAAAAATTATATTGAAATTCCAGATAAATAATTATTAAGAAATAGTTTGTCAAAACTTCTCTGAGAGATTGATTAATAAACGCATACGAAATCTTATTATTGAAAGAAAATAACTCAATACAGAAAAATGCAACTCAAGTAATTAAGAAATAAAACAAAGCTTTCGACAATTGGCAAGGTACATCTTCCGCTGAACAGACTAATTACTAAAGATTTGTGAAATATAACACAAATAAACATCTGAATATGTTGAAGTTACAGCAATTGAATAAGAAATAAACTAACAAAAATGATTTATTAACGATGCATAGTGGTCTGAAAGACTAAAAATAGCGCCAAAATTCAAGATCATCAAATAAATACATAAAATGAATTATCATTTTTTATATAAGTTCTAGTAGTTATAATTGATGTTTTTTTTTCTTTTTGATTAAAATAAAAGACTTAAAAAAATCCGAAAGTTAAAAATTGATTCAGAAGATATCGGCTGTGCATTTATAAAAAATGCTTATTTATTTATATATTTTTTATTGGATTTTAATGTTTTACTGATGTAATAAATCTTTTTAAAACCACTTAATGTATATTCAAGTACTAAAATTAGTTTCAGTTTATAATTAAAATGCATTTAAGGTTAATATTTCTTATTAAATTCGCAGTGATCATGACGAAGTTTAAAGAATAGGAAATCATTGATTTACATTTTAGTAATTACGAGTATGAAAACGAGATATATAATATATTGAATTCGTAATAGCTTTTATTCTGGAAAAATTAAATTTAAAAATTAATTCTGCAGAAGACGAAATGTTAACAAAATTACGAATTTCTCTAAGAATTATTAGATCTATGCGAAATCAAAAATGAAATAGCATACATAGAATGAAAAATAAATTAGAGAAAAAATATGCAGATTGGTTTTTCAAGATTTTTTTTTAGAATTCCTTTCGAAATTCTGGATTTTTGTACTGATATTGAAAAATCTTTTTAGCTACTGAACAGAAAACAAATTCAGGAGCTAGTCGTCCATCTCTTCCATTCAAGGACTTATCCAAAAGGTCAAAAATGCGAAATGTAGCAAAAATTTCTTAAAACGCATGAATATGTTCTAAAACTCATTAGTTCGAACTTTTAATTGACAGAATTTCATTAAACAGAACTTTCATGAAGTCGAATGTTTATTTTATAGATTTTTTTTCAATCAAATGTGAATTAATCCGAATTTTTATGAAGTAGAATTTTCAAGTCATCGAACTCATATTTAACAAATCTCATTTTATAGAATTTTTGTTTGACAGAATGGCAACTTAGCCGAATTTTTAAGTGACAGAATGTCCATTTGATCGAATTTTCATTTGTCTGAATTTCGATTTATAGGAAGTAATACTTCATAGAAATCTTAAAACGCCCAATTTTCAATTGTCCGAAAAGGCAAATGTCCGATATACATCTGTCAGAAAGACTTTAGCGGAAAATTGAAAATTAACCAATCAAAATTTATCAACAACATTGTGATTGGTCAATTTTCAAATTCGCGACCAAATCTTTTTGGCAAATGTTTATTCGGACATTTGCTATTTCGGACAAATAAAAATTCGTCGTTTTAAGGATTCTATGAAGTATTACCTCGTGTCAATCGAAATTAGGATAAATGAAAATTCGGCCAAATGAACATTCTGTCACTTAAAAAATCTGCTAAATTAACATTTTGTTAAACAGAAATTCTACGAAGTGAGTTATATTTTAAATATGAGTTCGGTGACTTAGAACTTCTACTTAATAGAAATTCGGGCTAAATCACATTCGATTGGAATCAAATTCTATAAAATAAACATTCGACTTTATGAAAGGTCTGTTTAATGAAATTCTGTCAATTAAAAGTTCGAACTTCTAATTATTAGAACTTATTTATGGGTATACAATTTCTTTGCAATACCTCTGGATACAAAGTTTAATGAAAATTAATAATTTTTAAAATTTTGTGATCGCCATATTGGATCCGACATTTTGAAACTTTGATATCTGACTTCAGATTCATAATCAGCGACACAAAAAACCTCTGAATACACAGTTCCATAAAAATTTATTAAATTATTTAATTTTCTGTTCGCCACATTGGATCCGCCAATTTGAAATTTTTGATTTCCGACTTTAGATTCATAATCAGCGACCCAGAAAATATGCTTTACCAATTTTTATGAAAATTCAATAATTTTTTAAATTTTATATTCGTCACATTGGATCCACCATATTAAATTTTTTAAATCTGACTTCAGATTTATAATCATCTACTCAAAAATCCTCTGAATACACGGTTCCATTAAAATTCATTAAATTTTTTAATTTGGTGTTCGACATATTGAATCCACCATATTAAATTTTTGATATCTAACATCAGATTCATATTCAGTGACCCAAAAAACATCTGGTTACCAAGTTCAATGAAAAGTCATTAATTTTTTAAATTTTGTGTTTGCCATATTGGATCTACCATATTGGATTTTTGAAATCTGACTTCAGATTCATAATTAGCGACCCAAAAAACCTCTGGAGGCCAAGTTTCATGAAAATTCATTAATTTTGTGATCGTTTAGATTTTCGATTTTCCAAAAATATTCTAAATCGACTTATTTTCATCTAAAAAGTATAAATTTTCATTCCTAAGCAATCTGGACATTTGTCCAGATGTATGTGTGTGTGTGTGTGTGTGTGTATAGAGTTTTTTGTGCACAGGATATCTTGAGAACGCTTAAACGGATTCCAATTAAATTTGGATGACTTATTAAACTCATGAATATCTAAATTTGGACACAGGGATTTTTGAAAATACCCAAACAAATTTTTTTGAGCACCTTTTTTCATAAAAAAAAAATCGTTTTTTACCAAAAAATTTTTTCATGCTAAAAATACACCTTAAAGAATACAAACTAGATGAGAATTATGTCCATTGTATGGACATTTCGCTTCCAAGTAAGCAAAATAATTTGCTTCCTCATAGAGGAAGCAAGAAATTAATAATATATAAGTTACTTGGGGAAGTTGATAAAAAAACAATTTTAAATTAAAAAAAATGTAAAAATATGAAATATTTCATGAATTCTTGATCAATTATGAAAGTTATATAGGTCAATCGAATCCTTTTGAGATAAGGAATATGATTTTTGTATTCCTTAAGTTGTATTTTTAGCATGAAAAAATTTTTTGGCAAAAAACGATTTTTTTCGATGTAAAAAGGTGCTCAAAAAAATTTGGTTGGGTATTTTCAAAAATCTCTGTGTCTAAATTTAGATATTCGTGAGTTTAATAAGTCATCCAAATTTTATTGGAATCCGTTTAAGCGTTTTCAAGCTATCCTGTACACAAAAAACGCTATACACACACACATACATACACACACACACACATACATCTGGACATTTGCTTTGGAATGAAAATTTACGCTTTTTAGATTAAAATGAGTCGATTTAGACTATTTTTGGAAAATCGAAAATCTTAACGATCACAAAGCTTCCTCTATGAGAAAGCAAAATCATATTCCTTATCTCAAAACGAATCGATTGGCCTATATAACTTTTTTAATTGATCAAGAATTCGTAAAATAATTCATATTTTGACATTTTTTTGCATTAAAATTTTTTTTTAAACAACTTTCCCAATTAATTTATATATTATTAATTTCTTGCTTCCTCTATGAGGAAGCAAATTATTTTGCTTACTTGGAAGCGAAATTTCCGTGAAATGGACATAATTCTCATCTAGGTTTAATTTTTGTGTTCGCCATATTGGTTCCACCATATTAAATTTTTTGATATCTGACTTCAGATTCATAATCAGCGACCCAAAAAACATCTGGTTACCAAGTTCAATGAAAATTCTTTAATTTTTTGAATTTTGTGTTCGCCATATTAGATCCGCCATTTTGAAACTTAGATATCTGACTTCAGATTCATAGTCAGCGACCTAAAAAATTTCTGAATACGCAGTTCCATGAAAATCTATTAATTTTTTAATTTTGTGTTTGACACATTTGATCCACCATATTGAATTTTTGAAATCTGACTTAATCATTTCAAAATATTTACCCTGTACCTATCAGAGCGTACTGAGTTTCTCATTTAATTAAGATTCTTAATATAAATTTATTGAAAGAGTGATGACAATTTTGTTTTAAAAGAGCAACAAAAACTTAAGCTCGTTTGGTATTAAATGTTACAGTAAATTTATTCTAGTTTAATTATTGATCCTTTATTATTTAAACATTGAAAATAATATGATGATCGGAACGTAAATAAATTAAAATAACAAATATAAATTGCAGTAATCAAATATAAAATTGGAGAGTTCAGTATTCTATATTTATTTGTATGTTGAATGCCGGAATCAACTTGCACATTCCAATCAAATTGACGTAAATAAACGCCAAAAATCTTTTATAAACAGAGAACAATAACTATAATTAAATGGTTTTTTCTTTATTGTTCTGTAAAATAAATAAAGTGATTAATACTTAATTCCAGATTCTCATTCAGGCTGATTATCATGGGCATTTGTGGCTGGAAGGAAATTAATACGATTAAAGAATAAAAACAAGGGTTAAGACGCATTGAAGAAAGTAAGTGTGAAATAAAATTCTACAGAAGAGATAAGAGGATTTGACTCACTAGGTATCCAGATGTAAAAGAATGGTTAAGTAGAATGGAAAACTGGAGAATTTAAATAGATTAAAAAAAGAGAGTAAATGCAATAGAGTTTTGAAAAGGTGTAGGAATGAATCCAAGTACTGGGAAGATGAACATAAGAGAAAATGTAGAGTGTGTGGTCATGAGTAAGAGGATTTGGTGCACGTATTGAATCGATCTACTGACGAAGACAGATAGGGGACCGTATAGGTTATATCTTCAAGTCTGTAAAACGAAAAATAAAAATTATTATAATATATAGTTATTACCTGTACTAAATTTTAAGGCTGCTCTACTTTTTTTGTACATTAAAACTTATTACAGTTGTGAATTTCATTATTTTTATTTCATTGAAAATTACATTTTGAGCAAGTATAATAATTATTGAAAAGCAATCAAAAATGTTTTCAAACAAACAAATAAATATTTTAAATTAGTTTCGTTTATGCAATGGATATTATAAATGTTTTACGTCAATTTCAGATTTTTTAGACGATCATCTATTTAAAGAAAATGTGCTTAGAATATTGAGATATCTTCTTCACAAGATTTGACGCTTTATTGACTTTCTAACACACCCTCTGTTTGAAGTATCAACCCCTGAAGCTAGAAATAAGTTTCAATCAGTATTCTGCTGTTTTTAATCTTTCTGCGATCAATAAAGGTTTGTAACGTCAAAAAGTGCGAACAATAAAAAATCTTTAGAACGTTCGGCTACCCACTTAGGAATAAGTACAGACAAAGCTGAATTTTTTTAAATTTTACTTTTTTTTACATTTTTCCTTTTTTTTGTATTTTCAAAAGTTTTGCTTTTGCATTTTAGTCAACTATGCAGAGACATATTTGTCGAACAAGCATTAATGTACAAGAGAATTTATAGCTTCAATCTGTCGGGTCCACTATTCGAAGACAATTTGGATTTTATTTTTCACAAATTCGAGCAGGTTACAATAGATTCCCTGTGAAAATGTACATACAAGCAGAAATACGCTGCAACCGATCGTAATTTTACTGAATGATAAAACCAGCTTTAGTGTTCAAACTACTAGGTACAGTTTGCAATTTATGACTGATACTGGATCTCTGCACATAACCTGAACTCTTTTTTGTATTTCAGAATTAGGTTTATAAATATAGCATTGAAATTAATATTTTTGTATTATTATTGTTCGAGTTTTTAGAAGTCCTTGAAGATGAAACAAAGTGCATTTTCACTTAGAACAATTTTTATTTCTACTCAATCGTGTACCCCAAGAAGAACTTATTTTGTATGACTTTAAAAATTTTAAATCAGTACTAAAAATTAAATTTGATTAATTTAATTAGAAAAACACAATTATAATCACTTTCAAATTGACGTAAATGAATCATATATAAATACGAACCTTTAAATTCAGAGTAAGCAAACAATTCTAAATCAGTAATTATAGAAAATAAATAAAATTGAATAGTATGTGACGTTGCAATAATATTTTGGTAAAATTTTGTAAATCACAAAGTTCAGTTTAAATTGAGTTTTGTTGCACTTAATGTTCACTCAATTTGAAAACGTTAAGTGAAGAGAAACCACTCCACGACTAGTCGAGAATTACTTTATTGTTACGATATTTTACAGGTTAAGAATTTTTGTTTGAATTTTTGTGTATTAAATTTAAAACTCGTAGCTGAGGATCGTGGGACATCGACGGTTTTCAAACTTATCTCAAAACCTACTAAAAAACACTATCGTTAACGTTGTTCCACAGCAAAAGTTTAAGAAGATATTGGGGGTTGCCCCAACGTTTTTTCTCCTAAGTACGGTCCTGACTTCCTGAAACATAAGGCACAGTGTGAAGATAGCTGCATATGATCATCTCTACCCAGGGCCGCCGAGAGAAAATCCGGGCCCGGGACCAAATTTTTGCGGGCCCATATACATTTTTTGCAACAAATTTTTGAAACAATTTTAAGTAGGTATTAAATAATAATGATAACAACTGACAATTAAATAATAATTATTATTTTTATTCTATTTTTCATATAAATAAATGCGAGTGAACTAACTATATGAATTAAATAAAAATAAATTTTAGTTTTTTTTCATTTATATTGAGTTAAAAAAGTCCTTTTCGTGCTATTTTGGAAATAATGGTACCTATAAAAGCTCCGTAATCCAATTTTCTTGCTAATTGTGGTTCTACGCAAAGAATACCCAAATTGACACACAGCACCGGAAATTCCCTGAATTTTCCCTGAATATTTGTAGATATTTCCCGAATATTCGAACCTAATATGCAGAGAAGGTTCCTGTATTCCTAATTTTCAGAAAATTTCTGCGTCTAATATTCCTAGAATATTCAGAGAAAGTTAAAAAAAAAATTCCAAAATTTTTTTTTAATCTGGTAATTCATCAAAGTTATAAGTTATATTTGACAACTGTAGAATTCTAGAAAATTAAAACTACTGTGCATCCG
Organism: Ganaspis brasiliensis; assembly: GCA_037103525.1. NCBI lineage: Eukaryota > Metazoa > Arthropoda > Insecta > Hymenoptera > Figitidae > Ganaspis > Ganaspis brasiliensis. The sequence continues at coordinate 3,274,060 of JAZKLR010000254.1, read as the reverse complement.
TAAATGTCATAGAAACCAAGTTCGAACAGTGAGCATCATGAACAGTGAATACTATGAATATTGAAGGAATATTAGATTGCGGAATTTCCTTGAAAATTAGAAATGGGTCATAATTCCTGAAGTGGCCCCCTAATTTTTGTTCAGTCAAGGGATTTTTTTCATTCATATATGTTTTGATAGTCCATGATGATACTAGAAAAACCTATAAAGCGTTTTTCCAAATTTGAATATTTTCCAAAGTTATAAACGATCAAATAATGTAATTTATTTAAATAAATTAAGTTTTTAGTTTTTAAGGTTACAAATAAACAATGTTCTCCATCGATTTTACCATTTTTCTTTAATCAATCTTGTAGAGAAAACTTTTAACACTTTATTTCAATAATAAAAAAGTGGGATATTCTGTTACCTTAGTAATAACAATAATTTCGTTCTTGTCAAATTTTAATAAAATAACAGAAATTTAAAATAAAACAAATGAATTTGCTCCTGCTACGTGTTTTTACAAAGTTCGCGTTGTCAAAATTAGTTGAGAATTTTTTCAAACATAAGCGTACTGTTACAATTCAGTTGTTTTGTTTTAAGTTTCTTTTATTTTATTAAAATTTGACAAGAACGAAATTATTGTTATTACTAAAGTAACAGAATATCCCACTTTTTTATTATTGAAATAAAATGTTAAAAGTTTTCTTTACAAGATTGATTAAAGAAAAATGGTAAAATCGATGGTGAACATTGTTTATTTGTAACCTCAAAAACTAAAACCTTAATTTATTTAAATAAATTACATTATTTATTTTAATTTTGACCGTTTATCTCAAGTACGATTCCTTATTAGTCTCTCTTCCAAAATTTATCAAAATCGGTACATCCAAACGCGAGAAAATGGTTATTTTCTAAAACTATGCAAAAAACTTTGATCGTTTATAACTGGAAAATATTTAAATTTGGAAAAACGCTTTATAAGTTTTTCTAGTATCATCATGAACTATCAAAACATATATGAATGAAAAAATCCCTTGACTCAACAAAAATTAGGGGGACACTTCAGGAATTCTGACCCATAAGTGAATTTTCACTTATTCAAATTTAGAGAGCGCTCATTTTAATCGTCATAGATCAGACTTTAATTACCTATTATAAATCGGGTCTTAAAGAATTTTATTTTAGCGCAATCAATAATAGAATCTAGCCTTTATTCGAAATTTTTCTATCACTAGCATCCCACCAGAAACCTTGTTATATTATGACCAACCTGAGAATTTTCCATACAGGTTATTTATAAGATTAATAAGGAAATAATTTTTTCATGCCTTCGATATCCGGGCCCCCCTCAGTAGCCCGGGCCGGGGTAAATAGTCCCCTTTACCCCCCCCCCCCTCTCGACAGGCCTGCGTCTCTACCCCTCACATAATTGTTTATGAAATGTGTCAAAAAGTCCCATTCGTACTTCTCATCCTAAATTGACATCCATTAATGAAATCGTTGCGGGTTTGATGTGTTAATTTTTTTAGTGCCGTACAATTGTTAGGACAAGGCCATTTTTTCCAATTTGTGTACTGTTTGTGCACAAATAATTAGTGAATTATAAATACGAGTGAAGACCGTAATTAGGAAAAAACGTTGGTTATTGAATGTATTCGATCAAGAAGTTTAAGCGTATTATTACCGAGATGACCACTTCCTGTCTTCTAGAATTTGGATAAGTTTATCTGTCTTTTGTTGTTCGCTAACTCAGAACCCTGTTTTGTCGGCAATTTCTGCAACAAACATTTTTAAACTATTGGTTACGAATTTTTGAGATACAAAGAACAAGACCCCTACTAGTTAAGGGTGAGTTCCTAATTGGTATCTGTTTCTTATTGGTTTAGAAATTTTCTGTTTAGATGAACGTAATTTTATGAGGACAAATGATGCAGTTGTTGTTCGAAGCAGAGAAGGAAGTGATGAAGGTTTGAAGTTTACCGGCTCGAATACTACGATCAACTATCAGACGACTCAAGCAATCAGTATATTCGTCTAGTTCAGTCTGGACTCATTGCGTTTAAGGTAAAATGTGGATAGTGGGAAGCGGAACCAGCAACGTTTGGAGGAAAGAAGAAACCGGCATTCGGACTCTGTCTTCTGCTGGAAACATGTGTTTTTATAATTTGTCGCCGAATATTCACGATTTGTTAGCAGAGTCCGGTCATAGTTTAAAGTTTAGTTTAATGATCATTCAATAGCATAATTGTTCTGATAGAGCTCAAATTTTGTTTTATCTGGGTAAGTCGCGCTTCAGCAAATTCTTAATCGTCGGATCGATTTTGAGGTTAGCTTCGACACGTGTTCGGGTAATTGATTTAATGATGACCAATTTAATTTATTGGACCAAATCCGACAATGTCCTTAGAATACAGTCACTCAGCGATTTTTAAGCTAAATATTAAGTTTTATTCAATTATTTTATAATTTAGCCGCGAGTGGTTTCAGTTTGCGTGTCGGGTGTTTTATTAGAAACCCAACTATTATCTGATTATGTTAAAACATCTGAGTTTTTACAAGTTTGAAATACTTCGTGAAATTGTTAAAAATTAACTTAGGACATTTGTGTATTTGAATGCTGCATTCTGAATCGGTTATGTTGAAGTTGTCGGAAAATTATCTGAATAATATTATTATTAATATCGCGTCTGTAGTTAATTTCAAAACTTGTAATTCAACTATTCCAAGAATTTATATCAGATTTAATTTTACTAGAGAATGTCATCAACTTCCATTAGAACGAAATTTTAGTCTAATTAAATGTTAACTATTAATTGGAAATTTATTGTGAATTTTTTTTATATCTTAAACAATTTTCTCAAAATACCTACTCATTGAGAAAATGCTAGTCGAGTCTTTGTTAGGCAAAGTTTAATATTGTTCAAGCAAATATACAGTTTGTTTATTGGGCTTGTTGTTAAGTTATTTACGTAGTTCAGTCAGTCCAGTGGGTGAATTTTATTTGGTTCAGTTCGGTAAAGAAGGGATTGTTCTGGCACCCGGTATTTGTCGGGAGTTATTCGATTTTAAAAGAGTGCCAGGACGAGAAGACGACTTTAAAAAATTGTTATCAACCTATCTTTTTTTTCTTTTTAAATGTTGTGATCGAGGTATGGCGAATTCTATTCTTGTTAACCTGTCGAAACACTGGTTGCGGACATTTTGACTATAGTAGCGCGCAGCGTCACTTCGCGGCGCTAGTGTCGCTGCAAACTGCACATCTGACGAGATGATGCTTAACTGTCATTCCTCGTTTGGTGTTTGTCAAAAATGTATCATTGGACTAGATACTTAAGCCGTGAATTAATTTTTTTTATATTTTAATCATTGGATACGACCGAGTCGTTGGGTGATTCAGTTTGTAACTGGTGATGGAAATTTAAGAAGCTATAAAAAGAATTGCAAAATTCTTGAGGATGACACTTGTACTTGTGGTGGGCGGGACACACCATATCATGTTCTTAAAGAATTTGACAAGTATGATCATCTTTGTAATATTCTAGTCACTAATACAGGAGGCAACTTCATCTAAGCTGACCTCCTGTCAGAAACAAAGTATGGATCATTAAGTTGCTTTGTTGCAGATGTACTTAAAGCTAAAGAAGTCCTCGAAGCACTCGAGGAAGACTTATAAGAACCTAATTCAAACAAAATACTAACATCTAACAAACTCTAAAGCTGAATGTGTAAGGAACGAAGGGAAATTTAAAGGTTGATTTAGAAATTAAGTATAGCTAAGCAGAAATTTCACAGATATGACAAAGGCTAAGATAAGAGTGCGTCACAATAGTATTATAATAGAAACAATCATTGTAATTATAACTAACAAAATTCCGAAAAATCTATTTTGTAAATAAATTAAAAAAATATTTTTCCAATTAAAATTAATGTTATTTATATCAACGCAAAAGAGTTGACTCGTGTAACATTGAAATCGTGCTTTATCAGTATTCACCTTTATAATAATGAGAGGAAGGAGTAATACACAGAAAGGGGAGATCGAAGGAGACAGTGAGAGCGGGCGAGATACGAGAGTTTAAATAACTGCAGTGTCGAGGAGATAAGGCGAGCAAAGTTACCCGTTTACAAAGTTTGCGTGCTCGCAAGCACTATTGTTTCGCTTATTGCTCCGATCGCTATGAGTTTCGGCGTTGGCATAAGTGAAGGAGAATTCTCGCAATCGCGTTCTAATACACCGAGAAGTATGTATACCTATACAGGTCCAGAGCGGAAAGCGTGAACCATAATGGGTGCAGCATTAAACAAAGATTCTTGAACCACTACTCTGTTATGCTGCACTTGCTCTCCTTGATTTAAGAGAGAACTAAAAGGGAACCATTTGAGTGTGTCGTAAATTTTCATGAACCTCGAACCATAGAAAGAGGAATCGTGTCCACAGCCTTTTTTACGCTTTGCAATTACTAAAGCGGAAAAGTTTACCGACTTCTGAAATCATCGCGCGATACGGGACCTACTTGCCGTTTTCACCATTTACATTTTATGTTACTTCAGAAGCTGGAAATTTTCTTTCCAATTTAGTGAATTGTACAAACCAGAGTACAAAAGGATAGTTAGCATTCTTTAAAAAACCTTTTACATTCATATTTTCAGTAATGCAAATAAAATCTTTTGTAGTGTATAAATTGCATTAGAGTCATTGAATTCGTAAACTGGTTTCAAACTGGTTGTTCATATTACATCAATAAATAAACAAGAATTGTATTTTGATGTTGTACCAGACTCACCCCTTCACCGCAGTTCAACCATTAAGCTAGTTAAATACAATATGACTTTAGTCAACTGAATAAAAACCTCATCAAAACTAAAATTAATTAAATTAACTTTTTTTTAAATTTACAATCAAAGTTACTATCATCATTGGTTTTTTTACATAAAAAATTTTGGAATGTTAACAAGATGTTGTGTTTTATTTCAACTCCACACTCGCAAAATTCGAATTTCATTACCAACTATGTTGAAACATGTGACAATAAATCTTTAGCTTTTTATTACTATCCTGACAATCATGAAAGAATGTAAAACTTAATTTTTGAAAACTTTTCTAAACTTGCTTGTTCCAAGTATTAATATTATGACTCTACTCCAAGACGTCTCGGTGACGTTCCAACGCCTGATAATAACTGCGTGACGTTCATTGGTTTTTCGTGCTAATAGTTAATTATCTGATTCGTATAAAAGATTAAAAGCATGTAAGGCAGAACATATATGGTCCCTTTAAAAACAAAAATATATTAAGTAACAATGAAGAGTGAGGTTTAAGTCAACAGAGAAAAAGGACTTTAATGAAATAAGAAAGACAAAAGTGCAAGCACCCTGATGCGTTTTCTCCTTTAGTTATAGCGTGACCTGCCTGTTTCAATAGCACTGCTGTACAAGCAACTTACTTTCATCTCTCAAGTTACATTTCGTTCCTTCAAAATCTGATGAAGGCAAGATTAATAATGTGAATTTAACTAAACGAAATGCTCTAATTCTTGCCAAAAAGCATGTTCATTATATATTTAATAAAAAATTGTATTTAATTAAGAAACATTGTAAACAAAAGCACTTTTATTTTTTGCTGGTAAACATTGCTCGTAATAGCAATTTTTATTTATTTTAATTTTATTATTTTATGCTTAAATTTGATTTATAATAACTTCATTAAGGTAGTACTATACTTTGCATCGATCAAAAAATCGAATTTTTTTTATTTTATTTTTTTGGTCTATATTACCTCAAGAATATAATTCCCAAGTTCCAGATTAAAATTCGAAGAAATAAAAAAGTTATACATATGCACATCGGCTCATTACAAACAAAACTTGAAACTCACAGCTTACAAAGTATAATACCATCTTAAAGGCAGGTTCTAGTCAAAATCAACAAATTTTTTTTTTTTTATTTATTTTCATCCTTAGGATCTTGAAAATGCGTAGACAAAAGGATATTTTACGCTATTTGTCATGAGAACAAATAGCAAATAATTCGCTGTGAAGAATGACGAAAAGCGCATCGATACAGCGCAGGTGAATCTGCCAGTGTTGTCGAAAAAGGCCAGAATTGAAAAAATTAGCTCCAAAGTGTAGCAAAACTTGTTCTTTGAGGATAAGGAAAAAATCCTATATTGCATTGGAGTAGCTGATTAGACGTGTCAAAAAGCAATCATTACATACGATTTTTTCTTTGACAAACTTAAACCCGTTTTTCTCCTAAACTTTTTTGCACGCGAAGTACGATTCTGCTTTAACGACTAAACCGATTTTGATCTTTGACAGTTCAAATTAAAACTTATTCAATTAAAGGGACCTTTTTCGCTAAAAAAATCTTAAAATTACTCTTAATTTTCGCCAAGGTATTTTATTGTTAAATAAATAAACAAAAAAATAAAAATAGTACAGTAATCAAACTAATTAATTATAATGAATAAAGCCACAACTAACACAACAAATTCCGGAGAGTGGGTTGTAAGAAGCCGCAACAAACCACTATTTAATTTTAATCAGAAATTAACATATTTATTTCAATGAATTCGGAAGAAATACAAAAGCTGTTACTTACCAGGATACTTTGTAAAATTATATTAATTTTAAGAATGACCTACAAAGGTTAGAATTCAATGAAAGGAGCATATTAATAAAAGGCAAACTGATTTTATATAGTTCAAGCTTATTTATTGAAAGTCTAATGAGAATAATGACATTTGCAAACTTTGAATTTTAAATAAAAAGAAGTATATTTGTAATTATTTAATAGTTGCATTTAAATAGGAGACCAAGAAATGTGTGAAGTGCTACGTCTTTGTTGAAGTAAAAAGAGAGAGAGAGAGAGAGAAATAACAACCTTAGGTCTTTTACGGAAATTGATAAATAATTATGTTACTTACTCCAAATCAAAAGTTCAATAAAAACCCATTAACCCACAAAACTTTTCCAAAACTTAGTTCCAGTTTTTGTCACTCACCATAAGTATTCATCTCAAAACTCACAAGTCAATAAAGTATTGCACAAGTAAGCCTTCAAATTTAAATTTATCTGTCACCCTCCGGATATTTAAAAAATCCAAGAAAATTAATCACAAACGGAACGTTATCACTTTTGGTCAAAATTCCGCCCGCTTCAGTCTCGACGCTTTTCCAGCACTAACTCAAATTCGAAATTTTTTCCTCCTGGTCTTTTCTCCTCTCTCTCTCTTGCTTCCTCTCCTTCTAACTTATCTTCGCCAATCAAAATTCTTTCTTTTTCAAATTTTCTTTCTTTTCTAACTTCTTTTTTCTCTATTTCGACGAACCTTTATTAATGGTGTCAGCAACAAAAGTTAAGAGTCGGCTGGCCAAATGACACGGACATTTCACAATAAAATACGCGCACTGAACACTGACCCGAAATTACAATTCATTTCTGTTGAAGATTTGACTCCATCACAAAATAAAGAGTAAAAACTTATAAAGACGCTCACCTAGCAGGCACGACAGCCGTGAATGAAGGCCCCTCCGATTATTTTCACATTTTTGAATGAGGGCGCAGTCACATGGAGCAGAATAGCAGATTATCAGAATAGACTTTAGCCAATCAAAATAAAGTCTCTACCGACAACTATTACTCTACCGCAAGAGTCTAAATTTTGATTGGCTAAGGTCTATTCTGCTAATCTGTTATTCTGCTCCATGTGATTGATCCTTCAAAGTTATGAACTAATAATGTGCACATTAAAGGTGCTACACACGTGCATCAGTCTAGAATGACGACAGCGAGGAGCGTCGTCGTGAGTTTACTATGCGGCAACATATGCACCACTATGCCTCTAAAAGGAACCACACATTAAAGTTCGCAGTAAATATTACCAACAGATGGAACTATCGAGCGGCGATTGACCGTAAAACGTCAGTTGAGATAGTGGTGGAGCTGACGTCCAACGCTAAATCAAGATGGCTGCCACCAGTGTTTTGTCAGTTTGTAAATACAGCCGTCGACATTGTCTTCTAGTCTTGGCAATCTTGTGAGAACGGGGCTTAAATCCATACTCATGTGCGAGGACAATCCCACGACGATCAGTACTTGCAGCCACAACGATGACGACTATCTGGCACCACCTCGTTGATAATTAATAGAAGGAATTTTCCAGTTGCATGCCGTGCAGTAGGCAGTGTTCATGCGTGTAAAAAGAGTTATTAACAATTAATTTTTATCTTTCAAAAGATAATTTTGTCCTGTCCGACAGAAGGATGAAAACCTCCTCTTCAAATTAAGTGGAGGTTCTGATCAAAAGAAGATTACTGCCAAGGTTTCCGAGGCAGTAAGTCAAATCGGTACCGTTAGGCGACCGGAGGATCAGAGGGTGACCCTGGAAATCCGTGACTTTGACTGTTTAACCAAAAAGGAGGAAGTTGTGTCTGCCCTCAAAGAAGCTCTTAATACTCCTCGAGAAAGAAGACAAGTTACGGTCCTCGAACCGGACAAGAAGGACGATAAAATCGCAATACAGGTCACGGATCAGGAGGAAGCAGAACGCTTAGAAAGTCTAAGAAGAGTAAAACTGGGTTTTCTCAGTTGCCCAATTAGAAGGAGGCTTATGGTCACAAGGTGCCATAGGTGTCTTGGCTATGGCTATAAAAAAGCTGATTGAAAGGGGGTGGATAGATCTTCCGCTTGCTTAAAGTGTGGGGATGCTGAACACTCTCTTGCAGATTCCAGGAAGAAAACGTTTTTCTTCTTTGCGCCGAGCCTGAAAATAAGGCAGGATCGCATCATATTGCAGATTCTGGAATGTGTGCCTATTTTCGGAGAGTCCATGAACATACAAAAAGAGAAAATGCTCAAAGCGCACTCGCTGAAGGGCCTCTGAGGTCCCAGAAAAACGATGATACAGGAAGCCACTTCCTCTTGAAGCGTTTTTTAAGCGGATCGACGGTTCATCGGAGCCTTTAATTCATCATGTGCGGTCAAGGGTCTCTATGTCTGTCAATGATAGTGGGTTCCGCGGAATGGAAAAAGTCACCGACAAGGAATATAAGACCACTTCTGTTGGCAATACGTGCGGAAAGGGACAGCCGGCAATGGCCTTAAGGTCCCCAAATAAGGCTGTGTTTTTAGCTGGTCGGCAAGTCGACATCCCAGCATTACCCTGAAGTACGGGCTACAGGGTACTTAGTAGCAGGTATTCACATTCTATGAAAAAAAAATCAAAATATAAATAAACATTTTATTGACAAATTCTTAAACTCAACTCAAATAAAAATAAATATGAATTAAAATAAATATCACAATTCAATATTCTTTAGAATTTAAGAATGTAAACTGAAAATAATAAAGGCACAAATTACCTAGTTAACATTCGTCTGAAAAAGCCTGAAAAATGATCCTATACTGGTGTGTATTTTATGTTTTTAAATTAATTGAAAAACATTGTGCAAATTAAATTTTTACCTCGTCACAAGACATACACCTGATATTCAAGACCATTCTAAACACAATATAGAATTGTATAGTTGAATAAGAGAAATCTCAAGTTCATAACGAAATCTTAATCGAATCAAGGTGGGACTCCTTGAAAGGCGAATATTGGCTAGTCTCTTGTAATGTACCAAGACTGTACTAAGATATCTATATTATAGCTTGTACCGGTGCCATTCCTTGCTTATTGTACATGCTCACTTCCCTTAGGCTATAGACTTAAAACCACTACATATAGATTAGCGAATAGCGTCAAGGTACTCTGAATAGCATCTAGAACATGAGTATTCGTGTTCTACCGCAATTAAATTAAGCAAACCATTAACGGTTAACGACAGCACGAAGAATTGAGTTTAGAGGAAAGGCGGATACTCTTCAACCCTTTGATGCAAGCAGAGTTTACTGGGTTTGTTACGGTATTTCCTGATGAAATTTCGTATTAAAATGAAATTCCACCTTAGAAATCTGTTTTGGCCCATCGACTTTGCCAAATGCACTAAAATGAATTTTTTGAGAACGGAGAAGTACTATATGGGCAAGACAATTTAAACAATTTAAAAAAGTGATTCTATATGTCCAAATTAAGATGTAAAAAAATTGTAACCTCAGTCGTTATAAATTAGAATGGATTAAGATTTCACCGATGCCTTTCCTTAAAAAGTCACAGACCAAATCACATATTATGTCACAGCACAACTTCCCTATTATTTTAAATCCATTACAAATTTTACTTCTCGATTGTAAACAAATTAACAAAATAAAAGTAATTGATACATTGATTGGTATTAATACTCAAACGAGAGAGTTTACATAAAACAATATTTCTATTATCATGGTATAATTGTCGGACTCATAAAACATAAAAGATTTTCTAATACTTGTCATGTTTATTCAATTGTCGGATTATTATTGTACAAGTTAGCACTATTTACGACAGTGAAGTGCATGTTTGGAAGCAGAGTTGAAAATCCCTTGTTCTCTGCAAAGCACACAAAGCATAGATACACGACATACAACTTTGCATTACGATTTAGATGTCTCTGTTAAAGTGGACAGTAACCAACACAACTAGGATATGGACTAGCGTGACTACTCGTATAAATTCCAGTTATCGAGTTGTAATGCACGCTACGAAAGGCAATCTGAACCGGATCTACAACGTGCTTGCGATTGTCGCTAACACCATCGAAATTCGTGCCGAAACGTTAAGCTCTTCCGGGCTAAGCACTGTCAATTTTACTTTAATCAATTATAACTAAGAGTGCTTTAACCAATTACAAAGTTAAACTAAAATTCAATCCAAAGAAAACAATAGGATTTTAAAATATAGCTATATAATTTGAAATTTTTTAAAATTAAAGGTGGATCCTACACTGTTATTTTCATTTTGTTATTTATTACTGTTTTTTATTTATTATTTTATAGAAGCTAAAAACAAACTATATCAATTCCCTAGTTCCTCTTTTTACCTAATTGTAAGTTAAATAAAATAGAACTTGTCGCTGAGGAGAGGCCAATCAAATTAAATAAACAAATTTTAATTAGAAAATAGTTATTTGTATTACAAGTGTGCATAAAATAGGGAAATCGTGGCTCGTGTGAAACGTTTACCTCACGATTTCAAAGATTTAATATGTATCACTTTTAATTGTAGAGATTTTGAGGTTAGTTTAATCGTTTCTTCGTATTACATGTCACCTGTCACTAACACGTAAGTTCCGAGTGACTGTGAGTTACACTAACAAAATTGCAAACTCAATTACTAACGGCACAAAGTCCTTTTCAGAGACCTAAATTTTCGCAAACAAGAATATTTTTAAACAGACACAACCCAACACACAAGACATGGAAATGGCGGCAAGTCGCGTCTGATAACAGCTAGACACATTTTCAGTTATTAAAGAGAATTTTGGGTTGGTAGCACTGTTGATGAAACTTGAGTGGTGGGGTCAACTGTTACGAAAAGTAAAATTTTCCCTCTTTTTAAGCTCTAGATACTTTAAAACTACTTTTTAAGTCGAGTTTTTGACCCAACTGTTATAGAATAGTATATTATGCATAAAGGGAGGGAAGTCCGTGTTTTTTTGTCAAGCACAAATGTTCGGAGAACATTGTGCGAGACAAAAAATCGGCCTCCCGAGGTGCATATGCTATTTTCTATCACATATGTACGAAAATCTCGTGTTTCGTTCGCGTTAGCGGGGCAGAACTCACAGTTATTAGGTCAGTGAACGTTATAGGTAAAAAAAACTTCCGAACAGTGAAAAAAACTCTCATCGCGCAATGCGCCTGCGCGATGAGAGTTTTTTTCACTGTTCGGAAGTTTTTTTTACCTCTAACGCGCAATGCGCCTGCGCGATGAGAGTTTTTTTCACTGTTCGGAAGTTTTTTTTACCTCTAACGTTCACTGACCTAATAACTGTGAGTTCTGCCCCGCTAACGCGAACGAAACACGAGATTTTCGTACATGTGTGGTAGAATATAATTTATCCTTGTTAATATTCGTAATAATTTAATTAAAAGAAAATAAAAGTTAACTATTTTAATTATCTGTTTTTTTCTACGTGATTTCAGTTTTTGATAAGAATCTGTAAAGAAAAAGAATACCCTTTAAATTCTTTGAATATTTGAATCTTGGCCGATTTACTGACTGACCACTAGGGACTGAAATACCAGAACTTTTGGTTCACGTGTATCCAATAAATTATTATGAATATCAGTTAAAATAGAGATAAATCCTTCCATATTATTTTATTTAAAAAAACCAATAAATGATCTTAGGAAGGTAAAATTGAATAAAACTTCAACAGTTACGTCAAATTAGCATAGCGACGTTTCCTTGGCTAGGTTTGCCAACCTCTTCAGGCTAAAATATTTATTTAAATTTGTTTAATACACACTTCACTAACAAAATAGTTTACAAACATGTTTCAAAATTTTTGAGATAATAAATAAATAAATAACAAACATGTTTACCTTCATTCACACAACACATAAACTTCCGTCACTCTACGTCAAAAAATTCGTTAAACATTAAAATTAAATTCATTAAAAATTATTTTAAACTCGTCGAATGTTTCAAAGACAACCATCCTTAGTCGACGAAAAGTGACTACTAAGCACGTCTTGACTTCAAAAACGTTGGGCACAATGAAGATCGTAATTCTTGTCTAAAACATAAAATCAAAAAATATTTTAAAAGTCTACATGTAGAGTTCCTATTTGAACTAAGAAAATTTCAAAAAGATGGTAAAATTGGAATATTTTGAGGAATAAATACAGAAAGAAAGTTTTTTCGAAAGAAAAATGCCTTTAACTGGTGTTTAAATTTGTTAAATTTTTTTGTTAGCAGGATGTAACATTAGGATTCTTGTCTCGAGATTAATTCATTAAATTAAAAGCGATTTTTGAGACTATCAATTCCGTGATTAATAAAAAAATAATTGGAGCTCATCTAGCGATTGGCAACAACCTTTTCGAAGACTTAGCTCGAACAGCTGATCTTCCAGAAACTACACTGGATCGCGAGGAGACTTTATGACATGATCATCACACTGGGATTAAATATACCCAGTAATTCTGTCAGCTATGAGTCATTACGAATTATCTAATGTTCGATAACTGAATTACTACAATTATGACGTTGGTAATTGCTCACAGTTACTTGACAGATGTCAGGACAACCTTGGTCCTGTTAAGCGAATAATTCGGTAGTAGATCGCTGCCCTTCATATGGGGACTACAGTTGTTGACATCCTGTTAACTTGACAATCGTTGAATTTGCCTTCACAGTACTCTTGTAAGGTCGAGAATCACATTCAATACTCATGTACCAGGAACTACTTCCCACGATGCCTTCATACTATAACTGGAGCGCTGCCATGTCACCAATGATTTAAGATATATAGCAAGGCTCTCGAATTGTCAGATTTGCTTGAAATGGACTTAGCCGTACACTGCTTTGGTCGTTTCATGAACTGTAAAGAAATTTACAGAATGGTTTCTATATATTTCTCACTTTGCAATTTTCAAAAACTTTAATTTTTTATTTGCCTCAAAGATAAATCGTGTTACATACATATCTTCGAGTCTGCGCAAAACATCAGTAGCTAGGTTTCCCAACAATATATTTGACATATTTATATTCCTAACCTCTAAATTAAAGGTTAGGAAATCGGAACTGACAAAGCAAATTTAATACAATGTTGGCTAACCTGGCTACTGATGTTTTGCGCAATCAAATACATGTATAATTTAAGTATGCCTTATGTTAAGTTACTTGCTTTATGTTAGGTGGTGTAATCGGAGTCTGAAATAGGGGATAGGGTGGTAGACACTTAGCGCCATAAAGACGAACCGCAATAAGATTGGTTTTTTTTTCTATTACAATCTTCTTGGTTCGTCTTTATGCTATATGTTAATTGGGCATCAGTCAATGAACATTTGGGCTCAAATAAGAGCAGTCTTGTTAGAAATGATGGGTGGTGGTATTTCACAAAATTTAAGCAGGAGAAGTAAACAATCTCATGAAAGAAAATAAAACTTCAAATTTTATTTTTGTCCAAAACAGCAACGTTTCGTCGGCCAAGATTTGCCGACCTCATTAGGCTGAATTTATTTAAAGAAAAAGAAAAATTAGGTCCAAACACTTTAACACAATTTTTAGCATAAATATATATAAAACAATGATAATTACTAATAAATTAGTTAAAAAACCATAAAATAACGTTGTAAAATAAAACGTTGTACATAAAACGTAGGTAACAATTCAACGGAATAAAAATTACATATTTGGTCATTTTAAAATAAAATTTTAAAACACAATTACAAGACGCACAGAACACCAAACAGACTCGACATCATAATCGAAACTAAACAGAATTTACAAATTTAAATATTACAATAATAGAAAAGTCAATGAACTTTGAAATTGAAAACAAAAACAAACAAACCAAAAGTCATTAACCTACATTGAAAGTCTCAGAAATTATCTCAATCATGAATTTATAATATTAATTATTGGAAAGAAAATTTTATTTAGTGAAAGAATATCCTCTTTTTTATTAATTGTAGGATGATTCATTTTTATATGAATCATTTTAGAGGTAATTCTCTTTTTTTCATTAGATTCACAGTCTAGAATTTTTACATTGTTCCAACCAAATTCATGGTCAAGACTTTCACAGTGTTTAAAAACCAAGGAATCCTGTTTCGTTGTATGTTCATTTAGACGAGTTTTAATAGCACGTTGAGTTTCACCTATACTATATATCGCTGTGCAGTCTTTAGATTTTAGTTTATAGACTGAGTTGATTCTGTCCATTTTTTGCGTCATATCTTTACCTAATTTTACTACTGAACTAAAATTTTTTTTAACTATAGGAATTGATGAACTATGAAATTGTTTAAGGATATTTGAAATTTTGTAAAAAACATTATTAAAAGGCAAAGAAACTTTAGGAACTTGTCTAAACAAAACAGCACGATTTGAATTGAAATTACTGTTTGATTTAGAATATTTAATTTTATTTAGACGAACCTTAATTTGTTTATCAATGAAGTCCAGTGGATAGTCATTAGAAATTAAAATTTTTTTAACAATCATTAAATTTTCAAAATGGAAAAAATCATCTGAAAGAGATATAGCTCTATCTACCAAAATAAACACAATATTTTTTGATCAGTATGACTGGAAAAGTAGTTAATGAATCTATTTGAAGAAGCAGTCTTTCACAAGTAGTCTTGTTTCACAAAAAACTAAAAGCAATTTAGATTCTACAACGGATTGTTTATTCTCACTTCACATGAAGAATACGTTACATTTGTTCACTAGGTATATACACATAATGGCTGACTAATTAAGAAAATGTCGGGATGTGGAACCAAAAACTCGCGCAACGTGGACTGTAAGAAGGTCGAAACGGAACTGACCTGAATTATCACATCGCATCAGGCCCTCGCTGACTGACCAAAAGGGCAGGAGGGCATCCCACCAACGATTCGAGGTCCATCCTATTAGTGCAGCACCGGGAAGGAGTTGAGTATGCAAAATATGAGGAACAATATTTGAAAATTGGAACATACAGAGGGCACCCTCCCCTATCAGAAAACCCATGTTGCCACCCAAAATTTTTGTGCGTTTGGCCGCCATTTTGTTTTACAGTTTGAAATTTTGTTTTTAATCTATCTCATTAAATATCAATCTCACAAAATTTTTATTCAGGAAAATTTTGTAGATAAGAATGATATCTACAACTTTTATTAAAAATATTTTTTTCTAAAGGCAATAATAAAAAAGTTATAAACAAAAAAGAAGTAAAAATCAGGAGATGAAAATTTAAAAATTTAATTAACTTCTTTATTATTAATTTTAGAGTAAAAACAGTTTAGAGGTATTTTGTAGAGTGTTTTCAACCAAGTAATTCAAATAGTTTCATTTTTCAATCCGTCCATTTTTGTTAAAGGTGCGCTAAAACACCGCGAAAGGCGCAAGAATTTTTGTTGTTGAAAATACTAAAGTCATTACTCTGGCTAATTCAGCACCATATATTATTCATATATATTTATTTTGTTCTTTGATTTTATTAGCTTTTTAGATGCTTTTTCTCTGCAAATTTAGAAATTTGGATTTTTTTTTAAATTTACAAAATGTCAGTAATTTTTTGAAAAGTTAAAAAACTCGATTTTCTCAAAAACATCACATTTTATTTTCATATAAAATTTTTTTCTATTTAGTAAATGTAAAAGAGAATTTTTTCCAATAGGTTTGGTATAACCACTAAGATGTCGTAAAAGTCGGAATAATTTTTTTTCAGAACATGAAAAAAAGCATTATTTTGGCTAATGAGTATCTTTCAATTAGGAAAAAAAAAAATTCTTGCGACTTTCGCTGTGTGTTAGTAAACATTAAACCTATTACAAAAAATTATTTTTTTTCCTTCTAATTTAATTACAACAATAAAGATCCAGAAAAATAAAAAATGATGTTATTGAGAAAATCAAGTTTATTGGTTTTAGAAAAATAACCGGCATTTTGTTAATTTTCAATGTTTTTTAAATTTTCAAAATGGCTAAGATACAGCTTCTAAAACTTTAGTATAATCAGAAAACAAAATTGAAAAATATTAATTTTTAAAAAAACTAGAGAGATTTAAAAAAAATGCCTTTTTGTTCAAAAAGCAGTCTTTGTTCTAAAACTTTCAAATGCTCGTAACTCTGCGAAATTTTTTTTTTTTGCAAAACCAAATAATACGTGTAACTTTATTTGTCCTAAAGAGCAATAAAAAGCATGTTAAACATGATTTTGAATTTTAAAAATATTTAGCCTGTGGGATTTGAAATTAAAGCAGCCCTTAATTAATATTTTTCGAGGAGAATGCCAAAAAAAAATAACATAATAATTTACGATTTTTTGCTATTATTTCATAAAATATTCAAAATTTTTCAAAATGTTCTTAATAAAAGTTGTAGTCTTTACAAAAATACACATTTTATGTTGTAGGCTTTTTTGCAAAAATCAAAATTTCTCCAGCAAAATGCAAAAAACTGTTAATCACCATAAATGTAGGTAATAATCTAATAATGCAGAATCGTTAATTTTACGAATTTTAAAATTTTTTAATCTGGCCCAATCATAAGTGGTGTATTTTATATCACCAAAAAAAATATTTTGGTGTAGAAGGTTAAAAAAGTTTAAGAGACTATAGGTATTTTTTTAAAAAATTTCATTTCTTAACTGTGGGAATTAACTTTATTTAGTCACTTCTTTTAAATAAAATTTATGGTTTTTACCATGATAATAAAATTTGCGCCAATATCAAGAAAAAACTTTTTTCAGTAGTTTTCATGGTATTTTGAAGTTTTTTTCACTTTAATAAAAAACTATTCATTTTCATGAAAAAATGTATAAAATAAAAATTGTGTATTCTGACCCGATATACAACTTTTGTTGAAATTTTGCTTATTTATAAAGATAATTGCAAAAATATTTTTATGGGACAAATCAGTTTTAGAAATTTAAAATTTGAGAGTGCGATGTATCAAAAATGAAAAAAAACATTGTTTTTAAACTTTTGTTCGACTGTGTAAAAAGAATGCAACTTTTATCGTGCGATTTTTATTTATTAATTAATACTATTTCTATTTTTATATATAAACGTGCTTTAAAGCTTTCAAATAAAATAGTATATTTTGTAAAGCGAACAATGGAACAACTACACGCATGGATTAACTGATTGCCTTTTTTGACCATTACAATAGTTTTATTTAGTCTATAGAATACAATAGCTGTAGGAAAAAAGAAAGACAATAGATGCTAATTTTGTGTTCTGGTTTGCTTCTAACTTTAACTATCTTCCACATGTTACACTTTTATTGTTTGATATTTTAATTACTTGGTATTTGATTAATATATATTTTATTCAAAATATTAATCTATTTAGATAATATTTTTTTAATGTCAAGTGATAGATTATGACGTCACTAGTATAGGGAAAATTTATCCGTTTCTTTTCTTTTGAAATATTAAATATTGTGTCACAAAACTTGGTACAATTACCTAAAACGTCAAAAAGAAGGTCTCTCTGGCCCGAAGTTGTTTGAATTTTAACCCAAAATTAAATTTGAAAAATTTTAAAAAATTGCAAATTTTCAAAAAATTAATTTTGAGCCAAAAAGCAAACAAAATTAGGTTAGAAAGACCATTTTAATGACATTTTAAGCAATTCTAATTATATTCATATTTAAATGAATCCTCACATTGAATAAATAAATTTTAATAATTTATCATGTTAAACAATGATGTGTGATTATATTATTAATAAATACTCAAAGGTAGGAAATTTCATATCAACATTATGAAAATACTTTAACCCAATTATAATTAATTATAATTATTATATATTAAATTCAAATTAAAACCCCTAATTATCCAATATGCTTTTATTCTGTTGTTACAGAGAATCATTAACTTTTTACTAAAGTAGGTACTAAAAATGTCCCATTACAACATTAAAAATATATTACAAATATATTAGTTGAATGTTATTGACAATGTTGACATATTATGAATGTATTTTCGAGTACCTATAAATATCATATTTAATGTTTGCAAATGTTGACTGGTAAATTAGATCTTCATTCAGAGTTGTTCAACTAAAGCTGTCCATAACTACTGACCTATTTTGTTAATTCGGATTAAAATTAAAAATTAAATCATTCCACACACACACGAAAGAGATAATTAACATTAAACAAGAAACAACGATTTAAATTCAAATTGTTCCAAGTTTTTATCATTTTAAAAGTTAGGAAAAGTTGTAATTTTTTAATGTCATAGAGAAAGTATTGTTTTACCCCTAAATCCTTGATTTTGATTTTTTGACATATCTCGACATAATTCGACCACAGGATGTCAAAAATGATGTTTTATAAAAAAGGCCCAATATCACGAGAACCGTAATAGTTTAAAATATATACTTTTTTGAAATCAAACTTTGTAGAATTATTTTTAATTTCATCAGAAAGATCTGTCTGATCCAAGTTTGTTTAAATTTCGTTTTAAAATTAATTTTTTAAAAAATTCGCTTACTTTTGCAAATTTTAAAAAGACAATTTTAAGGCAAAATTCAAATAAATTTGGGTCATGCTTGCTTAAATTTTTTTTTATACTTCTATTTTTTCCTTATTTTTATTATTCTTGAAAGATTTTTCATAATTTAATGGTTGTTTTTAATAAATTCTGGCAATTTTAATCAATCTTTTCTAGTATTTTTCTTTGTTGTTTTGTAATTTGTCTTTATTGTTTATTTTTTTAATTTTGTCTTAATTCCTTATTTCCTCATTTACTGTCAAAAAATGTCTTGTTACTTACCAATTAATTTAAATAAAAATCTAGTTATTATTTTCAGACTCTTACAAACGAAATTTTATCTGGGCTAAAGAGAGTTAAAAAATATATTTTGCTGTCAATTAGCTAAATTTGACTGATGAATTGGTTAAAATTTTTTTTCTAGTTTATTGAATATTATAGTCAAATTTTTTTAATTTAGAGCAAAATGCCAGTCATTAATTCGTATTAGGCAAAATTCTCACTAATGTATATAGATTTAGAGAAATCGGAATTTGTGACACCGTCTGCATCGAAGTAGTGAAATCCGTTTTTGGTCAGCCAAGCGGAAACTTTAAAGTTATCGAAATAATATTCAATTAATATCAACGAGTTAACCGATAATGCATCCACATTTACGTTTCGACTGTACAACAATAAATGGAAATTGTACATATAAATAATTTAAATGGTTAAAAGCACCACGATAGCACGGTTCGGGCACATATAACATGTTATCCATGTATTATCAAGGATGCATTATAGATAATGTTTTAATCTGCCTGAACATTAACAGAAATAATGACTGCTTCCTTTCCATATATGAGTAATTATCAAATATGGAACTCGCGAGCAGAGAATTTACAAAAATCGAAAAAAAAGTTTTACACAAATGTAGGATTATTAATATTTTCAACTTCTATACCTTTCTATTACATTTTATTTTAAAAACTTTTATTTTACAAAACTATAAATTGAATAGGGTAAATTTTGTTTCCTGCGATTGGAAATTTTCCCAATTTAATCAATTTCGAAACTCGCGAACTTTTTACGACTTTATTTCTATATCCTTTTCTGAATGAAACATTACCGGTTCTCGTATGGTATCTAAAAGCTGGGTGAGGATAAGAAAAATGTTTGCAGTTGAAGAAAAAATCGATATAAAAAATTATTATTATTATTATTATTATTATTCACATTAATCTTTAATGCTTATTTTTTTCTTTTTAAAAATATGTTTTATATTTTTCAAATATTACTTCAAAGTATTAAACTTTTAACACAGACAAAGGTGTACATAGGAATCCGAAGGTAATATCATCATGATTTGGAGCTTTATCTTCAAAATGTTGATAAGTCTACAGCATCTGATGAGGAATTTCTTTAGAATAGAAATTGTTTTTTAAATCAATTTTAACGAGGCCTTGTAGCGAATAAATAAAACCTCAAATAGATGTAGTAGATTTAATAGACGACATGTTTCGACAATACTATTGTCCTCATCAGGTCATACGTACAAATACAAGAAAATGTTTTTTTATCGAAGAATAATAGAAATCTGTAATATAATATAATAAAATAATAAATATTAAAGTTTACAAAAGTTATAAATATCTTACCTCCATGAGGAGATTTCTATATAAAAAGTTAAAATACATAATTATAAATTTCTTACCTCCATGAGGAGATTTCTATATAAAAAAAGTTAAATTACATAATAAGTTAAATTACTAACGTACATAAAAGTAAATATAAAGTTAAATTAACGTGAGAAACTCATGACATGAAAAACTCATGACATTTTAAAGTTATAAAATGTGAGAAACTCATGACATTTTAAGGTTATAAAAGCAAACGATATTAAGTTCGATATCAAGTTTGAATCGATATAAAATGATATTAATCGAAGTTTACTATTTTCAAATTAAAATTTACTAGTCTGAATTAAATACGAATAAGCCTGACTTAATCCATTTATATCTGTATTAAAATTAACTGTAGACTTAATATTTTTTTTGTATATAAATCATTTCTAAATTTCTTCTTTTATATTCATTATTTTCAGAATTAAGAATCCTAATCTTAGTAAAATCAAATTTGTGTGTAAATTTAGTTGAATGATAAGAAAGACCAGTATTTAAAAGCTTGTTGTCAGAATTGCGCTTATGTTCATTGATTCTTTCTTGTAAATGTCTTTTGGTTTGACCAATATAAGACATATTACAATTCAAACAAGGAATGTGATAAATTAAATCTTTTTTTTGTAAAAAAGGAACTAAATCTTTATGATTATGTAGGAAAATATTTTTTTGAAGAGTTTTGTCAATAGAAAAGACCAAAGTACATTTAGTTCCATTAGAGATGTTATATAAAACTGAATCAAAATTTTGAAGATAACGAAAAACAAAAATAGAATTTGAGCTATAATCTAGCCATTTTTTATAATTAGAAAAATAATCAATTGGGTTAATAATATTGTGATAACGGGTACTAATTTTTTTATCTAAAAGAGTTAATGAAAATCCATTTCGAAATAAAGTTTCTTTAATCAATACTAAATTTTCAAAATGAAAACGTGGATCTGATAATTTAATTGCTCTATCAACGAGTGAATAAATCACACCAATTTTTTGTGAAATTGGATGATTAGAAGCAAAATTGATGTATCTACCAGACCAAGTTTTCTTTCGAAACCAATTTGTAATTAATGAATTATTTTAAAGAATTAAAGATAAATCCAAAAAACTAATAACATTATTAACTGATTCTTCAAGAGTAAATTTGATTCTAGAATCCATGGAATTAAATGTATTAAAAATTTCTAAAATTTTACTTTTTGGTACACAAATCGAACTATCATCAATATATCGAAAATAGAATAAAATTTTTTAAGAGTTACATAATTGTTTTTATTGCAATATTTTCTCGAAAAAATAAGAATTACCATTTATTATAATTCTTCCCAATGCCATTGTATTTTTTATCATTAATAGATTTAATAAAAATAGTTTTAGGAACAACAATAATGTGACAATTATGTTAAATTGTTTAATTTAACCAATTTATAACCATTAACTTAAAGCCTTACAAAATGTAAACAAACTTTCGTGTGTTATACACTTTACAGGTGGAATGGTTTGAAACAGAATAATCCCGCGACGTTGTTTCTTCGGCTCGCCGTCGATGGGCTGCCATCATTCAGCCTCACAAATAAAACCGAAACCTTCTGTTTTATACTAGAATCGAGAAATAAGCATTTTAAAACGACAAGATACAAGATGTATTTCCTTTAACAAAAAATAAAAGAGCGTCAATCTATTATGAATGGTTATGAATGACCTTATTATAAATAAGTTTTTAAAAATAATTTTTTTTTACATTTTGAAAAATGTCTAAAAATTTAATTTAAAAAGAGAACAAATAACTTTAATTTAATTTATGAATATAACGTTTTTGAAAATAGAAATATGAAAATTAATTTTTTTTATTCTTGTCGGAACATTATTGTCAGAACATAAGATCCCACGTAATTTCTTACATAAGAAATCACATCAGAACAAATATATTTTACTAGGTAAGATCTTGCCTAAGATCCTACATCAGAACCTACGTCAGGTTTTTAAATAGGGTACGCTAATATTGTAATAAAATTTTAAATTTTATTATTATTTTATTATTATTATATTAAATTTTATTTCAGTGCCAATTTAATGATTTTGAAATTTTGACTCAATTTAAAAAGAATATCAACTAAATTTGAATTACATTCTAATCGTATCCCGGTTCTTGTTAAAATTTCGACTGAACTTACGTAAATAATCCAGTAAGTATCAAATTTCTGACATAAAAATAACAAAATTTCTCAACCTTAAGTTGAAGACATGTTTGTGTTTAAGGGTGAAGAATATTTTAAACTTAACTGACGGCTTAAGTTTATTTTAGTTGAACTTCAGTTCGGATAAAGAAAATTTTCATTCTTAGTGAAGGGTGATAAGTTTCTCTAACATCGAGAAATGTCCAAGGCAAATTTCCACTTGCATGCGTCTATGGTCGTTCGGATACCTATACTTTGTTCTAAACCGCGATGCAGTGTGTGCTGTGTCACCATTTGCTTCAAACTACAAGGATATACCAAACCACGTAAAGGTCGATGGAACTGTGTATGTACACACGTGGACTATGCATATAGTAAAGGAGATATTCTGTGTTAGACGAGAGTAGAGAATAGACTTTGAGGAACCTCAAAGGCTCGGCAAGGAACACGAGACGATGAAAATTACCTGTCTTTAAAGAGATCACTCTAAATTTTCTTCATATGCAAAAACTGTTCGAAGTTCTCTTAACACAAAGCCGTTAAAATTGTCAAAGTACAAGTTCTCTTACAAAATTCACTAAAGTTGTCATTCAAATTTAATTATATACAATTTAAAAAGATAAAATAATGCATAGGAACTTGTTACTGAGAGTATGTATAAGTAACGTCTGGATTTGCGTTTACATGTAAAAATACTTGTCGCTGATAATTATCTGTATAGTAAAACGTGGTCGGATAATCGGTTATCCTTTCTAGCCTGAATATCTAAGTAATTAATTGTTGAACGGTTGACCACCCCTTTTGAACTTTTGTTATATTTTTTTAGCTTGTTTTACTCGTCACTGACGAATCAATTTTATTCTTTGAAACGTGGAAAATCTAACTTGGTAAAACAAATGTGTTAGTAAAGAGAGCCTAATGTTTCTTTAGGCAATTTAATTAATTTTATTTGAATTTTGTTTGAGAATGAAACGACGTTTCTAAAAACTTGTTTTTGAGTGAAATAATATTTACAGTGTTATTAACCGTTTAACTTTGATTCATGAAATACGCATTTTATTTTGAAGTCTAATTTGAAGTTAAATTATTTTTCTTCAATCATGCTAATCTCTAAATACCTACTCTCTGAGATACGTCAAGCCGAATATTTTAAAATTCAACAATCGATGGGATTCGCGATTAATTGGGACTGAATTAATTTACGATTGAATGGTGTTTGAAACTAATATATAAGCTCAAAAGGAAATTATTATCGAGTTAGTTAATTTAGTTGGTCGGATAGTTAATTTCGTCGGCTTAGCGCAACATCGTGTCAACAGTATCAATATTTTAAATTATTAACTTTTGCCAGATAATATTATAACATGCGTATAGATAAGCTATGCAAATTGACATAAAATTAAAGTAATTATTAATTAAATTTAATATTATAAACACAATTTGACATTTGACAAAAAAGGATAATTTCTGAGTTGTTACAGTTTTGCCTCTTTTTATTGATAGGTACGTTCTTGTTTCGTTTTTTTGAGTACGTGCGTTCTTGCTTTGTTCTTTGAATAAACATGATGTTACGCTAAGCCGACGATTTGGTTATGCCGGTAAATTCCTTTCTTTTGCTAGTTGTTATAAAGCTAATTGGTTAAGTTCGTTACGCTAGACAAGATCGTAAGAATTTTCGCACGAATTAAATTTGTTTTTTGTACCTATTTATATGAGACTGTCTCTAAAATTGTTTTGATTTCTTTCTTTTTAATAATTTTGTTGAAAATTCTAAACATCATATGCAATATTACGGACCTTTAAATTTCGAATTTTACATTTGAAAATTTTGGATCTGGACATTTTAAATTCCGTTATCCTAGAACCCATCATTGACACCATGGACGGAGAAATATTTTTATCTCTCTATTCCCAATCCCACCATCTTAATGGGTGGTGTAAGGTTTTCTGTCAACATTGTAAAACAATGCTTAATCTGTCATAAAATCTTTAATAGAGTTTTGTTTAAAAATTCTATAATGTTTGCGAAGGTACCGAATACGAAAATGTCTTCTAGCCACGTTATATTTTATTTGTGTTACAACCTTAATTAAGGTTCCCTTTAGGACGAAGTTAAATGATGGCTGATACCTGAAACTCCTAATTACCGTTGACCTGTTTATGTACTTTTCCTTCCGATTCCCTTTTCTTAATTTCCGTTAGACATTGACGGGTCCCTTTGTACCTGGGTTCCGAGTTGGGTCCTTTTATCAATAGAAAGAGGGGTAAAAAGCTGGGTTAATTGTTTCAGGTTGAGGAAAACTCAGTCAGTCAGTGTTCAACGTTGTGATAGAAAAGTGGTGATAGTGCTTTTTCAAGACCGTGTTCCGTTTCATCCAGGACATTTTGAGAGCAGGTGCTGATCGTGATGGAGGCTACTTGGTAAGCTAAGTATTGTTAGTTTATGGCCATCTATATTCATTTTATATATTGTATATTCTTTCTTCTATTCATCGTACAGTCTGTTGTATTTCTTCAGTAGATTTTAAGAGTGTTCTACCGCAAATATGTTCAAAGGACCCCTTGAGGTCCCCTGTTGAGTTCTGTTCGACCTCAAGGCGAAACCTTTACCTTTACTTGTTCAGCGACTGACCTTTGAGACCCCACCTCGAGCAATCACTCGGTCTCAGATTCGTCAGCATCGCTCCCAAATTAAGAAAACTTACGAATTGTATTCGGTGACTTTTACAGAATAAATCATGTTGTGATTCTAACTCTTGTTGTTGTCATTTATCTGGCTCTCTCCTTTTATTCTTTTAACAAGTTTAGAATTCTTATTAAGGTGGGTTTTCCCCTGTTTTGTGGTCCCCTGCTCTCTTTCTCTCTCTATAGGATGGAACTTGAATCGTTGGTGAGATATCTCCCTCTCTTTTGTGATTCCTTTAGGCCCTAATGTGGTCATGCAGTTCAGTTCCCATTTGGCCCTCTTACATTCTACTTCGTGCGGGTCTTTAAGTGCATTTCTCGACGGTTTCTTTACTGGTTTTTCAATTTATGTTTATAACGGGTGAACAAATGTGACGTATTCTCGAATAAACTATCCTTCGAGAAAAATAAAAATGCCGTAAATTTTTGTAAAATATATTAAAAAATATCTAGCAGGGACCAAACGAGAAGATCAGCGTAAATGCGTAGTGCTCACTTCACAATTTGGCGAGAGAGAACTTTTTGCTCAAAACAGTCTCAGCCTACCGGACGGTATAGACCAGCGGTGTGCAGATCCTGGCGAGTGTTTAATCACGACGATTATCCATAGGAAAGGATTTTAACTTAAAGAAAAAATAAGGTTAACATGTTATTAATTTATTCGTCGAACTTGATATAAACGATTATTTAAAACAATCACAATAAACCTGTCACAAAAGGATTAGGCAATATTCAAGGATCGTAAGAATCCTTCACGTCGGATCCCAGAATTCATGTATAGTGTAAAAGTAACAATACAAGGAACAATAAAAAAAAGGAATGCAGAATTGGACCACTCGTGTTAGTCGTTTAGTGGGAGTTGGGCGTGGCCAAATAGCTCTGTTGCAACTTCTTATCCCTGAAAATTCGTGGTCTCTATGCGTATTTTTCAAGAACCACTATCACGCTAAAATACCATGGGAACATGCTTTTATTCTGTGACTTCCATGCTGTTAATGCAAGGACAAACTCTTGCTGTAAATTCAGTGACTGTTCCTACTATAAAAGCTAGATTTGTTTCTCCGTGTAGGGTTATATTTGTCGATGTAAGGCAGATGAGATGGTATGAGGGAACTTACGGGAATTAGGACTCATTACCTCATTCCCCATCTTGCTATATGGCTTGGAAGAAATCACCGTTAAATTGTCTACTACATGACACATGAACTGATGGGTAATCAAGGCATCTAGCGGTCAGGGCAATCAGGAATAAGTCTCGGAATTTTCTTGGTTGAGGAAAAGCCAGGGAAAGTCAGAGAATTCAATTAAATTCCAGTGTTCAATACTCCCATAAAGCGATGAAGGTTTAGTAATACCCACTAAACCTTCATCCGGAGAATATCGATTTTGGAATATGGGATCCCAGATAAGGAAATTGAAATGTAAAATATGAAATCTCGAACCTGAGATGTAGAATTTTGGATGTGAATCCTGATGGAAAATCCGGAATATGGCTTCTAGGACGTAGTTTTCAGAATTTGGAGTTTGAGTTAAGGAATCTGGGATCAGGATTCCGTGATGTTAAATCAAGTAAGTGGAAATAGAAAATTGAAATCTGCAATTCGGATTACGGAACATGGAATCCGGAATCCGTTATCTTAAAAAAGTGTAAGGAATTCGTACCTTGGAACTGAGAATGTGAAATTGAGAATGTGGAGTCTGCGATCTCGAATTCAGAATGGGAGTTCCGTTTTGGCCTTTGTACAGTTCACATCGGGTGCGTTTGCTGAGCAGTTCCGGACGGTTTCTCACCTTATTCTCCAATTCGTGCTTATACCAAGTGAACAAGTGTGACGTATTCTCCACGGTGTTATAATAATAAATTATATTACGTAAAAGTAAAAGTGCTGTAAATTTTTGAGAATTACCATCAAACCTTTTCTAACAAAATGAGATGTTTAGAACGTAGAATTTCACATAGAAAATTGTTACACATGCGCAGCAGCTTACCGTAAAAGTTACACATGCGCTCTAGTATTCTATGACGGTTACATATGCGCAGTAGTTTTTTATGCGCATAAAAACTATTAAACAGAAAAATAAAAGAAGTTTAGCGACCGGTTAATTTAAACAAGAATAAATAAAAGGGGAACCAAAAATCATGTTTTTTGAAGACAGTAAATTCTTAATCAGAAATGATTAAGAATTCTTTTGCTAGAATTGGTGAAATAACAAAAAAAAATTTAACACAATTCCTTTGTCTACATCAGACTTTTCGTTAAATATTAAAAAGGAATAAAACAAAGTCTATTTCATTATAAAGTCAATAAAATAATTTAAGAACAATAAAAGAAGATACTACAGGTCTGTGCCACTTTCAACAAATATTCTAAAGAGAACTTCAAGCTCAAAAACCAATATGTGAATTCATGAGTGGAGAATGCGTGAATGGTATCAGGTCTATTTCAGACAGAAAGGGAACACTATCAATATATCCGAGTCCTTTGAAGTGTGAAATGTTTTATCAGTGTAAAGTCGTAGCGTGAGATAGAGACGGTGTTCCTTAGCGAAATGTATTAGATGCACTGGGTGGATGTTGCCAGTCGATCAGCCAACCACCCATACCAGACGTAATTGAAATACCCCGTTTCATCGAGTACTGTATTGAGCTAGGTCACACATTGTAGATTGTATTATTACTCGATCACGATAGGCGTTCAGCTCGTGACGGAAGTTTGCACAGATACGTTTGGAATGATCAGTCGTTGAATCGTGTTGTAACTTGCAACATGCACTACACCTTTTCATACACTTTCAAAGGTACATATATATATATATATATATATATATAGTATATGACGTACGTATGCACTAAACGTTGATACAACGAAAATTCTTATGCCCGTGAAGCTGTATAAATAACTCGTAAATGTAACTCGGATAACAATGCTTACGATTATTATTTCAGCATAGAATCTCTTTAGGAAGAAACACTTAAGGACAAAGTCTTCTACCTCTCTATGTTCTCAGTAATAATACTATCTTCTTGCATTGACTGTATTCACTCCGGAATAGAGGCACGAAAACGTTGCTCCCAACTTCCATAACTAGTTTTCCTTAATTAACCTCTTACTTGATATTGAACTCTGAAATTGCCTACTGTGGTGCATTTATCAAAACTGTAAATTTTACTTTTCCACACAGGAATTTAGCTCTTTTGTTGACATTAAAATCAAAATTTTACAAATGTTTTTAATTGGTTAAGAAATAATTAAAATTATTAAGAAGACTCGCACTTCAATTTTTAACACATCGAAGTTTTTTAACAAAATTAACATTTTTGGAAATCTATACCCTTGATTGTGGAAAATATTTAAAAAAGAATTTTAAAAAATTGGCAGTTATAATTGATGAAAATTGTGGAAGCGATTTAGTATTTAAGAGTAGTGTGTTTTGAAATGTCAAGTCGTTTCTTATGGGAACCAATTCGACGGCTCTCGTCGATAAAATGTTTATTGAAAAGCTAGTGGAATAAAATGCTAATTCAAAAGAGCGTGCTATATAATTTTTATTCAATTGTTTGTGTAATAAAATGACAATTCATTTTCAGTGCAACAAAAAGCTATCTTAAAAAATTAAATATTCATTTTGTATGCAAAAATATAAATGTAATTTTTATATTTATACCATCAGAAACATATTATTTATTATATATTACGTCTTAGATACAGTAGGAAGTTAATTTGCAGTTAAAAATAATGACATTTATGTTAAAATAATGATTCTGAGAGAACGTTTTGTTACACTGAAAATCAGTTGTCATTTTATTACACGAAAAATTGAATAAGAATTATATATCACGCTCTTTTTAATTAGCATTTTATTCCACTGGCTTTCCAATAAACATTTTATCAATGGGGGCCGTCAAATTTTTATTATAGCACAATTTTGGATCTAGAATTGTGATGTATTATTCAAAATTTAAAAAAAAATTGAACATTAAACATTTTTATTTTACTCAAAAATTACAATTTTTGAAAATCCATACCCCAGATTGAACAGAGTGATTAAAGTAGCGCAAAAAAAATTGTCGATATAAAATTATTAAAATTGCAGAAGCTATTTAATTTACAAAAAACTTAATTTATAACCTGCAACACAAAAAGCCATCAGATTAAAGTCTAAATAAGAAATATGGGTAAACAGCAAGATTTTTTTTCAAATTCAAAATTTGTGGAAAAAATTATTTTAACCAAGTTTCAGAAAATGTCCTGAAATTTTATTATTTCTTGATTTTAAAAACTTCTTTACATCGCAAATTTTAAAAAAGCACTAATTGTGAAATTAGAATATAAAATAAATTTTTTTGATTGCATAAAAGAGTGAACTTTGAATAGCAAAAATTTCTTGATGTCACGCAACTTTCACAACTTCGTGCATTATAATTTTTTATTTGTTTGCAAAATACCAAAAAGAAAAAAAAAATTCTTGCTCTAAAGTATGAAAAAAACGAATGAATGTATGCATTATGGCTGTTGGAAGTGATTTAAGACCACTTATATACACTGCCTTTTATTAGTCACGTAATTTTTCGCGGCAAATGCGAGTTTCAGCAAACATGCATCACGAAAGTTAGGCCGCTGCAAAGGTGATATAGAGAACATTGATTAAGAAATTATACGAGCTTCCCGTTTTTCTATTTAAATTGCTTTCTTCCTCGTTTGCTCCTTTCAGGTATAATAAACCATAAAAGAAAATACTAAATTAGCAATATCTTCACTTTATTCTTTTTGAATTAAATGTAAGAGACAGAGAGAGAGAGAGAGAGAGAACCAATATGGTGGACTCAAAATTTTGAATTTCCACATTTTTCAAGAAAACGCCTTGTAAAACCGTTATATGGATTTTGCGCCATTTATAAATTTCATGTCAAAAATTCAGTATTCAAAAAACCCGTTCCAATATGGTAAATAAAAAAAAAATTTTTATCGAATATAATTCTTCCGTTTTACATTTTAATTATTTAGATTTTGGTCGTCAATAATTCGATAAACTGATAAAATAAAATTCATCCTTCGTTAAGATTTAAAAAATGATTGTTATTTTATTGTTATATTATTGATATTTTGTTCGAAACACAAAACCTCTATCTTGTTTGGAATATATTTTAATTATTCCTTCGTAATTAATATTCAATTTATAAATGAGCAAAATGCAAATGTTAGAAATATACAATATTTATTTTAGGATTTAAAAACACAAAAATTTAACATTGTATATATAAATATTAGACAGAAAAATCTCCGAAAACTGTGTTTAACGTTGATTATTTCAATATAAGTGGAAACAATTGTTTGCATCCGCCATACTGGATCAGGTTTTTTAAAAAATGAATTTTTGACATAAAAATTTGTGAATCTCGACCCAGAAAATCCTGATAACGGTGTTTCAAGGCGATTTCTCGAAAAATGTGTCAATTCAAAATTTTGAGTCTGCCATATTGGTTCCAATATTTTGAAAAATTAATTTTTGACATCGTAATCTTTATTATCGACCTCAAGAACTCCTAAATAAGAAGGTCTATTGAATTGTTTTTAATATTTATGTGATAAAACGCTGCAAATATTCCAATGTATTTTTGAACCCATTTTTGAACATCCGCCATTTTGAAAATTTTGAAAATTAAATTTTTCTATTTGAATTTTTGACTTTATTTGTATTCGATTTTTTTGTAATCAGAGACTTCAGAAACCCCTTTAAACTTTATATCCGCCTATTGGATCCATCATTTAGAATTTTTTGAATCTGACTTCAAATTTGTGACTACTATCTAGATATTGTATTGATTTGTAAACATTTATTTAAAAAAAAAATATTTCTAGTTTATTTCTATATCATGATAATCAAAAAGTTAATTTGTTTCTGGAATTGTTTTGCTTTATTTAAGCTAAAAATGGTTTTTGACTATTTTTTACATAATTATTAATCAAAAAAGTATGATAAATAATTGAAGCGTGAATTGCGTTAAATTGCTTTGCCTAGAAAAATTCTGTGTTGATTTTTTACTTTAAAGGATGTTAAACTTCAATTATTGGTTTTAGGAATTGAGATTCAGTTCGTTGGGTGTTCAAAAATATTCTAGTCGCGAACGCAGGCTGTGAATCAATACATCAAACGCGAATTTCGTATTTCTATAGGTTCTTTTATTTCATAAGTTGAGTTTTTTTATATATATATTAAAAAAAATTGGTAAGTTTGATTAGTGCATAACGAAACACGGTAAAATCATGAAAAATTTAATCAAAGTTTTAGAAATAATTTAATTGCTCCTGGCCAATTTCTCTTTTAAATGTTGTTATGCTATCACATATAAAACGTGCTCGTTATTTGTTCTCAATATCGACTCCACAAGGTTTTTTCTTTGAATGATAAAGAAAATAAAAAAAAATCCAGTAAAAGCGTTTCAATTGATCTAGAAAAAGGCTCTTAAAAAAGACTCTTTTTGTCAGGATAAATCGTTACAATCTAAAAACAAACAAAATGGATCAAAGTCTCTTTGACAAATTCTTCTTTAAACATTTTTATGGTTCGGAATTTTAATTGGCACAGAATTCAATTTATAAAAAATGTTAGAGGATATGACAGTTTGTCGATGTACCCGAATCACACTAATAATTTTAATAAAAAATTTGATTTTATTTAATTTTATAAATTCCGCTCAGTCGATGTATATGATTCTTTAATAAAAATTTGAAAATTTCCAATGTCGGATAGTTGACAGTTTTTTAAAAATTTCATTATTGTCAATATTAATCTACATTTGAATATTTTTTTTTCATTATTGCTTCCGCTACTTTTAATTATTTAAAATATTTGCTGATCATTGTTAATTTTCTAAGATCTTCTAAATAATAAAAATTTTGTTATTATGTTTCAGTACCGAAATAATCTATTAATTATGATTCTATAAAAAACTGTCGAAATGAGCATTTGAAAGTACATTAACTTGGAATTATTTTGTTTACCATTTAAGTTTTTTTTCACTAAGAATTCGATTCAGGTAGACCCAAAAACCTTCGAGTAAGAATTTTCAGTTCGAATCATTAAATTTAAAACTTTTTGGTCGTCATTTCAAGTAGCCACTTTGAATTTTTTAATTTTGATAAAAGATTTTCATGCAATAATTCTTTCAAAAATATTGAAAGTTTAAAAAAAATAATAAAAATTGTTTTTAACGTTTTTTTATAACGTTTTTTTCAACCCAAAAATGAAATATATCTAATCAGTTATAAATTTTAGTTATGAGTTGTCCTATGGAATAGTAATTTATCCTATAAATATTTTACGACTTCTTCAAAAACTGGGGGTATGGGAGGAAGCAAAAGTTTAAAGTTTTAAAAAATGTCCGTGTGTGTGTGTGTGTGTGTGTGTGTGGATGTGTCCACATTACGTTTGACCCAACTCGAAAACTATGATACTTGTTAGAACTATGTTTTTTTTTACGAAATTATAGGTCTCTCAGGGGGACAAATTATGACATACGTTTAAACCCGATCGATCAGTTCTAACTATTTTTTACGCATTTAAAATTTAAAAAAATAGTTTTTTTGCAAAATTAGATATTTTTCTTTAAAAAAGTAAAAATGTAAGTATTTTTTTTGTTTTATTTTTTGAAAACGCATCGATTAAGCTATTAGCGAACCCTCTAATGCAATTTAATTTAAAGTTATTGGCATTTTAATAATCAAAAGTTTTGAAAATCTTGTTTTTTTAATAATTTTATTTTTATGCTTTAATACAAGCTTCAATATATTTTTATTGTTATGAAGGTGATTAACCCTTTCACACCCAAGCAAAATTGAGAAATAAAAAAAACAAAAGTAAAGTGGTGCTTATAGTTTTTGGGATCGCTGATTACGGATCCGGTGTTAGTTTTCAAAAATTCAAAATGGCGGATCCAATATGACGGACGAATATTTAAAACATTTTAGATTCGCCTAAAATTTGTTACTCGGGGATTTTTGGGGTCGCTGATTACGAATCCGGTGTTAGTTTTCAAAAATAGAAAATGGCGGATCCAATATGGCGGACAAAAAAATTGAAAAATCCGTTAGATTTACCTAAAATGGATTACTCGGGGGTTTTTGGGATCGCTGATTACGAATCCGGTGTTGGTTTTTAAAAATACAAAATGGCGGATCCAATATGACGGACAAATTTTGAAGAAGTGTTAAATATCGCCTAAAATTGGTTACTAAGGGTTTTTGGTGTCGCTGATTACGAATTCAGTGTTAGTTTGTCAAAACACAAAATGGCGGATCTATTTGAAAAGATAACACCGGATTCGTAATCAGCGATTCTAAAAACCCCCGACTAACAAATTTAAAGCAAATCTAAGCAGTTTTTGAAAAATTCTTTTTTGATATTGGATCCGACATTTTGAATTTTAGAAAAACTGATATTAAATTCAAAATCAGCGACCCCAAAAACTATAAGAACCACTTCACTTTTGTTTTTTTAATTGCTCAATTTTGATTGGGTGTGAAAGGGTTAATCACCTACATAATAATGAAAATATATTGAAGCTTGTAATAAAGCATAAAAATAAAATTATTAAAAAGCAAGATTTTCAAAATTTTCGATGTTTAAAATGCTAATAACTTTGGATTAAATTGCACTAGAGGGTTCGCTAATAGCTCAATCGATGCGTTTTCAAAAAACAAATCGAAAAAAATACTTACAATTTCGCAAAGAAACGATTTTTTCAAAATTTTTGAATGCGAAAAAGAAATAGTTAGCACTGATCGAACGGGTTCAAATGTATGTGATAATTGATGTGTTTTTAACATTGGAAAAAAGTCATATTTTAAGTAAAACATCATAACTTCGTTAAAAATCATCGTAGAACAATTTTTAAATAAAGCGTTTTAAAGGTCATAAATCAAGCTTTCTACTGGCTCTAGGCATGTATTAAAGTTTAGTCGGGTTCGAATTCTAATTAACAAAAAGTGTCATTTTATTGATTTTGAGGTTAAGGTAAAACCTAAAAGTGCTAGGCGAATTCTGATGACGGATTCGTGTTCAGCGCGTCAAAATACATAGAAAATGACTATTCTAGTCCGCCGCGCACGACACTTTTATTTTTTTGTGGGGCTGTGTTATTATGTTGCATTGACAGAAATGATCCGAAGTATTATAAATAACTCTGAAAGTATCTTCAATTATCTGAATTATTTTGTATTATCCTGAAGTATGATGAATTCTCTAAAGTGTCTTGAATTATCTTAAGTATCTTGAATTATCTAAAGCATCATCTCTTAGCCTTGTTAATCAAGAATTCCTCTAAAGTAACCAGAATTATCAGGAATTAACCTGAAATATGATGAATTACTTTGAAATATCTTGCATTACTATAATGTATCGTAAATTACCTTAAGTAGCTTGAATTCTCCTGAAGAATGATGAATTATCTAAAGTATCTTGAATTAGCCTAAAGTATGATAAATTATATCAAGTGTCTTGAATCATCTGAATTATCTTGAATTATCTGAAATATTAGAAATTACCCTGGTTTCTCATGATTTTCTCTGAAGTATCTTGAATTATCTTAAGTATCTTGAAATATCTGAAGCATCAGGAATTACCCTGGTTTATCATAAATTCCTCTGAAGTATCCTGAATTATCAGGAATTTACCTGAAATATGATGAATTACTTTAAAGTATCTTGAATTACTGTAATGTATCTTGAATTATTTTAAATAGCTTAAATTCCCCTGAAGAATGATGAATTATCTGAAGTATCTTGAATTAGCCTGAAGTATGATGAATTATCCCAACTGTCTTGAATCATCTGAATTAACTTGAATTATCTGAAGTATCAGGAATTAACCTGAAATATGATGAATTACTTTGAAGTATCTTGAATTATTTTAAGTATCTTGAATTATCTGAAGCATCAGGAATTACCCTGGTTTATCATAAATTCCTCTGAAGTATCCTGAATTATCAGGAATTTACCTGAAATATGATGAATTACTTTAAAGTATCTTGAATTACTGTAATGTATCTTGAATTATTTTAAGTAGCTTGAATTCCCCTGAAGAATGATGAATTATCTTAAGTATCTTGAAATATCTGAAGCATCAGGAATTACCCTGGTTTATCATAAATTCCTCTGAAGTATCCTGAATTATCAGGAATTTACCTGAAATATGATGAATTACTTTAAAGTATCTTGAATTACTGTAATGTATCTTGAATTATTTTAAATAGCTTAAATTCCCCTGAAGAATGATGAATTATCTGAAGTATCTTGAATTAGCCTGAAGTATGATGAATTATCCCAATTGTCTTGAATCATCTGAATTAACTTGAATTATCTGAAGTATCAGGAATTAACCTGAAATATGATGAATTACTTTGAAGTATCTTGAATTATTTTAAGTATCTTGAATTATCTGAAGCATCAGGAATTACCCTGGTTTATCATAAATTCCTCTGAAGTATCCTGAATTATCAGGAATTTACCTGAAATATGATGAA
Source organism: Ganaspis brasiliensis (assembly GCA_037103525.1). Taxonomy (NCBI): domain Eukaryota; kingdom Metazoa; phylum Arthropoda; class Insecta; order Hymenoptera; family Figitidae; genus Ganaspis; species Ganaspis brasiliensis. The sequence goes on along the minus strand of JAZKLR010000254.1, from coordinate 3,237,956 downwards.
TTACTTTAAAGTATCTTGAATTACTGTAATGTATCTTGAATTATTTTAAGTAGCTTGAATTCCCCTGAAGAATGATGAATTATCTGAAGTATCTTGAATTAGACTGAAGTATCATGAATTATCTTAAGTGTCTTGAATCATTTGAATTATCTTGAATTATCTGAAACATTAGAAATTACCTTGGTTTATCATGATTTTGTCTGAAGCATCTTGAATTATCTGAAGTATCAGGAATTACCCTGGTTTTGTTATGAATTCCTCTGAAGTATCCTGAATTATCAGGTATTAACATGAAATATGATGAATTACTTTGAAATATCTTGCATTACTATAATGTATCGTAAATTATTTTAAGTATCTTAAATTCTCCTGAAGATTAATAATCATCTCAAGTATCTTGAATAAGCCTGAAGTATAATAAGTTATCTGAAATGCCTTAAATAATCTGAAGTACCTTGAATTATCTGAAGTATCAGGAATTACACTGGTTTATCGTCATTTGCAGTAAAGTATTGACTTGAATTCACTGGGATGATCCGGAAGTATATGATGAATCACTCTGAAGTATCTTCAATTATATGAAATATTTTGTATGACCCTGAAGTATGATAAAGTATCTAAAATGTCTTGAGATATGTAAAGTGTCTTGAATTAGTCTAAAGTATCAGGAATTATCAGGATTTACCCTGGTTTATCATGAATTCTCCTGAGTATCTTGAATTAATCTGATGTATGATGAATTATCAGAAGTGTTTTTAATTATCTTAAGTATCTTGAATTATCTAAAGTATCATGACTTACCTTTATTAATCATGAATTCCTCTGAAGTATCCTGAATTATCGGGAATTAACCTGAAATATGCTGAATTAATTAAATATCTATAATTTATCTTGAATTATCTTATGTATCTCGAATTAGCCCGAAGTATGATGAATTATCTCAAGCGTCTTGAATTATCTGAAGTACCTTGAATTATCTAAAGTATAAGAAAGTACCCTGGTTTATCATGATTTCCACTGAAGTATCTTCAATTATCTAAAGTATCTTAAATTACTTGTAGTATCAAGATTTAGTCTAAAGTATATTGATTTATTTTAAATTATTTTAAATTACTTGAAATAGCTTAAATTATCTGGAGTATCTTGAATTATCAAAAGCATTATGAGTACCTGTAGTATTGAAAATTATCTGAAATATCTTGAGTTATCAAAAGTATAATGAATTACCTTGATTTATCATGGATTCCTTCAAAGTATCATGAATCACCCTTAAATCAGATGAATTAATCTGAAGTTTCTTAAATTACCTGGAGAATCTTCAATTACCTGTAGTATCATAAATTACTCTAAAGTATCTTGATTTATTGTAAAATATTTTGTATTATCAAAATTATCTGAAATTATCGGAATTACCTTGAATTATTTGAAGTATCTTATATTACCCTGAAGTATTATATGAAGCATCGAGAATTAACCTGAAATATGACAAGTTACTTTGAAGTATCTTTAAAAACTATTATGTATCTTCACAAGGGTGGTTCAAAAAAAAATTATTTTATTTTTAATGGTCTCACCCCCTAGGATTGTTCTACATCGAAAAAAATACCTCTATTTTTTTATTTATTAATATTTAGTTGGGACTCGAAGCGCTCAAAGTTTGCCATGCAAAATGCATGGGAAAAAAATACTTTTTCGTAGAAATGGAATAGAACCCTTCAAAATCAATATTTTTTAATCGCCCAGCTCTGTTTCTCTTCAGGAAACTTCAAACAACAATGCCAAATTGTTTATTTAACAATTTTTTAATATCAAATATTTTTTATAGGGTCCCATAAAACCTAATAAATTACAAAATTATCAAAAAATCGTTAAAAAATATTTTTTAGTATTTTTATGAGAGTTTTTTCCTATATTTTGAATAAATAACATGAATTTTGATTTTTAATCATTATTTCATTTAATTGCTAATTTGTTTAAACAAATTATTGTTATTTATTTACAACTTTTTATCAAATTGAGTTAGGGAGTTGCAACTTTTTCTTAATTTTGCAACTTATCGAGGCCATTGGAACCAAACAAAAACAAAAAAGTTAAAATAATAATTTTAACAATTGTTTAAACAAATTATATTGTTTATTTTTAAGATTTGCACAAATTAAGCTACAATAATTACAATTACTTTTTTTAAATTTTATATTCAATATAATCATTAAAGTTTTTTTCTTTTTTTATTATATCACAAATTATAAGATATTAATTTGCTTCAAATTTTTCATTCCGATGAGAGAAGGTGGTATTCTTCCTCATGAAATAAATATTTAAGACTAATGAAAAGCAACCTATGACTTTTAATAACAATTAAAATTGTACAAGGTCGATCAACAAACAATTGAACTCAATAGCAATTTTTGAATTAATTTATACTCAGGAATAAAATTGAATAAAGAAAAAATATTTAAAAATTTTTTTAAATTAAACTATTGATAATATTTTCATATGAATAATCTTTCATTTTCTTCTCTATGTAATATTTCAATATTTGACAAATTAAAATTATGATTTTCATTAGAATCATTTACTTTTAATAATCTATTTTTAGATAATACATTATAATATTTTTTACTTCTAATAAAATTAGATTCATGTTCTGATTTTCAATTTAAATTTGGAAAATTCTTTCTTTTATATATTTGTCAATGAATTTACTTGGATAACTATTAATTATTAGAATTTCTTTAACTTTTCCTAAATTCTCGGAATGAAAATCTTCATGTGATAATAATATCGCAGAATAAACTAGATTTTTAATTATAGCTATTTTTTAAAAAGTTGGATGATTGGAAAGAAAATTTAAACATCGACCCGAAAAAGTATGGTTTATAGTTTATTTACTCTCCCTTTTACGGGTTCGAGGGCCTCCGTTCCCTTTACATATAAACTTAACCTACTTACAATTTTTCGTTTTTTTTTTTCAACTTAACTGTATTGAACTTAACCTAACTCTTTACATACAAACATTCAAACGCTTTCCAGTGCCGGGCTTCCGTTTCCTCTTGCGTTTTTCTTTAAAATACTTCCGCGACTTTACCTTTAGTCTTATTTCCAAAACCAAACTCTACTGCCTTTCCTACCTCTTTCACCATGCTTCTCTTTTTTTTTACCATTCCTACTCAATCTAACCTCTTTCCACACATTCCATTCTATCTCTACCAAGCTTCTTTGTATTCTCCTTCACTAAAATCATTCTTTCCTCATCCCATAACCACTTATTTCCATTTATCCAAATTCTCTCCTTTCCTACCATTACACCATTTCCTCTTTTTCTCTCCTCCCACACTCTCTGTTGTATTATCCAATTTTTCCTTCTCTCATTCCACGTTCTGTCTTCCTCTATCCATTCCAACTTCCCCTTCAATCTCCACTTTTTACTTATCACTTCCATTTTCTCTTCTACACTTCCCAGCCTTATTACCCACCTTTTAAACTTCTCTCCGTTTCTCTTTCCCACACCCCAACACTCTTTTATTTGTGCCTTTACTCCAATCCCTTCTATCAGTCTATCTATTTCCTCCCTGACTCTGCTTATTTCTACACTCATGCCCTTCACTATTATGTTGCATTTTCTTTTCTTTATCTCCTCCCTCTCTAATCTTTTTTCCACTTCTTTTACCCTTTCTTTAACTGTCTTTGTTTCTTGTCTTTCTTTAGCTATTTCCTCAGTAAACTCTTTTTCTTTATTTACCTCTAACCTTTTTAAACCCTTTTCTAGTCTATTCATCCTTTCCTCTAATGTTTCTATTTTTTCCTTTCTTATCTCTTCTTCCTTTTTCTGCCTATCTTTTACCTCTTCCAACTTTTCCAATAACCTTCTTTTCTGTTCCCTCCAATGTTCCTCCCATTCCTCCAATATCTGTTTTACTTCCCTTACTTCTCCACCTACTCCTACCTCCCCCTTCTCAACCTCAACATTTTCTTTTTTCCTCCTGTCAATAATTCTCATCGTTTTATCCACCCATGCATCCCACTCTTCACTTGTTTTGTTCAACCACTCTGTCACCTCTGTACCTTTCCCCTCCGCTGCTTCCCCTACTTGCTCATGCCTTGGCAATGCTGCCTGACTCTTCAACTCCCCACTTACATTAGACCCCTTTTCCTCCCTACTACGCTCGTCTCTACTTCTATCCTTGTTTACTACCTCACTCTCTCTTAGCTTGCTCTGTCCTGTCATATTCAATTCCTGCTTTACCTACACTAGAAATACTCCTTACCTCGTTTTCTCTATCCGTCTCTGTCACTCACCTCGTTTCTCTTTTCTGCACGTTTCTAACCTAACTTTTTTCCACCTTACCTATTGCCAACTTTCACTCCTTCTATACCCTCTACACCCCTTTTTCACTCAATCACACTTACAAAGCACTCCCATCGTCTTTTTTCACCACTTTTTACCATCCACACTCCACTAAACCACCACCATAGGCCGAAAGTTGGTGACCAAAAAACGAAAAACGTCCGCTCAATATTCGCACCGGAAACGGAAGCCAAACGTATGGTTTATTAAATCAATTAGTTTTTATTGATTCATGTATATTTTTAATTATTTTCAAGTCCAAGAAAGAAATAGAATTGTTACATTCTATTTCGTGTGTAAACTACAATCTATTATGGTAAAAATTAAAAGTTTCTATAATTATACTTAATTTATCTTTTGGAATCAACAAAATTGTATCGTCTACGTATCTGTGATAAAAACAAATTTTAAATTTCATTTTATCAAAAACAAATTCTTCAAGGTCTTGAAATACTAAATCTAAAAGAATTGGAGATACGAGAGAACCCATAGGACAACCAAAAATTTGTTTATAAAAACAATTATTAAATTGAAAATAAATAGACCATGTAATAAATTCAATGCATTTAATAAATTCTTCCTCAGGGATTTTTGTGTTTTTTTTTCAATTAAAGACCATCTTTTTTTGATACTATTAATTATTAAAACTAATGGAACATTTGTTAGCAATGAAGTTACGTCTAATGAAAACATAATATGATCTTGTGGAATTGCAACTTTTTCAACTATTTTTTTAAAAGCTTTTAGTTTATCACATTAGGCTTAGGAACCGGAATAAATTTTTTTAAAAATTTTACTGAAACATTTTGACATTCGATATGTCGGAGTGTTTGTAAGAGAAACTACTGGTCTTAAAGGACAATTTTGTTTATGAATTTTTGGTAGACCACACAATCTTGCTACATTATTACTTTCAATAAAAATATCTTTTTTCTCTACTTTTTCACCCAAATAGCCTTGTTCTCTTAATTTGTTCATAATATTAAAGGTACTATTTTTTAAATAAGGTAAACACTTTATCGATTTCTCCGAGACAGGATGTAACGTATTATTATTCAAATAAAATAATAATTTTTTAACGTTTCAGTTATCAATGCAACCCTCATCAGAACTGTGAATTTTATTAAGTAATTTAAAATTTATATAACAAAAATATGGCGGAACATAGAACAGTTAATATAATGGTACTTACATAATATAATCACAAAAGTTTCTTTAACAATAACATTGTTTTCAAGGAATAACGTAAATTGACATTGTTATTTTGTATAAAATAAGGCATTTGTTTTTCTTTTGAGAAAGAAACAAAGTTTGTCAGTAAGTTAAAATTTCATTTCAATACGTTTCACTTGAAAGTCGATAATTTACTGAAAATTTAATTACATTTTGTTTACTTTTATATATTTACTAAGTGGTACAAAGAGGAGGGGAAATTGAGATTTTGATTATATACATTTTGATTTTAAATTAATTGTTAATTTTTGATTTTATTTCTCTTAATAATGGATCGTATTATTTGTTAAAATTTGCGATATCTTCCTTTCGATTAATTGAGTATTTTTGTAATTTAATGTGTATCACTTCTGAGACAAGGCGTTTATTTTCTAAAGGTTCTTTATCTAGGATTTTAACATTTTGACAATCAAATTTGTGTTTTAAGTTGTCGTTTCTATTTTTTATGTTTTTGTGTATTGCCATTATGGAATGTCTTTTGCCTTTATGTTCGTTAATTCTTTTTCTTATTGGTCTTTTTGTTTGTCCCACATATGAAGCTGGGCAGTCTGGACAATTTATTTTATAAACTTTGTGTGTTACATCATTTTTGTTAGTTTTATCTTTAATTTTCTTAATTATACAGTTTAAATTGTTATTTATGGATGAAACTATGTGTATATTGCATTTTTTGAATAAGAATGAAAGTTTTTTATAGAGGTTGTTGTGATATGGTAATTTTAACTTCAGTATTAATTAATGTATCTGATTGTTATTATTAATTTCAATATTTTTTCTAATTGTGGCTAGTCTTTTTTAAGTATATTTTTTGATAATGTAGTTAGGGTAATCATTATTAATCAGAATATTGTTTATGATTTTTAGGTTATTATTATGAAATTTTTTGTTAGCTAATTTAATTGCTCTGTCTACTAAATTATAAATTATTGCGATTTTTTGTGAGAAGGGGTGGTTTGAATTGAAATTTAATATACGTCGAAAAATTTGTATATAACGACGCACAGTGGTCGGAAACTGAAATTTACTGTTCACGGCCACCTACAGCTTCTAATACTTTATCGATTATAATAATTTTTTTTTCTAAAATACTCAGTATTAAATTTCCAACAAACGTAAGAAAACTGATTTTTTATTAATCATAATCACTAAGAAAAAGTGTAAGGAATGTAAATATGATTAATAAAAATTTTATATACTGTTATAAACAATTAAATTTAACAAACTTTAAAATTAATTATTTTCTTAAAGAAACTGTTTTTTGTGTTATAAAAACGATATCTTTTAATTAAAAATATAATTCAAGAACAATAAATTACTAAACTAATTACTATAAAACACTTTTAAACAATTAATTTAAAAAATTATAAGAATAATTAACTTTTTATCCATTAATACCTAAGCTAAAACTGGAAGTCGAAATTAATTATTTTTATAATTTTAAAAATAAAATGTTTGAAAGTGTTTTATAATAATTTGTTTAGTAATTTATTGTTCTTAATTAACATTTTTATTTAAAAGATATCATTCTTATAAAACAAAAAACAGTTTCTTTAAAAAAATAATTAATTTCAATATTTGTTAAATTTAATTGTTCATAACGTTAAATAAAATTTTTATTAATCATATTTACATTCCTTATACTTTTTTTAGTGATTATGATTAATAAAATATGAATTACACTAATTTATAGAAAAATAATGACTGATATTTCAAAAATACTCAATTTTGCAACTTTGTTTGTTTAAATATTTAGTAATTGAACGTTACATTAAACAATCGGTTTCCTTACGTTTGTTGAAAATTTAAAACTGAGTATCTTAACAAAAAAATTATTAAAATCGATTAAGAATTACGACCTGTAGGTGACCGTGAACAGTAAATTTCAGTTTCCGACTACTGTGCGACATGACGTCGTGATTATTTTTTTTTGATGCAATATTTTCTTAATTATTTTATATCTCGGTCAATTTTTAACCAATTTTGATGAGTCACCCACTAATTTCTTCATAAAATTGTGTATTTTTAGAAAATCATAAAGCAAAAAACAAAATTTATTATTTAGATAGTAAAAAAGTGCAAATAAAATTTTATTTATATTTTTTTTCAATTTTGACCCAATTCTTTAATTTTTTAATTTTTTAATAATATTCCCCTTTATTTCATCTTTATTATAAAATAAAGATCACCCTGGAGACTTTATTAGATTTTGTGATATCGTTCTTTTAGTATCATCATCTCAAAGAAAGATACTACGTAAATTTTTGTTTTTACCTTCATTTGTTTTTTGACATTTTTTTTAAATTAGAAACTATTTACTGTGAAGATTTCTTTTCAATTTCTCTATTAAATACAGTGAAAATCAAATAAAATTGTTATTCTACTAAGAGATTTGGAAATAATTATTAATTTTAAGTAAAAATAAAAACATTTAATTAAATTATGGAAATTAAACAATTCAATACAGAAAATATTTTGCTGCCAAAGAAACCTTCATATTTTAAGTCCAAGTATTATAAAAACGAAAGCGATAGATTTCAGGACAATTATGTGAATTTGTATACTATTAAATTAGTTATACTTGTTTTTTTTTTACAATTTTTGTATTTAAGCAGAATTGCTTACTAAATAAATCATTGTATAAATATTTAATATATTATATTATAATTATATTGTTATTAAATAAATATAGATTTAACTACCTAATTTATTTAATTATATTAAAATTAATTTCTATTTATATGTTTTTATTTTTACTTAAAATTAATCATTATTTCCAAATCTAGAAATAAAAAAGTAATCTAGAAATAGAATAACAATTTTATTTGATTTTCACTGTATTTAATAGATAAATCGAAAAGAAATCTTCACAGTAAATAGTTTATAATTTAAAAAGAATGTCGAAAAACAAATAAAGTCTCCAGGGGCTGAATTATGTAAACTCACACTCGATTTCGATTTCGCTTTCGCGTTCAATTGTTATCAATAAAAATTTTTCTTAAAAATATTAATAGATTTTTTACAAAATGTTGATTCATAAAGTTTTAAATTTATAAATAAAGTAATCAAAAACAGATGTTTATATATTTTTAATGTATATATTTTGATGTTGGTTAGAATATTAAATTAAAAGTACAAATTTTGTGAATTTGCAGATGTACATTTAGTTTTAATTTAATAATCTAAGCTACATCAAAATAAAACCTTAAAAATGTATATGAAGGTTAGTATTATGTTTGTAGAAAGAATTACCTATTAATTGTTTGAAACGTTTTTAAGAACCAAAAATTCTTAATAATGTTTTTTATTGCCTTAGTTTCAAATTTATTCGTAAAATAATGAAAATCAAATGCTTATACATTTTTAAGGTTTATCTTAAATTTTAAGAAATAATAAATCAATGTAATATAAACCTATTTATTTATATAAAATATATTTGTTAAATAATCACAAATTTGTCAAATAGTTTAAAAACTGAAATTTGTCTTTGTTACTTAATACTTAATTTAAATAAGTATTTAATTTAATTACTTTATTTTTCCCTTGTTTTAAATCAAATTTATTGATTCGAATTAAATATATATTTTACTAAAATTTGAAGAATTATTCCAATTTAGAAATTAGAAATAATACATTTTTTAAAGTGGTTAATTTAATTTTTTTAATTTAACTTAATTGGCATCTGCAAATTCAGAAAATTTGTAGTTTTAATTTACTACTCTTACAAACATCAAAATGTAAATATTGAAAATATGTAAACATCTGTTTCTGATTACTTTATTAATAAATTCAAAACTTTATCAATCAACATTTTGTAAACATATTATTCAAAATTTTAGTTTCTTAAAAACGTCTCAAACAATTAATACTTTCTTTAGTTACAGATTAAATAATTATTTTACAAACATGATATTAACCTGTACGTAACCAAAAATTTTTCTTTTCCAAATAATCATCATCACGTCATGATACTATAATTCATTACAGATTTTAACATTTCTTACGCTTCACAACTTTTTTTTATTTTTTACACATTATTTGTTGCATTTATCGCAATTTAAAAAAACTACCGTACTATCATTTTCAAAAAAATGTAAACTCTGAAATTGTCTGCATCGATTAATATTTTTAAGAAAAATTTTTATTGATAACAATTGAACGCGAAAGCGAATGCGAAATCGAAATCTAGTGTAAGTTTACATAATTGAGCCCCAGAATGATCTTTATTTTAAAATAAAGATGAAATAAAGGGGAATATTATTACGAAATTAAAAAATTAAAGAATTGGGTCAAAATTGAAAAAAAATATAAATAAAGTTTTATTTTCATTCTTTTACTATCTAAATAATAAATTTTGTTTTTTGCTTTATGATTTTCTAAAAATACACAATTTATGAAGAAATTAGTGAGTGACTCATTAAAATCGGTTGAAAATTGACCGAGATATAAAATAATTCAGAAAATATTGCATCAAAGTTCAAAGTATTATAACTCCTACAATTTATCATATTTTAAAAATTCCTTTTGCTGACTAAATTCTATCATTTTATACTACAATTTCACCAAGTATCATTTTCTTAAAAAAATGGTTAATTTTTTTACCCCAAAAATGGTAAAAAATTACTTCAAAATTTTCAATAAAAAGCTATATTGACTTCATTCTTTTAATGACAAAAAATAATTGTAAAATAGGTATAAATCAGTAAAAACTCAACATTTTAGTAGAAAAGAACAATTTTATTTTCAAGATAAATTTTATTTATCAAGACAAAATACAATTCTATGATCGTCGCAAGTTGGTTTGGCGTATTTCGCGCAACAATAATTTGTTTTTCGGTCTTTTTTGGTCGGACAAAAGTAGCATCGCTTTCTTTTTGACATTTTTTGAGAGATTACATTTAAATTTTCTTTCTCTTCAATGTTTAAAAGATAACGGATGTTTTGCAAAAATCATTTTTTTAAAATACTTTTTACTTCTTTTATTTATTCCATTATTTTTAAAATACTTTTTAATTGTAAAATACGAGCATTTTTATCTAAAAACTACTAAAAAATGTCAAAGAAAATTTTTTTCGATTAAAAACAATTTTTTTATACTTTTTAATTATTTTTAAAACTTTTTTTAGCCTGGATCGTTTTCGTCCACACTCAAGTTGACACACCTTTTCTGAAGGCTCAAGGAGTACTACTGCTCTGCCATTCGGTAGATAGTCCAGTCAATACGTCGGGAAAAAACGTATTATACGGTAATAACTCGGAAGGTCAATGTTTTTGGCTTAAACCCTTATTTTGGCATACAATTAAAGACCCTAAGTTTTCGGCAGGCGTGGCGACCGGGAACCCGGGTAAATTTTTCAAAAAAGGTGCAAAAAATCGTGTTTTCTGAAATTGTCGGATTTCTGTGCATTTTACGTGAGAAATATCTTCTATTATATTAATGCGATACCGAGAAAACTTCGTTCATCGTCGTACACACTTCAAAGTTCACCTAGTTTTTCCAATAGTCAACTTACAATAATGTTCATTTTACCATGTTATTATAGTTCGTAACAATGCGCACTGGCACTATTCGTGTCAAGCATGTTAAACTAAAAATTTTTTCATATACAACATATTGTTGCACATGCGCAGTAGTGCACCACAGCTGTGTAAACGTGCGCACTACAAAACAAACATTTCACATGCTCAGTTGTTTTGTATTGCTGTTACACATGCGCAATGATGCACAGTTATAGTCACACATGTGCTCTAATTAAATTAAAAAATTACGCATGCGCAGTTTCTTTTTTTTTTTCAAGTCCAACGAAAATTAAAATTTTGTTTTTTTCCATGTGCTAAATGCTTTTTGTGCAATTTACTTTTTTAAATTATATGTTTTACGCAATATATTGAACTTTTTTGTTTACACGTTTTTCTATATTTTTTTATTTTAGAATATTTAAAATGTCATTTATATTCCATATTTTTACATCTGAGCATGTCTTTTGTTCATAGAAAACTACTGCGCATGCGTAGCTTCCATAGAAACCTATTGCGCATTAGTATATACTTTACGCAATGTATATAACTTTTTTGTTAACTTGTTTCTCCATTTGCTTTGACAATTAAATTTTTTTACAGTAATTTTTCTTTGTTATTGTAACAACTGCTTATGTGTATTGTTTATAGGAAAGTACTGCGCATGCGTAACTACCTTTTGGAGCTTTTGCGCATGTATACGTATAGGTGATCAACGATGTGTCTATTAAAGTAAAAAGTTTTTCTAATAATTTCTATTACAATAATAAATATTTTTACATACAAGATTATGAAATTAGTTAAAATATTTTTAAGTATTCCTGTCTGTGAGAAACTTGATTAAATTTGTTTAATTTAGTTTAAAATATTTGACATTACTTTAAATAATTCTATAAAATTCAAAATAAAAATTTATGACTATAATATTAATGACAAAAACAAATAAATAATTTCAAAAAATAACATAATAGATTAATTATAATTATATTAATTAATTATTTTTATAATTTATTATTAATTAATATTTAGTATTATTATCATTATTACTGGCAATATTTTTTAAAACAATATCTTTGAGAATACTAGATGTCATTTTTAAAATAAAAAAATAAAATTTTAAGAATTAATTTTATATTTCTAATAAAAATTTATTATTAATTATAAAAAATTTTAAAAATATGTGACGCGTTCTGAAGAAAGGGACCTAAGAAGGAAATTGGTTATTTTACAGGAGAGCGAAAATAAAAGTCGAGCGCGCATGGGAATCTGTACAAATCGAGAGATTTAAATTGTTATAACTTAAAAAATATCCTATAAAACCGAAAAACTATTTTTGGCTTCTTAGGTCCCTTTCTTCAGCACGCGTCACATATATATTATTATTACATAATATATATTATAATTTACTACATTTTAAATTATTCAATTATCATATTCTGCTAAAAATAAGCCGCAACGACTTAAGGTGAAATAGAATGTATTGACCTAAAAAAAATTATAGATAAATAATAATTAGTTAATAGAAATAAAAAAAAAGGAAAAAGGGTACTAAACATATTTATAGATTTATATATATTTTTAAGAATACACAAAGTAAAGAAATATATAAAAGAAATAAAAAAACGAGCGAGCGTTAGCGAGCGAGGGTTGTTACGCTAGTGTTACATAAAAGAAAAAGTATATAAAATTTTGAGTTATTTAAAAAAAAGATGAACTTAATTGGACAAATAGTTCCCGAGTTATGCCTTTTCAAAGTTTACTAATTTTTCATCATTTTTGCCCGAAAAAACCTTGTTTTCAAAAAATAACGCCGAACTTTTTTTTACTTAATCGGATAAAAAAATAATGTACATAAAAGTTGTAGTAGACTATATTTGCTTTAAATTCCCGTTTAGAAAATAAAATTCGGCCCACTAGTTACCGAGCTATGACCTTCTAAAGTACACCAGTTTTCACGTTTTTTCACATATTTGCAAATTTTTTAGTTCGGATGCATTGCTTTTGTATTTTATTATTGTTAAGTACATAATACAAGTTTGTTTCTATAAATTTTTGCATTATTTAAAAAATTCAAAATAGTGGATCCATTATGGCGGACGATATTTCTAAAAAAATTGGCTTATTTTCGTGACACTTGGTATCTAGGAGTTTTTGGGGTCATTGATTACGAATTTGCAATTAGATTTTAAAAATTTAATATGGCGGACTATATTTTTTTAAAAACTAACTTTTGTTCGTGAGCCTTGGTTTCTTAAGTTCTGGAAATATCGATCATAAAAAATATTATCAGTCAAGTCTATTTTACTCTTAACATTACTCGGCACTCACGACGTGGACATGGTAAACATTTAGTTCCTCTATTTTTTACCTTTTATTTTTAATTTTTTGGGATGGAAAGGAGGCACTGATTGGCAGTAATTGAGAATCCGCCATTTTGAATTAATAAAATCTTTTTGCATATTCATAATCAGCGACACCTAAAACGCCTAGATAATAAGTCTCATGAAACTTAACCAATTTTATATAAGCGTAGTCCGCCATACTAGATCCATTGTTTAAAATTTTTGAAAATTTGACTGCAATTCGTAACCAGTGACAAATAAACCGATACAGAGCTTCACAAAAAAAAATATCGTCTGCATTGTTGAATCAGCAATTTAGAATTTGTAAAATCTGATTGCGAATTCGTAATCAGCGACCCCAAAAACTCCTAGATACCAAGTCTCACAAAATTAACGAAGGTTTAACAATATCTCCCGCCATATTGGATCCGCCATATTGCATTTCTAAAATCTAATTGCAAATTCGTAATCAACGACCCCAAAATCTCCTAGATACCAAGTTTCACGAAAATAAACCAATTTTTAAGAAATATGGTCCGCCATATTGAATCCACCATTTTGAATTTTTAAAATGTCACTATGGATTCGTAATCAGCGACCCTAAAAGCCCATAGATTCAATGTCTTATGAAAATCAACAAATTTTTTAAAAATATTGTCTGCCATATTGGATGCACCTTGAAAATTAACAAAATTTTAAATATTGTCCGCCATATTATATCAGACATTTTGAATTTTTTAAATCGAATTGAAAATTCGTAATCAGCGACCCCAAAAACTCTAAGATACCAAGTGTCACGAAAATTAGCCAATTTTTAAAAAATATCGTCTGCCATATTGGATCCGCCATTTTGAATTATTCAAATAATGCAAAAATTTATAGAAACAAACTTTTATTATGTACTTAACAATAATAAAATACAAAAGCAATCAATCCGAACTAAAAAATTTGCAAATATGTGAAAAAACGTGAAAACTGGTATACTTTAGGAGGTCATAGCTCGGTAACTAGTGGGCCGAATTTAATTTTCTAAACGGGAATTTAAAGCTAATATAGTCTACTACAACTTTTATGTACATTATTGTTTCATCCGATTAAGTAAAAAAAAGTTCGGCGTTATTTTTTGAAAACAAGGTATTTTCGGGCAAAAATGATGAAAAATTAGTAAACTTTGAAAAGGCATAACTCGGGAACTATTTGTCCAATTAAGTTCATCTTTTTTTTTAAAAACTCAAAATTTTATATACTTTTTCTTTTATGTAACACATTTCTCACGTAAAATGCACAGAAAACCGACAATTTCTGAAAAAGCGATTATTTGCACCTTTTTTGAAAAATTTACTCGGGTTCCCGGTCGCCACGCCTGCCGAAAACTTAGGGTCTTTAATTGTATGCCAAAATAAAGGGTTTAAGCCAAAAACATCGACCTTACGAGTTATTACCGTCTAAAAGTACCTGTTGAGGAGTTCACACGGACCCTAACTTTTTTTATGAACGAGTAGTGGCGCCAATGGCAGCCGATTTTGGAAATTACAGCACTTTTAAATTTCGCCTGGGTCGTTTTCGACCCAGGTCCGGGCTCGAAGGGTTAAATTTTATGAACCACTTGCAGATTGTGCGATTCCTGACGTAGAATCACCCATCAATTAAAAAATTTGACATTTTTTTATTATAATCATTGACATTAAGTACAACTGTCAGGCCCGGATTGGCCATTCAGGATACCGGGAAAAATCCCGGTGGGCCGCCGCCAGGCGGGCCGGTATTTTTGTAGGTCTAATTAATAATTTAATTTATGTAATTAAATTTCATTTAACTTTCAATTACTCTTTTCTATTTTCAATTAATTTTACAACATTCAATCATTTTCGGCTTCTTTCTATGTTCTTTCAATCACAGAAATTGTAGAATTTCAATTAAATTGTTCAATTCTACAACTATTTTTTACAATTCTTATTTATTATTATCATCAACTTTCAATTCCATTCTTCAATTTTCAATTCCATTCTTCAGTTTTCAATTATTATTTTTTTCTATATTCAAGAATTCTAGACTTTTTCAATTACTTCTTTCATTTTTTAATTACATTTTTTAAATTTCCATTACATTCCTCAATTTTCAATTATCTCCTTCAATTTTTTTAATCCTCAATAATTCTCAAAAAATTTTATAACTAATCTTTAACTTTTTAAATTATTTTGTTCTCTTGACCATTATTTCTTAGTGCTTTACGATATCAAGACGATATCATATTTGAGCAATATTGATATTGATCTCAAAATCTCTTGACCATCCAAAAATGTTCTCGAGTTGATAATATCGACCTAAAATAACTAAAAAATGACGAAAATAATTGACAAATGAAAAAAATTGGAATAATGACAAGATTAATAAATCGACAATTGACAAAAATAATTTAAAAAATTAAAGAACAAATATAATATTTTAAAAAAACAATTGGAAATTAAAAAAGGAAAAAATTACAGAAATAATAATAATTGAAAAAAATTTTAATTTTAAAAAATTGACCTGGATTGAAATTTGAAGAAATAATCACAAATTGATAAGAAGAAAATAATATTAAAAATTGCCAAAATAATTAAAAAATGAAGAAAATAATTGTGAATTAGACAGAAAAATTGAGGAATTAAGGAGTTAAATTGAGATTTCAAAAAAATTATTGATAATAAATAATTTACAAATTACTATATTAATAAATAAATAAATAGTATAAAAGAGTGAAAAAGCCCAGGATTGGTGAATATTTAAGAAAATAATTGACAATTAAAAACTGAAGAAAACTGTAGGAATAATTATAACAAATAATTGAAAATTGAATGGGATTTCAAAAAGTTAAAGTTGGTTGAAAATCGAAGAAAATAATTTCAAATTAGAAGAAATAGTTGAAAATTGAAGAAAAAAATTCAAAATTAAAGAAAATAATAATTGTGAATTTAAGAGGATAGTTGAAAAATTGAATTGAAAGTTCAAGAAAAATATTGTTAATTGAAAAAATCATCGAAAAAAGCCGAGAATTATTAAATATTGAAGAAAATAATTGCCAATTGGAAAAAATTCTAAACATGGCCAGATTATTAAATTAAAAACTGACAGAAATAATTTTAAACAGAAAAAGATAAACATGAAATTAAAAAAAAACTAAAAAAGAAAGAAAATGATAGGAATAGTTCTAGAAACAATTGAAAGTTTAATTGCTTTTTGAAAAATTACACTTTATTAAAATTTGAAGAAAATACTTCCAAATTGAGAGAATAATTGAAAATGAAAAAAAGTATCAATAAAAGACAAGAATTGTGATTGGATACAAATAATTAAAGAATTAAAGAACTGAATTGAAATTTCAAGAAAATGATTAATAATTGAATAATATGAAAGAAAATAATTAAAAAAAGACGAAAATAAAGGACAATTGCAAAAAATTCGAAAAATTGCAACATTAAAAAGTTTACATTTCAACAGAATTATCTTAAAAGTTAAGAATGTAAATTAAAATTTAGAACAGAAATAACTATGAATAAAAATTGAAAGAAAATTACTGTAGTAATTGTAGAAAATAATTGTAAATATAATTGGATTATAAAAAATTGAACTGGATTGAAATTCTTGGATAATAATTGCCTATTGAAGGAAACAAGTGAAAATTGAAAAAATAATTGAAAAAAAATCGAGAATTATTGAATATTGGCTGAAATAATTAAAAATTCAAGTAAATAATTGAAAACTGAAAAATAATTGAAAAAATGAGAATATTTGAAAACTGAAAAAGTAATTGAAAACTGAAAAAAAATAATTGAAAAACCGACAATATTTGAAAATCGAAGAAAATAATTGAAAACTGAAAAAATAATTGAAAAAACGAGAATATTTGAAAACTGAAAAGAATAATTGAAAAAAACCGAAAATATTTGAAAATTGAAGAAAATAGTTGAAAACTGGAAAAACAATTGAAAAAATGAGAATTATTGAATATTGAAGAAAACAATTGAAAATTGATAAAAATATTGAAAGAAGCCGAAAATTATTGAATATTAAAGAGAATATTTGAAAATTGAAAAACATGATTAAAAATTAATTAAAATAATTGTGAATAGAAGAAAATAATTGAGATTTGAAGAAAATAATTGTAAATTAAAGAAAGTAATTGGGTATTCAAATATTGAAAAAATGATTTTCAGGTGAATGAAAGCCGACTTTTTTTATGCTAAAGGGGGCAAAGTAGATAGAAATTCATTCTGAGCGATTTTTAAAGCCGTGGAATTCGCTATAAAACTTTTTATTATATTTATTTAATAAAAATTGTCCATTTCTTGATTGAAGATTAGGGAATTATTTTAAAGGGTTGTTTTTGATGCTGAAGGGGTTAAGGTAGATAGGAATACATTCAGAGCAATTTTTAAAGACAGGAAATTCTCTCAAAATTTTTTTATTATATTTGTTTAATAGAAGTTGTCCATTTTTTGTCCTTTAAAATTAGTTAAAACCAGATTGAGGTGTTTATTAAACTAAGAAATTACTGCTGCTTTCGTACAAATGGCAGTAGAGAATGCTACTGTTCAAGAAATTCCAAATAATTAAATTATTGATAAGTTTAAATAAAATAATTTAATAATTTAATATTTTTATATTTTAGTTTTAAATGTTAATAAAAATTTTCAATTATATAGAAAGGGGCCGCTTTTAATTCCCAATCCGGCCCTGACAACTGTAACATTTCCTTTGTCAGCGTGAGTAACTGGTATATTTTTATTATTGTTTAAAAAAGTTGTTGTTTCATTTATTTTCTTAGCAATTTCAATGTTTGTTTTGAAGTCAATTGAGGCCCACCTTGAAGAGTAGGAGCATAACAATTGAAAAACAAAATTTTTATATTTTTGAAGCTCCCTAGTTTTCATTGACAAGGACAAACTCGGCGAGGGTGCAATTTCCCGGAGGGCTTCTTGTTAGTTTGAATGAATCATTTGGCATAATTGGGAAGATTGAGATGTAAGCTTAAACGTTTAGCGCTGAGTAAGATGAGATCGAAAGGGTATTGCCGTGACAGCTATTAGTAATTAGATGGCCTCTCTCAATATGCGCAGGTATCGGGAGGGTTGCAAAATATCCAAGTGCGTGGATCAAGAACGGGGGTGTGATGATAGTTCGTGAAATAGCCGTCTTTGGGGCGCTGCCACCGAAGGGAAGTCGGCAGTTCGCTATCGCGCAGCGGCTCGGTCGGATCTCTCGAGTCACGTTGTGTCGTCCCCTACCCTCGAATTTTCCAAAAGCTCCACGAGTTTGGAGCCCCGTCTCGCAATGACGGGTGGCTCCTCGTTACAATTTTCCTGCTAGTGTTTATCGCTACTCCGAAAATCGTTACTTCATCCCAAACATTCCACTCGATTGGAGAATAATAATCCAAATTTATCTCGATAGTTTTCTCACTGGGGGGGAAAAAACAAGATATCTAGTCTTCCACTAATGTCAAGTTCAAGATTAGATTCAATTCAACACAAATATCGTTGAGCTTATCTGCCTTTTCTCGGCGAAAGGTCATCAAGATGCACTTTGACCCGAATTTATCAGAAAACATCTCGTGTACACATGAGGCAATGATTATTCTCGAAATCGACCTCAGGTAAAAATTGGACTGATTTTGCAAATTTTAACAATGCAGTCGAAATTAGAAGACTAGAGATTATTGTCGATCTGCGACCCACCTGACCTAAGGTGTGTACATAGAAACAAATTGGATTCTCCTCCAGTCAGTGTAGTGACAGTGTTGAATAAATTCGTATTAGGATTATTTATTAAAAAAAAAAAAACTATGCTCATCTAGAATAGACCAGTGGTTTCCGGAATTGAGAAAAGAGAAACAATCTGTTTTGCGAGCGTTTCAAGAAATCATCGAATCTCCAAGGATTTAATTAAATCATACTGACTTCCCGAAGGCTCGCTGTTTCAATTAAAAGCTCGTCGGTAAGTTTATTTGTCGTGCGGTTTGTAATCGGATTTTCTGAACCAAGAGAAAGAGTATAAAGTTTTGCACTGGAAAAGTGTGAGTGAGCAAGAAGAAGGAGAGAGTGAGATAAGTTGAGAAGTTTCGAGTGATAATCCGCAGAGTGTTTCGATCGGTGATCCAAGTGTCAATCAATGTGTTCGGTTGTTGTTTATTTTTTTTGTGACGTTGTGTTAGCGTGAAAACCACTTGATGAGACTGGAGCAAACTTGTACGAGAATCGTTTGCATCCACTGGGAGAATGATGAATAGTGGTGTTGCGTGAAGGCAAAAGCACCCGAGGTGATTTGCCGTCGCATTAGAAAAGAAATGTCGACCTGAAAAAAGGTCAGTCTATTTTTTTCTTTATTTATATCTGATTCTTATTCTTAGAACAGAAGTTACATATTCTCCAAGTTTGGGGTGAATTTTTTGTCTCCCATTGCTTAGGCGCCCCGTACAAGATAGGGGAATATGATGATTTATCGGTCAAGTTTCTTACCTCGGAAAAAATCTAACAGCCTCGGGCTGGCGTCAACTTTTCTCATTCTCGTTCCTCTTGATTTGAATTTGTAATCAGTAAATCATAGATTCAGTGAAATTGACTGTTATGCTGTACTTACTTAGACTCCAACTTTTTTTTTTTTGTAGACCCACTTGTGTTTCAATATTTTCCGAATTGGATTCACTTTTGTTATTATTTTTCTATTTGCTTGGGAGTGTCTCAATATTTGTAGCAAAATATCAAACTGGATGGAACGGAAAATAAAACGTGAGGTATCTATATATAGATAGATCGTGCCACCTTTCTTCCTTAAAATAGGTGAAAAGATGAACTATTTTCCGAAAATAGAAGCCGAAAATAGAGAAATGTTTCAAAATAATATTCGAAATCAATAAATGGGACATTCCACGTGACATTATCATCAAAAAATTATTTTTCCTTAGAATAATTTTTTTTTGGTTGTATATGAAAAATAAGGAAACAGGTATTTTTTTATTTTTTTATTGAATGAAAATTACGGAAGTAATGAATTTGTGAACATTTTCAGAAATAGAGCATTTTTTACCCTCGTTTTTCTCGGTTATTTTTAAAAATTGGAAATAATACCCTACATAACATTTGTTTAGGTTTTCTCACACTTTTTAGACATGTAGTAAAAAATAATGTATTTACGAGAAAAATACATAAAAAATAAAATTTAGGCACAAGTAAAACTTTTCTCAAAACCAGAGTCATCAATTTTCGATTTTATTCTTTTAACGCAGTTACTGATTAATAAAGAAATTTTTCTTATAATTCTGAAAGTGGAGTTCTTTAAAGTTCAAATGATATTTATAATTATTCCCCGTTGCACAAAGTTTAAAATCTGAATTTTAGAAATGTAACAACTTACAATTTTCTTTGGATTGCATTTCTTTTGTTTTGTGACTGAAGGATAAATTGTTAAAAAACGTAAAAGTAAACCAAATAAATGTAAATGTAATTTAAACGTTAGAGAATACAATTTTTAAACTAAAGAGAAAAATTTCTTTATTAATCAGTAACTGCGTTAAAAGAATAAAATCAAAACTTGACGACTTCGGTTTCGACAAATTTCAATTTTTAAGCTTAAATTTTATTTTTTGTGTATTTTTGGTGTAAATACATTATTTTTTACTACATGTCTAAAAATGTTGAAAAAAACTGAACAAATTTTATGTAGGATATTATTTTCAATTTTTTTAAAAATAACGGAGAAAAACGCGTGTCAAAAGTGCTATTTTTCTGATTACGCTCATAAATTCATAACTTCTGTAATTTTAATTCAATAAGAAAATAAGAAAAAACGTGTTTCCTTATTTTTCATATATAATCAGAAAAAAATTATTCCGAGCAAAAAAAAATTTTGAATCAAAATGTCACGTGGAATGACCCAAATGTACTCTCTAAATCTGAAATAGTGAAAAATGACTATTTGAGGGTCATATTTTACTAATTAAAAAAGAGAAAACTCGTTTACCCTCAAAACATGAAAAACTTACTAATTGAATTGGTAACTTTGAGTGACAAAATTTCTCTGAAAGAATATATTTACGTTTCAATTGAATAAATAATATTACTTCAAAAAGCACAGGAATCTATTTTTAGGTTATATTTTTGAAGTATAATCATGTGAAACTGCTGTAAAAGTTGGATTATTTATTTAAATATCATTTTATATAGGAAAAAACATGAATTTACCATTTATGTCTTACTAATTGAATTAGTCATTTTTAAATAACAACTATCAGTTAATATGGAATAAGCTACTAATTCATTTAGTAAAATACTGTATTACTAATTAAATTGGTCAGAATTATACTATTTAAGACTTAGAGAGTACATACAGTAAATTGTATAAATTTAATTAAGTCAAAATTTACATTACTTTTCAGTTCATTTTCACTATTTCATTAGTAGTTTTTAATGTTTAACTAAAGTTTTAGTAACAGATGATTAAGAATTAGTAGAAATTTAAAGATTACTCTCTAAATCTGAATTAGTAAAAAAGTACTATTTAGGGGTTAAAATCGAGAAAGAGTTTTCTCTTTTTTAATTAGTAAAGAATAACTAATTATTAGTAGAAAACTACTAATTCAGTACTTAAATTTAACTAATTAAATAGTAAAAAAACTAATGTAATTAGTAAATAGAAATCTACTAATTCTTTTAGTAGCTTAACATAATCTAAAAATTACTTCGACTAATTAAATTAGTAGTTTTTTAATAAATTATTAGTAAAAAATTACTATTTGACATGGTAAACGAGTTTTCACCCTTAAAATAGTAGTTTTTAACTAATTTAGATTTAGAGAGTAGTAACCAATTTTTCAATAATTTAGATTTAGAGAAAGGGATTTCAATATCTTCTATTGTTAAATTTTAGGTTATAAAGAGAAAATAACTTTCTTTCAAAATAGATGATTTTAAGAATAAAAAATACTGTATTTTTTGAATTTTAATACTTTAATAAATGTACCAGACAAATATTATTGATAATAATAATATTATTCATATTATTATTGTCAATGCAGTTGAAATTTTTTTTTTGACGAAAATAAGTTTTCGTGGTTAGTTTCCAAATTATTGAAAATCCCTTATTTCTTTAGTGGTAAATTGAATTTTTTTCTTTTAAATTAATAATTGAGTTTTTCTTTATTCATTTTGCGTCAAAAAATCAGAGATAAGTATATATGTTTAAAAGGAGTGCAATACATAACCTTAAAAAATTAACTATCATTATTTGTGTCATTATACAAAAATTTATTTCATAGTAAAAAAATAAAATTTCTATACATTCTTGTCTCACTTTTGTTTTAAAACCATAAATAAGTAAATTTCAACTCCATATGTCGCACAACATAACCTGAAAAAAGTAACTTTTTTTATATTTATATGTTTACTAAATTAATTTTAAAGCTTTTTCATCTGAAATGTCATTAGAAACTTAATTTTTTTTTTAAGTAATCTATAATTTTAAAAAATTAAATGTGATGTTTGATTTTTTTATTTTAATATTTGTTAAACAATGCACACAAAAAAATTATTTTTATCAGCTCCTTTTACTTATACTCTAGTTTATTTATAAAAAAATTATATACAGCCAAAACGATCAGAACACATTTTTCACATATATTATAAATAAAGAAACTTTGTTTTAAAAACTTGCTTCAATAGCGGGGTAATTATAAAATCAACTTTAAGTTACCAGAACTCCGGCAACACAATTTTTTGCAGCTTAACTTGTATTCGAGACTTTTAGAAGGGTATTCACAATGTAATGGATTAGTTAACAATTTTTTTTTAATTCTGAATTTTAATGAAATGTGGAATAAAAAAATAGCTTTTTTTATAATTTTTTTTTTAATGTAAATAAACAATCTTCGAAATATATTTAAATTTGTTCATTCCTGCTCACAGACAAAGTTAGTGACTAGATGTTTTTTTTTTTGCTTTAAATCAGTTACTTTTTTAACTCACAAAAAAAACATTTCAATTCAGTAGAAAAAACCGGCCATAGTCAGACAGTGACATTTTTCAGGTGTTGTTAGTATATACTAGTTTTTAATAATAACAATTATTATTATTTAGTTATTATGTACAATAATTTTTGAAATTCACTTATTCATCCACTTAATTATTTATCTTTTAGTTTAAACAAATTATTAACTAAAATTGAAAATAAACTAAAATTTTAAATTACTTTAAATAATTTCCATTTTTTAGTAGTTAAAATGTTTATAATTTAATATTTAAACCAGCCAGATAAAGATTAGAAATTATTACATTTTGCAGTAATTTTACAACTTTTTAAATATTTTAATTAGTTAAAACTAATAAATTATATCAATTTATTTAAATAATAAGTTCACAAATTATGTTTTTTAAATTAAATTACTGATGTTTTAAAAACATTTTTTAAACGAGCTTTAAAAATAACATTCTTGAATTTTGTTTACTTTTAAATTAAAATTCAGAAAAAGTATTTAAAAATTCTATAAGTAAAGTTCTTCAAATTTTTCAGAATTATTATTTAACGGCTTTCTGAAAAATTTTGTGGTTTAAATCAAATAATTTTAAGGTAAAATTTTTATAAATTTCAATTATTAAAACTTTATAAAATTTAATGTAATATATATTATATATTTTATATTATTAATTTATTATTATATTATATTATTAATATTATATATTACACATATTATCATAAATTTTATCATTAATTTTATTTATTAATTTAATTTTATTAAAACATTAAGTAAGAAAATTTTACACAAGAAATAAATAATGTTTTTTTATTAAATTTTGACCAAATGCAAAAGTTTGTAAATTGTTTTTAAATAAAAGTAAAAAATACTAATTCTTTTATTCTCAAATTCAGTGTTTAAAATAATTAAACTTTATAATATAATAGGCAAAGATTAATAAATTTATAATTGCAATTTATAAGTACCTACAAAATTTTGTGGGTTTTTAAAAATCATCAGAATAAACTTTTCTATTACAATTAAAAAGTTTTCCTATATTGTAATTTCCCATATTTCATTCACCTTGTTAATTTTTATCATTAAAAACCTTTAAAATACAACGTTCTTTAAAAATAAGAAAAATTAAAAGTATTTTTTCTCATAATATTATAATTTCATCAGTTAAACCTCACTTTGAATTTCAGTATTTCAATTAACGAATTAAATTTCAAATAACATCATTCAAATAATTGATGATTTTAGTCATTGAAATTTGCAATAATACATATAATTATTAAAGCTGAATTTAATACTATTTTCTTATTATAAAATAAATTACACACTGAAAGAAAAAATATCAAACAGATTTTCACAAAAGTATCCTGAAATTTAGACAAATTAAGTCAAAAATCCAAGTTTTATTAAACGCGGTATTCAACAATATAAATAAAGCTTGATATAATTATTCTAAATAAAGTTTCACGATGAAAATCGAAAAAACAAAATTCACACATTCTGTTTGAAAATCTCTTGACTTTGAATTTTTCGTGTTTAAATGTTTCATTATCATCAAAACTCGAGCGTACGAGACTAGTCTAATGCATAAGAATAACGAGATAAAAAAACTGGACCCTAATAAACTCAAGTAAAAAAAACGACACACAGCTGTCATTTAATTAACACCAAAAAGTATTAATCCGGCTTTGAGGGAAAAAAGCAATTTTCACGAGACTCCGCAACCCTACTTCCTGACTTCCCCAGTAATTTTTTGCCAGGGATCAGCGTCCGTGACAAGTGTGGAGAATCCAGCTCCACGAGATTTTGCAGTTCAGGCGCTTTAAATGCACCAGTTACATCGACCGTGAAAAAAGCCCCGATTCCGGTTTGGGTTCTTTGGCAGTGCGCCCATACTCTTAACAAAATTAAAATAAATTAAAAAATAGAAAAGAGACAAATCTGAAAGAATAGCCAGCGTTGGATGCAACACTTGAGCCTCTGGATTCAATATGGCCTTATAAAATTCTAACTTCAGTATCCTTTCTTCTCCCACCACTTTGACACTGATTTTGAAGAAAAAAAATTGTCATTACCATCTTGTGGGAAATTTTCTGGTGCATCTTTTTTCTTCTAATAACATTTTTTCTATCTCTTACCGTTTTTGAGAAAACTCGAAAAAACTGAATTTTTCTAAAAATCACATTTGACTTAAATTTTTACTTTAACTCGTTCTAAAATGAAAGTTTTTAGATATTTTTACATGAAATTCATAGGAGTTATAGATTAAAGTATTCTTTAGTTGATGTGTTTTGAATAATGCTTAATTATGCAACTGAAAAAAAGTTATTAGGTTTTTTATCGCTCATTCCTACATTACCGTTTGGTAATTTTCAACTGCTTCGTTTATCGAGGAAATTTTCAGTAAGCAAAAAGTGCCAGTGGATGAAATGTTCATAGATATGCAAAAAAGTTTTCTGGAAAGTTTCATTTCAATAGAAATTATCGTAAACGAAATATAGACAATAATATTTTCCCGGCGCGACGGATTTGGTTAATATTTAAAATCTGACAAAGGGATTTTGAAAAATACATAATGAATTTTTGTCTTTTTTTATTCTGCGATATTTCTTTCGTGTTAAAAATGCAAATTAGTTGATCAATGAATGCCTTGAGAAAAATTAACTTAGGTAATATAATGTATATATAATCCCCAAAATTTTTTTTCTATTACTTTTGCAATTTTGATTTTTAACATACTTCCTTACGAAAAAATATTCTAGTTTTACTCCCAATCGATCCAAATGTAAATTTGTACAATTTTTAATTTCCAAATATAAAATCCAACTTTTAATTTCTTGATATTAATTTTTTTCATTTTCAGCTTTCAAATGTAAATTTGACCAATTTTTAATTCATTTAAATTTGGACCAATTGGAAAGTCGTTTTGAGTCAAAAAGAAATTAAATAAAGTTTTTTGATTTAAAAATAAAAATTTCGTCAGTGTCATTAAAATTTATTTTTTGGGAATTTATCGGAAGAACAATAATACCATAAACGAGATAATGTCAGCTAACTTCTCGTTTTGATGAAACAATAAAAACTTTTTTCTTTTCATATTTTCTAAATTGAAAATTTAATTTCCAATCTGTATTCGAATCGATTTTCTAGAATTTGTAATCTCAACAACAAGGATTTATTCAGAATTGGGTAACTTTTTTTGAATCAAACTTTTTCATTTGTTTTCGATCCCTTCATTATTTATACTGGATCCGTATCTTATGAAAGTCTTCAACTTCTGTTTCAATGAAAATTGTAAACAATTTAGAGTTTATTTCGTTTAAAATTATAAAATCAACTTTATTTATATGATAAATTAAATAAATTGCTGGGTGTTAGAAAAATAGTTTTACTACTAATAATAATAATAACAAATAAATCTATTAAATTTAAAATCAGGAGATGAAGAACAAAGTTTCAAAATAATGTTGAATTTTGAAACATTGCAGCAACGAAAAATTTGAAAATTAAAGGTAATATCAAAGATTAAGAAAAAGTTTTATCCCAAAAGACATCCGGAACCCATCGTTTAAAATAAAAATTGACCCCCCAAAAATAAAAAAAATTATGAAAATGCACCTGATTCAGTGAACAAGTTTTGTAATGCACAAATTATTGGCAATTGTGCCCCCAAAGCATTTAAAAAAAGTTTGATCACTAAAAGACATCTGGAACCCATTCTTTAAAAATAAAAAACGACCCCCAAAACAGAAAAAAAAATTATTAAATTGCACCTAATTTAAGAAACAATTTTTTTATTACATAAAGTAGTGAGGATTATGACACTTAACCATTAAAAAAAGTTTTATCCCCAAAAGAGATCCGGAATCCATCTTTTAAAATAAAAATTGACCCCCCAAAAATAAAAAAAATTATTAAAATGCATCTAATTTAGTAAACAATTTTTTTATTGCATAATGTAGCATAAAAGGTGTTCCAAAAACATTAAAAAAAAGTTTGATCTCCAAAACACATCCGGAACCAATCGTTTAAGAGGAAAAACGACACCTCAGAACACTAAAAATGCAATTTAATAAATAAAAAAATCATGTTTCTTATTTTAAAACGAATCAATTGACCTATGTATATAAAGTCTATAATTGACCAAAAATTAGCATAAGAATTAATGATTTATCATTTTTGTTTATATTTAAAATTATTTTTTTTATTACTTTTCCAATTTTATTTTTATAATCATGGGTCCTTTAGACGAAATATTCTATATGAAATATTGGATCAATTTAATTATGTAAAGTATACATTTTATTCTAAATTTGAAGAAATAATGGAGATTCTTAATTTTTAGAACGAATTTTGATTTTGATTTCTTTAATATAATTTCTCTAATTGTCACTTTTAAGTAATGACTCCTATATAAAAAATGTTTTACAATGGAAAAACGAATTGATTGATATTTATATAGTATACATTTTTCCATAAATTAATATAATTTATGAAAATATTTCTTGTTATAAGAAATTTAAATTTAATTCCAAGTTTTATTTTTTGAGTTCTTTTATGAAGAATTATTTTACAATACTATTATTTGAAATATTCATTTATTGTATTTTACTCTAAAAATACATTTTAATGAACAAAACATTATATTCCTTGTCTAAAAATGATTTAATTGGCTTAAATAAAAGATACAATGGACTAAAGAATCACAT
The DNA here is from genome assembly GCA_037103525.1 of Ganaspis brasiliensis. Taxonomy (NCBI): domain Eukaryota; kingdom Metazoa; phylum Arthropoda; class Insecta; order Hymenoptera; family Figitidae; genus Ganaspis; species Ganaspis brasiliensis. Next base: position 3,209,810 of record JAZKLR010000254.1, on the reverse strand, counting down.
CATTATTCATGGTTTTTCAACTTTTTGACAATAACATTTTTTTCTACTACAACCTTACAGTTTTTTTTTTTGAAAGTATAGGTCATTTTAAAAACATTTTATAGATTGATAAACGAGCTTATCTATATCAATTAGTCTGTGTCAATTAAAAATTTGTTATTAAACTTATACCATTAATAATGATTTGTTATTTTTTAAAACATTTAAAGTTTTATTATCTTTATAATAAAAATCTAAATTGTCACAATTTAAGACAAAAAACCATATTTAAAAATCATATTTAATCTGAATTAGTGGTTTTCTAATAATGAATTAGCGAAAAGTGAGATACTATTAAATAGTAAAAATTCTATTAATTTTTTAGTAGATAATTACTAATTTTTAGTAAAAAACTACTAATTGAAAGAGTGAATCTTAAATATTCCATTTTTATTTTTTAAAAAATAAAGCTAGATACATGCATATTATGTTTTTTCAATTTTTACAACTTTTTATATTTTAAGTATTAAAAAATGAACAGTAACATTAAAATTTATTGATAAAAATTGTTTAAACAATTTTTTTTTTTTGTTATTTAGCCGATGATAAAATTAGAAGAAAGACCAGGAATTTTTTATGATTTTCTCAACTTTTTATATTTTACATAACTGAAAATAAACAGTAACTTCAAAAATTTATTTACAATGATTGCTTAAACAAATTATTATCATTGTTAAATATCATCTTCTGATAAAAGAGGTGTTTCGTTTTTTTTAAATTTATCAAATTTAAATATAAGGAAGTTTTAAAATTGTAGTTTTATCAGAGAATAAATTTTGAAAGAATTTTATCTTGAAGTACAACAATAACAACAATAATTTGTTTAAATGTATAAATTTAAAAGTTACAGGTTGTTTTCTGTTATGTTAAGCATAAAAAAAACTTCATAAAATAAATAATTACATGGAATAATTATGAAAAGTTTATAATTATGTTATTTTCAGACAAGTTAACGGCGGAAAGTGAAACTTTAGAATCTTATTATATATTTAATATGACTAATGCATTACATAAATATTTAGGTCAAAATATTGAATGGTTAACGAGAATTGAAATTTCGAAAAAAATTTTGAAATAGCAATATCTTTTGTTCTATCAGTCGTATCAATGTTTACATTTATAATTTATTAAAATTAAATATCAAGAAAGTAACTGTGAAGTTAATTTGTTTTGGAATCTTGAAAAGAACACAGGTAAGTTCGTTTTAGCATTTGGGTCATTGAGTTTTATCTTGCTGCTTAAAAGTTATCTAATTTTTGTTTAATAACTTTTTTAATATTAAAATTATAAAAAAGTGCCCAAAATAGAAATATTCCTTATATTTTTCTGAGCATTTAAAAAAAAAGAAAACCTTGATACAACTGATAGAACGGAAGATATTGCTATTTCAAATATTTTTTCGAAATTTAAATTTTCGTAAACTATTTAATATTTTGACCTAAATATTTATGTAGAACATTAGTTATTTAAATATAATAAGATTATAAAGTTTTATTTTCCGATGTTAACCTGATGAAAAATAACTTAAATTTCACTTGAAATCGTACATAGATTAAATATATTTCTTTCTAAGAATAATAAAAATTGTGTTTACTTATTATCTTTTCATAAACTTCTTTATTCCAGCAATTTTTTTTAAAAAATATTCAGAATTTTCTACAAATTTCAATTATTATTTTATTCAAATTATTAAATGCGACCTATTAATATTTAATATAGTAATTATTATTGTTATATCAAATTTTTAAATTTTATATTGTAATATGCTTTTGCCCGTAAATAAATAAATAAATCAATTCAATGTTTTTTACTGTCATGGGTTTTTAAATTTATTATATTAGTTTTCAATTATTTTCTACAAATTTTAATCATTTTCTTCATTATTTTTATTATTGTCATGAGTTTATTTAATTTGTACATTTTTTTCAATTAATTTTTAACAAAATTTAATTATTTTCTTCAAACTTCAATTATTGTCTATAAATTTTGTATTTATACACTAGCTTTCAGTTATTTATGTCATTATTCAATCAGTTTCTTAAAATTTTAATTGTTCGGTCAATTTTTTAAGTGCTGTCTTTAAATATTTAAGTTTATGCACCAGTTATCAATTATTTTTTTCAAATTATAATTATTTTTGTTATTGTTTAACTATCTTCTTGTAATTTCAATTATTTTTGGAACTTTTTAATTATTTTTTTTAAATTTCAATTGTGTTCTTCAATCTTCAAATTATTGTCAGGAATATCCAAATTTTCTACACAAGTTTAAATCACTTTCATCCAATTAGTTTTTTCATATTTTGTTATTTTTGCCATTTTAGAATTTTCTTTTACAAATTGCAATTATTTGATTCAATTATTTTTATTGTCATCAATTTTTAAATTTCTTACACCTGTTTTTAATTATTTTCATCATTATTTTTATTGTTGTCACGAATTTATTAATTTTTTCACCATTTTCAATTATTTTCTTCAAACTTTAATTATTTTTATCATATTTCAATTTCTTGCCATTTTTGAATTATTCTCTTCAAATTTCAAAAATTATTGTCTTCAAACTTCAATTAATTTCTTTAACTTTCAATTATTTTCCTCAAACTTATAACATCTTTTTTAACTTTACAATTATTGTCTATATTGTTTTAATTTTTACACCAGTTTTGAATTGTTTATTTCAATATTTCAATAGTTTTGTCAATTTCTCAAATATTTTCCTTAAATTTTCAATTTTTTTTTTAAAGTTATCAATTATTTTTGTCATTTCTCAATTATTTTTTCAAATTACAACTATTTTTGTCAATATTCAAATATTTTTGACATTTTGGAATTATTTTCTTAAAATGTCATTTTCTTCAATCTTTTTATTATTGTCATAAATTTATTAAATTTTGAAGATTAAATTTCAATTATTTATATGATTATTCAATTATTTTCATCCCATTTTAATTATATCGTTAATTTTTCAATTATTTTACACAATTTTTCAATTAATGTATTGAGTTTTTTTATTTTTTAACTTCATTTTTGAATATATTTTTCATTAATTTTTTTCTAAATTTCAGTTATTTTTGTGATTATTCAACTACATTCTACACATATACATTTTTTTGATATTTTTTAACTATTTTTTTCAAGTTTCAATTATTTTCTTAAAAATTCTAGTATTTTTTCAATTTTTAAACTATTGTCTAAGAAGTGTAATTTTTACACCAGCTTTTATAATTATTTATGCCATTATTCAATTAGTTTCTTTACATTTTACTTATTTCTTCAATATCTCAATTCTAGTGCAAAAATTTTTAATTTTTACACCATCCTCAAACTTTTGTTTCAAAGTTTAATTATATTTGTCATTCTTTAATTATTTTTTTGTAACTTTAATTATTTTATACATATTTCAATTATTATTGCGATTTTCGAATTCTATTATCAAATTTGAATTGCTTTTCCTGCTGTCGACCCTAATTTAATATCAGTAATATCAAACTCTATATTGCTTATTTACTGTTTTTATTTAAAAACTTACTATTTAATCACTTTTTTTATTTGAAAGTTCACTATTTACTCACTTTTTTAAATTAAAAAGTCTTTTTTTCACTATTTTCAATCTTTAGGTCCACTAGCAGCCCTCCTTATTGGATAAATTCATCGATTTGTTTTGTCTATTATTATAGTTTAATTTCTAAAACGTATGGAAAACTAGTCGTGCGCTTGCACGCGTTATATTTTGCTAGTTAAACTTTATAACTTTATTAGGTAACTTATCGATTTATAACATACAAAGACTTTTTTTTGCAATGTCCACGTGGACAATTTTGTGAAGGGGGGGGGGGGGGGGTTGGTATAATATCCACGTAGTTTATGGACGGCACCTTAGTAGTTTTTCTCCAATTTAGATTTAGAGAGAGAGAGATGTTTCTTAAATTAAAATAACCGGATAAGATTAATATATATAATAAATAGTGATAGTACAATAGTGATTGACATAAACGCTGCAATATTTTTTGAACAATTGGTATTAATTCGAATTCTTTGGAAGACAGAGTACAAATGGTTGTTGGGGTGAATGGCGTAATAAATCGTGCTAAGGATCCTTTTAGAAGCCTGTGTTTTTGTCATCCCTAATTCGTAAAAACAAATATCAGCTTAATTGTTCGAGAGAATTTAATTATTTTACGTGATTAATTAAACGTTTAACGAAATTCTCTTTTTTTCAAATTCTGAACTGCAAAAAAAAAATGCAGAAGCTTTTGAAAATTTTATCCCATTTAGCATGAAAAAAAATTCTCTAAAGCTTGTCAAAGTGTCCTCTTCTTTGTTTTGTGAATTCAAATAGTGCAGAGAAAGATGTATTTCAAGCGGTAAAATACATTACTGACTGTATGTGCATCGACTGTTAGTAGTTAGAAAAACCGTTCAAAAAGCATGTTCCGTTCGTTTTTTTTTTTCATTGAAAGTGCCTATGTTCACGGACTCATGCACTCTGCGTTCGACAAGATTAACACTGTCCTCTATACAAATAAAAAACGGTTCAACATTCTCGGATTATTTTTACAACCAAAGTATCTCGGGCCATTTGAAACATAAATCTGACCTCGTACATGTTTTCAGTCTTTCTCTCTCTCTCTCTCTCTCTCTGTATGTATATATATAAATATAAATATGTCAATTGTAAATTTCGTCAATTGTTTATTTATCATTTACAATAGCTCTATTTACATTTATCTTGAATGTTAAACAAATTTTTTAAACCGTATATTTACTTCTATAAACAATTATTTGAAAGTACAAATAATACGTTAGATTTGTTCTTTAACAAAAATAAATACCTTCATGCGAGAAAAATCCAGAGAAAAACAATGCAAAATGACATTTACGATGGGGTGGTGTGCATAAAGAAGTAAAAAATGCAGAAAAAGTCTAAAATGTAAAAAATATCATCTGAAGGTTATAAAAATGACAAAAAGTAGGTGAGTTATTAATAATAAAAACAATTGAAGCGAACATTTCCATTATTTGTGAATAGTTGTGCACTGGTCTCTACATCTTAATATGGAAAAAAATAAAAAAAATAGTAATATAAATTTTATTTTCATTTATTTAATTTATTATGCTGAGAAATAATTGGAAATTTTCTGAAATGTGTGCCTTTTGAAGACTTTTTAGTTGATTGTTATTCCTTTTTAGGGTTTCGTGGATTTGGGACCTTAACCCATAAAATAATAAGACTTTGTCGTCCGTCCGTCCGTCCGTCGCTGACAGCTAATAGCTATCAATTTGCAAATATGTGCGAGATAGAGAGAAAGAGATAATCGATTAATTATCAATATATTGTATACTAAAGCCGAAAACGGTTACGTAATTCTTGATGTATGAAAAAGTTAAGTGATTCTAGAGGTAGAATAAAGTTACGTGATTTATTTATACGTTCAGATTTAGAGAGCATATATATTCACTTTTACCTAACAACAATGTACTACAAGTTTCCAAATGAATATAATTCTTACTGTAAAAATTTATACATAGTTATAATAAAAGTAAAAGTAATTACACAATAAATCATTGTATTCGTATAAAAAGATTATAATGATTGTATATAATTGACGTAACATTATGTCCAATCTTCTCATGTTATAGCTCGTATAAAAAAAATTGTATACAATTTTTTTAATTGCATTCAGAAAAAAAAAATGGTCGTTTGTTTTCCTTTAACCATGAATTGAGGGGGATTTGCTCTTCTATGAATGCACCATTTCATCTATGAATGAGGAGAAAGCACGTGAAATAAATTGAGACAGGGGATGCGTGTCTAGAGGGGTTGGAGTCACACGTTCGAGAAGTGTGTGAAGGGCGGTTTGAACACTGGGTTGAATAGAATCTGAAAAGGAGAGGGAAAGAGTTATACACCTTTTTCCAGGGACGTTTTGACACGGAATGTCATGTATGATTTGAATAAATGGCATATCGTGTCCGAAGTGATTAGATATGGATTCAGGATTACAAGGAAAACTGATTTTATGCCAGAGACATTTCAACCTTCATCTATTGCAAAAAATACTCTAATTCAGTTCATTCTTTTATTTATAAATACAACCTTGTTGAAAAATGGAACATCAGAAATTACATCAGAAATTATATCAGAAATGATATCAGAAATGATATTATACTTCTAGTCATTTTTGATATAACTTCCACTGTGATTTATGATATAATTTCTAAAGTCCGATTTTTCAACAGAAAAGAAGAAGAATGTTAACAAAATACTTATATAATTAATTATTCACTCGAGCTAAAAATAATTATTTTTATTTTCTTTTATAAACAGAAAATACCTACATTTGTTTAACATTGATAATTATTAGAAATTTTTAGTATAATATATTTCCTAATCTTATAAATTAATCATTGCTTTCGAATTGAAAGTTAATCACAAATGCTTTTATGTTTCAGGTCGAAAAATAAAGTGATAAGTTTTATTATGTGAGTGAAGTGGATTTATCAAAAGAGAAATCAAGATGACAAACATCTCGATAAGTTGGTTCATCATCATCACCGCATTGACTGTTATCATTAGAGGTGAGTAATAAATTACATTTTCTATTTCTAGACAGACGATGTTATCTGTAACATGAAAATGTAAATATTAAAAAAGGGGTGAATATGGCAACATTTCTGAATCAATTTTAAATTAAACACAAAGTGTAATGAATTATTTTTCGAATTTGGTATTTTTTATTACGTTTCTAGTCAATCAGAAATGTCTCTCTTTATAAAGTAGAAAGGCATTAATTGATTTTAATTAATGATGAAAATAAGTTAAAAATAAATTATTAGGAAACTGTCAAAAATTGCACGATATTTAATAGAAAAGTTGAAAGGATAATTCTCCTGGCGTTAAAAATAATTGATGCCCTTGTCAAAAGAGCGTTGGCGAGTTTTCTAAAAATGAAAGAATAATATTGAATATCATTATATTGGGAAATTGAATCGAACAAGTAGAAAGGAGACATGATTTGATACATAGAGGCGAGTGTCAGAGTGTCATGCACAGAAACCGTGGTGGTATCAACGTGTCAAAACGTAATTTTATAGCGAGGAATTCGTTCTCCATGATCACTTCGTCAACGTTCCCGTTCCGCATCACGGGATCGAAGAGGAATGCATTTAAAATTCAAATCCCTCCCTCGGAATTTCGCTTATTGCTGATCGAGGTGCTGGGCTGTTATTTTTGTTATTCGTGAATATAGCCACGAGTCTTTTGGGCAAAAACAAAAGCGTAAAAGACATTCTCGGATTAATAAAATAATAATTTATTGAAATTCCCCGTTCGCTGGAAATCTCGTTCGATATATATCTATGAATAATATCATTCGCTCGAAAATTATTCGTTTGTTGACTGAAACATTTCGCAGATTATTTTAAATTATAAAATATAATTTGCCTTAAATACTTGTGAAAAGTTGATTTTGAATAAATACTTTTGGAATAAACACAATTATTATTTTGGTTTTATAGAGGAGAGTTGTTTCAGTTGGGACAAGTTTTAACAAAGAAGTTTAAAAGTTGCGGAATTTACAGACAAAGTATTCAAGGTCGGATCAGGTGGCCTAGGTCGGAACAACTTAGAAAAACTTCTTATTTAATTTCCATTTTATTAAAACGATGTAGAACAATTTAGATTTTTTTATAAATTAAAATTTTTCTCATCTATTTTACATGAGATAACCGAGGCGAGGTGCCCGGTGGCGTCTGTTAATATTAAGGGAAATGAGAGAGAATGAGGTCACTTGAGTCGGCAAAATTTGTCTACGGTTTTACTCTTGAACGGTAAAAAATCATAAGCAAAAAATACCTTAAACGGTTATGCCCTTATAACCGTTTGAAAAACTCAATTGAGTTTTTAATTGACAGATATCTAGTATTTTAGAAACATATTTCAAAAATCAGTATTAAAAACTGGTACACAATACCTACAATGTAGTCGTGACTATTATATGAATTTATTTGTCCCTAATTTGATATATCAATTCCACTTCACATTTACTTTACTTTTGCTTCACGTCCACTTCAATTCTATTTCAATTTTACTTCATTTCCACTTAACCTTCATTTCAATTTAATTTCATTTCCACTTTAGTTCCATTTCACTTTTACTTCAATTTCACTTAAATTCTTACGATTTGCTTCCAATTCTCTTCTGCTTCAATTAGACTTCAATTCCACTTCAAGTTCACTTTAAGTACACTTCACTGCCACTTCTCTTTCACTTCACTTAAACTTCTGATCCACTTAACTTACACTTCACTTCCACTTTAAGTTCACTTTAAGTCCACTTCACTCCCACTTCAATTCCATTTCACTTTCACTTTATTTTTACTTTACCTCCACTTCAATTTTATTTCAATTCCATTTCATTTCTACTATTTCTTTACTTCCATTTCATTTGCACTTTTCTTCACTTCCATTTCATTTGCACTTTTCTTCACTTCCATTTCATTTGCACTTTTCTTCACTTCTATTTTATTTACACTTCACTTCCATTTCACTTTCATTTCAATTACACTTCAATTCTTCCGATTTACTTCCACTTTACTTCTGCTTCACTTAGAGTTCAATTCCACTTTAAGTTCACTTTAAGTACACTTCAATTTACTTTCACTACACTCCCACTTTAATTCCAGTTTACTTTCCCTTCAATTACACTTCAATTCTTCTGATTTACTTTGACTTTATTTAGTCTTACTTTTACTTTAATTCCACTTCGAGTTTTTTTTAAGTTCACTTCAAGTCTACTTTAATTTTATTTTAATTCCACTACACTTCCGATTTACTTTGACTTTAATTCCACTTCAAGTTTACTTAAAATTCACTTTATATCCACTTCAATTCTACTTCAATTCATCTTCACTTCGATTCATTTCGACTTTACTTCGACTTGAATTTCACTTCCACTTCACTTCCACTTCACTTCCACTACACTTCCAATTCACTTCCACTTCACTTCCACTTCACTTTTACTTCACTTCCACTTCACTTCCACTCCACTTCTACTTCAAGTCAATTTCACTTCCTTTTCACTTCCACTTCAAGTCCACTTCAAAAAGAAGAATTTCACTTTACTTTTTACTTCTATTTTAATTCCACTTCAAGTCCACTTTAAGTGAATTCCATGAAATTCTAACAAAATTGTAGCTAAATTACAAAAAGATTCTAATAATAAAACTTTAACTTAATTTCAACTTTACAGAAATTCTAACTTAATTCTATAAGAATTCCAACGAAATTTGAACTGTAATCCTTGGAAATTTCCAATTTAATAGGATTGTCAAAAAATTAGAACTCAATTCCAAAAAAAGTGCTAACCAGATTTACTGAAATTCAACTAAAATCCCAAGGGAATTAGAACTAAATTCAATGGAATTCTAACAGAATTTTATAAAAATTCCAAATATAATGGAACCAAATTCCAACCGATTTCTAATTGAATGCAATAAAATTGAAACATATTTTTAACCTAATTCCTAAAAAAATTCAACTACATTTTGTCTAAAAACTAATTTTGTCAAATTTCTGAAAATCAGAAACTTTCTATAAAACTTATTTTGAGGTAAAATAGTCTCAAATTGAAAAGGTAAAAGGATACATTTACCTTTTTTTAATGAAAAAAAAAAGTTTTTGTAGTTTTAGATTATGCAGTAGTTTTTTATTCCTGGAATCGACGACTCATGCTGTAGTGATTGTATATCTAACTTTAAAATTTTCTGATGATTTCAATTTTTTTTATTTAATTTTAGTCGAGCTTTAAAATATAAAAGCGTTTAATTTTGGGCTGCTTTAAACATCGAATACTTTCTACTTTAAGCGGTTTAAAAATTAAATGCGTTAAATTTTTGACACTGCTATTGAAATAATAAATAATGAACCTAAAGTTCTCTCAAGTTTCAGAACTATCAAAGCATACGTTTAATTTATAATGCTTACAGTTTCTGAAATTTTTGAATTATAGTATACATCCCATTTTTGTAACTGGTATAAATAAAAATGTTTCGAACTACGTATCAAGCTGTACAAAATATTTAATTTTAATGCTTTGACCAGCAAAACGTTTTTGTTTATTTCTTCCTTCTTTCATATATATACCTTCAAGCTCTTTAATAGTAACGAGCGAAAGACTTTGGGAAAATCTATTAAACTTTAATCCATTAAACATTAAATTCTGTTTAAGCTTTGAAGAGTTATTTCAAAGTACTTATATTATCTATTTACTTGTACATCCAGTGATTAAAATTTATTGAATTTTAGTTCTCAATTAAATTGAAATTACAAACATTATGTGTGAGCGATACATTATTATCAAATTTGAGAATCTAAACTTTTTAAAATTTGTAGTTTTCACTTTAGAAATGACTTTTGCTGAAAAAAGTTTAAAAATGTACGAACTTAAGACATGAAAATTTCAAAAATTCAAAGCCTTTAACTTCACAAATGTTGAAACAGTGCTTCAGGTTTGATATAACTGGATTTGAAAAGCATTTAAAATTCAAAGCACACGAAGTTATATTGCTTTAAGCGTGTGTTTAGAACAAATGTCAACTGTTTAAATATTAATGCTTTATAAATTCTCGTGTTCAAAATTTCTGGAAACTTCGTCTCAATTATAGAATTATAGTTTAATTTATTTACTGAATTCCACTTGCTCAGCTTTAAACAAAATTCAATTTACTTACTTACTGCTTGGAAAATACAAATGGGCAAATTTATTGAAAATTTGAATATAAGTCCGCCATATTGTATCCGCCATTTTGAATTTTGAAAATCTGATTTTAGACTTGTCATCGGGAACCCTAATATACGTTTGAGATTTCCCCTGAACTCAATCAACAGAGTTTCAAAATTTTTAGATAAATTTCTGCATTCGTAACTTTTCATAGTTTTCTATCTATGTTTGATAAGTAAAGTAGACCCAGGTGGCATGGCGTACTTGAAAATTGAAATGAAGTGCTCTCTGAATTTAAATTTTACTTTAAAAAGATTATTTAAAAATTTATTATAATATTAGGTTGACTTTCATAAACGTTAAAATATTTTAAATCTCACCGATATGTACGTCCACATAATACGTAATAATTTTTAAAATTACGTTCTAAAGAGAGCATTTGAATTTAGCGCTCAATTTACTTCAATTCCCATAAGTGACACCTGGATCTACTTTATTTAACATAGGTTGGAAACTCATAGATAAAATTATCGACGGGCAGAATAGTTACAAGTCATAACATTTTTACAAGAGAAGAATTATGTTATCTGATATTTTTCTCTTATTTTTTAAATTAATCGGTTATAACAAAGATTATTATTTATACATTCAGAGATATACTGATGTAATGAGTTATTTAGAAAACTAATAGTTCGGAAAAAAATTTAAAACATAACATATTGAAAAAATAAAAATTAGCCAAGAATATTTCTTGTCAAAAAAAGTATTCGTCGTCTAACGAGAAGGTATTAGTCCACAAATCGAAAAATTATTTTAAAATTCAAATTAAGCCACGATTAACACAGAAATTTACGGAGAGTGGGGGGATAAGGAGCATCAACAAAACCACAATTTTTAAGTTAGATTACAAATTAGCATATTTATTCAAAATATTCAATTTAAGAAGATTCACAAATAGTTAAATAACTGGCCGCATGGCACGGCGATTTTACAAAAATTACGCGCACTGAACACTGGTTTGAAAATTAACAAAATAGTCGGATAACCGACTCCAGCAATAAAATCAACGAAATTTAATATAGAAGCTTACCTGGGAGAACAAAATGTCCACAATATAGCCCTGTTAATCTTATTTAATTACATTTTATAAAGTTTTACATATTAAAGAAAAATACGACTAAAGGGTCAAACACACAAGTTCAGAATGACGAGAGCGAGAACGCTTCGTTAAGAGTTTTCAATGCGGCGACTAATTCAAATTGGCTGCCACCAATGTTTTGACAGTTTATAAACACGATCGACGACATCAGCTTCTGGTCATAGCACTCTTTTTAGAACGAGACCACTTCCTCGACGATTAACTGTATTTTTTAACTTTTTTTTCTACGAGGTTTGGAGAATGCATTTACGCACTATAAAGAACACCTTACAATGAATGATTCAAGCATAATTTAAAAAGGGAGCTCCCCGTGGGTGGCACTCAGGATCAGAGAAGAGATTACTTGAGAATATAAATATTCCCCCGTAAGTTGACTTTGGATAATACCCACTAAACCTTCCTCGCTTTATAGACGCTTTTAATACTCAACCAAACGTTCGACTAGGCAACTCACATTGCCGAGTGTTAACTCCACCCATACCCATAGATTCCTCAGCTCAGCATCAGGTCTCGATCAGCCGATAAATCGGTGGGGGTAAAAACCTCCACCGATCAACGGTGGACTTCGAAGTGATGTCAGGTGGAGGATTCCATACGGATTTCCTCCCTGCCTGTGCCCGGGACTACCTACCGGGAAAATTCGTAAACTTAAATTTAAAAATATTTATTCAATACTTGGGTTCAACAAAGGTTCGATGTTAATAAAACTCATTAAATTTAAGTATAATTACAATTTTATTAGTGACTTAAAGGAAATGACATGTAAGAATTATTTAAAAATATAAAACGTGAATCTTTGCAGAGGTAGAGGAGAGGAAGAAGTCTTTTTATTTGGTCAAGTTTTCCAATATTGGTTTTCAAGTCACCACCAGTTCCAAAACGATAACACTAGTCACTTCTGAGAGTATTCCAAATTGCTCCACAAAAAAACACTTAAATAAAAAAAAACTAGTCACTTCTCAGAGTATTCAAAATCAGACCACAAAAACTCAAAGGAGTTTCAAACACAATTTTCAAAATTAAGGCCCATCCTGGTCGATCTCTCTAATTTCACTGACTCTCCCTCTCCTGGCGTTCTCCTTCCTTTTTTCCCTCGTAAATTTTAGTCCCTCTCCACTCTCAAACTCAGCTCAGTCATTCCCCGGTTTTTATCCTTTTCCATTTTCTCTTCCTGCCTATTTGGCTGAACTTCTATCAATGACGTCGGCAACAATACCAATGTAGTTTTCTGGTAGGTGCGTCTATACACAGTAAACTTGATGAGCGTCTGCTTTCTTTGAGCAACCTAGCACACGAGACTACGTGAGCCTCAACTCCTGGCAGCCAAGAGACTGAAGAATTAGCAAGCGACAGTCGTTTATATAGCTGGTCTCTACTCGTCGCTGCGAAGAAGGGGAACATAACGAAGTGAAAAAGAGCACCCCACTCTTTTCTCGAACAGTAGTAGCTTACTGATATGATGATATGATTGCACTGTATATTCTACCCTCAGAATTTTATACTTAAATATTATTTTAATTATGACCTTAACAGATTTTCAGAAAGTTTATTCCTTTTGTTCCTTTCTCGGAAACGTTGCACACTTGTTCATCATGAATTTCGGAGTATCCTGTAAGAAAACCTTGGAAGGTCTTTGCAGAAACAAAGGGAAACCTGTGAAAAAACTCTAGAGAAGCGCTAGAAAATCTCTCTGAAGGTTTTAGATAATTCTTTGCAAGACTCTCCAGAATTTCTTGTGAGGATCTAAAGAAACTTTTAGAAAAACTTAGGGAGCATCTGGAGAACCTTTAAGGAAGCTCTAGGAGTTTCCTTGTAACGCTCTAAAGAAACTCTGGGGAAGCTCAAGAGAATCTCTAAGAAGGCTCTGGAGAATTTTTTGTGTGGCTTTGGAGAAACTCCTGAGAGGCATCGGGTAATGAAATTTAATAAATTTATTAATATAAATTAGAGATAATGTATGCAAAGCTCTGGAGATCTCCTCTTGAGGCTTTGTGGGGATCCTTGCCTTCTAAGAAGGCTCTGTATATGTTTTGATGTTGATCTTAGAAAGACTTGCGGAATGGCTCCGGCGAATCCGTAAAAAGGCTTTGTAGAAGTTGTACGAAAAATCTGGAAAATGCTTCTTCTCTTATGGTTCTGGTGAAAGTCAGGGCAACCTTAAGGAAGGCTCTGGGAAGTCTCTATGAAAATGATAGAGAATCCCTTGGGACATTTTGAGAAGCATTTAAGAGGTTCACGAGAATTACTTATGTGGTTTAAGAAAAAATTTGGGAAAGCCCTGGGGAATTACTGAAATATCTCTTTCTGTCTCTGTAAAGAGAACTTCTTCTGAGGCTCTACGAGGGTTTATGATGGAGGCTCTGAAGAATTTATCTAGATAAGCTAAGGAAGCCTTGGGGTGGTTCTAGGGAACCTGTTGGGACGCTTTGAAAAACTACTTAGGAAAATCTTCAGGAAATGTCTAAGAAAAATCTAGTCATGGTTTGAGAGGTTTTTGAGAATGTTCAAGATATTTTCTTGGAAGTCCTTCAGGAGCGAAACTTTTGATAAGCTCTGGATAGTCTCTTATAATTCACTTGAAAAATTTTCAATAATTTCTCACATATCCTTTCTAGGGAAATGTTTATTTAGAAGGATCTAGAGGAACTCTGCGAAGGCTCTAGGAAATCCCTGACAAAGATCTATGGAATTTATGGTAATATTTTGGAGAATCCCTGATATGTCTCTTAAGATACCTTTCTCAGGCTTTCAGGAATCTTTCACAAAGCTATGAAGAATTACTGGTGAGACAGGGGAGGCGATATTTTTTCATAAATTAAGGAGATTATTATGGTGGACGGTTTTAAGGGGGTTTTAGGGAGGTTTCAGGGTGGCTTTCATGGAACTGAGAGAACTCTGATTTGGGAAGACTCTGGAGAATACTCAAAGGATCGTGTTAGGAGTTCCAGAAAAGAAAACGGAGGGGCAGTCGAAGAGATTCCATTCAAATTTAGAAGGGCTTAACGGTGTTCCACAGCCAAAGTTTTAAAAAACTTTGGGGATTGCCCCCAACGTTTTTTTCCTAAGTACGGTCCTCACTCGTATTTATAATTCACTAATTATTTGTGCACAAATAGTACACAAATTGGAAAAAAGGCTTCGTCCTGACAATCGTACGGCACTAAAAAAATTAACACATCAAACGCGGAACGATTTCATTATTGGATGTCAATTTAGGATGGAAGTACGAATGGGACTTTTTGACACATTTCATAAACATTGATGTGAGGGCTAGCGATGATCACATGCAGTCATCTTCACACTGTGTCATATGTAATAGGAAGTCAGGACCGTACTTAGGAAAAAAAAAACGTTGGGAGCAACCCCCAACGTCTTCTTAAACTTTGGCTGTGGAACACCGTTAAAAGGTTCTCTGAGATAGACTAACGAGGTTCTGGTAAGTCTCTTTGGAAGCTCTAAGATGGCGTTGTGGTGGTTATCAAGAAACTTTGTGAAGGCACTGTAGAGGCTCTGTGGTGGTTCTATAAAAGCTCTGGGGAGACTCTGCAAAATCCCCAGTCGGTTGTGTAAGGACTTCTCTAAAAGTAAATGGATAGTTAGTGGAGAGAGTGGTGGTCCTTCAATCTAACTGAGAAAGGTTTAAGAGAGGTTTTGAAGAAGACTGTGGAGAATCTGGAGCGGCTCTAAGGAGTCTCTGGAGAGGTCTTGAGGTGGTTCTGTGAAGGCTTAGTGGTGGCTGTCAAGAAGACTGGAAAAATTTAAGCAAACTCTAGGAAATTCTCGCCAAAATTTTTTCCAATTAAGCATTTTCCATAAGATAAAATGAAGAAGTACTAGATGGATCTGCAAGCAAATTGAGAGGGGTTTAAGAGAGGGTCTGAGGAAGATTAGGGAGGTTCAGAGGTGTATCTGGAGAGGCTTTAGCAATGCTCTAGTGAGAATCTTTAATGGTTCTAGGAAATATTTAATAAGGCTCTGGAGATTCTCTGTAATTGTTCTAGGAAAACTCTCAGGAGGCTCAGGAGTATCTCCAGTATTAGAACTTCAAGAGAAGGAAATGGAAGGATAATCCATCTAATCAAATTGAAGCTATTAATTAAATTGAGAGGGGCTTAAGAGGTTCTTTGAGGAAAACTGTTGAGGTTTCGGGAAGTCTCTATGGAAGTTCTGATGTAGCTCTGCGGTAGGTATAAGGCTTTGGAAAGGTTGTGTGGAGGCCCTAAAGTGGCTCTGGAGAGGCTTTGTGCTACTAGGAAGGTTTTGAAAAGGTTGTGGGAGAGCCTTCAATCTAACTGAGAGTGTCTTAAAAGGAGAATCCGAGGAAGACTGGGGATATCCTAGAGAAGTTTTTGGACCGCTAACGGGAGGTTCGGGGAAAGTTCTGAGATGTCTCTGGAGAGATTTCGGGACATCTTTAGAGAGAATCTTTGGTGTTTCTAGAAGGGTGACTGGGGTTTTTTGAGGCTCTGGAGTGTTCTTGTAATGATTTTAGAAAAACTCTGAGGAGGCTCTGAAGAATCTTCAAAAGGTCGTGTAAATGCATTCAGAAAAGGAAGTGAAGTGATGATGTTGAAAAATATTTAAAGTTATAAGAAGAATTTCTGGCAATATTTGGATGGGTCGTTTATGGCCTTTTGTAATCTGTCATAATATCTGGAATGGTGTATGAAGTCCTATTAAGGTGGGTTTTCCCCTTTGCTACTGCCATGCCTGTTTCCTTTCCCTCTCTCTATAGGTTGCAGCTGAAGTCCTAGTTGGTGGTGGTTCTCGCTATTCTGCCTGAGTGAGGGTTTGATGTCACGGGCAGTACCTTCTTGGCTTCCCACCTTTCGCCATCATAGGTGGGTAGCCTGGTGGCCCTAGTGAATTCTGTGACGTCCAAGATATTGCCCTGTTGGCTTCCGCCAATTGGCATCTTGGTCGGGCAGCCTGATGCCCTCGTGTAGCTTATGACATACTGAGATGTACCCACTTGGCTTCCTACTACTCCGAATCGTAGGTAAGTTGCTTGGTGGCGCTCGTGCTGTCTACGGCTTTCTGGACAACACATCTTTGGCTTTCGTTGAGTCCACATCATGCCGGATAGTATACACCTGTGGCATTCCTGAGGTCTCCTTCCTGCCTGACAGTGCACCCGTGGTCTTCTCGCTGTCTATGTTGTGCCTTGCGGTGCACCTGTGGTTCTCTTGCAACCTACCTCGTGCCTCGCAGTGCTTCTTGGGTCTTCTTGCTGTCTCCTAGTTGCGTTGAGGCTCCTCGCGAGCATTCTTGAAGTCCACGTCGTGCCAGTCGTTCTAATGTCTGTCATCTTACAATCGAGTTGGACCTTAGGCTTCTGACAGTTCACCTCGATCTCATCCTTCTTGCAGTTCAGTTCCGCTTTGGGTCTTCCTCCTGTCCACATCAGGTGGTGCTTCGGGTGCAGTTCCCGATGGCTTCTTTGCGGATTCCACAATTTCTTTTGCTAGAAGGTGAACAAGTGTGACGTATTTTTAATTTTTATATTAATGAATTAATCGTTGGTTAAGAGTAAAAGTTCTGTCAATTCTTTGTGAAATACCATCAATCATTTTCTAACAGGCTTTGAGAAGTTTCTTGGGAGGTTCTGTGGTGTCTCTGAAGAGATTTTGAGACAGCTTTGGAGAGAATCTTTGGTGTTTTTAGAAGGGAGAGGGGGTCTTGTGAGGCTCGGTAGTGTTTTTGTAATGGTTTTAGAAAAACTTTGAGAAGGCTCTGGAGAATCCTCAAATAATCGTGTAAGTACTTCCAGAAAAGGAAACGAAGGGGTACTGGAAGGGTCATTAATCAAATTGAAAGGTTCCTAATAGGCTCTTTACAAAACACTATGAGGGTTCTGTAAAGGTTCTGGGTAGTCTCTACGGAGTTTCTGAGATGGCTCTATGAAGGCTCTGGGATGCTCTGCAAAAGCTCTAGGAAGGATTTGTGTGGGTTTTGGAGGAGCCCTGTGGTAATTACCCTGAGGCTCTCTAATTTTTCTAAGGTAGCTTTAGGGTGGGTCTGTCTGGACAGAGGGAGAATATCCTCAAATCTTCAAACAGTTATGGCGGGCATCTTTTCCTAATATAGGAAGGTTACAAAAGGTTTTCATAAACAAATAATCTAATTCAACAGTAGATTCGAAATCACCGATCTCGAAAACCCTAACCAACTGACATTGGTGAAATTTCATTAAAAGGACAAACGTCTCCTCTAAAGGGTTAAAACACGATACCAAACAAAACTATGTATTGTCAATGTCTGTATAGCTGCTAGTGTGTGAACAAGGTTCGGAATAGAACGATGCGGAAATACGAAGAAAGGTAACAGAAATACTATAACGTCAGTAAGGAAGGGGTGAAGCATGTGGAAGGTAGTGGTTGAGAATAGATCGAGTCCGTATAGGCGCGTGAAGTAGGTGAATAGATCTATATATCTTTATCTCGGTCGCGATTGCATTGTTAGCACGAAGCGCATTGTTTGAACGGTGATGCGACGCCTCGGGCGACCAATCAGCGTTTGCGCTAGCCGTGCCTTATCAAAGATTCCTACAACCCCCGCGGGTCTAGAATGAACCACAGGGTGATTCTGGTTGCAGTGGTGGTGATGTTGGTTCGACGAACTACCAGAAACAGAAGTGAAAGAGGAGAGAGAAAAAGGAAAAGCGTCCTTGGAGGCTCGGCGGAATACGTCGCTTCTCGAATGACGAAAGTAATTTGTGCTGATCGTGATCGAGAGCACGAAGTTGCATTCATTGAACGGTGCATCTACACTCTTACCTCGGGGATTCGCTTAAATATTCCCTTAATTCCAATTCCTCGTGTGCGAGGAATGAACTGCTCACGAAAAATAATCTTATTTACTTCCTATGCATTGAAATCACGATCTTTCTTCACTTCTCTTTGTCTCATCCGAACAATCGTTCTGTCGCTTGTCATGCAAATTGTGGATTATCGCAGATGTTTCTGATTTTCAAGTTGTGAAAAAAAAGAAGGAACGAGAAGAAGCTGTGGAAAATTCGAAAATAAAGGCGAGAACGAAAGCTCCAAGGAATGCTCTAAATGGTAGTTACGACGAAGTCTCGCGAAATTGAAATGAAATTGCAGCTCGTTCTATTCTCACGTAATGACTTCGATTTGATTGTCATGCTGATTTTTCACAGCTTTAAACCGTCTCTGGATTATGAAGAATTTTCTGTTTTGTCAGGCAGCGCGTTGTTGGATTAAAACTATTTTGAATAGAAGCTTTAGGGAGATGCTAAAATATTGAGGATGTCATGTATTGTGTCAAAATCTTTAAATTCTTTACTGTTTCCCCATTCCAAGTATTGGGCTTCTATTTACCAATTGAAGTTGCGCATTTCTTTCGCGTTCATTATTCACTCTTTAAATCATGAAAAGGTGAAAAAATTTGAGAGGTAGAAGCTGGCACTTAAATTTACCACAAAGTTTGCCACGTTTTCACACATTTTCCAACTTTTTATTTTTCTTTATATGTTTTTGAGAGGAGTAGGTACACTTTCTTAATCCTCGTGTGATAAATGACGCGAGCCATTCGAAACTCGCAAAACTTGCCTCGTTCATAATGGAACATTGTGGTAAAGTTTTGCTGTGTTGACTCATTGTCGCAAACGCCAAATGCATTTTTCAACAACTCCATCTTTTTGGGTCGACGCTTGCACACAGTTGGTAGTTCTTTAAAGATGATAGCTTTCGAAATGTGTGTGCCATTATTCAAATATCATCTAATCGATTTTGCCTTAATCTTTTAGTGATAGATGAGAAAAAAAGATTCCTTTACGTGAATAAAAAGTGAAGACGACGACAGGGGATTATAATACATTTATGGATAAATGTATCTTGGTTTAAAATCCACGTCACTGCATTGGGAAAACTGTAAAGTTGTTCGACAGACTTTCATTTTAAAGAGACGTGTCTTATGTGTCACTGATCAATCAATCAAAAACATTATTCTATATCTCTAATGTACTTTGAACTCGAAAGGTTTCGATATTTAAAGTTTTTGGAAATTTTAATTCAACTTTATGTACGTACAGTTGTATACATCCACAGCAATCACGCATTTAGTTTAAAAAAAATATACGTAAAATAAAGTGGCACATATGTTGGAAAATTTTAGTAAATTTTTGATGTCAAAATACACAATATATATCTCTCGTTGGGTTTCCCAAAAGATATACATAGGCTAGTTTAACTTTTTCGTATTTTATAGAAAAAATGCGCATGCGCTAAATTCAACATCTTACTCTCTAAATCTGAATTAGTTAAAAATAACTAATTTAAAAGCAAAAACTCAGTCACTAATTGAAAAAGTTATATTTCTACAAACCATTTAGTAAAAAATAACTAATTATTAGTCAAATTTATTTTTAGGTTATGTCAAAATTACTAAAATTTTAGTCAAATTCCGTTTACTAATTTAATTAGTCAAATTTTAACTATTTTTTAGTTATATTTTTACTAATAATTAGTCATATTTTACTAATATTTAGTTATTTTTAACTAATTCCAGAAACAAAAACTCAAACACGATTTTACTAATAATTAATTATTTTTAACTAATTCTAATTTAGAGAGTATTAGACATAGGGAATAGCTTTTCACAATTAAAAACACTCGGAAAGAAAATTAATTACAAATTTTATAAAATAGTTTTACAATTTAGGGAAAAAGGATGAAAAAGAGAAAATTTCAGATTGATAATTTCCAACTTTAAAAAATTATACGAAATTTGCTACAGACTATATTAAAGTTTAAAATTACTTAGAAATGATTCTAATTGTTTTTCTAAAGCTTATAATTCCTTGTATAAACATTTCGCTTTATGGTATTTTTTCCCTAAATTATAAAGCATTTTAATAAAGTTTATAATTAACTTTCTTTGCGTGTATAATTGAAATTAATTTCATCAAATTTTAAAAGATTCAGATGTAGATTTAAAAAAAAGTTATATTGAGCTAAAATTTTTTGTCAAATAATGATTATTTAACATTTCCTGTTTTTTCTTCAAATTTAGTTAAAATCTGTAATTTCCATCTGATTTTGACAAATAATTGCTTATTTTTGCTTTTTGAAATATTTTGTAAAATTGTACTTGTTAGATTTTGTTAAATAATATTTTATTCTACAGTTATTATAAAAAAAAATTGATTTTTATATATTTTCCAAACCAAATATTATTTAGCATAATCCAACAAATAAAATTATAGAGAATGTTTCATAGAGAAAAGTCAGCTATAATGGACAAAATTTAATTAAAACTATATAGGGCTTCACTAGACTACTGAAAAAAAAACCACAAAATATTACCTTATTATTATTTGACCAAAAATTTTGTTTTGCCCTAATTTATTCTGATAAATGTAGATCTTGATTTTTCAAAATTTGGTGAAATTACATTTTAATAATATTTTTATTTCGGATGAAAAACACTTTTTCTATAATTTGAGGTTATGTCATTGCACAGAATCTCCTTTAAACGGTAGACCCTACAATTAACAAAATATACATTATAAGTATTTTAATTTTATATAATAGTTAACTTAGTTTTGTAAATGCAGTTAGACATTTGTTTTCACCAATTAAAAAGTTCCACCAATTTTTTATACTTTTTTTGTAATTTCTTTTTTGTATTTTTTCTTTACAATCTAGTCACCCATTTTTACAATAAATATTAAGATTATTTTAATTTACAGTTCTTTTTTTTCGTTCTATTAATCCTAAATGTAGTATTCATAAAAAATTCTTTAATTTTTGTTTATTTTTTCGTATTTTCTAAATAATTTTTTAGATTTTATAATTATTACTATCACTTTTCAGTTGTTTTCTTCATTACCAAGTAATTCTTAAAAATTATCTGTTGTTTTTCATAATTTCTAATTGTTGTCAAACTCTAGTAAATTTCTCGCTTTTTATTAATTTTTTAATTTTACCTTTTTTTGTTACTTGTTATTTTGTTATTTTCCAATAATTTTTTTTCAATTTAAGGTTAGTTTCTTTAATTAACTAGATTTTTTACTTTGGTGTTTATTTTATTTTATTCACAAAAGTATAGTTTTTCTTTAGTATCTAGTTACTTATTTTCATATCTAGTTATTTATTTTCGTCCCAATTATTTTTCTTCAAGTACAAATTGTTCACACCTTATTTCAAGTTAATTATTCACTTTTTAGTAGTTTTTTAATTTTTCTAATTATTATTATTTTTCATCAATTGACAGTTATTTCTTTTAAATTTAGACGTTTTTGGTATTTTCTAGTAATTTTTCGTTATTTTTATTTTTTATTAAAGTTTTTTCCCTTTAATTTCTAGTCATTAACTTTTAAGTAAATATTAATTCAGGGGCGTAATGAGCAAAAAATTTAAAAGTAGAGTTTTGGAATTTTGGGCACATTTTTTAAACTTTAAAGTGGGTTTTGAAAAAAATTGTAACCCAAATAACCTTTTTTAATTGACGGGAGGGGGGGGGGGGTAAACCTAAAAAATCCCCTGAATATTATTTATTATCACCTGAATATTATTTATAATGTTTATGGGTTTTTTAATTTTGGTAATATTTTTACATCTAATTTTTTTTTAAATTTTCAGGTACTTTGTTTTGCTCTTCTTTAGTAATTTTTGCTTTTTTTTAGTTTTTTCTTTGTTTATTTTTGTTGTAATTTTGACTTCTTTTGACTTTTTTGATTTTTCAGTCCTATTTATTATTGTTTTCTTATCTATGTAATTTTTTTATTGTTTACAAGTGTTTTTCAAATTCTAGTATTTTTCTTGTTTTTGTCTAGTTTTTTTCTTAAATTTCTAAATATTTGTTACTTTTTAGTATTTATAATCAATTTTATACATAACTTTTATTATTAAGATTCTTTCGTTACTATTTCTTTTAACCTTTTATTTTATAATTTCAAATAATTATTATTTTTTAACATTACAGTGATTTTTTTAACTTTTAGTTATCGTTTTGTAATATTTATCTAATATTTTTATTTTTTCAATTTTGTTTTTTCTCATTGGCTGAATGTTTTTTCTAATTTCTAGTTATTTTCATTTCTAGTTGTTCGTTTACTTGTTTTTTAATTTTCTTCATTATTTTGTTTTTTAGTTTTTAAAATTTATTATAGATATTTTTTTTTTAGTTCCAAGTATTTTGTAACTTTTCATTATATTATTCCACCTCTTATTGTCATTTTCATTGAAATAACAATAATAATTTAAATAATTCTACAAAATTTGGTATAAAAATATTTACTATTTTAAGATAAAGTTTACGGACAAATTTTGCCTATACTAGTGACGTCATTCTTCATCATATGCCCTTGAATTAAATTTTCTCTCTTTGAATTATATAAAATTTTGTGACTTTTTATTAATGTGTTGTTTTTTGAGTTCTCTTTTATTAAAACATGAATATATTCCTCTTTATGTTTTTCTAGTAGTTATTCTTCAATATAAATTTATTTTTAAACTATGTTTCGATAAGTTGAACTTAAAAATTGGGACATTTTTAAAATAAAAAAATTTGAAATTTGAAAAATGTATTCATTATAGCTTTAATAATAACTATACACAAAGTACCTATTATAAATCTTCACTTGTTCGATGTATTAATTTAAATTAATTTAAGCATTAAATGTCACATTGCTGCGAGAATTTTCATTAAAATGTCAATAAAGTTAATTTCTGAAAATGAAACTCGCTTCAGTGAGTAATGTAATCCAATTTTAGAAAATGATCTGTGAATTATGTCAAAGTGTTTTAAATACACATTAACTTTAAATTTATATAAAATTTATTTGCTCAATTTATTATTATGAATATATTTTCCTAAACAGACTTGTATAAATGTAGTTACAAATGCTTTTATTAGACGCTAAAACTGTCTTTTTGGGATTCAACAGTTTAAAATATTTTGTATTTTAGAAAAAATAAATAATATTTATTTGCATAATATTTATATAATACCTATTATACTAGTTGCCCATAAGTTTCTTTGATGAAAAGTTCCTTTTTTCGTGACAATAATATTCTTCTGCACCTTGCGCAAATATAGTCGCATCTTTCTTTTTCCTCGAGTGTTGCCAGTGAATACAAAAAAATCAGGTACCAGTGTATTTTTGTTTCGCAATTCACCCTTGAAAGATCTGTTCTGCACCAACACCAACAGGCAAGCTGTCTTTCTTTATCTGTCGTTTCCTCATCTCTTCTTCAACTGTTTTTTTGTTCCGTCTAATGGGCGCACTAACGAAACGAGAGTAAAAGCATACGACCCTATAGTCTCTAAGAGGATCTATATTACACACACACACACACATATAAATATATATATATATATATATATATATACGCAAATGAAAGCAGAAGAGAGAAGCAAAGGCGAGTAAAAAAGAATGAGAAAAAAGTGAGATAGAAAATCTCTTTTCAAGTCAGCCACACGCGGTGTGTTCATGAAACGTGGGTCAGTCTTTGCCGAGCTTTTGGTGTGTTTGTGGACCATTTACTAGCTTCTACATCCGCAGTTTGCATATATAAAACGGGAAAGATTTACGGAATATATGTTTAGGATGTGTAACCACTGGTAACGAGGTAACCGAAGAACTACCGCTGGAATTTAAGCTATTTAAAGATTTCGGATAAAGTGTGGTTCCAATGTATAATTTGTACGACGATTTATGTGATCTTTTACATAAATGTTGTTAATATGTATACATATATACATCACTATATGTAGCTTTTTATCCTCTCTTCCCTTAAAATGAAAATCTTTCTTACCCTTTACATCCGAATTTACCAATTAAAATAGTAAGATGTCGCCTAATTTTTAGTAGAAAATAATGATAATGAAAATAGCAGGTGAAATTAAACTCAATTAGTATAGGGATTTACTATTTTAATTAGTCGTTTTTAACTGAAAATTAGTAGAAAACTACAAACAATTGGTCAAATTTTTATTATTTTAACAGGAACACGATTTTTCCATAATTCATTAGTAGAAAATACTATCTAAATTTCTTGAAGTGAGATTTCACTACGCAAAAGTGAAAATTAGGCCACTCCAATCAGAGTGAGAAACCCACTCTAAAAGAGTCTAAAACACTCTAATAGAGTGTGAAATTTCACTCTTATAGAGTAAATTTTTACTCAAATTCGAGTAAAAATTCCCTCTAGGCAAAAAAAGATCTTTTACTTTAATTTAAGTAAATTTAAGTAAAATTCACTCTATAAGAGTGAGATCTCGCTCTTCTAAAGTGAAATTTCACTCCAGTTCAAGTGGAAATTCGCTCCAAACAAAAGTAAACAATCACTCTAATTTTTGAGTGAATTTCCACTCTAACTGGAGTGAAATTCCTCTCTATAAGAGTGATATCTCACTCTTTTAGAGTGTTTTTTTACTCTGGTTGGAGTGGCTCAATTTTTACACTTTGTGGAGCGAAAACTTACCCAAAAAAATTTAGAGAGTAACTAAACCATATTTAGAGAATCTCCGCTCGAAAATAATAATTAGAATGTTGATTGAAATTAACTAGTAAATGAAGAAACATTTCTATAAAAAATAACAAACTTTCTGAATTTCTTGGAGTGAGTCTTCACTCCACAAAGAGTGAAATTGAGCTACTCTAATCAGAGTGAGAAACCACCCTAAAATAATGAGATGTCACTCTTGTAGAGTGAAATTTCACTCCAGTTTGAGTGGAAATTTACTCCAAGCATAAAGTAAACACTGACTCTAAGGAAGTGAAATCTTATTATTTTAGAGTGGGTTTCTAAAAAAAAATAGAGTGGCTCAATTTTTATACTTTGTGGAGTGAAAACTCACTCCAAGAAATTTAGAGAGTAACTAATTCACATTTAGAGAATCTGTCCTAAATATAATAATTAGAATATTGATTTAAATTAACTAGTAAATAATGAGTGAATTTTTACTCCAGTTTTTACTCCAAGCATAAAATAAACACTCACTCTAATTTTGGAGTGAAAATCCACTCGAACTGGAGTGGAAATTTCACTCTACAAAAGTGAGAGTTTACTCTTTTAGAGTGGGGTTTTACACTCTAATTGGAGTGGCTCAATTTTCACACTTTGTGGAGTTAAAACTCACCCCAAGATATTTAGAGAGAAAGAGCGAGAAATTACAGAAAGAAAATTAAATTGAATTCCTGAAGTGTCAACAAAATTACTAGAAAGTTTATAAATAATAAACTAGCTAAAAATATGTGTATTTTTTATTTTATAAAGGTTTAAGATTTGTTTCCTCATAGAGAAAGTAGTAAATATAAGAGTTTGAGAAGTTATGTTAAAAAACATGATACTTAATTTTTCGCAGAAATTTTCTTTTTTATTAATAACAATAATATTTGGAAGGATATATATTTCATATAGATCTATCGATTCGTTTTTCATTGCAAGTTGAAAGTTTTTTATACAGCAATAGTTATTAAAATTTGAAAATTTGTGCATTTATAGCAAAACAATGAAATTTCGAATTCGGTAAAAATGAAGAAATAACAATTTATTCTCCAAAATCCACACAAAATGTACACTTTTTATATATGTATATAGACAATTTAATTTTTTTTTCAATTTAGAATTTGTGTCCTGAAGAAACCATCATTAAAAATAAAAATTGGGGAAGTTATAGACATAAAAAAATTTTAATGTCAAAAAAAAAAAAAATTATTAATTATTTTATGTATTTTTGATGAATTATATAGTACTTTATATTGATCAGTCGATTAACTCTATTTTTGGAAAATCGAAAAAATTAAAAAAATTAAAAATGAATTAAAAATTACCAGAATATATTGAAAAATAACTAAAATGAAGAGAAGCCATTAGAAAATGCAATTAAAAATAATTAAACTAAAAAAAAATAGAAATAAGAAATGAAAAAGAAATTTAGAGATTAAAATAAATATTTGCTTATTTTTAAAGACCGTGATAAGATTGATTAGTATGTGATGAAGCATGTGTGAAGTATATGATGCTATAGGTCTTTTTTCATTACATAGTATTAAAACAAATAAATAGAAAATAGAGGAAAATTAGTAGAAAGTAAAATAATGATTAGAAGTTGATTAAATTTAACCAGAAAAGAAAGAAAACTTTCGGCAATGTGAAAAAACAATGATAAATTAAAAAAAACAATAATATAAAAGAGAGAAAAAGTAATAGAGATCAAAATAACTAGAAGTTAAAAAAAACACCAGAAAATGAAGTTAACTAGAACATGTAGAAAAATTATTTGAAAATAAAATAATAACTAGAAGTTATTCTGATCTAACTTCAAAAGATGTGGATTTATTTGTCCCTATTTTGACATATCAATTTCACTTAAATTCAGTTTTAAGACCACTTTAATTCCACTTCACTTTCATTTAACTTCCGCTTCAAATACACTTCACTTCCATTTCAATTCCACTACATTTCCACTTCAATTTCACTTCACTTTAACTTATCATCCACTCCAATCCACTTTACTTCCACTTAATTTCATTTCAATTCCATTTCACTTTCACTTCAAGTCCACATCACTTACACTTTAAGTCCACTTCACTTTCATTTCAATTCTACTTCATTTTCACTCCACTTCCACTCCAATCCACTTCACTTCCACTTCAATTTCACTTCAATTCTATTTCACTTCCACTTTATGTCCTCTTCACTCCTACTTCCATTTCAATTCCACTTCACTTTTATTTCAACTCTACTTCATTTTCACTACACTTCCACTCCATTCTACTTCACTTCCACTTCAATTTCACTTAAATTCTATTTCAATTCCACTTTATGTCCTCTTCACTCTCACTTCCATTTAACTTCCACTACGATCCAATCCACTTCCACTTCAATTTAATTTCAATTCTATTTCACTTTCACTTCACATCCATTTCAATTCCACTTCATTTCCACTTCACTTCCTCTTCACTTTCATTTCTCATCCATTTGAATTCCATTTCTCTTTCACTTTAATTCCACTTCACATACACTCTACTTCCACTTCAAGTCCATTTCACTTTCATTTCCATTAAATTTCAATTCTATTTCAATTCCACTTCGAGTCTATTTAATTTCCATTTCAACCTTAAATACAAAGCTATGAAGGCTATAACGGATGGACGGACGGGTGGACAGACAGACACGCAAAAGTCTCTTTATAAGTGTTTAGGCCTTAGGCCGCGAAGCCCTAAAAACCACTATTGTTTACTAAACCTATATGCAATTTTTCTAAAAAGTTTAATTTTTAAATACATAAGAGTTTTACTGACTGATGTCAAGTGCCAACAGTACATATTTTTCTTTGGCTTTCGTTTTAGGCTTAGGAATTATGATGTAACTCAAACGATTAAACTTGAATTTTCTTTTAATATTTCGCTCTTCACACTTTTTCCCTAAATCGTAAAACACTTTGGTACAATTTATTAAGCACTTTATTCCTGTGCAGTTTTCATAAGAACCAAGAAAAATACTGTTCTGTAATTTGGACCCTATATCATTAAACAAATTTATTGGGGTCTTTGCAAACAGTTGTATTGATCAAATCTCTAACTCAGCCGTAATTTATTTTACTTCCCTTAAGAAATAACACTGATGGGAATCTAGAGGAGCAGTAAATTGGAAAATACTAACGAAATTATTTTTTATTTACTTCACAATATATTATATCTGTTTTTTAATACATTAAAATGTGTTAACGTTTTATATTTATTGTTATTAGTTTTATTATTAATGATATTGGGGGAGAGTTATCACGAGTGAAACAGTATATTGTCTGTGGTCCATTTCAAATTTCTCATAAATTATTCTTAAAATCTCCCCAAAACGATTTTTACTATTTTTACAAAATGTTTGATTATTTTTACGTTATAGAATTTTTTAATGTATTGTCGGCATTTTTTGTTTGTTTTACAGCTTAATATTTCCAGAACAAAATATGCCCATAACCCGAAGCAAAAATCTTAGTATTATATAAAGTTACTACCAGTGTAAAAAACTGGTTCACTGATATTGACTCTCCCTTATATTATTGTTGTTCGTATTATGGTAAGAGAAAAAAATACTCAATATTAGATACACATTATTCAAGGGCTTAAGAACACTAAAAACTCTTTATTTGAAATCAAAAAAAGGATATTTTTTTATTTTACTCGAATTTTCTGAAACAATCACAGTTTTTTCATTGAAATCTCACGCTTTTGCCAGAGCTCGTAAAAGATGAGTTTCCGAGAGCATCCTGCTGTGGAGAATTCTATCTATTTTGCGCATCGTTCACGCTGTTACTAAAACAGATTGTGAGGTTCTTTGTAGAAAATGGGTCCAGATGTTCACAATGAAGTAGGTAATTTTATTTCTATTATACAAGCTCTACTAATTACTTTTTTATTCACATTTGCATTCTTTGTACAACATTTTTGCTCTCATTATTTATCGAAAATGAAATTTAAATCCGATGTTTACAATTTAAATCTACATTTGAATCTGTAGTTTTTTTAATACGCTGGTAGCAGGAAGTAACCGCGCGGCCCAAGGCCGTTTGGTATTTTTTTTAAACCTTTCTTCTTTGCCGTCTATGGTGCCACCCCATCTGCCCATTCTATTTTTAAGTTAAAAGTACTTTATCATACTTTAAAATTTTTGTTATGAAGTCTATTTTTTGATACCGTTTGGTGTTTTACAAAAATCATTAAACATAACCTCAAAATAAAGGTTCTATCAGAAACAAACCCAAAAAAATACATTTTTCCTAAACAATTTCTATAAAAAAAATATATTATCTTGAGTATTTTCCGTCATTTTCGAACTTCATTAGAATTTTTTGTAGAATTTGATATTTTTTCTTAAATTTTTTCAAATTCTTTTTCGGTTATTTTCCTTTTGCGTAGTTATTAGGGGTTGATAATTCGGGTTATCAATTGGACAAATTAAGGGGCATATTCCTAAGTATGTTCCGACATTTTAGAACTTCAATAAATTTTTTTTTTTAGAAATTGATAATTTTTTTCAATTTTCTTTGGTTATTTTCCACAGGGGCGGTATTTAGGGGATGATAATTAGTTTTAACCGAATACGATAGATTTTTAAAATTTTGTCCGCCATTTTGAATTTCTAAAAACCGGCGATCCCAAAAACCAACATGAAACTAGTTTTAGCCGAATACGATAAGTTTTTAAAATTTGTATCCGCCATTTCGAATTTCTAAACTGAAAGTGAATTTAGATTCAGCAAGTCAAAATACCATAGTATATGCTATCCTGGTTAAGAAAATAATTTTTTTTTATAGAAATGTTTGTGGAACAAATGTAATTTTTTTGTGCTTTTTCCTAATGGAACCGTCATTTTGAGGTTATGTTTAAGATTTTTGTAAAACACCAAACGGCATCAAAATACGTAGGTATCTAAGTTTTAAAAAAATTGGCGGTACCCATTATGCCGAAGTACACCTCTTTTTTTCCATAAAAAATGTCTATTACATCCACTATGTATCTTGACGAGATACTTTTTTTTTTATAACTGACATACTTTTTTTTTATCTTTTCAAGTATCCACATTTTGTTTTATTGGTTTTAATGAAAAAAACTTTTCATAAGAGTAAATTCCGCGGATGAAATATAAGAAGATAATAAACTTGAAGGACATTCCGTCCACTTATGAATGACAATAGAGGTCCGTATTTCCGATCGATCAGTGACCTTTTTCACTTTTTCTTGACCAAGAGGAGCTTTCAAGAGCCCATCACATCGAATCGTTACTCGCTCGCGTGGAAAGTATTTTCAAATACCTATAATACTGTACACCAGTGGAAAAATCGATTTAGGGCGAGCGAATGGGAGCACTGGGCGTTACTAAACTGCGTCTCCATTCTGCAATCCGAGTGTGTACCAAAACCTCCTAACTGAATTGGAATGGGAATTTTCCCGGGAATCCGTCGAAGATGATTTCTTCTTTGGATCTTAATGTCTCTTAAATAAATAAATCATCCTTTGAGAAATGTGACATTACCTACCTGACTCTACACTGTCGTATTTTCGATAATATTGCTCCTCCTTCGGGAGTACACTTAAAGAAACCAACTTTTCTCGTTTCATCTTCGCTTACTGAATTTTCAAGTTTGCTCACGCTTCCTGTCAACTTTGATAATTACAACAGAGCCAGAGACCTGATAACTAGTATTTCATTATACTTTAGAAATTCTCTGCATTACATCCGCTTTTACTTTAATTCCAACCTTTATTTTTCAAATTTAATTCGAAATTATTTTGTAATTAAAACTTCGCTTTGAGGATTTTCTTTTTAAATTACAGTTACTGGATATAAGTTTTATTAAAAAATACTCAAGATGATAAAAAATGTAATGCAGATCTAAGAAAGAATTTATTTTAAGAATACCATTTGCTTTTTAACCTGAGACACTGCTTTGGATTTCGCGCACAGTTATTTTTAATTTCTGAACGGTAGAAAGGATCAATAACTAAACTTGAATTAATTTACTATAAACACAGACTGGTTTAGTAATTTAATTAATAAACCGTGAAGAAGGGAAAGTCAGTATATAAATAAAATTAATTTTTCTAAAAAAAAAAAAAAACACTATCAAATTTTCCGGTTTGCAAAGGTACCTACACGAAAGCATTTTTTCTAAAATTCCCGTAAGAAAATCCTCAAGAGTTTGTGCAAGAACATCCGCAAAGATTTTTTCGGAAATCCTAGTGGGAATTCCATATGGAATTCTGATGGAATAGTTTTAGTGTGTTGCCACATTACCCAGCAATTTATAAAATAGGAAATAATTTCCACGATGTCTTGAAGCAATGACATGATTACTAATAAAAGAATCAATAATTAAACTAGAATTAATTTACTCTTGTTATTAAAATCTGTGGAGTTTCTGCAAGAACATCCGCAAGGATTTTTTTCGGAAATCCTAGTGGCAATTCCATATAGAATTCTGATGGAATAGTTTAAGTGTGTTACTACATTACCCAGCAATTTATAAACTAGAAAATAATTCCCACGATGTCTTGAAGCGATGACATGATTACTAATAAAAGGATCAATAATTAAACCAGAATTGATTTTCTCTTAACATGTTTACTCATGTTATTAAAATCTGTGGAGAAGAGGTGGTAAGTAGCAACAATAACTCATTGATTTTCTATTACTTATTAACAATTCATTTGATTTTACATTAATTGTGACATAGATATATGAAAAACACGGAGAGCAAAATGAACTGATGTCCGGAGTCAAATATACCAGGTTCTAGAGTGAAGTTAGATAGGGTACGGGCTATTCTATGCAGGGAGAGAAGACGGACCAATCAGAAGCCTGCTTCTATCTGTGATCTAGTGCCACATTACTCCGTACACCAATCAACTTAAGTCCCCGCCTTTTCTGTGTATGAGGCCACATATCCTTTGGAAAAAATAGCACGATACCAAGAACTAAACACATAATGATCGGTCAATCGATTCCGACAATTTGTTTGACAATTTATAAATCGAGGAGCATCAGTCCGACCAACAGTTTTCCGTAAACTCCTCTTTCTACCTATTTCGTTGAAATATGAAAACTATCAAGTTTCGTTCTTGCCGGACTACGACTTTACTACGGAAAAGTAGTCTGATGAGGGACATTCCAACGACGACATTTCAAGCTTTAGTTTTTGTCGCTGAGTCATCATCCTCATTGCTGAGATTCCAGCATAGTCGGAAATCTAAGACAGAGTAACTCGGCTTTCTAGGTTATAGAGAACGATTGGTAAAAATAATTATTTCATAATTCATAAGGGTAAAATAAAATAAGTGTTAGGAATGTCTATAGCAGTGCTTCCTTGATTAACGATGGTTTGGATAAAACCGGAAAGAAGGTGCCCGTGCAGCGAAAATCTCTGAAATTCTTTTTACTAGATGCTAAAGTGGGAGACTGACTTCAAATCCTTCGGTCCCGCTGCCCGGCGGTAATTAAGGGAGCACGGTACCTAAATTGACAAGAATCATCAATGATGATGTTAGAAAGTTAGGGAGTCCTACTGGCTGTTGGTATTACCTCAGGCCAATAAACAGAAAAGAAGAAGAAGAAGAAGAAAGTTAGGAAGGTAATTTACAAAAAACTCACAGCACTTTTATATTTAACGAAGGAGAGTTTATTATTATTATAAGTTTAGAATACGTCACATTTGCACACCCGTTGTAAACACAAAAAGGAGAATCAGTAAATAATACGTTGCCGAAGGACTTAAAAACCCAACCGATGTAGACTGTATGACGAACAAAAGGTCTATAGGAAGACCGAGAAGGAACCGACTAGCACGACGCAGAAGATAGGAAGATCGAAACGGAACTGAACTGCATCATCACATCAGGCCCTCGCTGACTGACCAAAAGGGAAGGAGAGCATCCCACCAACGATTCGCGGTTCATCTTTTAGAGAAAGAAACAGAGCAGACATGACCGCAAAATAGGCGGAACACCACATCAATGCGAACTTTAAACTCTACTACAGATTTTATGACAGATTATGCCTTGTTTCACAATTATTCCAGAAAACCATAAACCACCCATTCAAATCCCGCAAGAAACCTTCCTTAGAACTATAAACATTTTAAATAGATGGAGAATTTTATTAAATTGAACCAATTTGATAGAATGATTGTTCTCTCCAGCCAAGAATCAAATTAGAAAAAATTATGTGGATATCGTAAGAAATTTAAAAAAAGGATCAGAACTGCCTTTTTATATTTAGGACTGTCTAGAATGTTTAAAGTTACAAGGAAAATTTCTCGCAAGATTTAAATAAGTGTTTTATGGCTTTCTGGAAGCATTGTAAATAATAATTAATCTGTCATAAAATCTTTAACAGAGTTTAAAGTTACTGTTAAGATAGTTTTTCCCTTGTTCTGTAACCATTCCTGCTTTCTTTCACTCTGTAGAGGATGAAGCTCGAACAGTTGCGGAGCTTTCCATCCCTTTTGTCAGTCAGCTAGGGCCTGATGTGATCATGCAGTTCAGTTGACTTCTGTCCTTCTTACAATCAACATGGGGCGGGTTTTTAAGTGCGTTTCTCAACGGTTTCTTTTCTGGTTCTCCAATTTGTGATTATAACGATTGGACAAATGTGATGTATTCAGAATTTGTAATAAAAAATAAACTATCTTTCGTTAAATATAAAAGAGATGTGAGTTATTGTGAAATATCATCAACACTGTTAACATTAACAACTATAGAGTTATCGTTTTCTATTTCATATATAACGCCCTCTAAATACCTTATCTGCATCCACCCCTAAAGTAGAATGCAGAATGAGAAGCGAAGAGTACACCATTCCATTGTCAATTTAAGCAGGAGAAGTAAACAATCTCAGGAAGGAAAATAAAACTTTAAATTTTATTTTTGTCCAAAACAGCAAGGTTTCGCCGGCCAAGATTTGCCGACCTCATCAGGATGAATTTATTTAAAAAGAAAAGAAAAATTAGGTCAAAACACTTTAACACAATTTTTAGCATAAATATAAATAAAAGAAAGGATAATTACCAATAAATTGGTTAACACATAATACGTAGTTAACAAGTCAACGAAATAAAAATTACATATTTAGTCGTTTTAAAAAAAAATTTTAAAAAACAATTTCAAGACACACAGAACACCAACAGACTCGACATCATAATCGAAACTAAACAGAATTTACAAATTTAAATATTACAATAATAGAAAAGTCAATGAACTTCGAAATTGAATACAACAACAAACAAACCAGAAGTCATTAACCTACATTAAAAGTTTCAGAAATCATCTCAATCATGAATTTATAATATTAATTATTAGAAAGAAAATTTTATTTAGTGAAAAAATATCCTCTTTTTTATTAATTGTAGGATGATTCGTTTTTATATGAATCATTTCAGAGATAATTTTTTTTTTCATTAGATTCACAGTCTAGAATTTTTACATTGTTCCAATCAAATTCATGATCAAGACTTTTACAGTGTTTCAAAACCAAGGAATCCTGTTTCGTTTTATGTTCATTTAGACGAGTTTTAAGAGAACGTTGAGTCTCCCCTATATAGATCGCTGTGCAGTCTTTACATTTTAGTTTATTGACTGAGTTGATTCTGTCCATTTTTTGCGTCATATCTTTACCTAATTTTACTACTGAACTAACATTTTTTTTAACTATAGGAATTGATGAAATATGGAATTGTTTAAGGATATTTAAAATTTTGTAAAAAACATTATTAAAAGGCAAAGAAACTTTAGGAACTTGTCTAAATAAAACAGCACAATTTGAATTGAAATTACACTTTGATGTAGAATATTTAATTTTATTTAGACGAACCTAGGATGCAGAATGTATAATTTCGGAAAATGCAGAGTCTGTAATGTGGAATTCTGAATCTGGCATCTGGAATCCGGAAGGTGAAATCTAGAATATGGAATGTGGAAGATGGATTTTGGAATCTGGATTGTATCTGCTTAAAATGTTTAAAGTTATAACGGACATTTCTTGCAAAATTTAAAGGAGTGGTTTATGGCTTTCTGGAAGCATTGTGAAATAATGTTTAATCTATCATAAAATCTTTAGTAGAGTTTAAAATTTCTTACAATTTCTACAGAATGAAGCTCGAATTGTTGATAGGAGCTCTCCCTCCCTTTTGTAAGTCAGCTGGGGCCTGACGTGATCATGCAGTTCAGTTCCCTTTTGGCCTTCTTACAGTCAACATCGGGCGGGTTTTTAAGTGCAGTTCTCGACGGTTACTTTATTGGATCTCCAATTTGTGTTTACAACGGGTGAACAAATGTGACGTATTCTAAATTTGTAATAAAAAATAAAATAAACTATCCTTATATAATTATAATGAGGCTGTCCATTTATGTGAAATATCATCAAACAATTCTAACAAGAAGTTATTTCTTTATATTTTCAGAAAGGAAAAGAAATCGGTAACTGCATTTAATTAGGGAATCTAGGTCCAGAGCAAAGAGAGTAGATAGGTTACTAATATTGGGGTGAGAAGAGTTTGCGAAAGTTTCTAGGAGATATTTCTTAGTCAGGAAATTGAATCTCATCTTAAGAGCAGGTTCGTAGATTTCATTTAGTATAATAGTTACCTCCCATTCCGTCTTAAAGGTACGGATTTGAAATTCGGTAAAGAGGTAATTATGAAGGAAATATGGGAGATAATAAATAGGATTTGGAAGTTTGGGCACCTTTAAAACTTGGTTACTATGACTTGTGTTCTTTCCCAGAAGTTTTTAATATTTAACAACTTCACGGACACATTCATCCTAGTATTTGGATTGTAAATTGCATTAGTACTGCAACATTATTTGTTCAATGATGGTTGGATTATTTTAGCTAAAGAACCCATCCCAAATAGTTGTACCGAAGAACGTAGATACAGAATTAGTGCCAAAACAACCATTTCTGTTAAATGATAAACAAACTTCTGATTTAATTATTGATCCTTTGACTAATTTTGTTAATTAATCGTTTTTAAAAATAACTTGTCATAGTATAGAAGCATAAATATTATCAATCTTTTTATGTTTTAGTAAATCAAAATTCAAGTTTTAATTCGCATCATTTTCCAACAGTTTGATTATCGTTTTTAAGTACGGGGGATAAACATCAAAGTGTAATTGTTGTTATACACATAATAGCGTGGAGAAATTGATGTTCTGTACAACTCACGGGAAATCTGAACCTTGGCATATCTAGTAGAAATCTAATTCTACTCCGAGTGAAATTACGTGTCTGTATCTTCCGTGTGCCGTATATAATCCGCAGAAATAATCAGACATAGTTAGCAGAGTAGCTCGTAA
Source organism: Ganaspis brasiliensis (assembly GCA_037103525.1). NCBI lineage: Eukaryota > Metazoa > Arthropoda > Insecta > Hymenoptera > Figitidae > Ganaspis > Ganaspis brasiliensis. Next base: position 3,173,067 of record JAZKLR010000254.1, on the reverse strand, counting down.
GCTCGTTCACAAAGTGAGAAATTGTAGAGGTGTGGAGGGAAACGTGGAACAAGGTGTATTCCTATATGTTTCTCTTCTCCAGGGCCGGCAAATATCAACTGCCTCAGGAAACAGGACACAAAGAGCATAAAGGGAAAGCTTCACAGGGGAAAAGGGTCCAGAAGGCACCAGTGCTATTATAACAACGAGTCTCTTAATCTTGTGACAAAATTTATAGCCGAGTTGTTTAAGGGTTATTTAGTTGAGCTTAATCTGTAGCTGCATTATACTCTCCACTTTCTTCTATTTCTTTTCTTCGCTTGCTCGACACGATTTTTTACACTTTTTTCCATTCTTTTTATCTTTGCTTATAAAAAGATGGGATCATCCGAATTAAATTTTTCCATTCCTGGGAGACTTATTTTACAATAACATTACATAATTCCGTTAACTAAAATTAAAAAATAGATAATACGTTTAATCCGGAATCCAGGAAATTAGTTCTCAAATTATTTACAGAAGTGAATAAACCCACAAGCGAGACATCTTATTAACAGTGTAATAAGAAATAGTGACTTCTAATTGTTGCAAGGAGATGATTTCCTTCACATTTGCTAGATTCTATATCTAGGATTTTATATCTGGATATCACATTTTGGATTTTACACTTGTCATTTCAAATACCTGATTCCACATCCCGAATTCGATATGCCGGATTCCAAAATTTCAATTTCACATTTTGAAGGAGGAAATTAGGATCCAGGAAATAGATACCTGAAAGTAGAATTCGAATTCTGAATTCCGGAGAGGGAATCCAAATTAAATGCGGGATCTAGAGTTCAGGATATATAATCATGGATATTGGAACGCGGGAATTAATATAAAAAATTAGGATTCCGCAAATGTGAAATCCGAAAAGTAGAAATCGAAATGTTAAATCCTTGATGTGGAATGCGGAATATGCAATTTGAGACCAGGATTTTCGGAGGTGAAATTAGCAATATGGTTTGTGGAAATTGCAATGCGGAATGAGGATTCCCTATTGTATAATTCGAAATATAGATTACGGTATGTAGAATTTTAAAATTTAGAATATAAGAAAATATAATATTTGAATTCGATATCCCGAATGTGAAATCCGCAAAGTGGAATCCGGACTGTGGGTTCCGGAATTCGTAATACGAGATATGTAATCCCCGATATGGAATGTCATATATAAAAACCGGGATCTCGATTCGGGATCTGAAATCAGGGGATGTGGAAATTTAAATTTAAAATGTTGATTTTTGAATATGAAATTGGAAAAGTAACATTTGAAACGTGAAACCCGGGATTTAGACCATAAATTTTAAATTAGGATTCTGAAATTCGGGATATGAAATTAGAGATTTTAGTATGAGAAATTTGAAATCTGGGATAACAATTCCCGAATGTAGAATTTGTGATACGAAATCTGAGATGTGAAATCGAAGTGTGGATTCAGGAAATTAGAATACAGCGAAGTTAGAAACTCAAATACTATTTCGAAATAGGAAATTTGAAAAGTGTTTTTAGGAGAGTGTAGAACCCGGGATGTAAAATAAGAATATCGATTTAGGACCAGAGAATCCGGGATCTAGAACCAAAGATATAGATATGACGAAATTAAAATGAGGAACTTTGATTCCCGGATATGGAAACTAAAAACTGGAACTGGGAATGTGGGTTCCGGGATTCATAATATGGGATATGGACTCCCAGTTGCGGATCCGGAATTTTTAAAAGAGGAAATTAAAATCGAGGATCGGGACTCTTGAACGTAGAATTCGGATAATGGATTACGGAAGGTGGAATCGGGAATCTGGACTCAGCGACGGTAAAAATTTAAATACGGGATCTATTAACCAATACGAAATCTGAAAAAAAAATTATTTTGGCATTACTTTTAAAAAATTTCAATTATTTATCCGATATTGCAATTCTTTTCATCAATTTTTGTTACTTCTGCGATTTTTTAATTATTCTCTTTAATTAAAAATTTTTAAGTAATTTTGTAATTTTTTTTTTCAACCATATATTTTATGATTTTTTCAGTTATTGAATGTTTTCAATTTTTCATAATTAAATTATTTTCATCAATTTCATTAATTTTCTTTCTCAATCTTAAATTATTGGTATTTCAATCATTTTTTCAATTTTAAATTAATTTTATCATTTTTCCATTATTTTCCTCGATTGTTAATTATTATTCTCATTTTCTAAAATTATTAACTCAGATTTTTAAGTATTTTTCTGAAAATTCAAATATTTTCTTCAATTTTTAATTATTTTCATTTGTTATGAGAATGTCAAATTTTTTTTATTAATTATCGTAAATTTCAATTATTTTTAGCTTTCTTCCAGACTTTTCTACAATTTTTAGTTTTTCTCAATTTATAAAATTAATTTCTAAAATTCTAAAGTATTTTTCTCAAATTTCTATTATTTTCTTCAATTCTTAATTATTTTTATTTGTTTGCATAATTTTCAAAAAATTTTATTAATTATCGTCAATTTTAATTATTTTTAGCTTTCTTCCAGACTTTTCTCAATTTTTAGTTTTTCTCATTTTATAAAATTAATTTCTAATATCTTCATGTATTTTTTTCAAATTTTAATTATTTTCTCTTTTTTTAAAAAAATTTTGTAATTTTTTCAATTATCACACTTAAATGTCATTTATTTTTTTACAACTTCTCATTGTTTGTATCTTATTTTAATTATTTTCGTCAAGTTTTAAAATTTAAAAAAATTTTTAATTATTTTCCAAAATTTATTTCCTTCAATTTTCAATTCTTTACATTTGTTTCATAATTTCAAAAATTTTTAACTATTTATCTGACTTGTCAATTATTTAATTATTTATATTATTTTTTTCAATTTTTAATTACTTTCGTTCTTTTTCTCGTTCTTTTTCATAATTGCCAAAAAGTTTTTACTTATTTCTCTTTAATTAAAACTTGTTCTGTTTCAATTTTAAATTATCTTTATCTGTTTTCATTTATTTTCTCTAATTTTTAATTATTTTCTAATATTTCAATAAACTTCTGAAAGTTTTAAGTATTTTTCTCAAATTTTGTTTAACTTTCCTTTATTTTAAATATTTTATGTAATTTGTTTCATTATTTTCTCAAATTTTAATTATTTTTTTTAATTTTAATTTATTTATCTCAATTTTTAATCATGTTTTTTCAATTTTCAATTATTTTCTCTAATTTTTTATCATTCAATTTTATTTTAATTTACTTTTAAGATTCTCAAGTATTTTTCTCAAATTTAAATTACTTTCCCCAATTTTTAATTGATTTCATTATTTTTTTTCAATTAATTTGCAAAATTTACAATTGTTTTGTTTAATTTCAATTATTTTTTGCAATTCTTTTTAATTTTAAAATATTATAAATTTTGTCCTAAATCAATATTTATTTTATTTATATTAATTAATTATTTAAATATTATATTTAAAATATTTATTTCTTCTTATTAGATAAATATTATTTACCGATTTGCTATATTTGTTATTGTATTTTATAATTTCTAAAATGTATGAAAAACTAATCGCGCGCTTTATTTTGCTAGTTTCCTGATAAAGAGAGAAAAAATCAATAAAATAACAGAGACTGAGACTAACTTCACTTCAGTTTTTAAAATGTGGACAGAAAAAGATGAATAAATATTAATACTAACTAACTTCACTTCAGGCTTTAAAACGTGGACAGAAAAAGATGAATAAATAATAAATACTAACTAACTTCAGGAGTTTACGGAGATTATTATTATTTAATTTTTGATTAATATTTAATCTCTGTCTATCTGTCTGTCTGTCCGTTCGCCCGCCCGCCTGTCCGCCCGCCTGTTTGTCCGCTCGTCCATCCGCCCGGCTGTACATCCGTCCGTCCATCTGTCTGAACGTCCGTCCGACTGTCTGTCAAGTTCTGTACTTTTTAGCCGTCCTTTTTGCATACATCGTGAAAAAATAAACAATTTTTGTGATTTTCTGTAGGCGTATATGAAATATGATGAATTTGCATTTAAGCCGGTAGTGGATAAACTTCATTGAGTGTTGTTCGACGAGATCCGGAATCTAGAATCCAGCACGTTAACTTGACTTGTATGTCGAGCACGTAGAAATTTCGTGCTTTCCTGTTCCTTATCGTGCCAGTAGTGTCAGGGGTTGGGGGATTCCCCGCGAGGCTAGTATAGCAAGGTTTTGTCCTTTTATCCCATCCCTTTTTTCTTCAAAACGGTCTCAATCCCCGAATACGACAAACCTAGAATTCCTATCGCTTCTTCTTCCTTCACGTTTCTCTAAAGTTACTACCTTATCGGCCTTTCTAAGTAATTCTTTTAGACGAGAACCAAGTGAAATAATGGAATGTTTTATTGAATTTTGAACCCGGTGCTGTTCTATAAATATTGATAATTTTCTTTTTATACCACTGTAAGGTTAATATTGATCTTAACTATTACTTTGTAATGCCAGGTTCTTTATATAATCGGACTTGTGTCTTTTTTTTTTAAAGAACACGTTTCTTTAATTAAAATCTATTTAAACTGAAAACTGTTTGTTACATCTAATCAGTAATACAAAGTGTGAAGTTTATTTATTAAAGCAGTTCATTGTATTTCTGTTTCTTGTGCTATAAATTTTCAACTTTTAACTTAATTTTTTTATAGTTCCCAGGAGAACGTGGCGTGCAAGTTTTGTTACTTATCTTTAGGAAATTGCGACGTTCAGGCGGCACGAAGTTGGCCGAAACTCGACAAGATAAGGAAAAAACATTTGTTACAACCACTCGAACTTCGGACTTGTTTCAAACGTGGACTGTTTCTCGGCAAAGTTTTGTATTTAAAGTTCCTATTGAAAAATGCAAAACTCTTATCTACACGGACATTTATTTTTCTGATTTCACTTTAATGTCGTGTTTGAGAAGAAGAACTATGCTGACAAAATATCAATTGCAGTGAATATAAACCTTCTGTACAAAGATTTTGAAAAAGAAAATTAATTTCCTGCAAGAATTTTTTTTTAACTGTCTCTGAATGAAAAATCTGATTAAGATTTTGTATATTGAATCGGCGCAGATGAAAAGAAAATGAGTTTCTTTTAATTTACAGTTTTATTCGAATAAAGAGGAAGTATCTTCTTGAGAAAATGATTGCTTCGCAACGCCAACGACGTTCTAAAGTAATCTAAAATTTAATAAAGGACTGGAATAAAACACGAGGGCATGTAGAAAGTACGAGTGACAAGAGAGCGAAGGAGCAAGCTGAAGACGCAATTCACATTCTAAGAAGTCGAACATTTTTGAAGCCACTCGCTGCGTTTTTATGAAACTTTTCTTCAACTTTTCAACTAGCCGCTCATATCGTGAAAATGCCAACTCAGAGATGATTTGCTGCACAAAAAAGTTATATCCTTATTTATAAAGTTATAACGCCATTCAGAAAGGTACGACAGCGTTCGAGAGTGATAACTATTTTTAGAAATTTAAATTCCCCTTCAAGTTTAAAAAGTTCAATATCACTCTTGAAAGTTTCACCCGTAGCAGTCAATTAAATATTTCCGTTTATTTATTGTCCTTTCATCATTTAAATAGTTAAACTTCTCCATTGCCTCAGGGAGATTCACAAGACACGTTGAAAACTTTTTATATTAACATAAGTACCAATCTCATTATAAAGTTAAACAATTTAACGATTTAGCAAATGGATTTTTTCAAAGATAAATAATTATAAAATGCAAAAAAGGTGTGAGAAGAAAGTATGAAACGAGTTGTTAGTTTTATATATTAAAAGTTAAGCTCAGCTGAAGATAATATTGTGGAATATGTTGACGCAGGGATTTCATCTAAATTAAAATGAGAACATGCTCCAGATTGCGGGAAAACGAGTTTTAAAGACAAGGCGGCTTTATACGTGTTAGAAAATGAGCCAGGACGCTTATTTTGATAGCAGAGCACCTCACCATATGGAATAGTATTCAATGTGAGGTACGTCACTGACTATGCAAATGAGCCTGTGGTGCTGTAATAACATTTCCCTATCACTGCGTTATTCGATAAACTAACGCGGAAATTTGACGTGCAGAAAACCTCAAGCGCGTCTACAGTTTACACTTACCTTGTCAAATTTACCCGCTCAGATTCTCTTCGGGGAACCAAACTTTGAACACCTAAGGGCAAATTCTCTCCTGAAAGCGAATTAATATGTCAAGGAAAAAACTTAACTTGTTAAATATAGCTAACATGTTTGCCAAACTATTATCTTTCCCTTTATAACTGGCAGTTAAATTAAGGAAAAATTTAAGTTTAAATCAAAAACTTGGAAAAAGAATCATTTTCTGACGAAGGGTGTTTTTAAATGATTCCAAAGACTAAAATTCAAATTCAAGATTTGACATCTCAGATAACTGATTCCACATTCTAGATTCTATAAACCAGATTCCGGATTTCAAAATCTACATCCCACAAGACACTTTTTAGATTTCATATTCCAGATTCGACACTCAAGATTCTGCATCCTACATACTACATTTTATATTCCACCATCCAAAATTTATAGTCCAGATTCCACATCCCAGATTTCACATCCCAGATAACGGACTCCACATTCTAGATACCATAACACAAATTCAGGATTTCAGAATTTACACCTCATATAATACCTTCCAGATTCCACATTCTAGATAACACATACTTTATTCCAATATTCGAAATCTAGTATCCACATCCTGGATTTCGGATTACAAATTCAATAACACAAATTTAGGATTCTATATTCTAGATTCCACATCTAACATACTATATTCCAGATTACCGATACAATATTTTAGATTTCACAAGACCATTTTTGTATTTTATATTCAAGATTCCACATTCGAAATTCTGCATCCTACATACTGCATTTCATATTCAACATTCCAGATTTTATATTTCAGATTCCACATCGTAGATTCCACATCCCAGATTCCACATCCCAGATTCCACATCTCAGATTCTACATCCCAGATTCAACATCCCAGTTTTTACATCCCAGATTCCGCATTCAAGATTCAACATCACAGATTCCACATCCTAGATTTCACATCGAAGATAACAGATTCCACATTCTAGATTCCATAACACAGATTCGGGATTTCAGAATCTACATCTCACATAATACCATCCAGATTCAACATTCTAGATAAGACATACTATATTCCAGTTTTCGAAATCTAGATCCCACATTCTGGATTTTGGTTTACAAATTCTATAACACAAATTCAGGATACTATATTTTGGATTCCACATTTTACATACTATATTCCAGATTCCTGATAAAATATTTTAGATTCTACAAAAAAATTTTTAGATTCCATATTCCATATTCAGGATTCCACATTCAAGATTCTGCATTCTACATTCCATTTTTCACCTTGCAGATATAATGTTTCAGATTCCACATTCTAGATTTCACATCTCAGATTCCACATCCATGAGTCAACATCCCAGTTTCTACATCCCAGATTTCACATTTCAGATATCAGATTTCACATTCTAGATTCCATAACATAGATTCAGGATTTCAGAATCTATATCTCACATAATACCTTCCAGCTTCGGGTCGAGGACATTTCCACCAAAACCCAATTGACCAAATTTGTAATTGGCCGAAATTTAATTGTCCGAATTTGTAATTCTACAAACTTGCATTTGTCAGAATTTGCAATTCCCCGAACTTGCGTTTGTCCGAGCTATTAACTTCCCGAATTTGTATTTGTCATAACTTCCAAATCATCAAACTGACATTTGCCAAAACATTTAAATCGACGAAATTGCATTTCTTAAAATTTTTATCTCCTCGAACTCGTATTCGTCTGAACTTTTAAATCCTCGAACTTGCATTTGCCAGAACTTTGAAATCATCGAACTTGCATTTGTCAAAATATTCAATTACCAGAATTTGCATTTGTCCGAACTTTGAAATCACCAAATTTGCATTTCTCCGAACTTTGAAATCACCGAACTCGCATTTAGCAGAATATTCAACTCTCCAAATTTGCAACTGTCAGAACTTCTAAATCCCTGAATTTGCATTTGTCCAAACTTTAAAATCACCGAACTTATATTCGCCCAAATTTTTAAATCTCCGAATTTGTAATTGTCCGAACTTTGAAATCACCGAACTCACGTTTAGCCGAACTCTTAAGTCTCTGAATTTGCATTTGGCCGAACTTTTAAATTACCGAACTTGCATTTTTCCGAATTTTTAAATCACCGAACTTGCATTTGTCAAACTCCTTCAGTCACCGACTACTCGTGTCCCCGAATTTGCATTTGTCCGACCATCGGAAAGTAGGTTTTCTAAAGGAGTCTTTTGATTGGCTGGTAATGTTACCGGGAAATTTACCATCCAATCATAAGACTCCTTCAGAAAACCTACTTTCCGATGGTCGGACAAATGCAAATTCGGGGACACGAGTAGTCGGTGACTTAAGGAGTTTGACAAATGCAAGTTCGGTGATTTAAAAATTCGGAAAAATGCAAGTTCGGTAATTTAAAAGTTCGGCCAAATGCAAATTCAGAGACTTAAGAGTTCGGCTAAACGTGAGTTCGGTGATTTCAAAGTTCGGACAATTACAAATTCGGAGATTTAAAAATTTGGGCGAATATAAGTTCGGTGATTTTAAAGTTTGGACAAATGCAAATTCAGGGATTTAGAAGTTCTGACAGTTGCAAATTTGGAGAGTTGAATATTCTGCTAAATGCGATTTCGGTGATTTCAAAGTTCGGAAAAATGCAAATTTGGTGATTTCAAAGTTCGGACAAATGCAAATTCTGGTAATTGAATATTTTGACAAATGCAAGTTCGATGATTTCAAAGTTCTGGCAAATGCAAGTTCGAGGATTTAAAAGTTCAGACGAATGCGAGTTCGAGGAGTTAAAAATTTTAACAAATGCAATTTCGTCGATTTAAATGTTTTGGCAAATGTCAATTTGATGATTTGAAAGTTATGGCAAATACAATTTCGGGTAGTTAATAGCTCGAAAGAATACAAATTCGGGAAGTTAATAGCTCGGACAAACGCAAGTTCGGGGAATTACAAATTCGGACAATTAAATTTCGGCCAATTACAAATTCGGTCAATTGGGTTTTGGTGGAAATGTCCTCGACCCCCAGCTTCAACATTCTAGATAACACATACTTTATTCCAGATTTCGAAATCTAGTATCCACATCCTGGATTTGGGATTACAAATTCCATAACACAAATACAGGATCCTATATTCTGGATATTACAGCTTACATACTATATTTCAAATTCCTGATACAATATTTTAGATTCTAGAAGACAATTTTTAGATTTTATATTTAAGATTCCACATTCCAGATTACACATTCCAGATTCCACATCCCAAATTCCACATCCCAGATTTCACATCCCAGATAACGGACTCCACATTCTAGATACCATAACACCAATTCGGGATTTCATAATCTACATCCAACATAATATCTTCTAGATTCCACATTCTAGATAACACATGCTTTATTCCAAGTTTCGAAATCTAGTATCCACATCCTGGATTTGGGATTACAAATTCCATAACACAAATTTAGGATCCTATATTCTAGATTCCTCATCTAACATACTATATCCAGATTACCGATACAATATTTTAGATTTCAGAAGACAATTTTTAGATTTCATATTTAAGATTCCACATTTAAGGTTACACATCTCAGATTCCACATCCAAGATTCAACATCCCAGATTCTGCATCCCAGATTTCACATCCCAGATATCAGAGTTCACATTCTAGATTCCATAAAACAGATTCAGGATTTCAGAATCTACATCTTACATAATACCTTCCAGCTTCAACATTCTAGATAACACTTACTTTATTCCAGGCTTCAAAATCTAGATTCCACATTCTAGATTTCGGATTACAAATTCTATAACACAAATTCAGGATTCTATTTTATACATTCCGCATCATACACACTATATTTTAAATTCTGCATACCACATTCCAGATTCCACATACCAGATAACGGATTCCACATTATAGATTCCATAACACAGATTCGGGATATCAGATTCTATGTCCCACATCCTACATTCCAGATTCCACATTCTAGATGACACTTACTTTATTTCAGGTTTCATAATCTAGACCTCACTTTCTAGATTCCAGATTAAAAATTCCATAACGAAAATTCGGGATTTTAGATTGCATATCCTACATTTGACATTCCAGATTCCACATTTTACATTCCAATTTACTTTATTCAAGGTTCCAAAATTTAGATTCTACATCCTGGATTTCTGATTACACATTCCAGAAAACAGATTCCGAAATCTATAATTCTATTAATTCCACTACACAAATTTTGAATTTCATATTTTATATTTAGAGGTTTTAGATTGTACAGCCTACATACTACATTTCATATTCCAGATTCTACATTCCAGATTACGGATTCCACCTTCACTAAATGAAATTACTTAATTCTTTATCAGAAATAAAAAAAATACAATTTTTAAAAAATAGGTTTTTTCACTTATTGTCATCAACTAAGAATACATTTTTTTCTTAAACAAACTTCCAGATGAGTATGTAAGTGTGTGTGTGTGTGTAGCAACTTTTTTCATCTTTAGGATATCTCAAGAATGTTTCAACGTATGTTAATAGAATTTGGATAGCATATTAAGCTCATAGAAATTAATTTATTTAAATATCTATGCCTTAATAAAGTGATTTTTTAAAAATGAAGTCAAATTTCACAAATTTAATATTGGAGAATCCAATAAAGCGCACAAAATAGTGAATTTTTTGACAAAATTTATCAAACTTGATACATAGGGGTTTTTTGGGTCGTAGATTACGAATGTTTTCATAATTTTTCAAAATTCAAAATGACGGATCCAATATGTCGGACAAAAATGCAAAAAGGTGCTTTAATCATCCTAAAAATTGTTCTTTGTAGGTTTTTGAGGTCATCTATTTTTGAGATTCATATTTCTAAAAAAATAGGGGGTCCAATATGGCGAACATGAAATTCAAAAGAAACTTAATTCTTTGTAAAAATAAGTTTTTTTAATGTCTCCCATCGTAGAGGGTACGTCATTTTGAATTTTTAAAAATTATTAACAGATTCGTAATCTGCGACCTAAGAAACCCCTATGTACTGTGACGAGGTAAAATGTTACCTCGCACAATGTTTTCAACTAACTTTTAAAAACATTAATAAACACCAGTCTGGAATCAATCTTGTTTTGACTGTTGTACAGTCGGGTGTAAGCTTGGCGAGTTGTGCCTTATTATATTAAGCTTGTACTCTGAAATCAAAGAAAGTTTTATTTAATTTATTTTTCAACTGGTTTATTTAATTACTTTAATTTATTAGTTAGATTAAATATTAACTGGTATTTAATTTAAAAATTTGTTTATTTTATTTCAATTGTTTAATTTTAATTAAGTTTACAACTTGCCAATCAGGAATTGTTGTTATTGTTGACAACAACAACATCTTGTTTACAAAAATCTGTTTTACTTTTACATGAACACCGACTCGCTTTTACATGAATAAGTGGAGAATTCTGCACTTTTAATATTCTGAGAAGTTGCCCTGAGGTACGTCATTTTCTCTGAGGTCGAGTCCTTCGTCGTGGGATCGTCCTGGCACCAAATACGGATGTGAGTCCCGTCCTGACAAGAGTGCCAGGACCAGAAGACGATGTCGACGGCGTTGTTTACTAGCTGTCAAGATAGTAGCAGACGATCGAAATACAGGGGTGGGCAGACGAGGCCACCACCTCGCCGCGCGACAAAGTTCGGTCACTCGCGGCTGCTACGTAACGGCGACGGGTGTCGGCGCAACACACGAACTTTCAGCAATTGTGTCCCCGGCTTGTTACGCCAGGGGGTGATTGTGTTAGAAGTGTGGTTTGACAATTACGCGTTGAGCGTGTCATTCATTCTAGACTGGTGCGTCTTTCGACGTTGTTGTGTCCGAATAAATTAATTATTTTGATTAAAGATTATTAATTATTATAAAGAAAATGACTGGTCAAGGTCAGTGTTCAGTTCGCGTCTTTTTTGTAAATGTCCGTGCTATGCGGCCGGCTATTTTATATTTTCATGTAAATTTTGAGATGTTTAAAATTTAATAAAAGTTGTCAATTTGTGGTTAAAAATTGAGAGTGTTAGTCTGCGCTGCTCCTTACTCCAACACTCTCCGGATTATGAGTTAGTCGTGGCCTTATTATATTTTAATAAATTAAAAATTAGAATCATTTGATTAGTTTAATTAGTCTTTTATTTTACTATTATTTTTATTGTTTAGTTATTTTTCATTAAAATAACTTGGCACCAGGGTTTTGGTTCTATATTGTTTATTTGTTTTGATCAAAAATTAAATTAAGAAACATTAAACATCAAACATAATCTGGAAAAATGTGTCATAGTACCAAGTTACATTTATTTTAATATAAAAATTAAATATTGGTCTAACAGATATTAATTTTTTACTTTTTACTTTTGATTAGCTAAAATCGGCTTTTAGATCACTGTGTGTCATCATTGGTAAGATATTCATTAATTTTAATTTTCTGTAGGATCAATGAAATTGAATTCATAGAAATCGCTACTTTGAAAGAGAACTTCTTTGCGGTTTCACGGTTATGCAATTTTCAGTAGGTATATCGATTCGATTTGTCAAAGAGCGAACCCACTGAGAGAAAAGTAAAATAGATGATGCAAACTTTGGAAAACGAGCGTATGGACGTGTAAGATGAACGAGGTAGAGATTGGGAAGGGATATCGGCAAACGTGAAAGAGAAGTTGTCCTCGAGAGAATATGTGTCAAATAACAAACTTGCGGAAAAACTTTATTTGACTTTTACCTCAAAGAATCGACGTATCGAATGAGTCTGCTTAACTTAAATAAGTTTAACAGGATGAGGACAAAGATACACAAGAGGAAAGGAGCGCAATTTAAAGAACGCTTGTTTGAATGCTAAACTTCCACAATTCAAAGTATCTAAAGCCATCGAGTTTCTTGTACGTCATGGAGTTTGAGAATTAACTTCTATAACTCAATGTTTTATCAACAATACAACAGATAAGAGTAATATTGTTTCTGACAAATTATATTATGCTTGCGGTATACAAATTTTCCGTTCATAAAATAAATATTCTTCATTTTTTTTTTGAAGGATGTTTCCTAGATGGATGCACACAAATTAGATTATAAAAGCAAAAAAATTTGTATTTTTACAACGAGAAACTTTTGTATCGACACCAATACTGTTTTATTTAACGAGAAACTACTTTATTGACGTCAAAACTGTTTTATCCGACGAGAAACAACTTTATCAACTTTATACGACGAAAAACTATTGTATCGACTTCAAAAATGTTTTTTATTAAACGAGAAACTACATTAACAACGACAACACTATTGTTTAATTAATCTAAAGATAATTTATTGATAGAAACACTTTATGATATTTCTTTAATTGAAAATTTAGGTGATCACTTCAAATATAGTTTAAGAAATTAAAAATTGAAGAAAATATTAAAAAAATTTATAATTTGGTGCAGTAATTAAAAATTAGAGGTTAATTAAAATTTAAGATAATTAATTGAAAATATAGAAAAGTATTAGAAAAGGATAAAGAATAATTTAAAATTGAAATTGAAAAAAACTGAAATTTCAGAAAATTAATTAAAAAAATTACAGAATGAATTTGAAATAAAGAAGAATAATTGAAATATAATTTAGAAAATTTGCAATTGATGAAAATAATTCAAAGTACGTATAAATAAGTGAATGTTGAAGAAAATATTTTAATTTGAGGTAATTAATTGAGGATTTAGGAAGTCAATTAAAAAGATAATGTAAATAATTTAAAATTGGAGAAAAATAATTACAAGATGATAATGATACTACCATATTGGCTATGAGCTATGTAATAAAATAAATAGGTAAATAAATAAATAAATGATTGAAAACTACAGAAAATTTTTAAAATTTGAAAAAAAATAAAATTACGAAATATAATTGAAAAAAAAATAACTGAAAAATTATACAAATAATTGATAACTGAGGATAATAATTAAAAAAAATGAATAATTGCAGGCTTTGAAAATTAATTAAAAGATAATAAAAATATTTAAAAGGGGGGAAAATAATTGAAATTGAATAAAAAAAATTGAAAATGAAGAAAAAGTTGAAAATTGTAGAAAATAAATTAAATCTGAGACAAAAAATTGAAAATTTAGGAAATCAATTCAAACATAATTTAAGAAATTAAAAATTGGAGAAAAAAATAAAAAAGGATTGATAAATAATTGCAAATTGAAAGAAATAATTAAAATTTAAGATAATTAATTGAAAATATAGAAAAGTAATTGAAAAAGATTGAGAAAAATGGAAAATTTGTAAAAATAATTGAAATGTGAGGCAATTAATTGAAAAATTACAGAAAATATTTGAAATTAAGAAGAATAATTGAATTTTAATTTAATTTAGGAAATTTTCAATTCATGAATATAAATAAAAATCCATATAAATAATTGAATATTGAAAAAATATATCAATTTGAGGTAGTTAATTGAAGATTTAGAAAGTCAATTAAAAACATTATGTTAATAATTAAAAATTGTAGAAAAAAATTTAAAGATGATAATGATACTAATATTTTGGCAATGGTCTATGTAATTAAATAAATAAATAAATAATTGAAAATTAAAGAAACTATTTAAAATTTGAAGAAAAGTATTAAAATTACAAAACACAATTAAAATTTTAAAAAAATAACTGTAAAATGATAAAAATTATTGAAAACTGCAGAAAATAATTGAAAAAATATTTAATTTCAGGTTTTGAAAATTAATTAAATAATAATGAAAATATTTAAAAAAAAAGGGAAAATAATTGGAATTGAATAAAAGAAAATTGAAAATGAAGAAAAAATTGAAAATTGAAGAAAATAAATAAAATTTGAGATAAATAATTGAACATTCAAGAAATCAATTCAAACATAATTTGAAAAACTAAAAATTCAAGAATATAATTTAAAATTTTAGAAATAATTGGAAATTAAAGGTTAATTAAAATTTAAGATAAATTATTAAAAATGTTGAAAAGTAATAGAAAAAGATTTAGAATAATTTAAGTTTGAAATTGAAAATGACTGAAATGTGAGAAAAGTAATTAAAAAAATTACAACATGTATTTGAAATAAAAAAGAATAATTAAAATGCATATAATTTAAAAAATTTTCAATTGATGAAATAATTTTAAAAAAACATATGAATAATTGAACATTGAAGAAAATATTTGTAATTTGAGATAAATAATTTAAAATTTAAGAAATTAATTAAAAAAATAATGTAAACAATTAAAAATTGGAGAAGAATGTTAAATAATGATGGAAATAATTAAAGAATAAGGAAAATAATAAAAATTTGATAAATGTAGTTAAAAAAACTACCGAATGTATCTAAAATAATCGAAAATAAATGAGAAATGATAAAAATAAATAAAACTTAATTAAAGTAAATGAAAAAATTGCAGAACATGTTGGAAATTTAAATGAAAATGAATGAAAACATGATTGATGGAAAACAATAATTAAAAATATTTAAACAAATAATTGAATTTGCATTTATAATTCGCTACATAAACTAGGTGTGAATTCTGTCCATTTCATGGACACTTCGCTTCCAAGAAAGCAAAATAATTTGCTTCCTCATAGAGGAAGCAATAAATTTATTTATAACATAAAAAATAATAATTCAATTTTAAATTAATTATTATTTATTTTTATGCAAATAAGTAATAATAATAAAATAATAATAAATCAATATATATATATTTTTTTCTATATTCCAAAACTTTATTTATTTATTTATTATAAATAAATAAAGTCAATTATTAGTCAATTATTTTTAGTCAATTCGTTTTGAGACAAGGAATATGATTCTTTTAATTCATTTGTTTGAATTTTTAGCAAGAAATTTTTTTTTGGCAAAACACGAGATTTTTCAATAAAAAAAAATTAAAAATTATGAATTAATACGTGAGTTTTTAGTCAAATATAAAATTTATATAGGTCACTCGATTTGTTTTGAGACAAGGAATATGATTTTGTAATTCGTTTGGTTGGTTTTTTAGCATGGAAATTTTTTTTGGCAAATCGCGAGATTTTTCGATGAAAAAAAATGAAAAATCATGAATTATTACGTGGGTTTTTAGTCAATTATATATTTTATATAGGTCAATCAATTCGTTTTGAGACAAGGAATATGATTTTGTTTGGTTGAATTTTTAGCATGAAAAATTTTTTTTTTTAAAAAAATTTTCAAAAACGAGATTTTTTGATGAAAAAAACTGAAAAATCATGAATTATTACGTGAGTTTTTGGTCAATTATATACTTTATATAGGTCAATCGATTCGTTTTGAAACAAGGAACATGATTTTTTCATTCATTTGTCTGAATGTTTAGCATGAAAAAATTTTTTGCCAAAAAACGATATTTTTGATGAAAAAAGGTGCTCAAAAAAATTTGATGGGGTATTTTCAAAAATCCCTATGTCCAAATTTAGATATTTGTGAGCTTCATATGTCATCCAAATTTTATTAAAATCCGTTGAAGCGTTCTCGAGATATCCTGGCGACAAAAAATTTACCACATACACACACACACATACACACACACACACACACACACACATCTGGACATTTTCTCGGGAATGAAAATTTGAACTTTTCAGATGAAACTGAGTCGATTTACACTATTTTTGGAAAATCGAAAATCTTAACGATCACAACGCTTCCTCTATGAGGAAGCAAAATTAATTGTAATTTGAAGAAAATAATTATCATTCGTGAAAATAATTGAGAAGTGAAGAAAGAAATTGAAAAGGAAAAGAATAATTTATAAATTATGAAGTTGATTTAATATTGAAAAAAATAATTAAAACTGAAAAAGTAATTAAAAAAATTAAAGAATGTAATTACAATTTTGGGGGGAAAATTGTTAATACTTCAAATAATTAAAACTAGAAGAAAATAATTGAAAAATAATAGAAATGGATGAAAATTGTTGGAAATAATTTAAATCCTAATATTATCTTGATTATTATATATAATTAAATTAAAATGGTTTTGGCATACACCGGCACTATTAAAACGGCTTAAAAAACGATTGAACCCTTTTTAACAATTATATATATTTATTTTTAAATTCATAAAAAATAATTTTTCCTTTAGTATTAAAGACTTGTTGTTTGACATTTAAGGTACGAAACAAAAATTTCATAATATAAAAAAACAAATATTAAAGACCCATTTCTTTACAATGTTTTTAGGTTTAATTTTAAGAAAATCTGCTGATATCTTATATTGTCCATTTTTCTCTGACTCAATATACATAATCTGCCTTTTAGAAAGATCTATTTTTGAAACCTCTGAAAAAGAAAATTAACACTTTTCTCATATTTAAACATAACTTCCTCTAATATTTTCGGTGCTCTTGTATAATTCCTTTGGGATAGGTACCTCTTTATCAAATTACGTAAAATTTCAGAACGTGAACAGTGTTATAAATTTACCATTTTTCACGTTAGTAATGTATGAAAATTGAGTAAAATGAAAGCCTCCCGGGATTCATGAAAAAAAGAATGGAATCATAAAGTTAAAAGCAAGCGATGAGAAAGACATTTAGATCACTGTGAAGCGCTGTTTAAATTAAAATAACTTTCATCCCATAAATAATAGTTGAAGTTAAAGTGTCGGGATCACATGTTACGCGCATTGTTAAAATGGTGGCCGTCAAGAATGAAGACGTATCAGCAATGTCACAGAAAAGGATCATGGGTCAGTCGTAAACTTGAAATTCTCACTTTATTAGATCCTTGGTGCTTACTCATAAAAAACAAGAGTGTAATATGAGGCGCAGAATGAGCGATTTCTAGGTGGCATGCACCTTCATTAAAACAATATATTTCATTATTTTCTTCAGTCTTCCTTTCTTTGAAGCCATATAGCTGGGTGTTAACCTTCATCCATTTGCGCCCTCCATCTCTTGAAGATTTTCCTCTTTCTCCACCCACCACTTCTCTGCCATTACGCGTGCCTTTCTTATTTCTTGTTTCCCCTTGGTGCGAAAAACGAGATGAGAGGGTCGTGAACTACTTTTCTCTTCGACGAACTCCGACACTCGACTCTTCAATGTCTGCTGAAAAGTCTGAGGGATCCAAGTAGAAGAAGGCTCTCACCTCTTGTGAGACAAAACATTGATCCGCTCAAGTCTATTAAATTTTTTCAGTGTACGAGAATTGGCTCTGTATATAAGGTATGTTGTTTTATTTTTTTGTGTGTTTAAAATGTAAATTCGTAAATTAAAAATCAGTACGAAAAGAAGGTACACAGAATCTTTAATTAATGGTTTCACAACTATTAGATTAAATGAATTTTTTAATTACTGGCATTGGTGTTTGAAAATTCTCGACTAAGTTCGGAAATTTTCGGCTTTACTTGACAAGATGTCGAACTTGCAATCTATTTGGGAATTCACATGCGAAATTCTACATAAACAATTTCATATTCTATATTCTCCATTCAGCATTTCATTTCCGAGATTATACATTCTGCATTCTACTTCGCGGGTGGATCCAGATAAGGTTTTTGGAGGTATAAGATAAAAAGAGATCACTGTAAAAAAAGGTGTCTTACAAGTGTCTTATTTTAAGACATAAGACGTTTAGAAAGCGTCTTACAGGTATTTTTAAGACACTTTCTCAATGGTTTAAAATTAAGACACTCTAAAATGTCTTAAAAGTGAGGACAAAATAAGACACTTGTTTTTAGAGTGATAACTCTATAGTTGTTACTGTTAACAGTATTTGATGATACACTGTGAGACCACTTACAAAAATAGGATAAAAAATATGAAGGTCTTAAAATGTTGATAACTCTATCAGATATTAGTGAATTAAAATTTTTTATAGGCCATTGAAAAGCTTATAAAATTTGCCGTTTAATGGTCCTATTTTAAAGCTTTTTCAATTAATAGAAACGGAGATTCAATGTGATAAAGACAGGTGAATTCTTCGTTTTTTGTGAATTTTCATTGTTTAAGTTTGATGGTCTGCATTTTCTAGAAAAGTAATTTCAAAATTTTAAAATTAAGCTAAGCCTTAAACTATTAGCTTTAAAATAAGTCAAAGAAAATACAAATATCTTGTTTGGTTCTAAAGTTATAAGCCCATCAAACTTCAACAATGAAAGTTCACAAAAAACGAAAAATTTGCTATGTCTTTTTAACATTGAATCTCCGCTTCTATTAATCGAAAATTATTTGAAATAGCAGCGTTTAATGGAAAATTTTATAAGCTTTCCAATGGTTTATGAAAAATTATAATTCGCTAATATCTGACTGAGTTATCAATATTTTAAGACGGTCGTGTTTTTAATCACATTTTTGTAGGTGGTCCCACAATATTGGTAGATAGTGTATTTCATAAAAATTCACATCTCTTTTATATTTTACGAACGATAGTTTGTTTTTATTGCAAATTCTGAATACGTCACATTTGTTCACTCGTTATAAACACAAATTGGAAAACCAGTAAAGAAACTGTCGTAAAATGCACTTGAAAACCCGCTCGATGTGGACTGTATGAAGGCCAAAATGGTACTGAACTGCATGATCACATCAGGCCCTAGCTGACTGACGAAAGAGTGGGAGTGCTCCCACCAACTCTTCGAGCTTCATCCTGTAGAGAGTGACAGAAATCAGGCATGGTCACAGAACAGGAGAAACCCTATCTTAACATAAATTTAACATAAATTTAATTAAAGTTAAAAGTTGAAAAAAAAATTAATTGAAAGAAATTTAATTAAATTTTTTTTACTATTTTAAATTTTTTTACTATTTCAAATTTTTTTTTGATATTTTTTTTAATTCTAAGGTTAAAATATATTTAATCTATCTCAAAAACCTAAATATAAAAATAGATTAGAAGAAATATGTCAAAAAATGAAAAATGTTAAATTTCGCATTTTTCTAAAAAATGTCATATCTCCCGTTCATATGAATATATTTTAATCTAATAAAGCTAAGATTTTAAGTTAGGCTTATACCTAAAAATCTGCAAAATTTGACTTCAATCGGTCAAGCTTTTTCTGAGTTATAGTGGAACAAAATATTGAGGACGCAGACAGACAGACAGACAGACAAACATTTTTTTATTTTATTTTTGAAAACCATGTTGTTCAAAATGTCAATGTATGACAAAAAATTTTAATTTGGAGCAATGTACAGTCAAAAGTCTGATTTTATTAATATAGATTGTTTGTTAAGTTCAACTGAACCATTATTTATATTAATTAAGCTAAAATATTTATAGGTAAATTTATATAAAATTTAAAAATTGATTGTAATCATACTTTCATAAAAAGCATATGCATTTTTTAATGAAGAAATAAGAATTTTATGTTAATTGCTTAAACTTTTAATTTATATTTTGCAGAAATTAATGTTGATATAATTTAAATCAAGAATAATATATTGACTATAAATTGTCGACAGAAAAAAACAAGCATTAAAATAAAAAATTAAGATTAAAAAGAGAAGAAAAAGAAACGTAGCAATAAGAAAAGAGCAAAAGAAGAAATCCGATAAACGATTTGTCCAGAGTGAAATGGAAAAAATGATTAAAATTTAACTTTTAAAATTATAAAATAAAAAAACAGACACTGTAAGAAGAAAGTCTTATTTTGAAGTAGAACAGCTCACTCCTTTTATGATGCAATATTTTCAAGACAGCCTTTGTCGACTTCACAAATTTGTGTGGAAACAAAATTTAAAACTTTAAATTTTCATGAAAACGGGAATTAATAATAAATGTTCAGAAGGTAAATTAAATTTTTTTGTAAATTTAGCTTGGTTACATATGATACTATTTTCAAAGAAATTTAATGTTAATAATTTTTTTTGATGTTTAAAGCAAAAGAAAAGTCTGTAAAGTCAGCAAATGCTGTTTTAAAAATTTGTGTCTTAAAAAAAGACTTCTCTTCTGCTTTAAAATAAAAGTTTCTTTTTTTTTTATTTTATATGATAATAATAATAATAATACTCAAATTTTGCTCATCATTTTCATTTCACTTTGAACAATATTGCTGATTATACGTCTCCTTTTTTTGTTCTTTTCTTATGTCAACGTTCTGTTTTCTTTTCTTTTTAATCTTAATTTTTAATTTTTATGTTATTTGTTTTCTTTCGACAATTCATAGTTGATGTGCTATTCTTTATTTAAATTATATCCTTATTAATTTCTGCAACATATGAAATAGATGTTAAAGAAATAAACATAAAATTGTTAAGGAAAATCAAAGTAAAAGTGAAGTAAAAGTGGAGTCAAGTGGAAGTGAAATGAAAGTGAAAGTAAAAATGAAAGTGAAGGGAAAGCGAAGTGAAAGTGAAAGTGATGGGAAAGTGAAGTGAAGTAAAAGTGAAGTAAAGTTTCAGAATAGTTAGGTATCCGGGATTTTGAATTTTGAATGTGAAATGTGGAACCTGAAATTATGAATCTGAAATATTGAATATTGGATGTGAATG
The DNA here is from genome assembly GCA_037103525.1 of Ganaspis brasiliensis. Lineage (NCBI taxonomy): Eukaryota > Metazoa > Arthropoda > Insecta > Hymenoptera > Figitidae > Ganaspis > Ganaspis brasiliensis. The sequence goes on along the minus strand of JAZKLR010000254.1, from coordinate 3,151,447 downwards.
TAGGATCTGGAATGTGGAATCTGTAATATACAATCAAGAATATATATATAATTTGCGAGGTGAAATATGAGATTTAGAATCCGGAATATGGAATGTTTTTTAACAAGTCCGCTTTAAATATTTTTATTCTTTATTATGATCAATTAATTTTTAAATAAAAAACGAAGTCCGGTTATTCTCGTCTCACTACGTGAAACAAACTTTCTGATATTATTAGGCATCTCAAGGAAAGAAATATATTTTTACAAACATATTGTAAATAATCTTTACTCAATTATTTGTTCTCAAAGAAAACAAAAATAATTGTTTGCAACAATTGATAATGAGATATCTCAGTTTATTGTCGAGTGATTTGAAAAAGTTCTGTTTACAAAGTTTGAATAAAATTTGTGATGCAGAAGTTGTGTTCCAATTTGTGAAAAGTTTTGCTGAAACTTGATTTTAATTAAAATCGATACGACTTTCGATTCCGGACAATACCTTGTTTGTATTAAACGCATCTGCATCAGAAAAGCAATTCTCAAACTTTATTCGAAGCTGGCATAATCAAGGCAAAATTAACAGCTGTCTCAATTCCTTTGCGCTTTGAGAATTCGAGTAATCAATATGTACTATGACCCAGATAATGACAAACGTAGGAATATCGTAAAACCATACCTTTCAATTTCGCCAATTTTTGCGATTTTTTTTTCATCCACTGAAAATTTTATTGCAACTAGTTTCCAATTATTGTCAACTGTCAATCTGATTTCTGATTTTCGATATATTTTATAATCACTTAAGAAAAGAATGCTATTTTTGTGAGCATGGGAAGCTGGATTATTAAAATTTACAACACTATTGAAAGAAAGTTGATATTTTGAAATCACAAAGTCTTGAATCTAAAGCAGAAATAATAGATCCGTATTATTTGTTTCAAGTGACTTCAATTCTGTATAAACTCTGTGCTTCTTTGAACTAGAAATAATTATATACATCTTGGAACTACACAAAGGAAACATATCATTTCAATGTAGAATAAATAAGGTCGATCTTTTTCTTACTTTACAACCCATCCAATTACTTTAGTGATGCCGAAAAAATATTAAATGAGGATCTAGAAAAAACAAACTCGAGGAGAAAAGGTAGAGGGTTTCTGACGTTGTATACGGAAGTAGATATTCGGAGGAACGAGGTTGAGATGTCTTCAAATAACTGGAGTATTACTGCTCGTAACTTCTTCACATATTTTGAATTTTCAAAAAATATCAGAAATTTATTCCTCTTTGAGTTTCTGCATCGCATTTTGATTATTTATCTCTTATAACTGGTTTTCCGTGCAAGGAAACTGGTTTCCTTTATATTAAAGTTGAATTTAACTAGTAGTAAAAATATAATGTAACTTATTTTTTTATCGATATAACAAATACAAAGATAACATTTATCAAAACTCATTCTAATTTTAAACCTATATTTGCTTTTCTGAATTTTATATCTAATTATTAAATTTACATAAGAAACGCTTAAAATAATTTGTGAATAAAATAACTCTAAAGAATAAAATAATGGCTTTTAAATTTTGCAATGAATTAATTTGCAAATAAGAAGTTAGGGCATTCGCTGAAATATACTTAATTTGAGGTTAATCAGAGATTAAGCATGATTAAGTTTATAGTGAAACCTTATAAAATGTCGACTTGTTCTTACATCTGGAATTGGAAACGTAGATTTAATTGAAAGGAAGCCTGTCAATTCTATTGATAGTTCCTTATTATGAAACTAAAGTCAAAAACGTTTATCGGAATTGGTTAGTTTTAATAAATTTCATGTTACTTTTTATACAAAGTTTACTTTAAAATGAACGTATATATGCAAAAAAGAATATATCTTTATTATATGATATATGTTTCTAGATTTATCTAAAAAAAATTAATTAACAACAGTCTGGAATCAATTTTGTTTTGACTATTGTACAGTCGGATGTAAGCTTGGCGACTTGAGCCTTATTATTTTTAGCTTGCATTCTAAAATCAAACAAAGTTTTATTTAATTTATTTAATTCTCATTTGTTTATTTACTTTAATGCTTTAAGTAATTCTTTTGTTTTATTTAAATTTTAATATTATTTAATTTTACTCAATTATTCAACTATTGCACGAAACTGACTCGTCTTTATTTGGAAAAGTGGAGGATTATCCACTTTCATTTCACTGTGAAGTTGCCTTGAGGATCGTCGTTCTTGGATTTCGAGCACTTCGTCGTGGGATTGTCCTGGCACTAGTCACGGACGTGAGTCCCGTCCTGAAAATAGTGCCAGAACCAGAAGACGATTTTGCCGATGTATGTTTATCACTTGCCAAAACATAGTGGCAGACGACTGAGATACAGGGGTGGGCAAACGAGGCCACTACCTCTCCGCGCGACAGAGTTCGGTCGCTCACGGTGGCTACGTAAGGGCGACGGATCTCGGTGTAAAAAAAAATTTCTCGATAAAATAACTTGGCGCAAAGTTTTTTTATTTTTGTATTGTTTATTTGTTTTAATTAAAAATTTAATTGTAGATTTTTTTTATAAATTAAACATTAAACATAATGTGGAAGAATGCGTTATACTATATACTATAGGTATGAACTATTTTTTGCAAGACCCCAAAATATCCCTAAAATTGCAAAAAAAAAGTTGTAACCTGTCGTTCAAGTTAAAAATAAAAATTATTTTATTATTAATTATGCGATAAGAATATGTCTACAGTCACCTGTTAATATTGCTTGATTTGGCTCAAACTTAAAGGAAAATTTTTTTAGTACTTTGATCAATTTTCCGGGTAGAGATTGAAGATTTGAAAACATCGCTCAATTAATTGCCACTCTAATAGATAATAATATAATTAATAATAATAAATAATACAATTTTAATTCGCTTGTTTGGTAAATAGACCACTTGTGTCAAAATATCAAATTGTTCCATCATCCAAACAAAAGTGTTATTTTCTCGTGAGTGCGAACAAATGGACTGAAGTAGCGACACAAAATAAATTAATATCCTCTATTAAACCATGAGTAACGATTGTATTCTATTGTTTTTAATTAAACGTATTACACGTTTGATGGTCCTTATATCTGCATAACTATTATTATAGACAATTGCACAAAGGATTTTAATTCATTCAATTATTATTATTAAAATTTCATTGCACGAAGCTCAATGGCTTTGTTACTACATTTGTCTGTTCCATGGCAATTCATTTTTATTTTTTATTGTTTTAATTGAGATCATTTGGAATTCTCTTTACTTTACTAAATAAAAAATTTCTCTGACAAAACATCTGCTTTGATAAAATTAGATACGGGTGAGTTTCTGTTTTGTTTTTCTGCATAGACGGATATTTTTCTATAAGATTTCCAGACATTTTAAAGTTTTCATCTTAATTTCTATATTCCAGATTCTTTAACACAAATTCCACATTTAATCTTTATGTATTATGACGCTTCTTTATTGTCTTATGCTTAAATAGCATATTAAAATTAATTTAAATTAAAACAAATTACTAAATAATACCCTAGTGCCAAGTTAATTTATCGACAAACAACTAAACAAGAAAACAAAGATAGTAGACTAATTCAACTAATTAATCTACACAATTTATTTAAGTTAAAAGAAAAATTATAACCCACGACTAACACAATTATTTCCGAAGAGTGGAGGATGAGGACTAGCAACAAAACCACGATTTTTAAAGGACAATACAAATTGACATATATTTATTTAAAGAGATTTACATAGTTTAAGTAGCTGGACACATTAAAAAGGTAACGCGCACTGAACACTGACTCAAAAATTAACAAAATAGCCGGAGAACGGCTAGCCATAATTTTTTCTGAAACCCAATTGACAGTCCCAATTCAACTTTCCGAATCACCACTTGTCCGAATTCTTAATTTTCCGAATCTCTAATTGTCAGAATTTGCATCTGTCCGACTAAAGAAATGTAAATTTGCTTAAACAGCTTTCTGATTGGCTGGTAATTTTTCAGGAAACTTTAACAGCCAATTAGAAAGCTGTTTTAGAAATTTTACATTCCTTTGGTCGGACAGATTTAAATTCTGACAATTGTCGATGCGGGAAAATTTCTAAAATGGAGTTTTGGGAAATTTAATATTCTGACAAATAAATTTTGGTCTATTGGAGATTCTGTGAATTGGTTTTTGGAGAAAATGATAGCGACTCGATCAATCGTAGTAATGGCATCTGACGCGCAATGCTGAATCAAGTTGTCCGACACTAGGCTTTGACAGGTGGTAAACAACAGCTGGCGACATTGACTTCTAGTCCTGGCACTCTTGTAAGAACGGGACTCACATCCAATCTTATAAATTATAAAAATAATTAATGTTTGTCTTTCAAAAGACAAATTTGTCCGGTCCGGCAAATTGGCAGGTAAACCAGAAGTTTTAATAATGGTATTTTAACAATTAAATTAAATAAATACAATGTTGAATTTAATACGTCAAATTAGAAGCAAATACTTGTCAACATTTAGTTGAATAGTAGCCTGGAAATGATTCTAGACTAGTGTGTAGTGGTAATTTTAGTTAAACAATTAATATATTATTATTATATCAATTATTTTATGATTAAAAGGGCTATATTTGTGTAAAATAACACTTCGCAATCAATTTAAATTAAGTTTATTATTTAATATCCATAAGAAAAACGTAAGAAGTCTCCAACAATCGTAAACGTATATCTGACGGCGTATCGTCTCTCTCTCCCTCTCTTCTTGCCCAACGCCATTACATTCAAATTTTTCCTCAATGAAGCGCGGGACTATTTAAATGAAAAATAATAATTCTTAGTATCGTAAAGCTCAGGTATAAATTAAAATCTCTTATATGATATAGTATTATTCTAATTATATTTTTGAATCCATTTAAAAAAATTGTGCGAGGTAAATTGTTACCTCGTCACAGAATTATTAAAATATAGTCGAGAATTCGAAATTTTAGAATAGCATTTTTTTCCAAGAAATTCAAGGGACAACAAAAAGCTTATTACGCTGTACATAAAACCGTATATCTATATGCCAGTATATTTACTCGCGTTGTTGTGAATCAAAAGTTAAGGGAAGATTAGAACTTTACCAAAAGTTTCGATGCTGTATTTTCTTTCCTTGGCTTTATCAAACTCATTTTGCTCCGTTGCGGTGAAACCCTCCCAGCCGTGGAAGGTCAGAAAGTGGAGTGAGTTAGAGTGACTGAAGGCAGATAGGAGGGGTGAAATTGGATGGAAAATGGTAACAAAGGATTTATGCTTTCTACAGCAAAATGAAAAATAAGCAGGACAGAAATGAAGTCCAAGCAGCTTCTTATCAAGTGCCGTTCAAAATCCTCAAATCCTCTTTCATTAATTTAGTCCAAAGTAGGTCGAGTATGCTGTCGACTAAAGTTCGATGAATATGATTTGCGTATGATAGCAGAGAAATTTCATAGGATAATGGACCACAGAACTAATCGCTATAGTTTTGTAGAGAATACCGTAAGAAACCCAAAAATTTGTTAATTTATAAAAATAAAATTTAAACAAAGTGTATCAAACAATTTTCTTTTTATAGATTTCCTTTTAAAAAAATTTCATCTCCAAGCGTTAATTAGTAAAAATCGTTATTTGAAATCGGTTTTAACTCTGGGGTAAGAACTTTGGGGAACAACTTCCGGGAAGTCGAAGATGGTAATCAATTATCATAATCTTAATTTGCTACAATTGCTAAAATTAATTATCTACCTAATAGTTACATGCGAGTGACAGTATCACGAATCGATTACGATGAATTGCGATTGCTTTTCCAGCCAAAAATTGAGTTCAGAATTCATTGCATGCGCTGCTTCACTAGCGTTTGTTGTCAATAAAGCTTCTATAATTCTGATACATTTGACAACCGCGTGGACATGTGTAAATTGTATAATAAGAGTTGATGACTGCAAAATCAGAGAGAATTATTTATTGCAACATTTCTCTGCAGAGCCATGCTGATTTTAAATAATTCTCAAACATACATTGCACGAAAGCAATTAATACGTGAAAAGCTGAGAAAATTGATGCGGAAAGTTTCATCAAAATATTCGAATTGCGTAGAAAAATTCAATTTGTCAAATAAATAAATAAATAAATTTGTCGTATCTGGTTCCCTGTTAATTATAAAGAAATACTTATTCAGATGTCTGATGTTTGGATATTCCGAATTCTGAAATTTTGCATTCCGACCAATTGCATCTACTCATTCCACAATCTGTCATCTCGAATTTTACAATTCCTCATTTCAACATTTCCGTAACCGCCGTCTCATATTTTAGATCTTGTCATTATGGATATATTTTAATCCAACATCCTGGAACCCGTCATTCCACATACAATTATTACTGATATCCCAATCTAACATCCCGCAATCCGCTATTCTGTACTCTGTCAATTTGAATATCATTATCCCACATTCCAACATCAAGGATCCGATTATTCTATATTCCCCGTTCCCGAATTTCATTACCAACTATTCCAACACCTCGGATTTCGCTATTCTACATTATAACATTCCTGATCCCGAAATTCCACATTCCGTCATCAGGAAACCTTATAATCAGACATCACGAATCCCTCTATTATACATACCGTTACTCCGGCACCCTAATCCTACATTCTGGATTCCGAGATGCCGTATTCTGTTTTTCCGAATATTATTATCAGACGTTCCGACATATGCCGCATCTCAACATTCCGTCATCCCGAATTTTACCATTTCCCATTCCGATGGGGAATGATAGCCAGCTTAGATCCCACTATTACAATTCCGTTATTACGGATATCCTGATCCACCACTTGGGATTTCTTTATTTCCTAATATTTCATTTCGAATATTATTATCCTACATTTCGACATCAAGGATCCGACAATTCCACATTCCTCATTGCCTAAGTCCACCACCTATCATTCCAATATCTCGAATTCCGCTATTCTACATTTTCACTTCCCGGATCCCACAGTTCCACATTCAGTCATGACGAATCTTTCCATTCTACAATCCGACGTCTTGAATCTTCTAACCATTCTAAATACCGTTACACCGGGATCCTAATTCTACAACTCGGATTCCAGCATTCTGTATTCTGTTTCTCCGAATATTATTATCATACATTTCATAACTCCGACATCCTGCTTCTCACCATTCCACATTCCACTATGGCGAATTTTACTATTCCTTATTCCGATATTTGAGAACTCACTGTTTCATATATTGCCATCTCCAGTTCCCACTATTCCAGATTCCGTTATTACGGATATCCTAATCCACCACTCCCGATTCCCTCATTTCGTAATCTCTCATTCTGAATATTATTATCCTACATTCCGACATCAAGGATACCACAATTCTTTATTCCGACATATCGCAACTCCATATTTCACATTTCGTAATCTCAAATTGACCATTTTATATTTCATATCGGACTTACCGATTTCCCGGATCCCGTCATTCCACATACCGTTTATACGGATATACCAATCCAAAATCCAGGATTCCGACATTCCGTATTCTGTCATTGCGGATATTATTATTCCACATTCCGACATCAAAAATCCCAGAATTATTTATTTCTGCATCCCGCAACTCACCATTTTAAATTCCGCACACCATACTTTCAAATACCGGATTCTGTTTTTCTACATTTTGTCATCTTTTAATTAAATCCTGTCAATTTTCATAATGACGCTCTTATTCCCGCTATTGTATTTTTATACTCCTAGGATCTCGACATTTTAGATGATGGCATCCTTTCTACAAAACTCTTATTGAGGAATTTCGGATTTAATTATTTCATGTTTAATTTCAACATACTCAAAATATTCAATATAAAAACTTGTAATTCGTGATGAAGGCATTTAGGAGTAAGTAAATGCGGAAAATAAAATAATGGAGTTTAGGATCTGACCGGTTGGAACGGCAGGATTATGAAGTATTGGCATTTAAAACTTGATATTGTTGGATTCCGGGTGGTGGCTTCCGAAATATGAAGAAATATATCAAAATATTAAAATAAATATAGGTTGTCGAATTATGGGATGGTAGGATTCGGGAAAAATAAATATAGATTGATAGAAAATAGAAAATGGATAAAAGAATTCTAAATGTCGTAATGAGGAATTTTGGGAACCGGAATATCCAAACATTTAATGATTGCATTTAAGATGCTATAATTCGAATTATTGAGATATTAGATTCTTATTGAGGTTTTGTATAAATGTAGAAATATTAGAGTGTTGTAATTCAGGATAGTAAGATCCTGAATGGTGGAATCGGAAATGTGAAATAATAGAATTCGGTTTCTTGAAATACGGAATAGCCAAATACGGGAGTTGAATAACGTACCTAGAATAAATGCACAAATTCGAGAACAAACAAAACAAATTTCTGTTACATTTAAATTTTAGGTATTTAATTAATTGTCTTTTAAAAACTTTTAAATATTGCGCTCAACCCTAAATTGTTGCTATTTAGAAATTTGTAAAATTTAGGATTCTGTTGAATCATCCCTGAAAAACAAATTATTATTTTCGTTAGGAATTTTAATATTTATTTATTTATTTAAACACAATATCCCGCGTTCCAAGAGGACCATAAATGGGTTACAAAAGTTTTCAAAAATATAATAATAATGTTTACAATGAAGATCATAAGATATAGTTGTTGGATTAAAAAATAATAAGAAACGAAGAATCAATGGCGACATCAATTTGTATCGGTGGATGATATAAACTTCATGGAAAATTTAGTACACGTAATTACAAAAATGTCTATAGATTTAAAAAGATTCACGAGTACAAAAATAAAATGTGACCTCTGCTGGAATTTAAAAATAGTTATATTCAAAACACCCCCGCTTGTTCCAAAGGACCTATCCCCACTAAAAACGTTGAATAAAAGACCAAAATACTCACTTCAGTTTACATAAAGTTTCAACTAAAATTCGGGAATAACTAACAAAAATCGAGACAACGTTGAAATTGGTGCACTTAGTAATTCCGCGTACAATTTTAGTAAAAAATCTAGAGTGTCTTATCTAATTTTCCTGCATTCTGATTATTGATGGTTCTCCTAGATAATATCGGATCCTCAGATTGGTTTCGCCCCGCGAAACTCTCGCCTGCATTTCTTTTTTGACACGTTGATATTCGGATTGTTGATATTTTGTGCGGCCGGGTGCTAAGGAAACATTCTTGTAAACTGGATTCCCCTGTCTTGAATTCTGCCATTCCAGAAGAGTATTGCGAAAATGTAAGACCATATTATTGTTTTGTAAAATGACCTTAATTGGTCTTGGTTTACACTGAGATTGGAAATATGTCCCAATTCGCCAAATCTTTATTTTATTAAGATCAATATCTGGACAAAAGGAAGTAAAATATAATTTAATAGTTACAATGGGGAAGATTCTGTTTTCATTTGATTCCGAATTTTTACTAACTGTACCTTTTAAAGTTCCAATGTATGGTTTATAGAATTAGTTCGCCTGCGTTGATTTTTTTAATTCTTATTATTAGTCTCCTGGGATGTTTAACTCTGGATACCTGGCTGACTGATAGTTTGACCTTCTGTTTGTTTTTACTTGATGAACTTCTGGTTTGTCAATTGTTTGACTGACCGATTGTTACCTGACCAATTGTGGACTGACCGATGACTTGGCTGCAGTATTACCGTGACCGTAACAGTAATTCACTGATTGCTTCTCGGCGGACTAAGTGTATTAGTGAATATTATTGGGCATTAGAAAATCCCTTCTTTACCAAAATCAAAAGGACAACAATCATTGAGCCTCGTGCAATATTTTTACATTAGTTTCTTTACTATTAGAAATGTTTAATGGTATTTTCACAAAATGTCACAACACCGTTATAGTTTCCAAAAGGATAGTTTATTGTTATTTCAATCTTGAATACGTCACATTTGTACAACCGTTATGAACACAGAATGAAGAACCAGTCAACAATCCGTCGAGAAATGCAAGAGAAAACGCGCCTGATGTGGACTGTATAAAAACCAAAACGGAACTGGACGCCATCATCTTATCAGGTCCTCCCTGACTAACCCAAAGGGGAGGGGGAACTCCTACATAGGAACTCCAAACTCCATTAAAGATTCTATGACAGATTAAGCATTGTTTCACAATTCTTACAGAAAGCCATAAACCACCCATTTAATTCCTGCAAGAAATTTTTTTATAAGAAGCAAAAAACAATTATAAAATAAGCTCAACCTTTCTGATCTCCAAAAGGAAACTGAACTGACAAATTATTTATAGTTAATTACCGACGGTCGACTATAAACTGACCCTCTTCGGTCTCCACTAAAGAGGGATTAGAGCTTGGCTTTATACATATTACATTAGTTATTTATATAAACTGTACTTATTTAGTACTAATAAGCTGAAAAAATTTATTTTTAATATAGCTAAATTCCATCACATGTTTTACTTTTCGTGAATATTTTTTAAGAAGACTTCCTTTGTGGACTTTGAGCTTGAAGTAATTCCGTAAAATGTATTTTACTTCTACATTATGGTCACTACTTGAGGTGCTTAAGATGGTTAAGATTAGGTACTTACCTCTCAGCGTTTGTCAGTTGCTGAATGAGCATCTTCAGGCAGAGTCGCGAATCGCTCGTAAACAGAGAGTACCTCTTGATTCTGCTCGTAATTAGGGAATTATTCGTCCATGAAAAGACTTCTCGTTAAAATCTGTTGTTCACAAATGTGTCTCCTGAAAGTCCTCTAATGTCAACCCTAAAAGCTTTCTTCCTCTAAAACTCATCTTTGCCACGTAGTCTTTTGTTTTATGATTCTTGAATTCGAAAAAATAATATTTCTTTAAATCTCAACACAAAGAATTATTATTTTAAGACTGTCAGTTTTCTAGTTCCTGGTTGTAAAAATTTCACAATTTTCGTTTTGAAATACGTAAGAGATACATAATTTTTAATATTAATTTTCATTTATAATCAAGTAGAAAAAAAATTCTATTCTTAATTTTTAAAAAATTTTTAATAAAAAAAGTTATTGTTGTAAAATTAATAAATTTTCTTATCCAGTATTGAATAAAAGAAGGAAAATTTGACAACGATCTTCTTATTGAAGAAAATAAGATATTGTACCTTGGGTAAAGTAAACTTGTTACCACTGTTGTTTTAGTAGCCTACGGAAATATTTTCGCTCGAATAATATGTCTTCATCTTCGAAGAGGTCAGATATTTTTAGTTTCCTAAATTGTGTTAAGGTTCTTGGTGAATTCTGATCCTTCGCTCAAAATTCCATTACTCCTTTCATTTCGAGACTCCCAAAAGTGTCCAAAATAAAATAACAAATTTCGTGTCCTTCGGATATAATAAACTGAAGTGTATACTTTGATACAATAAAGTTGGTGGTACGTGTTTAATTAAAAACCACCTAAGCATCATCTTTTTAGATACTTTGAATTATTTTCTAATGAGAATTTATTTTATTAATAATAAATAAAAAGGTATTTCACAAGATTTTTCACAATGTTTAGAGGTTAGGAACAGTTTTTAGCTTATAAAATTAAACTGACTTTTAATTTAGCTTATAGAATATAAATTTATTAATGGTTTGTTGGGCTGTTTTATATTCAAGAAGAAAACTAAGGTGCGATCAGCTGTTTTTCACTGCGCATGCGCAGAAGATGCGCAGTGTCAAACAGCTGATTCAACGGTCCGAAATTTCCTAACCTCAATCAAGTTTATAGAGTTTACCTAGTTTTTCTTCTTGAATATAAAACAGTACAGAATATTTTTAGCTTTAATTTTTTCAACTTCGACTGGTGGCTTTAAATAATTGTCTTATAAGTAAATTTCTTACCATCAAATAAAAAACTGCGCGTGACAAAAATTACCAGGATTAAGTAATATAAAGATAAAGTCAAGAATACCACTATTTATGCTAAAAATAAATGCTTAATGCCAAGAGAATATTTCATAAAATCTGCAGAGTATTTAAAGCTATTTAACCCCTTCCTTCTTGGAAAATTAATTATGGAACAGATCAAAAGGTTTCTACCGACTAAACTTAAAAGAGAAGATTCAATATTTTATGACATGTTAAAATAAATATAAACAAACTTTATCAAGTAATTTTAACTTTACCGAATTAAAATAGATTTGTGCAAAGCGTACTAAAACGAATCTTTAATATTTTTGTAATATTTTTTAATATTCTTGACTCTTTTAACTGTCTAATTTCTAATTATTCCCAATTTTTGTAAAAGTTGCCTTTAGATTTTAATTTACTTTTTTTTTAAATGTTCTTACTTTGATTATTTTAGAGTTTTGTGACCGAAGTCTGTCCGTCTGTCCATCCATCCGTGCCGAGAGTTTCCGAAAGAATACTAAGAGATAATTTTAAAATTAAAATAATGTTTGCTGATTTTTACTATTATTATTATATTTGTTACAGTGTATTCGTGAAAATTGATGGGCTTTTTGTCTGTCCGTATTAGAATCGCATTGTGATTGACTCGTGATTTGAATCAAATCTGTTTCGAAATTTGCGGAGAAATTGAAATGTAGATTTGGTTATAATTCGTATTAATGTGTTTAGTGAAAGCAATTATTATCACGACTACCACTATTATTATTAAATTAACGCTATGACTAATGAGAGAGAAATTTCGTTGCAAATGTGCATTTTGCAACTGAATGCTGATGTATTTGAATTCGTTTTAGAAATAAAGCCAATGTTGGGAAAGTCGAACAAGAGCGTGACCAGAAACAATATAATGATGCATTGACCCTCAAAATTCGAAATTTGCAAATCCGTAATCTCCAAATTAACTCTTCAAACTCAATTGAAAAATTTTGATGCCGCAATCCAGTGAAAAAAAAAATATCATCATCTGTATGAAAATTATTTTTTTTCCACCTCGCCTCTATTCCTATTTTGGAACAATCCATTCTTTATTGATTTCCCCTTTATTCAATCTGCATGCGATTTAGAGTAAATGGAATCAAATATGGATCAGATTTCAGAAACCGCGGATTTTAAAATGCATTTATATTCTAAAATAATTATGTCGAAATTGTGATTGGCTTTTGTAATTAACTTACTGATATTGACCTAACATTATTATATACTAATTTTCGTAATTCTGGATTGTTTCAGGTGAGTTTCCCCACTGGGTTGTTTTCTACTTTTGTGCTCTATGCGGTAAGAAACATGTGATTTTTATATAATGAATTCTCTTATTTGCCTCGAATGTGAGTGAATATTATTTAATTTTTCTACGTTATATTTATTACAATAAATGTCACTTATCCGATTTAGGTTTAACCTCAAATTACGTTTTACCTGTTTTACCGAGAGCCGGTAAATTTTAGCGGCAATAATTCTTTTTTCAAATATTATTGTCTTTTTCAACTAGAATAATAGAAAATTATTACTTCTAAGTAATAATGAAATTAAACAATTTCAAACAAAATAATTTTTTATATTTTTAAGTGAAAAATTGGAATATAAAAATTGATAATTAATAAACATTTTGAAAATCGTATTTTTAATGGACGAGTTGGAAGAAATTATTTTCTTTAATTTTCGAATTATTATTCTTGTATGTTTTACTACTTAATAGATTTTTAATTGCTTTATTATTTATTTTCTAGTTACTTTCTGCAATTTTAATTTACTACTTTTATATTTTCTAGATGGTTTTAACTTTCATACTTTACTTTAATTTCAAATGAGATTTTCATTAGAAATTACCTTCTCCATTTTGTATTAACAGGCTAAAAATTCTCTCTCGCTAATATTCGCTTTATTACTTTTAATTATGTAAGTTTTCTCTTCAAACTAATTAAGGTGCAATATTTATTATAAAATTAAATTCTTTTTTTTTAATTCGTTAATTCCTTATTCTTTTTCTTCTTTTTTTAACAAAATAATTTTTTTTTAATATAATAAAAGTTCTCCTTATTTTTTTAAGTTTTCTATCTTTAATTAAATGTTAATCCATTTTACAGATATAAAAACAATTTTATGTTTTTATAATTAAATATTTCCAATAGCTTTCAAGTTATTGGATAATAAAAATAGCCAATAGCGAGCTACCTTTAGATCGATGAACGGAGACTTCAACATATACTTCCCCCTCCATGCGTCTCGTCCTTGAGGTATTCGCCCATCGATCTTAAGGTCACGCATTATTGGCTAACTTTATAATACTTAATAACTTGAAAACTATTGAAAATATTTAATTATGCTAATATACTTTTTGCCTAATTTTTTTATGCTTTTCATACTGACATGATGTTTAGAGAACCTTTTCATTAACTCGTTTGGTTTTTGCAATTTTATTAATCTTTTTCTGTTTTCATGTATTCCATTATATTTTTTTAGAACAAATTTATCGCAATGTTTGTTTTTGAATTGAAATTTTTCCAAATACTTCAAAAGATGTTTATCTGTAAATAGCTTATCTTATATTTACAATTTTATATTTACATATAGAATCGTGGAGTCAGGGAATACTTAAAAATGATTGTTATAGATTTCCAGAAAAGTTTTCAGTCGAGCGAAAAATTTTTGTCTGCCTAAGGACATATGTAAATATATATATCCCTGGCAGAGATATTGCTTAGTATGGAAAGAAAATTAACTTCTCGAAATGTTTTTTTTTATCCTGAATATCTTCATTGTCACGCACACATTTACAGTTATATGAGAAGGTTCCGTTTTATAGGAGCATGAGTAAAAACTTGGAAGAACGGAGAAAGAAAAAAAAACAAGAGATAGTGAAAGAAACAGAACTCTTCATCTCCACCTTCACTTGGCATTACGACAGTCTTACATTGCGTCGGAATTCATTTCAATAAATTTGCATACCAAGGGGAACTCTTTCTCTCCTTTATAATTGCGATCTTTTTCCAGCGGTGAACGCGATGCGACGATTTTTATTTAATCGTCCTAGTTAAGTGGCTTCGGAAATGAAGAAAATTATTTTCTCCGATTAGATTAATGCCGTCTCTGGAAACTATAATGGAAATTAAGGCGAGAAAATGCACAGGAAATTGTATGAAAGGTTTTTTTTACCTTACTGTTAGTTCACTATTAAAAATAAAAAAAATTCTTTTTCGTACAACTTTCTTACATATATCTGAACAAGTTTGCCCTTTGGAGTTTTTAAAATTCAAAAACTTTTCACAGACTTTTCTCTCTGAAAGATAATGAAAAAAAAATTTTTTTTTTTCCAGCAGATATTTAGTAACGAGCAAACTATCAAGTATTTTTCGAATGGAATTTTGCAGTAAAAAATAGCGAAATTTATAGAGATTGGATATGAGTATATAGAGTTCTGCTTATTTTAAAAATAAAATGAAATGTTTCGCTTGGAGATAGTTGAAATTGAGGTGAATGATTGGAGACAAGAAAGCCAGTCTAAAATGGAATTTCTGAGAAGCATTGCTTTTGCTGATGGAGGCTGACTCATATGGCTTGTACCAATAAATGACAATCTTCTCTTAGGATTGGACCAAACTTCTATAAATCAAAGGTTACTTACTCTAAGATTGCTGCGAATAAATCCCCGAGTCTGGAAGAAAAACTTTGATTTATATTGCAAACGAGCTCAAGTTTAATAAGAAACGTTTCTCTTTGATTTTATGTGCTGCATTTTCCACCCCATTGCAAATCTATCTGTTCAAATTGTGACCGAAAATACGCTGGAATATATAAAATTATATATGCCCACCAGTTTAAAGAAATAAATGTCCAAGAAAATTCCTCGAAACGTGTCAGTGCAAAAGAGCTCAATGGCATACTTTTGAATTTGCATCTTTCCTTGCTTCGTTTCACGATTTCGAGGAAAATAACTTTTCTATTTTGATTCAAATGTATTTTGACAAAAATAGTCTTTTTGTTTCAGAAAAAATTCAAAAAACAGTATACTAAAAGATCAAATAATTTCAAGAAAAAATTAGAAAATTTTTGTTTTATTTAATAACCCAGTAAAAAAAAATATACCAGGTCCCGGGAAACCATATATCACTTGACGACCTGGTATATGGTTTCCGAGTGAAAACCATGTACCTGTTTCAAGTGGTATACGGTTTCGAGTAATAGTCAACTGATTTAACGTATTTAAGAAAGAAATATGGTTTTAGCAGGTAACTAAACGAATTCAAATTAATAAATAAACTGTATAAAACCTAGATCTATGACGGGAATAGCCTATTTTATAAAAAAGAATAATAATTGTTAGGTTATGTAGACTACATATGGCTACCACCCTACCAACTCTGTTTGAATTTAACGCGCGAACAATGATTTTTTCTTAAAAACATAAAAACTTGTTTAAACAATAAATATATACATTTTTAATATATATTTTAAAGAAAAAAAGCAAATATAATTAAAACTATATTAATTAATTAGAATTAATTCAGTCATTATATAAAGAGAAATTATAAAATTATTTTTTTGTTCAACAATTTCAATTTCTTAATTTAAAATTTTAAAATTATTTCAAAATTATTATTAGTAAAATTATCATTATTACTTTTGAAATTAATAAAAAGAAAATATACAGGTACTAGAAATAATTTTAAATTAAAATGAGAAATATAAAAAATTTTATAATACACTAAATTTGATTTAATATTATTATTTTAATTTAAAACATTGAAAAAAAGCAGCAAATATAATATATTATATTTATAAAATTTATTATAATTAGTTACGATTTATTCATAAATGAAATTAAATGAATTTTAATATATCTATTTTATTAAAAAATTTTCTATCTGAAATTTAATTGACAATTATTTCAGAATAATTATTCGAAAAGTTAATATTAGAAAGACAGCAAATATAATTTATTTTAATTAAGTAGCATTTATTTATTTATTTACAAAATTTATTTATATTATATTCAATTAATTTAAAATTCCTTTTTACATTAAACTACTTTTTTTTTTTCAGAATACAAATTTGAAGTTTTGGTTCTTTAAAATTATTTCAAAATTATTATTATTACTATTATTATTTATTGTGAATATTACTATTTGTAAAATTAATAAAATAAAAGAAGAATAATTTTGCAATAATTTTAAAGTAAAATTAAGAAGTCAACAATTTCCAATTTAACGTAAATAAAATCTTACTTATTATTATTATTAGTATTATTGTTTTAATTTTAGACATATAAGAAAAGCCTTAAATATATTTATAATTATATTATTAACATTTGGTTGTAATTATGTAGACTTTATTCACACATAAAATAAAATTAATGACAGGGTCAGGCTTCGCCAAGCGGATCGGCTAAAATTGTAAAAATTCTATTTCTAATAAGACATCATTTTTGTTATCCTTAAAATATGTAAATTAAGCTCCTAAATTATTAGAACAAAAAAATTTTTTTTTTCGAAGTTATTAGTGATTGAAATTTTTAATAGTGCAAAATGAAAACATATTTTTCTCGAGATCTTCTTAACCGAATTTAAAAGTTAAAACAGCATTCTAATTGGCTTGAAACGTAGTTTTTAAAAATATTTTTTGTTCTCAAGAACTTTTAATTTTTATCGTTTTTTAAATTATATATTTAATAAATGTTAATAAAAAACATCTTTCTGCGTGCATTACGTATAATTTTAAAATACTGTTGTATTCTTTACACTTTTTTGATAATAAAACCGTTAAGAAAAAAAATGGCCCGCTATTAGAGACAAATATATTAAATTTTTTTTTCGGCGTGCAAAAAACATGTTAAACTTAATTACATAAATCCGTTGACAATAAAAACCATTGAAAACAAAAGAAAACTTAAACATATATATTTTAAACTTTCATTCACTACCTATGCAAAAAAAATTTTGAACGCCGAAAAAAAAATTTAATATCTTTGTTCCTAATCGCGGGCCATATTTTTTCTTAACGATTTTATTTTCAAAAAAGTGTGAAAAATACAACAGTATTTTAAAATTTCACGTAATGCACGCAGAAGGCTGTTTTTAATTAACATTTATTAAATAAATAATGTAAAAAACGATAAAAACTAAAAATTCTTAAGAACAAAAAATATTTTTAAAAACCACGTTTCAAGGCAATTAAAATGCTTTTTTAACTTTTAAAATCGGTTAAGAAGATCTCGAGAAAAATATGTTTTCATTTTGCACTATTAAAAATTTCAATCACTAATAACTTCAAAAAAAAAAATTTTTGTTGTTGTAATAATTTTAGAGCCTAATTTACATAGTTTAAGGATAACAAAAATGATGTCTTATTAGAAATAGAATTTTTACAATTTTAGCCGATCCGCTTGGCGAAGCCTGACCCAACAATATTTTTCTTTAAAATATAATTTCCCAATTTCAATTTACATTTAATATAAACTGATTTCAAAATTATTTATTTAAATTAATTATTATTTTTAATTAAAGTTTAACAATGATAAAATTATAACGTTCAACGTAAATTAATTAAATTTAATGTTTTCTTTCTTATATGATGTCTTTAATGCTTTCAATTAAACCTATAATCAAATAAATGAGTTCTAATTTACGTTAAGAATTAAAATTTTGCAATTTCTTAATTTTAATTAACAATTATTTCAAAACCCATTATTTTCAGGCATAAAACTTTTTAATAAAAAAATTTTTTTTTATTAATTTAGTTTTATTTATGAATAAATCGGAACTAAATATTATAAATTTTATAATTATAATATATTATATTTGCTGCTTTTTCTACAATGTTTTAAATTAGAATAATGATAATAATTCAAATTTATTACATTTAAAATTTTAATATAGATATGTTTTTTTATTATTTAATTTAAAATTTTGTCAGAAATTATGAAAATAAAATAAAATTAATTTTAAAATTATTTATTTTGTAAAAAAATTTTTTACCTGAAAATAATGAGTTTTGAAATAATTTTTAATTAAAATTAAAACATCGTAAAATTTATTTTCTTAACATAAATTAGAATATACTTATACAATCTGTAAAAGTAATAGTAACATTTTTATTATAATTAATTAAAATTTATTTATACATACCTAAATAAGAAGAATTTTTAAAAGTTTTGTTCTTTATCAATTTAATTTCCTATTTTTGATTAAAAACTTGAATTAAAATTATTATTGTTGTTTGTTAAATTAATAAAAATAAATATTAATAATTTACAAATAATTGCACATAAAAATTACGAAAATATAAAAAAAAAATGTTTCTTTTATTTGCAAATTAAAAATTAAAAATTAAAATTTTAAATCCTAAGAAGTAGGTGATAATTTTAAAGTTTTATTTATAATTTTAATTCATTATTTCGTTATTTTAATTTAAATATAAGATAAAAAAGAGAAAATTCAATTTAAAAAAAAAAATAAATTTTTTTTATAAATTTTATTTTGTTCATAAATAAAACTAATTTATTAATTAATATAATTTAATTTAATATTTAATATTTAATATAACATAATTTAATTTCAATTTTATCATTGTTAAACTTTAATTAAAAAAAATTTTTAAATTATCATTGTGGACTTCTATTAATTTTACAAATATTAATAATAATATTAACAATTTTGAAATAAGTTTATATTAAATGTAAAGTGAAATTGGGAAATTACATTTTAAAGAAAAATATTGTTATTAATTTTATTTTATGTGTGAATAAAGTCTACATAATTACAACCAAATGTTAATAATATAGTTATAAATATATTTACGGCTTTTCTTATATGTTTTAAATTAAAACAATAATACTAATAATAATAATAAGTAAGATTTTATTTACGTTAAATTTGAAATTGTTGACTTCTTAATTTTACTTTAAAATTATTTCAAAATTATTCTTCTTTTATTTTATTAATTTTACAAATAGTAATATTCACAATGAATAATAATAATAGTAATAATAATAATTTTGAAATAATTTTAAAGAACCAAAACTTCAAATTTGTATTCTGAAAAAAAAAATTTAGTTTAAAGTAAAAAGGAATTTTAAATTAATTGAATATAATATAAATAAATAAATAAATGCTACTTAATTAAAATAAATTATATTTGCTGTCTTTCTAATATTAACTTTTCGAATCATTATTCTGAAATAATTGTCAATTAAATTACAGATAGAAAACTTTTTAATAAAATAGATATATTAAAATTAATTTAATTTCATTTATGAATAAATTGTATCTAATTATAATAAATTTTATAAATATAATATATTATATTTGCTGCTTTTTTTCAATGTTTTAAATTAAAATAATAATAATAAATCAAATTTAGTGATTTCTAGTACCTGTATATTTTCTTTTTATTAATTTCAAAAGTAATAATGATAATTTTACTAATAATAATTTTGAAATAATTTTAAAATTTTAAAATTAAGAAATTGAAATTGTTGAACAAAAAAATAATTTTATAATTTCTCTTTATATAATGACTGAATTAATTCTAATTAATTAATATAGTTTTAATTATATTTGCTTTTTTTTTTTAAATATATATTAAAAATGTATATTTATTGTTTAAACAAGTTTTTATATTTTTAAGAAAAAATAATTGTTTGCACGTTAAATTCAAACAGTGTTGGTAGGGTGGTAGCCATATGTAGTCTACATAACCTAACAATTATTATTCTTTTTTATAAAATAGGCTATTCCCGTCATAGATCTAGATTTTGTACAGTTTACTTATTGATTTGAATTCGTTTAGTTACCTGCGAAAACCATATTTCTTTCTTAAATACGTTAAATCAGTTGACCATATATCACATTACTCGAAACCATATACCAGTTGAAAGAGGTATATGGTTTTTGCTCGGAAACCATATACCAGGTCGTCATGTGATATATGGTTTTCCGGGACCTGGTATATTTTTTTTTAACTGGGAAGTACAGTATGGGGTATCATTTTTTGGACATTTCTGAACAAAAATATGGTTAGCAGATTTAATAATATCAATTTGTACAAAATTTACGAAAAATAATAAACATACAATAATCAAAATAATTATATTAATAATAATAATAATAATAACAGTTCAAAATAATGTTGAGGTTATAAAATCTGAAGAAATGCTTTCTAAAATATGATATGCGCTTTTGGCCCGCAACATTAAATCAAGAATAACTTTAATGTAACCTGAAAAACACAAACTGGGTATGTAAGACTAGATCCGGAACATTTGAAATTCAGCGGTTGGTTCATCTTATTTCGTATGGCTTGAATAGTATTGCTGTGGGTGCGCAATAAGAGATCACTTTGATGTGCACAAACCTCAAGAAGAAGCTTCTTAGTTTATTTTCAAAGACATAAATAATGCAAGAGTCGCAGTACTGTTTGACTTTTCTGGTTATTTCTGTCGACATTCACGACTACCAAATCTGGGGTTATGATTTAATATAGTTGTGTTGCCATTTCGAGTGAAAAGAAAACAAGCCAAAAAGCTAATATAGCAATTTAAAAAACATTGCTGTTATGAATCAGGTGCTTGTTCCTGTTCATTATAGTATATTATATTCTTTAAAATCGATTAATTATTTTAAATTAATAACATCATTCTGTTGTACGTATTTTGATACGCAAACTATTAAATTACATTTTTATTTTTTTACTGTAAACATCGAGTATCTATTACGAATTGAATGAACTGAAATTTGCTTCTGATTATAAGATAAGATTAAATTACAATTTCTAACGCTCAATAAATCAATCAAAATTTAGAACCACTGATATATTACAGTGATTCGAAATGTATGTCAGTGGAAGTTTGAATTAATCAAGATTTCAATAGATTGAAATTGATATTGGTTATCAGCTGCAAAAATTAATTATCAATAGAGATTTGGATTAATTAAAATTGTAATGGCTTATAGTTCCCTGTCAATGAGAATTAAAAGCAATTTTATGTAAACCATAACAAAGTTTCATCGCAAATGAAAATTTCAATGAAATTCAATTAAATCTGTAACATACGACAGTCTTTTAAATTTGAAATTACGAAAATATAATGCAAAGTTGTTTCAAGTTAATACTGATGTCAATTCAGCAAAAAATTTAATTTAAATTAATTTGTTCGTTTGGAAATTTGTAACTCGGGTTTCTGTCGCTGACAAACAATGACAAAAATATCATTTTACTATTTTCCCTGGCAATTTTTTATTTTTAAACCAATAAATTTCAAGCTTTAGAAGTAGCTTCCTTATTGACAAAGGAACAACTTTGTCAAGAAAACTTTTTACCGATTAAAAATTTCCGCGACAACTTTTTCACTTGAAGTTTGAAAAACGCATATTATGAAATTACCACTTTATTATAACACATTATTAAACGGTATGAAGTTTTTTTAATTTATTTCCACTCCTTTGGTTGAATATTTTTTAAAATAATTATTTTCAATATTTTTGCACTGCCATTGGTCAATGTGTGAGCTGCTTCGTGTCTGTATTCGTTCTGATTGAAGGCAGGATAATAATGCCATCTTCTCTGAAAAACAGATGACTGATGATTTTAATTGTGCACAACTTTTTCGGCAAAAAGTTTAGAGAGTGCATTTCTCTGATTTATGAAACACGTTCCGGCATAAATCATTTTACTTGGCACTTGCACTGGGCTTGTAATATTTCGCCTCGGTTGCGTTGGTTTCAAACAGTTTCAACTAATTTGGTCCTATAACTATTTAAACCGTGATAAGTCAAGCAGAAGTGTTCTCAGAACTTTATTAAAATATACATGTATATAGCAATTTACCGTTAATCAATAAACTATCTATGACACAA
Source organism: Ganaspis brasiliensis (assembly GCA_037103525.1). Taxonomy (NCBI): domain Eukaryota; kingdom Metazoa; phylum Arthropoda; class Insecta; order Hymenoptera; family Figitidae; genus Ganaspis; species Ganaspis brasiliensis. Next base: position 3,128,634 of record JAZKLR010000254.1, on the reverse strand, counting down.
AACCAAAAAGCAATAAATACTCTCATTAACGTATCCGTAAATAACCCTAACAAGCATGAGTAATAAGTTTGAAATCAATACTGACTCCGGTTATTCAACCGGCTTGTTATGAATGTAAATATTGATTCTCTACTCATAATAATTATCTGTGTCAACTACTTAACTCAACTTTAGACCAAAAAAGTAATAAGTTTTTTTATTTGTATAATAAATATTTTTTTGACACATTGGAGGCATTTTTAAAAACTTGCCTAATCATATAAAACTCGGTATCGACTATTTACGAATTTCAACTCAGTTTCTAAACATTCAAAATAACAAATCCAATATGATCAACGAATTTTTAAAATTCTTATAAATTACTATTTTTTAATCTGACGAGCATGACATACATGTTCACCGAATCGTTAAACTTGTGTTAAAATTCTTCTCAACATTCGAGTTCCTTTTAAATATAATTATGACACACGTCAAATTGAAATATTTCAACGAGAATATTTTATAAATTAAAAATTATAGCATAATAGCCCCGGTATCATTGTGTAACCAGAATAACTCCTATTGACGTTAATTAAAAAACTCAATGACAATTTTCAGAAACATTCTTTTCCTTTTCATATGCAACATGTGTAATTTGAATTTCCATATATTCAACTACGTAATGCGATTATATTCCTATTATAACATAAAATGTGTTATTAATGTTCAGAATTGGGAAAGTGGCTCAAAGAGTAAAATACGTTCTTTGAAAAAAAAGGCTCCCTCGAAAGTAGAAGTAAAGTCTCCTTTGGTGTAATATTTCGTTATAAGTTTCTTTTCAACAAAAGGGCACTTTTTGCTGGAACAACTCTCTCGAAAATAAAAATAAGTCCGAATAAAGAGTTTCAGAGTTTTATTTTCGTTTAAATATAAAATTTCCACGCCAAGATTGAAAACACGTGAATTGTGGTTGAGAAATCCGATTAAATATAAAACACAAAATTATGATTAATTAAAACAAACAACTTTAAATTAACTGAAATTAGTCCGTTTGGAAAATTTGTAGTTCTTTTTTGACGCCACTGACAAACTATGATAAAAAATATCATTTTACTATTTTCCCTGTAAATTTTTTATTTTTAAACCAATAGATTCCAAGCTTTGGGAGAAGCTTCCTTATTGACATAGGAACAACTTTGTCAAGAAAACTTTTTAGTGATTGAAAATTTCCGCGACAACTTTTTCACCTGAAAGTTGAAAAACGCATATTATTAAATTACCACTTTATTATAACACATTATTGAACGGTATGAAGGTTATTGAATTTATTTCGACTTTTTGGCTTCACTAAGGCACGCTTACCAAATTTTAAACAATTCCATAAAGTTAGTCTAAGTGTAATAAAAAATTATTCCCTTGATGTAGAACTCGGTGAAAATTAAAAAAAGAGATAAAAGAGAGAAAAATAACTTGAAAAGTGCTTGTGTCTTGTTATTTACGTCCATCACGTTAACTTAATTTGGGTTAAGGGAAATAATAAATTAATATTAATGTGCTCCTGGATTAAATTTGGGTGCAACAAATTTCTCAAAAAAGATGATTAAATGACGTAAATCATGACTGCCGTTCCCGGCGGATAATTGGATAACGAATAATGTGCGCAGAGTAAAAGATAAGGAGCTTTTCGGATACATCCAAAGTTGACGCTGACAAGTTCGTAAACAAGCAAAATTGCTGTCTGGAATAATTTGACAAGTATTTCAATATTAAACACGAAGTTTTGAAATTTAGATTAATTCCCTATTTATATATGTAACTAGGAAATGCAATTGTTCATGTGACAGGCATTATTTACTTATAATTAAGATAATTTGATAAATGAGACTTGAGATAAGAATTAATTTTTTTAAATTTTTAAAAAATTTCTTAGAAAGATAAAAGAAAAAAAAACAAAAATACAAATTAAAATCTTAAAAACTTTAAATAAACATTAACATTAAATGAGAAAAAAAATTTATAAACTTTTTAGACAATTTTAGGTCGTTTATAATTTTAAATTTGATACTGCTGCACGTTAAATTGAGTGAAAAATATGACTTTAGCTTTTAGAAAAAACTTTACTAAAGTCGAGAATTTTTATTTTATCACAGCTTTTATACAATTTACATACTAAAGTAAATGTGGCGTAAAGAATTTTCTTTATTTGAAATGCTGGAATGAAAGTGGCTAATAGAATTGGAGAATTACACTTTCTTAAGTAAACTGTTGATTGGGATACAGATAGTTTTGTGGTAGATTTTTATTTTTACTCGAAATTGAGTTCACCAAATAAAAAGTGGAGATAGCATTAATCAATCTATTGAGTGACTAAGGGGTTTTTACACTTTCTGCTTGTATCATGCTTTACGGAAGCTGCGAACGCAAAAACACTTTTCTTCTTCTCAGAAACAATTCCTCGACTCGGAAAGAGGAGTTTGATACTTTTTTCAATATATCCTTTTCCTTGCTTTCACTCTAATCAAGGATATTGTACTTGACCAAAATGTAGGTGATTGAAACTACTTTTTACAGATTTTAGTAATTCTTTGACTGATTATTATATAACGTTGATTATATATTATAAAAATATATAATTAATTATGATATTAAAACTATTTTACAATAATAATCATATCTCTCTTGATTTCTTAAGTTTTTATAAATAAAACGAATTATGACAAATACGGATTTTAAAATTAGTAAAATATTTTTAAATTATTCGAAATTTTTAAATTAGTAAAAATATTTTAAAATAAAATTCTAGGCCCTTTTTCTTAAATTTCCTTTTGCTTTATTTTTCTCAGATCGTTCCTTTCTTGACGGTCTGCAATTTCCCATCCATTTCTCCATCTACTCCTTTACCCTCCTTTATTCTTTTTTAAAACTCCTTTTTTCCCTAATTCTTCTCCAGATCTTTCTTTTTTTCTGTCACCTCTGCAATTTCCTCTCCACTGCTCTAACCCTTCCCCTCCTCATAAACTCCTTTCTACCCTTTTAATCTAAACTTTTCTTTCTCCTCTTGACCCTTTGTGATTCCCCTTCTACAACTTCAACCCTTTCCCTACCCTTAAATTCCCCTTTGCTCCCATTCTTATTCGATTTTCCTTTCCCTCTTGTCATATTGCAATTTCCCTTTCATATCTTTATACACTTCTCTTCCCTTACATCCACTTTTACCACATTTCTCCTCAGAGCTTCCTTCCCCTCTTACTCCTTTATTACTTATACTTCACAACTTTATCCCCTTCCTTACCCACTTCTTCCAACTCGTTTGTAAAATTTTCTCCAAATTTTGCCGTTTTGGGAATTTTCTTCCATATCTTCCTAATGTTCATTTCCCTTCCGTCCCTATATTCCCTTCTACCCCTGTTTTCTAAAAAGCTTCCTTCCCTTCTTCTCCATTTGCAATTTACCTTCCACATCTTCATTCTCTTCTTTATCTTTTTCCTCCAACTCATTTGTAATTTTCTCTCTAAATTTTTACACTGGTGCAGTTTTTCTTCCATATATTTCCCATTTGTAACATACACTTCATATCTTCATCTTCATCTTCTTCCTTCCCCTCTTCCTCAAACTCATTTGTAATTTTCTTATTAAATTTTGACGCTTTTGCAATTTTGCTTTCATTTTTTCATTTCCCCTACCTACCCTGAATTTCCTTCTACCCCAATTCTCTAAAAAACTTACTTTCCCTCTTGCCCCTATGCAATATTTCCCCCACATCTTTATTCCCTTCTTTACCCTCTTTTTTCAACTTATTTGTAATTTTATCTCTAAATTTTTACGCTTTTGCAATCTTCCTTCCATATCTTCCTCCTTTGTAACATACACTTTACTTCTTCATCCCCTTTCTTACCCTTTTCCTCCAACTCATTTGTAATTTTCTCTCTAAATTTTAATGATATTGAAAATTTCATTCCATATCATTATTTACTCCTCCTACCCTAAATTCTTTTGTATTCCCATTCTCTTCAGATGTTTTTTTCCTCTAACCATTTACCAGTTTTCCCATCTTCTATCTTCAACCACTATCCTACTCTTAATCTTCGAGCTACTTTAATTCTTTTCAGGTCTTCTTTCCCCACCAACTCTTTATTAATTTGCCCTCTATCTTCATCCCTTTCTCTACCCTTAAACTCCCTTTTACCCCAATCTCTTTAGCTTTTTTTTCCCTCTTGCCCCTTTACAATTTGCCTCCATATCGCCATCGCCATTCCTCTTCTTACACCAGCTTTTATCCCAATTCTTTTTATCTCTTCTTTCTCCTCTTATCATCCCTTTAAACTTTTCCATCCAGTTCCTAAACTCCCGTTTTCCCCAATTCTTCTTAGCTGTTCTTTCTTGTCTTGATCCTTTAAAATTTCTTTGCTATATCTTCATTTCTTCCCATTTTCTTAAACTCACTTTTAACTTAGTTCTCCTAAACTCATCCTTCCCTTTTTTCCCTTTTGGAATTTACGCTCTTCCTCTTCATCATCCCCTTTCTTTCAGATTTTCTCCATCCCTTTCCCTACTTTCTTTCTAAATTTTATTGCTTGTGCAATTTTCCTTTCATATCATCATTTCTCAACCTTAATTCCCTTTTACCCTCATTCTGTAAAAATCTGACTTTCTATCCTACCCCTTTGCAATTTGCCCTTAACATCCTTATCCTCTTTCTTGCACTTTTACTCCAACCTATTTGTGATTTCCTCACTAAATTTTATAAATTTTGCAATTTTTCTTGCATATCTTCATTCTCCTTCCCTACCCTAAATTACCTTCTACCCTTATTATCTAAAAGCTTCCTTCTCCTTTCACGCGTTTGCAATTTCCCCCTTCACACTCTATCGCCTTCCTCATCCTTTTCCTGCAACTCATTTAAAATTTTCTCTCTAAATTTTAATGCTTCAATAATTTTCTTTTTATATCTTAATTCCCTCTCGTACCCTAAGTTCTCTTCTAACTCTATTTTCCTGAGAGCGTCCTTCTGTTCTTTTCCCTCTAAAAATTCTTTTCTTCATCTTCATTCCCTCCTTTTTCTTCTACTCACTTGGAATTTTTCTCTCTAAGTTTTAATGCTTCTGCAATTTTCTTCCATATCCTCATTTTCTCCCTTCCCTTATTTCCTTTCTACTTCGATTCTCTCTTCAGATGATTCTTTTTCTCTTAAGCTTTACTAATTTTCTCCCTACATCTTCAAACCCCATCCTACTGTTAAACTCCCTGTTACTCCAATTCTTCTCACATATTTTTCTCCTACCCACCCTTTAGCAATTTTTTCTCTATAACTTCGTTCCATTTTTACTCTTAAATTTCTTTTTACCCTATTCTCCTCAGCTCTTCTTTCCTCTCTTTCTTCTCTTGCATTTACCCTTTATATCATCATTCCCTTTACTCCTCTTAAATTTCCTTCCATTTTCATTCTTTTCAGCTGTTGTTTCCCCCATCAACCCTTTTTTAATTCATCCCCTTCCCTCCTCTTAAACTTTCTTCCATTTTCATTACCTTTATCTTTTCATAATTCTACTCGCATTGGCTCTTCTTTCTTCTCTTGCCCTTTTGAAATTTCTTTCCAACATCTTGATCCCTTCCCATTTTCTGAAACTCTCTTTTAACCCAATTCTCCTTAGCTCATTCTTCCTCTCTTGCCCATTTACAATTTTCCCTCCATATCTCGGTCCCTTTCCCTCAATTTAAACTCTATTCTACCCCAAATTTTTTTTAGCTCTTTATTCTCTTTTCACTTTTTTACAATTTTTACTCAACATTTTCATCCCCTACGCTATTCTTAAATTCCTTTTTACTCCTTTTCTTCTCATATCTTCCTTCATCTCTTTTACCCCTCTGCAATTTCACCTTCACATCGTCTTCCCTATTCCTCTTCTAAAACTCTCTTCTATGCCCATTGTTCTCAGATCTTCCTTTTTTCTAATCCTTTTTGATTTTCTCCCCATATCGTAATCCTCTCTCCTTAAATACTTTCCCCTTTTAACCAAGTTTGGAACACTCCAATTATGACATTGCCATTTCAGTAACTTTTTTTTCATCACACCTCTCATTTCCGATGTTGTGAAATCAACAAAAAAAGGGTGTCTTCACAATAGTCAACTATTAAGGTGTTTTCACAATCACTGATCCCTCTCAATAGGAAACAATAAAAACTGAAATTTGATTATTCCTAACTTTTCTTTCAACGCTCCAGATTAAAAATATAAATTTTCACTTTCACAGGATTTAGCTAGGAACAATTTTTTTTTCTAAAGAATTTCAACGATTGTCTCACTTATCCTGTTAAAAGTATTTCTATTTATTAAAACACTCATTAGGATAGAAGTTGCTCACTCACTTTTATTCGCCTTAACAAACAGTGATCATTTGCTTTAATGGAAGAAATGCAATATTCAATCAGTTGAGTGAATGTTGAGAATTTATGGAATTATGCAAACGCATAATGTAACCATTTCTAGAGTTAAAGCATTAATTAACAAAAGTGAGAATTCTTGTTTCAAACAACACATTCCTGTTTCCAGTTGGTAGCTAGTGGTTTTATTTATCACATGAATTATTCAGTTCGAATTGAAATGCATCCACGTAAAATATTCATTCAACGTGAATTTCAACGTTCCAGTCTTTGCCTTTTCTTACTCAGTTCAGTGCACAACCCCTTCTTTATACTTTAGGGTCTTGATGACAGACCTACCTCAAGAATGAATGCGAAGTGTATGCTAGGAAATAAGCTTTTTAAGCTCATTTTCTGGTTCATTGCCCTCACATCTAGCACACATTCTGGAGGTCAAGAGGGTCAATAAGCGCTCCTGTATTCCTCGTAATGAACAAAATGATGAAAACTTGGAGACCGTTTATTTCATGCAACCACTCATTATTATTATCATCTGAATTTTCGCATGAGTGTCTCACTTTTGCATAGAAATCTGACTCAATCAAGTAGCTTATTATGGATGCAGATAGTCACTTGGAGCAAAATTCATAAGAGTGTATCTCGTCAAATTTATGAAAACTGCCCCTCATTATTTCTTGATTCTATTTATCGCTTCTATTCATAATTCACAATTTTTTGACTTTTCTCTTTACGCGATTGTAATTTGCTTTTAGATTGTAGTTACTACTGAGAACCTGAACCTCCTTCCGAGTAAATAAATTTGCTCTGGTTCTTGACTTTTTTCTTTGTAATTTCCTGGTTTTTGGAAAGCTTCTAATTCCCATCGGAATACAGTTGCACTCTTGAGCAAAAGAAAGGTTTAAATGGAATTGTGTTTTATTAAGATACAGCTCCTCTTTTTTGAGAGAATTTAGTTATTTATAGTTAGTCACAGTTTGGAATATAGGTAACAGGGAATGATTGAATAGTATGGAATTAGTGTTGTGAGAGTATTTTTATTTTAGCGACTAAGCACTCCAATTTATTTTAAAATTAATAATTGTTTTATGCTCGTCTGATCAAGGGTCGAAGAGCTGGCAAAAATTAAAAAAATTTTAAATTCAAGTTTTATTGTAACAAATAAACAATATAAAAACAATTACCTAGCGCCAAGTTATTTTAATGAGAAATAACTAAACAACAAAATAACAAAATAATAGACTAATGAAAATAATCAAATTATTTTATTATTAAATAAAATCTAAACGACAAGCCACGACTAACCAGTTTTCGGGAAAGTGCGGGATAAGGAGCAACACAAACTAAATTTTAAATTTTAAACCATAACATAACAATTTTATTCAATTTTAGCCCCATCAAAAGATTACAAGAACATGAAAGTAGTCGACCACTTGCCACGGACATTCACAAAAGACCCGCTCTGAACACTGACTCTAAATTTACAAAATATAGTCGGAGAACCGACTCCACCAAATTAATACACATACGTTAATAATGGAGTTCACCTGATAGGGCACAATGACCACGAATGGAGTTCCGTCACTTATTTTGTTACATTTTTATAAAGTTTTTAAGACTTTTAATAAACAATACACGACGAACAGGTCAAACACACAAGTTCAAAATACAACGACAGCGAGACTGCGTCGTCGACAAGTTCATGTGCGGCGACACATGCGCCATGATTGTTAATATAAAATTATTAATATAAAATTATTAATATAAAATTATTAATATCCCAGGTAACCTTATTCTTTCTGACTTCTAGAACCACAACTGTGAACTCTCCTTGCGTTTATCACGCTATTGTTGTCGTTATCTTTCCCAGGTAACCTTATACTCTCTTGCATTTATAACTACAACTGTGAACTCTCCTTGCGTTTCACACTCTATTCTTGTCTTTATCTATCCCAGGTAAATTCTATAACTTAATTTCTCTTACTTTTTAAAAATCATCGCAGTATACCTATATCTATAACTAATTGATTTCTTATAAAGGAAAATTACTAACATAAAATTATTAACAAAAAATTATTATAAAAATTATTGATATAAACCTATTAATATTAGTATAGTTTCGTTACCACTTTTTTAATTATGTAAATAATGAAGGCAATTTTAGTGGTTTTTTGTTGCTTTATTTATTATTATTTTATCTACAACATTTTTCGACCCAAGCTTGGGTCCTTTTCATATCTATAAATATAATTTAGTTACATTAATTTTGATGGAATAGTACAGATATAATTTTTTAATTATTTTTATATAAATACCTTAAATATGATAAATATTATTATAAAATTATTAATATAAAATTATTCATATAAAACTATTAATATAAATTTATTAATATAAAATTATTAATATAAAATTATTAATATAAAATTATTTATATAAAATTATTATTATATAATTATTAAATAAAAATATTAATATGAACTTATCTCCTTGCGTTTATCACGCTATTGTTGTCTTTATCTGTCACAGATAACCTTATTTTCTCTTGCTTTTAGAATCACAACAGTGAACCCTCCTTGCGTTTCTCACTCTATTCTTGTCTTTATCTATCCCAGGTAAATTCTATAACTTATTCTCTCTTACTTTCTAAAAAGCATCGCAGTATACCTAAATTTATAACTCACTGATTTCTTATAAAGGAAAATTATTATTATAAAATTATTAATATAAAATTATTAATAGGTATACAATAACTAATATAAAATTATTAATATAAAACTTAAATTTTGTAATAAATCACATTTCAAAGTTCGCGAAGTCGCATTATCCGCGGATGACAAGATCGAGCGGCAATCGACCCAGAAGTGTAAGTCAGTTGTAGTGGTGGCGGCGCTGATGTCAAGCGCGAAAACATGATGGCTGCCACCAGTGTTTTGACAGTTTATAAACAAGATTGACAACATCATCTTCTGGTTTTGGCACTCTTGAGAGAACAGGACTCACATCCAGACGATTCATTATGAAGTGGACAACTTCACATCAGAATTAATCAGTGTTCCTGCATGTAAAATAACAATGCAAACATTTAATGTTTTTCGCACAAAACAAAAAATTGTCTGATCTGACAAATTGACAAGTAAAAACCGCAAGTTCAGACAATAATATTATCTCAATATTTTAATTAATCAAATACAAAGTCCAAATAGAAATAAATTTTATTTTAACAAAATCTTAAATTCGACAATAATCAAAATAAACATAAATTGAAATAACTTTTAAAATTTAAATATTTGATTAAATTAAAGAATGTAAACTCAAAATAATAAAAGGCATAAATGGCCAAGTTTACATTAACTATAAACAATTATTATATTGTTATTATATTAATTATGAAACAATAGAGTATTCTATAATAATTATGGAATATTATATTTTTATATTCATTTAAAAATTTTGTGCTAGGTAAATTTTAACCTCGTCACAGTCTTGCTCCCTGAGTTAATTTATTTATTGATATTCGTATAAATAAATAGACTCTCAGTCGACAGGCGCTCGAGAATTAATAAATATAGAAAAGTTTATTTGGACACCCGACAGTTTTTTCAACCGTACCGTGTTGGCTGATGAAAATGTAAATAGTGGAATATAAAACTTTAAATTAATTATGAATGAAAGCTTTTTTGTTTCAGTGTTTATAACGGCTGAACAAATGTGACGTATTCTTATTTAATATTAAAATTTCTTCATTCTCTAAACTCTTAAAATAATTCGTGATTTTGCTATTTAGCTAGACTGGTGTTGAAGTCAAAATTAATTCAGAAAGCCATAAGGCTCTCTTCTAAGGCCAAAACGTCGAAGGAAATTTTTAAAAAAGGCATTTAATCCTGTATGTCTTTTTTAATTAGTTTTGAAATCAACCCCCATCCATATCCTTAATGGCAAAAACTTTTTTTAATATCAAACCTCATTACATTTAATTTGAAATAAAATGTGTAAATTTGTTTCCAAATCAGGAACGATGGAGTGTTGTTTGAAGATGAAGTAAAGTAGAATTGGTTTACTAGAACAAGAGGAACCTCAAAGCGCAATAATTTCAATTGAACGTACCATTTGTTGTAGTATTATTGTATACAGAGATTTTCGGAAAATAGAGTTCTTTAGTCTTGACTGTCGACGAAGAAGTGAAATATGAGAGAGAAGTGAAAGCGTTCGCTTGATAATACTGCGCGAGAAGGCATCCCTAAAATTTATGATGGTTTACTAAGCTTACTATCGTATGCCAACCTGAATCTCGTGCACAAACAACCATTCCAAGCCACTCGTGAGGCTCAATGTCGCGAGACTCTACAATTCGGAATATAAACTCATACACGTGTCGTATAAGCTCATGAAACACCGAGCATCTTGACAACAAACTCGTTACCAAGAAACTTCAAGTTGTTGCTGCAGCAATTAATATATATTGCAAAGCGCAAGATGCTTTTGATTCATCAATTGCTTAAATAATTATCCAATATTCTTCAAGTGACTCTTAAGATTCGACTCATCAATCTGCAGTTTTTAAAATATAATTCTGTTTTTCTCCTTACGATCTTAATACGCTAATCGATTTCGAAATAAAACTAAAATGATAAGGAAATAATTAAGAAGAACCAAACATTGTCAAATGCTAGCTAGTGTGAACCTCGCACAATGTTTTTTAATTCTTTAAAAATATTTAACACATCCACTAGTCTGGAATCTTGGCAATTTGTGCCGCATGATACTTTTGTTACAAATTTCAAAAATTAATTGAAAATATTTTTATTTCTATTCCTAAAATACAAAGCAAAACTTCAAATCCCGACCATATAATAAATAGTTGTATGACGAATCTGTAGCACACAGCTCAACAGTCTAGAAGTAGAATTTAGAAAAAATATATACTAAATTAATATTTTTCCTCTTATTCTAGAAGGTTCAAAGTACCTTTTAAGCTAATAAAATAAATTGAGTTTTTAAAAAATTCTAGAGTGGTATAACCCCTTAAATCGACTATAGCTTTTGTTATATGATATTTTACAAAAATTCACGGCACTTTTATATTTTACGATGCATAGTTTATTCTTATTACAAATTGAGAATACGTCACATTTGTTTACCGGTTATAAACACAAATTGGAGAACCAGTAAAAAAGCGGTCGGGAAATGCACTTGAAAACCCGCCCGATGTAGACTGTAAGAAGGCCAAAACGGAAATGCATGATCACTTCAGGTCCTAGCTGACTGACAAAAGGGAGGGAAACCTCTCACCAACGATTGGAGCACCATCCTGTAGAGAGAGAGAGAAAACAGGCATGGCCACAAAACAGGGGAAAACCGCCTTAATAAAAATTTCTCATATTCTATTAAAAATTTTATGACACAATGTTAATGTGTCAACCTTTTGATAATTAAAATCGTAGTTTGCTGCTGCTCCTTATCCTCCTATCTTCAAATTCATATTTTGCTAGTCGTGCGTAATTTATTTAATTATTTCTTTGCTTTCGTTTGGTTATTTATCTGTAAAATATCTTTTTCTTTCTTCAATTTTAGGTATTAGTTAAAAATTAATTCAGTTGAAAATTTTTGATCAAATGATAAAAATGCGTCATAGTAGCAATAATATTCTCATGATGGTTCTTCTAACGTTGCCCTTTTATTACAAAAATTAAAAACAAAACATCATGGCACGTGTTACGAACACAAAACGTATTAAACGTTGTATAAAAAATGAAATGAGAATTTCCTTCGCTCGTTACATGCAACTGTAATCATAATAAGCATTAAATTCACTGTAAACGAGAATAAAAATTAATGATTTTAACCACACGGTTTTTCACAGAAAGTAACTCTTTGCATAACACAATATGTATTTAAAGCTTGCAAACATTTTCCTCAAACTTTTTATGTTAAATATACTTTATGTGATCCCAAGATTATCGTATTAGACTGTCTCTGAACATCATATTTTTCCGCAGAATGGTACACTTAAGTTCTTTTGCACTTAGAAAAGTTTCTCGAAACGTGTTGATGCGATTAAGTACACTCACGCGGTAGTTAAACACTACAAGTTTTAGCAACATTAACGTCGTTGGTGGTAATAAACCGAGCATGAGGAAGTATAAGGGAAGATCTGTAAACAGGAGACTGTTCGTGATATATCCGACTAACTCTCACGCTGGACATTAGACAGAATGTAATTGAAGCCTTGGCGAATATCCAGGTGGTCAAACGGTGGATAACGTGTATACCAAGACACACATCTCGCATATATCCACAACGATGCTCATATACTTACACACGTTTGTGTATAGAGAGAGCATGCAAAATCTATATACTCCCAGGAAGTTTGTTCCTAAGGGACTTTATGTCTCTGTAGGGTAGTGAGTACCATATCGAGCAGCAAAACCTCTTGGCCAGTTAGCTTCAGCTGCGGTAAGACGTGTCCTCCAATGAATAGTTTCCTTGCCATGTCTCAAACTAACGACAGCCTCTTATACACTCGGTCATCCAGAACTTTCCGTGATTAATGTTCTACCTTCATATATCTTTTGCTTTTCAAACTGCCACTTCTCACCGGAAGAAAAACTTTACTTCAAACTGGAAAATTATGTTTCTATAATGGAAAAGACTTATCACTTTTTTTTTGGTTTAAAATTATGGAAAGAGAGAGAGGGGTTAGTTGTGTATTGTTATCTCATTCTCATCTCAGCACATCTTACCTTAGTGACTTTTATCTTTTCTCAATTTTGTAGTTTAGTTTGAAACAGTTTTAAATACTCACGTGGTTGTAAGTGTTTATTTTAATTTAACCTAGTATAATTACAATTTTTATTATAATGTGTAATTACTATGACGCATTCTTTCACAGTATGTTTAATGTTTAATTTCTTAAAAATCTACAATTAAATTTTTAATCAAAACAAATAAACAATACAAAAATAAAAACCTAGTGCCAAGTTATTTTAACGAAAAATAACTAAACAAGAGAATAACAAAACAATAAACTAATGAAATTAATAAAGTCTTTCTTTTTTTTACACAAAATTTAAACCAACAAACCACGACTAACCAATTTTTCGGAGAATGGGACATAAGGAGTATCACAAATTAGATTTAATTTTAACCACAATATGACATATTTATTAAATTAAAATTATAGCATAAAGATTAACAAAAAGTAGAAATTGCCGGCCGCATGGCAATGGCTATTTACAAAAGACGCGCACTGAACACTGACTCTAAATTTAATGTTTATTAGTCAAAGATCCGACTCCACAAAAAAAGTCATTTAAATAAATAAGCTCACCTGGTAGGGGCCTACGCCTACTAATAGAGCCTTGTCAGTAATATTGGTTACATTTTAATAAATTTTTAAAACTTTTTATAAATAATACACGATCAGAGGGTCGAACACACCAGTTCAGAATACGACAACAGCGAGAGCTGTCGATGACAAGTTCAAGTGCGGCGACACATGCGCTACAGTGCCGCTCTCACAAATCACATTTCAAAATTCGCGAAGTCGCATTACCCGCGGATGACAAGATCGAGCGGCAATCGACCGAGAAGGGTGAATCAGCTGTAGTGGTGGCGGCGCTGACGTCAAGCGCTAAAACAAGATGGCTGCCACCTGCGTTTTGACAGTTTATAAACACGACTGACGACATTATATTTTGGTCCTGGCACTCTTGCGAGAACGGGACTCACCTCCTCGACGGTTCATTATGATGTGGATTATGATGATTTGCTTTTTCTTAAATTAAGATTAATCGATCAAAGTTTAACTTACAATTTTTTAACTTCATTCTTTGTTTCTTAAACTAACTTTAATCTAACAAAGTTTAACCTGAAATTTTTTCACTTTATTCTTTTTTCCTTAAATTAAATTAAATAAATCAAGGTTCAAGCTCAAAGTTTTTTTACTATATTATTTTTTATTAAGTTAAATTTTTAATTAAAACAACTTTAATTAAAAATAACTTCCCTAAAAGATTTAGGAGAGAGTAGTCAGAGTTGAACATAGTTTTGACTTTTCTTCTGTAGGCCGAATTTCGCGATTTCTCTTAGATTATTGAAAAGGTCTACTAAAATGCAATGTTTTTGCTGAACATTGTAACAAATTTGTACAAATAGTTTTAGAGTTATAGGCAATTAAAAAAAAGGTAGGAAGGTTCATTAGGAAGGTTTCTCTAACCCTTGTTTATTTGAAGTTTGCCTTCCTGCATCTGAAAATATCGTTTTTCACTTAAAAACTAATTGCTCAGTATAAAAAATTGATTTTATCTGCAATTAGTATAAATAATTGAGATTTTAAAATAATAAAAAAAATTGTCCATTAAATAAGTAAAATTAATGGCAATATTTTATTTTCAAAAACTTAGATTTCTAATTTTTTTAGCTAATTAACATTAAATAATAAACTTGACTCTGAAGCGGATTCATACTCATTAATTATTAATATACCTAAACGTTGTGAGCTTTCGGTACATAGAAATTCTGTCAATTATATATAATATTCCGATTTTCCATGAATGTACTTTAGAGTCTTGATGTAGTTAGTTCAAAGGAAATAGAAATGGAATTTTGGCCGGATTGATAAATAAGTCGTTTTGTGTACGTTGTATTCAGTAAATATAATATTAGATTGAAATTCTTCATCTTTTTAATCTAATACATTATTTCTATATCAATTACTTATTTTTTAAAGAAAGATAAATTCTATTTTATTTCGTCTTGAAATCTTTACGAGGCACTGTTTATTCAATTAAATAAATCAGTTTCAGTAAAGTACAATATTCCTAAAAGTGAAGATAAATACCGCTTTAAAGAACTAATTAGTTTTGCTCTCTGCAGTGTATTTCTAAATGGCTTATTAAATTAAATTAAAATTACATCTCCTTTAAAAATACTTGCCAAACTGTTATTCTTTTCCCGTAGGAATAAAAAGCTCTTCTGGAATCTCATACAGACTAAAGGTACAATCAGAAAACCAGTGGGTAGATTTGCAAGCTTTGAAATGCAAACCTAATTTTCCCACAAAAGAATCCATCGGCGACTAAGTAAACTGTCTTGTCGGGACTTTTTTTTTATTTTTTATCTTCTATATCTTTTGACTTCTTTTTATTTTTAACCTTCTCTCATCTACAGGTATCAATTTTTCAAATGTATTTTTTTCACACTATTCTTGAAAGTTAAATTTTACTCATGGAAAAGACTGAGTAAAGTGCTTCTTTTCACTGATTTCACTTATTAAAAATCCTTCTTCGCTTGGAGTGTACTTCCGATTAATTGGTCTTCAAATTAACTTTAAAAAACAATCATAAATAAACACCAGTCTGGAAGCAATTCTAAAAATTTATTTAATTTATTTTGATTATTAATAAATTTTACCTGCGAACTTGTCAATTCGGAACTGTAGCCGTTGTTATCAACAACAACTTGATTACATAAATCTGTTTTTCCTTTACATGAACACTGACTCGCTACAATATGAAAAGTGGAGAATTCTTTACTTTTAATTTGCTCAGATTTTGCCCTGAGGATCGTCGCTTTCTCTGAGGTCGAGTCCTTCGTCATGGAATCGTCCTAGCACCAGGTAAGGATGTGAGTTCTGCCTTGACAAAAGTGCCAGGACTAGAAGACGATGTTGACGGGAGTTGTTTACTATCTGTCAAAATAGTAGCAGACGGCCGAGATACAGGGATGGGCAGACGAGGCCACCATCTCACCGCGCGACAGGGTTTGGTCGCTCGCGGCTACTACGTAACGGCGACAGATTTCGGCGTAACTAACGAACTTGGAACGATTGTGTCCCCAGCTTGTTGCGCCAGGAGGTGATTGTGACTGGCGCGTCGTTTGGGACGATTGATTGTCATTTTCACCATATTGAATTAGATTCGTAATTAAAATAGCTAGTAGAGAAAGGAGCTCACCTTGATTAGAGGTTGAACTGTTTGCCGATGTTGGAGTCGGTTCTTCGACCAATTTTGTAAAATATTAGAGTCAGTGTTCAGTGAGCGTCGCTTTTGTAAATGCCCGTGCCATGCGGCCGTCAATTTTGTGATCTCTTTTCACCTCTTGATAAATTTTGTAGTTAATAAATATGTCAATTTTGTTGTGTAAAATTTGAAATTTTGTTTGTGCTGCTTCTTACTCTCCACTCTCCGGAAACTTAGTCGTGGCTTGTTTATACTTTTGTTTGATTCCATTTATTTAACTAGTCTATTGTTTTATTATTTTTGTTTTTTAGTTATTTCTCAATAAAATAACTTGGCGCGGTGTATTTACTTTTATATTGTTTATTTATGTTTAATAAATATTAAAAAATTAAAAAGTAAACATTAAACATAATCTAAAATAATGCCTCATAGTACATAGGGGGTTTAGGAGTCGCTGATTACGAATCGGATTATAATATTTTAGAATTAAAATTTGCAGAAACATTTTTATAAAATTTTAAGAACTTTACGTAAATATTTTGTTCCTATTTGGACATGATTCATTTTATCAGGTGCAAAAATGAAAATTGGTCATTTATATGAAACAAGAACTGCTCAGTTTGCCCACGACTTTTGAATCCTTTCTGTAAAAGAAATCCCGTGAACTTTTGACTATCAGCTTCCCTTCTTCAATTTTCTTTCTTGAAATTCGTAACAAAATCGATAAGTTAATTTGAAATTTGCAGAGTCAACTTACAATCAGATGTTTCGAGTGTAATTTTCCTCGATGGCAAGTTTGCAATTGGCGCAATATTGGATCAATATTAGAGGTTGATATACCAATACTGGACCAGCGATATGCTCCAGAAATGGTTCAACATTTGTACAAGTTTAGACTCCAGCTACTGCTGTCTATATTTGACGATTGGCGCAACACTATACTATAGTCTACATCAATATAGAGAAGCTCAATAAATAAATATTGATTCTGTATTTTTCTGGTAAATTGATATTCAGCATCAAATAGGTCAGTGTTTAAAATTAAATTTACTTGCCTTAAGGTCAAATATTTTTTCATTAATAGAAATTTTAGTTTCGTGCTCATTAGTATCGAGAAAAATTGAAAGATAGAAAATTGCAATCCATATTTATTGGAATACTAGTTAATAATTCTGTACTTTCAATTGTACTCTTTTTTTCCTTTTTTTAATTACATCTTTTTTATATCATTTTTTCAATCATTTATTCCAAATATTTCATTTCTGTGACTACAATAATTTTTGATGTTTTTTTCACAAAGCTATGTTCGTGAGTTTCATATTTCATATATAGATTTACTTTGGCAAACACGAACTGTCAGGTTTGATTTCCTCTGGCAAAAAAATAGAAGTAAACTCTTTTTATATATGTATGTAAAATAAAACAAGAAAAAAAAACGAAATGCAATTTTATTTTGGAGCAAATAAATTAGAAATTATTTCGATGAATTATTATTGGTGATTCGCTTTTCGTAGGTTACGAGAACGATTTTCCTCTATGAATGTGCAATTTTGCAAACCGCTTGTCATACGCAAAAGGTTCTGCGGATCTGCATATTAATAAATCATATAATTACCTTCCACAAGTTTCTATCAAATACACAATACACCCATTTACTCGCGATACTAATACTACGAATTATAGTTTTCAAATCTCCATTTTAAATTCAAATGGTCTTTCCAACTGTGACAACGGATATTCTCTTTCAAATAAATCAGAGTTTCCAGTAATATTAAAAGAGAACTTTAAAAAAAAACGTAGTAAAAGAAAAATATTTCACAAAAGGAAGCATTTGTTTTAAAAAAAGGTCCAGTGTCAGTGGGCACTTTAACCACCCTGTATTTTGTAAAATAGTATTGGGTAAATATTTTTTTTTATATTTAATAATAAGTAGAGTACACATTATGTTGGTAAAATATAATATATTTTGGTATATAATTATGCTGGTATAATTAAATTGGTAAATAAAAACAAACCTATAAGTATTGGTCGTTGTTATGGTGTTTTATGGGTTTCTATGGTTTTTACCATGAAAATCGTCTAGTTGCAAAAAAAAATATAACTACACATGGAAACACTTTAGCAGCTAAAGAAAACAAAATTATAAAATCAAAGGATATATCTTGATGTCAATAATTTTGCTTTAAAATTATTGTTAGTTGCAATTGTTAGCAAATTTTTTGCAACAATTTTAATAACTAATGCAGATTATTTTTTAAAAAATAAATCTTTTCATTCTTATTAATAGTTTTTGAAATATAGCCTTTAGTATTCTGTTTAGAAGGAGATCAAATAAAAAATATTTTTTGATATGAAATCTCAGAATTCTGAACACTCTAGGTATTATTTTACATGGGTTCCAGAAATAGGGAGATATTAACGTATAGGTAAGCAATATCGTTTACTTAGATTATACTTGACAACGAATAAATACGAACTATTATAGCCTTCCCCTGAATTTGGAATAGATCATATTTCAAAGCAAGTATAATCAGAGCATAGGAAGCTTTGTGTTTAGAAAAGGCTTTTGACTCTTTTGAAAATAGCATACAATGAGGTTTTACATAAAGACAGAGTTTTATTATTGAATTCAAACTCGAATATTGTTCATTCTAAAAGTTGATTTTCAGTCAATAGTTGGTAATAATATATAGAAATTTCTTTCTTTCTCTATGTTCTTACAGATGTGCATTGAATATTTTCAAAATCCCATGCAACATCATTCTCATTTAAGCGGAATTCATTTGACCTACATCTTATTTGGCTAAATTTTTATTTATTCTAATCCTTATTACGCCTAAATTTTATTCGCCCTAATTCTTATTGAGCCTAGATCTCATTTAGCCTAATTATTATTTGACATAAATCTCATTAAGCTTAATTATTAAATTACCCAAAACCTTATTTGGCCTAATTATTATTAAGCCTAAATCTTATTCTGCCTAATTCTTATTCGGACGAATTCCTATTCATCCTAATTTCCAACAAACATAATCGTTATTCAACCTGACTCTTATTTGGTAGAAATCTTATTTGACATAGTTTTTCTATTGGGATTTTTTTTTAACAATTGTAAAATCAGGCTAAATCAAAATTATTCAAAATAAGATTTAGGCTAAATAAGAATTAGGTTCAAATAAGAATTAGGCTAAATATGATTTAGACCAAATAAGATTTATGGCAAATAATAATAAGGTTAAACAAGAATTAGGCAAAATAAGAATTTTAAGCTAAAAAATAGTCTAAATAAGTTTTACGTCAAATAAGAACTTGGTTAAATGAGATTGACGCTAAATCAGAATTAGGCCAAATAAGATTGAGGACAAACAAGATGTAGGTTATATAAGAATTAGGCCTAATAAGAATTCGGTCATGTAAGAACTACGCCGAATAAGAATTTGGTAAAATGAGATTTAGGCTAAAAAATTAGGACAAATATGATTTAGCTCAAATAAAAATAAGTTTAAATGAGACAGGCTAAATAAGAATTAGGTCAAATAAGATTTAGGCAAAATAAGATTTAGGTTAAATAAGAATCAGGCTAAATGATAATTCAGCCAAATAAGTTTTAGGTCAAATAAAAATTATGTTAAATGAGACTTAGGCTAAATAACAAGTAGGCCAAATAAGATTTAGGACAAATAAGATCTAGGTTAAATAAGAATTAGGCTAAATAAGAATTCGGCTTAATAATTTTTAAAGTTTAGTAATTTTTTTATAGTAGGTATTTCTAAATACTATTCATAACATTCGACACTTTGAGACTTTAATTTGAAAAGTCAGCAATAGATGTCGCAGCAGAAACCGTGTCCGATAAGTTAGATTTTTATAGAAAAACATGTATTATCATAAGAGCCCGTTGTTACGACAAAATATAAACAATTTGATTTGATTAATATATGAAATTTGTTTTTGATTTTTGAAGGAGGATATAAATAATTTTTTAACGTTTTATTTAGGTGGGGGGTTGTCATTTACAACCAAGTGCAACATAGGGGGGGGGGGGGGGGGTGGAAGTCAATACCCTTAAAATTGGTGGAACATTCTTTTATCTTCACTTTATTATTTTTCTCCTCTTCTTGTAATTTCTATTAAATTTGAATGAAATTGCGGATACTTGCTAGTGACTATTTAAGTAATCTAATTTATTTGTTTTTTTTTCTAGAGGGTTTTGACATCTTTTAGATTTAAGGTCAAAAAATTAAGCAATGTTTTCACATTCTAGTGATTTTTCATTCTTTCTAGTTATGCTTTTTATATTTAGATATTTAAATCATAATAAATATATATATTATTCTTCTTTTTTATTTTTCTTTTCTTTTCTTTCAAGTTACTTTGTCACTGTATAATAATTTTTCAGTCTTCCTAGTCCCTACTTTCATTTTTATAATTCTCCCTTCCTGTCGCCGCAAAGTGTCTGCCTTGATAAATAGACTAACAAAGATATATGTATTAAGAATAATTTAATTTTTTGTCGAATAAATATAGTAAATAAAAGTAGATTATTTTTAGGACAGAATATTTTGGAGAAAAAACCCGCTAAAGTCGATGAAAAGTAAGTAGAGGTTATCCACCCAAAAAAAAGAAGAAGCAGAAGAGGTGAATAAGCCGCAGCCGGTCAGACTTATATGCGTCTTGGGATATATGAGATTCAGGCCGAGAATAAAGAACCAGCAGAGGGACGTAATGGTCTTATCTTCTCGAAATATTTATCCTAAGCATTTTGACTACCCATCAGGGAATCGATGATGTCCTTTAACCAAGGTTATTTTCTAAGATTTTCCAGATATTTTTTTCCTTAACGATAACTTTCAGCTGATGTGAAACAATTGATGTAAAAAGCTGTCACTTTATTTTTTTTTTTTTTAATGAATAAATATGATCTCTAATTTTTGAGTAATCAGGTGAGGTATATTTAATGATATGATAACGTCGTTTGTCAAGATTAATTAATTCTATTGGATGTATATAGCGTGCATGGTCACGAGGGCTTAGCGGTTGCCGTAATCGAATATGAAGAGCTATTAAAGCCAATCCTAGTAGGTTCCTACTACCTAGTTAGAGGTAGGTACGCGTGATGCCTGTGGTTATTCGATGTAGTTTCGCACCTGGCGCAGTAATCGAGGCGCCACAGTTGCCTAGAAGATGTAAATTTAAAGCAACAAGACTAACTATAAAGCTCAGCAAATGGGAGCTTTGCTTTCCACCCTTTCCTTTTCAACCTCAATACTCTTACTCCTTTTGTCTGTAATTTTGCGGCAGCTGTATCGTTGCACGTGCTGCGCAGCGAATTAGCGCGATGGCGTTTAACCGCTCGATTTAAAACCACTGCTGTTAATGGCGCAAAATATTCATGTCAGTAAATTGCATTTGTTTCAGTCTCGAATTAAGTTAACGAAAGAATGAAAAATAGTTAGAACATTGTAATAATAGTATTTTTATTGCTTCGGAACTTATTCGACAGATTTTTATGGTTCGTGGAGATTTCTTGAGTTGCACTTCATTCTAGATTTTTTAAAAATTCTTAGCCAGGTTGCTGACAATTTTAATTCTAGTAACAAAGCGGAGAAAATCTAAGCTTGCTTCTTGATATTTATTTATAATGGAATTTTAACTTCAAATTCAGCAGAAAGGTGTGGTCAATGATGAGACAGAAGTTACCTAAAAACAACAATAAATATATATTCTCAAAGAAATTGAAAATAAATGTAGAAAAAATAAAAGAAAATTTATATTAATTCTACTGAACCCGAACTAGACTAGTAGTCTTATTCCAAAAAAGGTTTTTGTCTAAGAAACTAAATATCTTATACGCCGGGCAGCGGGACTGAAGGACTTGGTTTGGTTTTGGTCTTAGGCCCTCAAAGGTCCAAACTGGTGCCAATCAAGGAAATACTCCACATTAAAATTTCTAACTGACGCCACTCCCATCCTTGTGCAACAATCCTCTCCGAGGTTAGAGTTACGTCTAACACCGCTGTAGTTTTCTAAACAGGCGACTCTGAATTGGTTCTCTTTACTCCAAAAAGGTAAACCTTTATTGGAAGGAAAAAAGTCGCCTTATAGGTTCCGGATGTTACACCTGAGTTTTGAGAGAGGGGAACCTGCGCTCGAGGCTTATGTGCTCTCTAATCTTGCATAGCTTTGTCACTAGAAGGCTTGATATTGGAGCGATTTACGACGGGAAAACCCACACACAACTTACTACCAATTGCCAGCAACACACAGATGAACCTGAGAAGTGGTTGCCTTTCTTGAGTTACCCATAGCGGTACAGAGAATAATTGAGAATACGTCACATTTGTTTACCCGGTATAAGCACAAATTGGAGAATCACGTGAGAAACCGTCAGGAACTGCACCGCAAATGCGCCCGATGTCAACTGTATGAAGATCAAAATGAAAGTCGATTGTAAGAAGACGGTACTGCCACGCACGAAACCGATAGCAAGAAAGCAAAAGATGCACTGACTTGTCTCCGTAGAATTCACGGGTGCCATTAGGACAACTCTAGCGATGCCGATTGATGGGAACCAAGAGGGTACCATCTTGTCCGCCGAAGACTACACGAGGACCACCAGGTCACCCACGCATGATGCCGAGTAGTGGGAAGCCAAGCGGGTACAGTCATCAAATAAGGCCCTCGCTTAGACAGAAAAGTGGGAACCCCTCCCAATTAAGGCTCCAGCTCCGTCCTATAAAGGGAGAGGTAGGGAACAAGCATGGGCGCAGAACAATGGAAAATCCATCTCAATAGGAAGTTTTAACTCTATTAAAGATTTTATGACAGTTTACAAAAGGCCATAAACAACCCATCCATATATTGACAGATACACTCCTTACAACTTTAAACATTTTAAACAGCGAGAGCAATATTAAATAATTTTTCAATTTTTAAAACTCAGCGCATGAACTCCACAATGTAGAAATCCATGTGTTTCTTCATAACTCTAAAACTAGTTGACATTTTATAAGTTTCGAAAGCTTAACTTAAGGGGAAAAAGACACTAATCATGACTGGGAAGTTTTAAATTTTTCATTAAACTTCTCTGGCTTCGGGAAAAAGTTGAAGTTGAAGTTAGAAATTTTCAGAAGTTAAAAAATTACTTCATATTTTTTTTTTAAATAATTAAAAATCTATTAAAGCTATTGCTTTCGGATACCGATCATCTTATTAGAAATTGTAAAAACTTTCCGAACCTGATTGAAAAATTTTTCTTGTATTTTTTTCGCGGATCTATCACAGTTCAAAAGCAATCGTTTTTAA
Source organism: Ganaspis brasiliensis (assembly GCA_037103525.1). Lineage (NCBI taxonomy): Eukaryota > Metazoa > Arthropoda > Insecta > Hymenoptera > Figitidae > Ganaspis > Ganaspis brasiliensis. The sequence continues at coordinate 3,105,009 of JAZKLR010000254.1, read as the reverse complement.
TTGCGTTCCGCAAAGTGTCCACTTAGTTGTGGCCGGTACTGTACACGGGCACGTTCCTGTCTAGCGTACCCCTACTTCTTCTCCGCGTCGCATGGTGGGGAGTTGATCATATATACTCGATGCTTGCTTAGAAATTTTTCAGTCTTCTTGCTGACGAGACTCGAGGTTCACCTCTCTTCCACTCTACCAAATTTACTGTCAATCGGCAGTGGGGTATTCACTAGTTTTTCCGTCACAAATCGCTTCAATACTAAGCAGTTGAGTGGATGTTTAAAATTATAAGAAGGGTTTCTCGCATGATTTAAATGGGTTGTTTATAATCTGCCATAAAATTTCTAATTGAGTTTAAGGTTCCTATTGAGGTGAGTTGTCCCTTGTTCTGTAGCAGTGCCTTCCCTCTTTCTCTCTCTACAAGGTGGAGCCTGGATCATTGTCAGGAGATCTCCTACCCCTTTGGTCAGTTAGCGAGGGCCTGATGTGATGAAGCAGCTCAGTTCCGTTACGACTTTCATACATTAACCATCGTGCGCCTTCTCCCGTGCATTTCTCACCCATTTTCTGAACTAGTTAGTTAATTCTGTATATATACCGACTGTACAATTGTGACGTATTCGCATATTGTAATAAGAATAAACTATATTTAATTTAACTAGAAGTGTTGTGAGTTTTGTGCAACACCACCATTCATCATTTCTAATAGTGGAAAAAGCTATGTAAGACCATACGTAAGTGTAAGTTAGTGTCGAGGGAAGGTTCCCCTCTCTCAAAACTCAGGTATATCATCCGGAACCATTACAACATGATGATAAACGATAGTTTAAATCTTAATATTATTCTAATGAGTCTGCGACAAGTTTACGTAATTTCTTAAGCTTTACTCATAACGATTTTTTTATATCTCTTTAAATAAAGTTTATAGTTAGTTACAATTGTCCCACTCTAACCTAATAATACTTTCAAATATTTAATTTAACAACATTTTATATTTAATATCATCTTCCTTATTCAACATTTTAAAAAGAAACGTAAATGATTGGTATTTTAAATATTTCTAAAGTAATACATTGTAATGAGAAAGTGAGAATCAGCTTCAAAACGTAGTTTGTAATTTTTTCTATAACTTCTCGCTTATTGCGTTTTTTCTGCTTAGAACCTTCTATTGAGTCTTCTTTTGTTTCTATCATTGTATCATCTCATTTCCTGGCTAAGTTCTGGAAATAAAAGTTACCCTTTTCAAAATTACAAGTAACAAAAATCGAGATAGCAAACTTTTTTATCAAAGAACAAGCTGAAAAACTCTCATTTAAGAGAAGAAAGAAAAGCATAAAGCGGTTATAAGAAAAATTTTGAGTTTTTCTTCTGAATAAATTGAAAAGGTGAATGTAAAATAGGTTTTGAGAAAGAAATGAATTGACATTTTATTTAAAAATAAATTCACAGTATCTTTTTATCGAAAGAGAAAAATTCTACGATTCAAAGAAAAATAAAGAAACCATTTATATCTTTGTTGTATCTTTTTTCAAGAAACATAAAAGTGCACTGCTTCGTACTCTGCTATATTTCTACAATTTTTTTGTTGTAAGGAACAAATTTCTATATCTCCTTAGACCTTTAACGAAAAATTTGAAGTTTCTTATACTAACCAGTTTTTAACAAGACAGCATGATTTTTGAACTGGAAATTACCTGCAGAGTTTAACCTAAAAGGACTCTTTGCAGCAAAACTCTTGAAAGGATTACGTCTTGCGAACGAATTTTTTGTGCTATTGGTTGTTCTAACTCCTAACTATCTTCCAATCTAGGAAAGAGTTCCTTAACGACTTAATCCTGGTTACTCCAAGGCTGGTAGTCCCCTTTTTCAACCTCTTATATCCTAGACTTTTACTCCCTTTTCTACCACGACTTAACTGTTATCTACACAGACATTTGTCCCGATGGTCCCTCTGAGAAAATTTAATAAAATAGGGTCAAATTCCCTCTCATGAAATCTCAGTTTTTAAACAAGTCTTATTTATTGACCAAATCCACTTCGAATCTGACAAACCAATAATCTTCTAATTGCAAAATTTAATTGGTGATGAAATTTCGTAATCTAAAATTGATATTGATATTTATAAACATATTTTTTGGTTAATTTTTTATCACTGAAGTACTAAAGTACTTATAAAAAAATAGTATAAAAAACATACTAGAATGTAAATAGTAAAAAAAAATTTAAATTCGGTGAAAAAAATCACAATTTATTTAGAATAATTTTAAGCTAAAAAATAAAATATTTCACAAGGAAAAAAATGGAATTTTCTGTATTTTTTTTTAAAGCAATTTAACATTACATATTTATTATATATTCAGTCAAGAAAAATACGTAGGAATAAATTAGTGTATTGTTTCGGACAAAAAAATGTTCACTTTTGCGTTAGGCTGTGTAATTTTTCTATTTTATTTATCATGTGTGCACGTAACGAAATATATTGTAAAAAATGATTCTCCCTTATAATTAGAAGATATTATTTCCGATTTAATCACGCAGTAATTGAATTAATTAAACAAGTAAAAAAGAAATTCTATATTTTCGCAAAATCCATCTACTGTGTAGTAATCCTTTCGATTCAGTTCAGAATGAAAATAGCCTGAAATATCATCTATTATAGAAGCAGAAGGTTTCTCCGAATAATACGTCAATTCCACATTCAATCCGATTGGTCCACAATTGAAACGCTGCAGTTTACTTCGACCGCGGGGCTTTGAGTTCTTGAGAAAACGGGTACAACGAAGACGGGTTTAGAGGAGAATTAGATGTAAAATGAGGGAAAAAAAAGTCAAACTGTTCAATTTCTTTTTAAAGAGATATGCTCTTTGTGTACATTGGCTCTTATAGGCAAAAATTGTATTCAAATTAATTATTCGAAAGGAAAAAGTTCAAAATTTTGTATCGTATTAAAGAAAAGCTTTTTATAGGTTTGCCTTGTTTCCATTCTTTTAGTATTTTTAATTTTTTAAGTTTTTTTAGCATTTAGCATGTTTTTTAATTTGTAGTTACTTATTTTAATTTATTGGTTACCTGTTTTTTTTACATGACAAGAACTCTTTTAATTTAAATCAGTTACAAAGACTTAATAGTATTTTTTACGTTTATTGTAAAAAAAATTAAAGAAAACAAATTTTCGATAAATTTCGGAAATTAATTTTTTTTTCCTTTTTAAAACTTTATATTTTCGACAATTTTGATCCAAAATGTCTGGCTAACGAACTGGATCTGTATTTTTGGTCACTTAAACAGTATTTCAAAGATGAAGTTAATACATTAATTTTGACTCAAATTATTCGTTCCTGAAATTTTGTCTACAGATAGACAGACAGACATACAGTTGTGAAAATCACATTATCAGAAGATTTCAAAAAGCTGAGAAATGTAAAAATTACGAAATGTTCAAAATTGTACTAATTCGAGATGAGAATGTAAAAGTAACTAAAAAATAATTAAAATTTAACTGGTTGATTTAATGAGAAGAATTTTATTAAAATATTAGTTTTGTTGTTTACAGTATGATTCACAAAATATTGTATGTAATTTTAAAACTTTTTAAACTAAACAAGAACCGGAAATGCACAATTAGTTGCTATGAACAATGAACGGACAGACGGACGGACGGACGGAGGGACACCGAAATCTTGTAACAGGAGTTGCATTCTTTTGTCATGAAGCTCTTAAAAACGTACAATTTAAAATTTCTTTTATTGTTTTTAACGAGTTTAATAAATTTTTAAATTAGGCATCATCAGCATAAAACAAATTTCTATAGCTAAATATTCAAAAGTGTCATTTATTTTACGTACAATAAAATTAAGTTAAAAAAAAAAGGTTAAGCTTTAGTGAAAACTTATATATGAACAATATTTTTTTAATGCATGAATTTTAATGGTATTTTTACTAAGTTACGTGGTTTCAGAAGAGGATTGTGGACTGAGAAAATTTGAAGGTTATTAAGGTAATTTTGGACGTTATCCAAGACACTGCAGAGGAAAGTAAATCAAAGATTTTTTACTTAACGAGCCAAGCTCTTTTAAATCGGCAAAAAAGGTTGTTTATTTTCATAAAATACACAGTACAGTAATAATAAATTTTATAGGTTATATTTTTTGCATTTTTTGAATAAATTTAGTAGCAATTATATAGAGATTTCCAATCTCTCGAAAGTTATTTTTAAATATTCGTCATCATAGTAAAAAACTAAATCGAAATTACAAAAAAGTGTTTATTGAAAACTAGAGTTTTGCATTTTTTTAGCCATTAGTTTATAATGTGGATTTTTATGCATTATTCTGTAGAGGTGAAAGAAGCCTTTAATGACATTAAATATTTTCTCTTTGATTAATTAAATATTTTGTTCTTTTTTATACTCTGTAGTTACTCTTTTTAAATATCTAAACATTTTAACTTAATACTTACTACTCTTTTTTCAACAATTCTTAGTTTTTTTTTGTTTTATAGTTGTTTCTATTTAATTTGAATAATTTATCAATTTTCAAAATGTTTTTTTATTTCTAATTAATTTTTTTAAATCTCTAGATATTTTTCACTTTTTAGTAATTTTTTAAAATAATTTTTAGTCCCTTCTATCATTTGTTTATTCTTTCTTTACTTTTTAGTAATTTTGTTCAATTTATAGCTGTTTTTACAACTTTAAATATTTGTTTTCATTGTATTATTTTCCATACGTTTCAAATTTTTTTTTCCAGCTAGTAATGTTTCTTTATGTGACATTTTTTTCAAAATAAATTTTAATGAATTGTTTTGAAAACAGCCGAAAAATCCAGAACTTTAAATAAAAAACAAACAAGTTCACGGCAATTGCTTCAGAAATTTTTGTTTCAATTTTACCATCTCTGTAATTTTCCCCGACTTTTGGTAAATATTTGTGTTGAATGTCACCCTCGGCTACATGTTTCATTGATGAATGCTAGATACACATATTTCTCTGAGTTGAGTGAACTTTTGACCTCTATACAATGCTTCGATAAAAACACAATAAAATTTTAAATTCTAAATAAATTAACTTTGAAATTTAATATCTTTAATTGATGATATAAAATGATAAATTTTAAAAGACTTATAAAATGAACTTTTTCAATTAAATTAAAAATAACAGTAGTTTCGTATCGTAAATGTATCAGCATTTTCAGCTAATTGCATTTAACGTTATTATTTTTCATTCGTTACTTAATTAAGGTTAATTACTTTAAGTAAATTAAGTCAATTGGAATTTTTCTCGTTTCATTTTATTTTTTGTGAATCATAATAAAAGTCAAAGCGAAATTCATAAAAGTTTATATATTTTTTAAATAAATGAGCAGTTTTTAAGATAAATTAATTATTATTGACAAAGTATAAAAAACTCTTTCGCTTGGATGCGATTTCCGCATAATTTAAATTTATTCATCAACAAAAATATACATTTTTCCTTTAAATTCCAAATAAAAATAAAAATATAAAATTTTTTTATAAACTTTTGTTACGTCATAATATTTTGAGAAAGAAGAAATATTAGATTATTTTGGTGCCATATGAACTAACCATGTGTTTCAAAAGAAAAATCCCATTACTATAAAAATATTGACGTTGAAAATTTTAACTTCTTTAAAGGCTGGGGGTGAAACTTGCTTTTTCACCGCATAAAAAAATGGTTTAGTATGAGTCGTAAATTTTTCTACCCTAGTTGTGTACAGTAGTCCGGCAATTTTACAGAAAAGTGTTCTATGTGTGTAAGATTCCTTTTATTACCACATTGATTCCACGTTTGGTTTACGGCCGCTTTGATGGCTAGAGAATGACGATCACCTTTGCGCATTGACCGCGTCCAGTGTTATTTTCATCCCTTTGATTATTATTATCGCTTTGCACTCGATAAATAATATAATCGTCAAATGTTTCCAGAAAAGCACCAGCTTGGAAAGGTTTTAAAAATTTTCTGGAAAACTTACGAATGTTTCAATAAAACCATTTTCTTAGATATTTTTAAAAAAAAATTCTTAACAGAACTATTTTTTGTATTAGTGTGAAATTTTTAAGATAAAAATACTGTAAATAATGTCTAAAAAAATTCAAAGTTTGAAACTTTCTATTACCTAATGAAATTGTATAATTTTCTTTGTTTGTTTCAGGTAAGCAAAGTGTAATTGCTTCTTGGAACGTCTAAAAGTAAGTTCCTACAATAATAACAATAATTTTATAGTTCATCGCAAGTGCCCAAGGTGTAAAAAATTATCTTGTATCTCTCACGAGTAGCTGCTTGTGACCTGCGTGCGTGTTAGCTTCTATTATTTTTTAGTCACGAAACTTCTAACACATCGTATAAACTGAAACACAACACTAATAAAAATCCAATTAATTCTGAATTCGCTAAAATTGACCATAACTTTATTACTGTAACTTTAACTGATTAAAATCTTTATTTTCAGTTTTTCAATCCTCCAGGCACTTAAATTTATTTATGCTCTTTTATTTTCTTAATAACCATACTGTATTTTTAGTTTCACAGTAATTTTCTTGCTGGTATTTTTTAATAGGTTATTTATTTTTATACTTCTATATACGCACTTTTACTGTTCGTAAAAGAAAATTTAGTTTCTTTTTATTGGAACCTTATGAATTCATATTTAATATTTTAATTTCTTTACATAAGCGCCAAGTTATTTTTCCAAGATTTTACAAAGAGGATAGTTACTAAGCCATTTATATTTAATTTTGTACATTACAAGTGCTGACTTAGGTACGATCCTTGACTCTGCATCCTTTCGGTTCAGTCGTCAAACACAGACTGAGATGACGGGTCCGTCATAAGTACGAGTTGTAGCGTTATGCCATGCCACTAGGGCCGCCACAATTTTCGAAGTGGTGAATGAAATCGACCGCTTCCAGCCATGATCTTCAATCAATACATTCCCTACCAGTTGATAAATGTGTATTTCTTTGTCGACAATGATAAAGAAAAATGTTTAAGGGTTAAACTACCAACTTTGTAGCTTTTTTCGAACTTCTAAAAATATATAAAGATTTTGCGCATTCGGTACTCCACACTTGGGTAGGTTTTAGGCGCAAAGACAAAAAATAATTAGTGAAATATCTCACAGAATATGAGAGTACTTTAAATCTGTGAGGTGTATATGCACCTAAATAGTGCGACATAATTTAATTGTAGAAAACAAAAGACGTTTAGATTTAGACAAGGTGTAACATTAAATAAAACTAAATTCACATATATTGGAAGAAATATCATAACCTGTTTTTGTTTACACAAAACCATAGTAAATACTCAGGTGCAACAAAAATCAGCAAAAGAGTCGTCAGGATACTTCCAAGAATACAAACAGGGAGAAAATATATCAGAAAGGGAAATAATTTTGGGGTTACAATGCTGCTGGGACTACCCGAGGGCAAATGTATGCGGATATTTTAACTAGGCTCCAGATTAAGGTCAATTCGTCATGATTGTAAGAACAAGACCTAAGAATAATGGAGACTTTCTTATTTGGATCGATAGCAACTCGAATAAGAAGATCTTTATTGCTAAAATTACAAGGCCTGGTTTCCACACGAAGCTGAGATATTTCATATGAAAAGTAAAATTGATAACACCGATTTTTTGTCTTGTTGGTAAAAATAAAAAAATCAGCGATGTTCATTTTATTTCTCATATAAAATACCTCAGCTTATTGTGAGGAATGTAAGACATCTGCTGATTGTAAAAAATTAACAATGAAAAGTATTCAGATTTAATTAATCCGAAAGAAACAAGGTTACTCTAGAGGTTGTGTTTCAGATAGGGATGAGGTAAACAATTTCAAGGACCTAAGATGATTAAAGATCTGTTTTATGAACTTTGAAATAAGTCCAACATCGATAGGAGCACTTTCTAATGAACCAGTATACTTTTATAGATCATAACATCTTGTTTTAGGGTCTCAAGCTATTTATCTTGTCATCATGCTTAGGTTTAGTGACTACATGTGTCACTTAAAGCCCAAGCCTATCTTCATAAAACTCTGGAAAAGCTTAACGAACCAAAACTTAAACAACTACTAATTTCAAGGTATTTAACACTCTATAACATTAGTTAAATGCTAAATAGCCTAATAACAAGACCCTCGTTTTGGTTAGAAGTAATAAAATGGAGTGTTTAAAGAAGTAATTAGCTAGTATAAAGCACCAATGTCATTCAATTAAATCTTATATTACTCTCAAGTACAAAATTAAACTTCTTATTGTTATGAGTTTTCCAATAAAATCTTTTATGACAATACGGAAAGACAAGATTTAAAGAATGTAAGTTTTTAGTACCTTTTTATACAAAAGGATCAATATCGTAAAAGTCTGAAGTTTTTCAAGATTAGATGACAGTGCAGAATTGTAATGCATCAACGATCAAGAGTTATTTTTGACTGGCTTGTGGTTTTTCATCAAGGAAGATGGTACAGATTCGTGGGTGTGTACAGGGTCGTTTTCCCTCATGCAACTTATCTTCATTTCAGAGCGGAAAAGGAAACGTCTGTTTTCCCATCCCCACTTGTCACCTGTGCTTCTGAATTATGTATGGCTTGCATACACGATTCTCGTATACACCTGCATGTCCATAGAGCGCATCATCTATTGCGCAGGGTTTCATGTAGAATCTACAGTTTAGTAACATTAAAAGCATTCCACTTTTCATTTAACCTAAGCAGTTTGAATTGAGATCGTAATTCGCCTCTTCCAACTGCAAACGAGTCTGAAATTTTTATCACACTTTTACTACCATACATGACGCCGAAAAGATATTACCCAAGCTATATTGCCAGGGGTGTCGTAAATATAAAATCTACAAGCACTCTATAAATATATCTTTCGAAATCGATTTCTGAAGATGAGTCAGGGGCTACAATTCGGCGAATAAATATTCCATTAATTATAGTTTATTAAATATCAATACTTTATCCGCAATAGAAATTGTTATAAATAACTTTCTAGTTCTAAAGAAAAAACTTTTTTTTTTGAAATCTTGCAAAAATAATTATGTTATAGTATTATAACCGGGGATATTAATTATATTTCTTGTTTTATTCTAAATTTAAATTACCATTTATAGGGACAGAGATATAGCTCAAATATGGATCTTTAAAACCATTATTATCAATTTTTAAAATAACATAGCCCTCTGTAATAGTTTTTTAAATAATTATATATTAATATTTACTTAAATAATTATAAACTTTTTTTTATTTTTTAATATATAAATTAATTGACTTTAAAATTTAACAAATTCATAAATTTATTTTATTCTTTATTATGATCTCAGCTCTGCTTATTTATTTATTTATTTTTTTAATTATACACTTGTTTATTGGCCTTACGCACTGACAAGTGTTCCCCTTGAAATTTTTCCTACAATTATTTTGCTTGAATTATTGTACTTTAAACGGAAATACTAAGTGTTTTTGCGTCTACAGAACGACTTGGAATTAGGAGTACTCGCATTTGCCTGGACCACCTTATATTGGTTTGCTCGCCAATGGAGAGGGAAAACTGTAGAAAAACCTCTCCTGAGTACAACCGGTTTATCGACAGTCGAGTTCTAGTAATCTGCACAGGTCAGTTACCGACAGTGCAAATCATTATTCCTCGACGTCAAACCTTCCACTGAATTGTTGTTGATTTTAAGATCATACAAAATACAAACAAAAACTTATCTCTTTCTATTATTACTATTTATAAACATTAAACTTAATCTATTATTTTCTCACCCTTATTTTCATTCAGCTTAAATATTTTTCAAATAATTTAATTTAATTTACTCACTTCGATTCAATTATTAATCCAAAATAAACTCGCAAAAACTTGACATTTTGTTCAAATTTAATCTTTTGTAAATCTATAAAAAAAATATTAAAATAAATTATTATTTAAAATTTAATTTGTTATCTAAATATCAAAATTTCTACCTACTTAGTTAATATTTTTGGGTATAGAAATCCTTAAGCTAATAAAATAAATATAAAATAAAATTTTTGGTAAAACCTTTATTAATCTATTATGCCGGGTTGTATAATAATAATTACTCCCGTAAACAGAACCTTAATAAATTACCTTATTAATTATTTTAATAAATTAAAATATTAATATATCCAACGTTACAAATGATAAGCAATTACTTATATAGTTATTGATGTTTTAAAATATTTTGCATGTTATTGATTTTATTATTAAAGGACAATTCCAAAGATATATTATTCTTTACAATATCATTCAGATTTTTCTTATTTTTGATGAACCACTGGGTTGTTTAGTGATTTCTCCCAGTAAGATCCACAAATAAAATAGAACTTATATCATACAAATTTATTATTTATTATAATTTGTAATTTGATATTTGAATAACTCTACATTGATTTTAAAAAAATCAATTAAAGGTTATTCAGAATTTAGAAAGCTTAGAATATTGTTAAGAAGTTATTTTATTTCATAGTTTGTTTCTTGATCCTTTTGTGAGCCTAAAAATCACAATTTTTTCTTAGCTGCTGCTTGATTAATAAACAAAATGTTAATTACTGCTCTTTATATATTGTATCGAGATTTGAAACACTAATAAAAGAAGCTACAATGCTTTGCGAAATGATGCTTAAAAGATACCTCTTTGCAAAGAAAAAAGCGTTTTTCGGCAGTTCTCTTGTGGGACAGTTAACAGCTTAAACAAAGGCAATGTGCCCAATGCATTTTTCTTTTGATTCAGCAGCGAGTGAAGTTACGAGCCAACCCTCCTTTGACCGAGTAGAGCCATTCAACGCACATACCAAATGCATATGCATACGAATATATAGTAGAAGAAACACGACGTTGAAAAACCGTACCATCAAACCAAAAAGTGAATTTGAAAACATTGTTTTTGTGAAATTAAATTTCCCTTGTGCAGACTTATCTTGTGCCGAACGCGCATACATGTACATATATTTATTTGTATTCATGTATTTATACGAACCGTGTATGTATAATATCAATACAGATAAAACTCTAACTTTTCATTCTAAACGCTTTTTCATGCATGTATGATCATAAGCATGCATAGTTGTAGCAAGTACTAGTTTTTTTTAACCCCTATACAGAAATACTTGGATTTTATGATACGGTTAAAAATTAATGATTGTATGTAATATTCAAACTGTATTTCTGTGTGTTTTATATCACGTAAATAAAATACATAATTTATGTTACATTGTTTAAATTACATAGTCATAATTTGAGTGTAATTGTATTTTTAAAAAATACAATAAAAATGTACATATTCTAAGACGTAGATTTTTATGTTCACTCAATATTCCATGTGAAAAAAGGACAAGTTAAAAATTGTTCCATAAATCACATATATGCATTAATGAATTATTTAAATCATCATTCTTCTTCAAAAAATTGTTATCCGTTTTTTCTAATTTTTAAATTGACGTTTCTGAAAATACTATATTTTTATACATTTTTTATTCATATTTACGTTTTTATCTTACACGTATGCTCTGCATTTTATGCATCCGAAGAAATATTTTATGTTTTAAAAATAACTTAAAATCTTTATGTAGAAACTGGTAAGGAGGTTTGATAGCTTTTGGAAAACTTTGTAATATTATACAATTTTATGATTCTGTTGCGAAAAGAACATGCTGCAGTAAATTACTCCAATTAGTTTATGTCAGTGATTGCAATTTGTGTGTTCATTATTATCCGCCAAATTACAATTTACTAGAAGTGTTTTATACATTATTTAAAAAAAAGTAAAAAGGCAACCGTGTTCAATTAGCAATTAATTAGTACTCAGTACTACAGTTTTCATGACTGATATATGAATTTTATGTGTGAAAGGGTCTTGTCAAATTTACGAGAACTTTCTGAAATTAATTAACACCTATTCTCGTGTTTATACTCACGAATCCAAGTAAAGCTTGTATTACCAGTGAATTTTCAGTTTTGGATTAAAATAAATTAATTAAATTTTTGAACTTTTCTAAATAGCAACGATTGTCCATTTTTAGTGATATTAATTGAAAACAACTAGTTTAGTCAAGTTGTTATTCAAACAACTAAAAGGATCAATAATTAAACTAGAATTTATCGATTGTCATTATATCATCGAGTAATATTGACCTACTGGCCTGAATCACTCACAACTTCTCCTGATCCAAATTTAGAATAGCCAAGCCCATCGAACTGACAGCTAGTAAACATTATTTAGCTTAGCTACACTTCCTTGCATTCTTGAATAATGGGGGTTCAATTCCGACATTATGTGCCAGGATGTTTCTCCCATGATTCCTCCGGTAATAAACGAGATGATCTGGGCAACCCCAACTAATGCCAGCAATAATGTTTGTGAACCTTGATTTCCTATAATTTATTTATTTAACAACAATTTACGGGCAGTACCCTTTTGCACATGTGTACTTAAAATTTGACAGGTAAAGAGCTTGAACAGAAAATTAGAACATTGATTCGGCGAGGCTAAGACAATAAGTTGTACGTATCAGAACAATAGTAAATGACTCTACGTTAGCTATTTACAAAAGTGTCAAAAGTAACACCACAAAAGTTAAGAGAATTATTAAATTGATTACCCTCTCTGCATAATCTGACTAAAGCTGAGTTCCTTCCATAGGCAGTCCTATGCACTGACTATTTTAGCAAAAACAGATGTTTGGTCAATTTAAAAGGTACGCAGAAATACAAAAGAGATAAAATTTTAGGGCAATTAACAACGATATTGATTATAGAAATAAAAATAATAAATCCAAAAACAAAAACCTAGTTTTCAGTAGTGGAATGCCAAAAACCATCCTGAACCCAGAGTATTCATGGCTAAACCTATCAAAAGGAGTTCTCTCGACAAAAAACGCAAAAACCTATTCTGTAGACATTCAAGTTGATCTATATATAAATCCTGGTAAGTAGATTAGATTGTGGAAGTAAACTCGATAATAGGCCTAATAAGCGCAAAATTCTGAATTGCGATGCATTTCTGGGTGATTAATTTCTGAATTTGTCAATTCGACTGAGAATCTTTGTCAATCAATTGTGTGAAGAAATATTTTTATTCAATCGGCAAGAGTCGATATTTGGTCAATTCGTCAATTGTCAAGTAAATGATTTGTGTACCACGTGTTTTTGCTTGAATAAACTAAGTTCCTGGAAGTCGCTTGATTTATTTTTATAATCTTTTGTAAGGGTTAACCTATAACAAAAAAGGGTTATAACCTATAACGATACCTACCTTGTTTTTTTGTCTCATAATTATAAAGTTTAGTGTAGTTTGATAATTCTAATCAAAATTGACTGGCGTCCGCGGTATAGTTTTCTTTTGCCAAATACAGTCCCAGCAACTCTGAACTCGGTCGCGTCAGGAGAGAATAGAATTTTAATTGAATTGCCTTAATATTCATTTTTGACATATAATTTTATTAACCAAAAATTCTATTCGTCTCATTAAATGCTTTAAACACGAAATTTAATTCTGATATATTTAAATGTATATTTTAAAGAATATTTTTCTAATAAACTTTACTTTACTCACTTACTCATCAAATTAAAAAAAAAACTAAATATTCTAACAAACTTTTTAAACTCTAAACAATAAACCAAAAATATTCTTAAATCTTTAATTACCACAATATTAACTCAATTATAACCTTAATCCCAATAAACTGTAAAGACTCTATCGTTACATGTGCAATCTAGTTCCCTACTATAAAGTTGACTAGGCGATCCCCGGAAGGGCTCCAGACAATTTTTATATCGCCGATATTGTCAACCGGACTAAAATCTCAAAATCTAAACTCAAAATAAACTCAAAAAAAAAAAACTTAAATAAGATCGACTAAATAAAAGCAATAATAACTAGATTTTAAGCACGTGCCAGTGTCGCGCAGTTAAGCAGATTGTGAAGAGAGGGTCGGGATCAGATTCTCGAGAATAGAATAAAGAATTTTATAGGTTCAAAAACACAAAATAACGACTTGAAATTCATCAAAATAAAAATAATATATTATGAATAATAATAAAAAGTAGATTACAAAAATAAAAATAATGTTTCTGGTAATTTAATATTTTGAATTAACTTTGTTAAACAAGAATTGCTTATGGGATCTCAATATTTGAGCAGTTACGATCAAATTAATAAAATAAAATAAGACTTACAGAAACTTTATTTCAACGAGATTCATACCTGTACTCTGCACACGTTCGTTCAAAACTCACAGATTCTACTCACAATTTTAAAATATAACTCACTAAACTGGAACTCAAAATCTGTATTATAATTGGGATTTGTATATCAAAAACGATATCGCAAAACTATAGCGATAATTAGATGACTAGAACCAAGCTGAAAACTGTAGCTTACAAAAAGGACGCTATTGGCGTTCACATGATGGTAGCCAGTAAGCCAAAGGTGTTCACTCGATGATGATTCGTAAGCAAAAGAGCAATTTAGATTCACACACAAACTTATATATTATTCAGGGGAATCCAGATTGTGACAGGGTACAAAAAGTAGTTTCCACCGTGGGATAAATGTGGCAATTGACCCACGGAGGCCCGCCAAAAGCTTCCTCCCCCAGACGATGCCACATCGCCCAAGAAAGGCCTGCAAATTTCCAAAACGAACACAAATCCCAAAAACAAAAACCCTCTAATGTCACAACCTAAACCGCATATAAGTGGAGCGCCAGTATCTTAACTGGACTTCTAAGAATCTACTGAAAAGTCCCAAAAACTTTAGCAAAAATTACAACTAAAAATAAATCTCAAACTGAAAATCAGGAGAAGCAAAAAGTAACAGAAACTCAGAAGTAACCCCAAAATACAAAATTTTTAAACGTAAAAATTCTAAACCGAAAATAAAAAAATTACAAAACATACTAAAGCCTAAATGTTCTCTACTACTAATTCATAATACTCTAAACTTAATCAATCTACTTGGCCTGTGCCTTGTGACGGGATTGACCAAAAAAAAGTCACAATATATTCCTTCTGTAATAGATGATAACTCAATTCAAAAGGAAGTTGCAATCGAAATCTTTTATTGTTTTCGAAAACAGTCGTGAATCACGTTCACTAAAAAATGCCCTCTATCAAAACTCATAAAAAGTGAAATTGATTTGCAGATTCACTTTGACGCTCGTAAACCCGTCAACGCTCTCAGATTTCCATCCGGGATGAAAAAGATAAGTGATCAACCGCCATAAAGCAATGAAAAAGTTCCGAAACTCGGTTTCAGTTGGATCTTATCCAACTAAATGCTTCCCCGTGAGCCGACAAACTTGATTAGAGACTGGTTGTGGCTCGGATTTTCAGTGAGAAACTTATCAATGCATGAAAGGTCCGGGATTTGTTGGGTTGCGCGAGAAAGAGTAGAATTTGTGGTTGAAAGTTTAAGGGATGATAGACTATCTATATTCACGGATATTTCATCAGTTGTAAATTCTGAATCGCGTCGGATTCATTCACTTGTAAATACCGCTAATGAGATTCGTGACATGAAAATGTTCGACTGAGTACATTTTCCGCTTCAGCGGATATTTGTCAATGTTCGTAAACGCGAGTCAGTGGAAGCTAGCGTCCCTACACAATTCCGGATTCACGACTCACGGACAGTGACGTTTTCCGCTGGCATGGTAAGTACAGGTCTGATTCACTGGCACGAATCCGCGTCTGTTAAAAGACATCCATCTTCGTGAAATATGCATCTGCAAACGCTGCGATACTATACTGACGCGGTATTCAATCTCGACCATTTATTAACTGTAGTATAGAGACTGCCGCCACCGCTCCATGCCACTTGACGCAGTCACGTACATCTCTGTACTCTCTAATTAAACGCGGCCAATTACGAAGCAGGTGGCATAATACTCCTCCCGGGTAAAAGAAAACTTTTCATGGCCCTGATATAGACGAGAATTCACTGATGACATTCCCGGGTTAATTTCATCGTTCAAACAATCCAAGACTCACGGCAAATAAATTATTTCCTTGTCAGCAAAAAGTTACCCCTCTATACAAATTTTACAGTGCGCGCAAAAATTTAAAGTGAGAACTGAGGTTTTTATGTTCTCTGACTGCAAAACGAGGTTGAAATGTACTTTGGAAAATAAAAGTTACCAGAGATCCGAGGGTGAGTGTAGAGATAAAGGTTGTTAATCCTATATAGGACCTGACGCTGCACACTAGATTTATACTCTCTTTATGACTACTCGTGATAAAGGATCTTTAACCTGAAAAAAGTTTTTACCGTGTAATTGTATTTTGTTCCGGTTACAGGAGGTTTGTATTTATTTATTATTTTTTTTTTAAGGAAAAACGTCAGTGGCATCCATAAGAGTAGACACATTCTGAAAAAGCCTGGGGTATTGATCTTTATTATTACAGTAGATCCATTGAGTACAAGTAAATCAATATCAACTGTTTTCTGTTCTTTTAGATGTTCTCTAATTTAGTTTGGAAAAAGATATTGCCAATACTGGGAGAGGGCTGGTAAATAAAACAAGTTTGGATTACATTTAAATTAAGAATATTTTTTAATTTTATCAATATTGGAAAATTGCGTTTGACTCAAGATTGCTACCTTTTGAAATTGTAAAAATATAGGTTTTGTTATTCCTTTCTGGAAAATAAATTATTATGTGTTTTAATAATTTGAAAAAGTTTATAAATGGGGAGGATATCGTTTTTCTTTGATTTCGATTTATTTTTACCTACTGATTTTCAAAGATATTGTTTTAAAGGACTGGTCCCCCTTCTGATGATCTTTATAATCCTTTGGTTAAACGTTGCCTTTTTCTGGTGGTTACACTAATGAGACTTCTTGAATCCTTTTAGTCTATCTTGTTCTAACTGAAATCCTGAAGTTGTTATGTTTACTTCCCGAATGGGCCTTGTCGAAAAGATTTTCACTGAGCACCAACCATTCTTAGGGATGTTGGATGGTATTTTCACAAAATGTCACAACATCGTTATAGTTTCCAAAAGAATTATTGTTGTTTCAATCTCAAATACGTTACATTTGTACAACCGTTATGAACACAAAATGTAAAATCAGTCAGCAATCTGTCGAGAAATTCACTAGAAAACGCGCCCGATGTGGACTGTATAAAAGCCAAAACGGAACTGGACGCCATCATCTTATCAGGCCTTCGCTGACTGACCCAAAGGGGAGGGAGAACTCCTACCAACGATTCGAGCTCCATCCGGTAGCGAGAGAGAGAGCGAGAGCAGGCATGGCTACCGAACAGGGGAAAACCCACCTTAATAGGAACTCTAAACTCTATTAAAGATTCTATGACAGATAAAGCATCGTTTCACAATGCTTACATAAAGCCATAAACCACTCATTTAATTCCTGCAAGAAATCTTCCTTATAACTTTAAACATTTAAACAACCATATTAGTATTTGTTGTCTCGTAGCTTTTACTGGTTCGTTGTTTTATAATCATACCTATTCTCATTAGGCAAGGCAAATCTCGAATTAGTGAAAAAGAGATCCTACTATCTACTCAATGGCATTCAAGGATCGGTAAGGGTAGTTCCATTTTAGCTTTCGAACAGTCTACTGCGTCCAAATTTTCTGAATTGTTCTCACATCGAGAATAAAAATATATACCATATTGCTAAGTTTGGAAAAAAAGAGGTGGATGTAGTAACCTCTCCGAAGATTTTGATAACCCTTACATAACCATGTGGCGTGGGCTGCAAGGTATCTGAGAGTAGGTTTTCACATTCTACCCAAATTAAAAAAAAATGTCGGTAATTTTAAAGAAATATTATAATGTATCAAAGTATTGATGAGTTGGTAAATAAAAAATTTGTATATTGAATGGGCTCTTAAAAAGCAACAATAACGTATTGTTCTCAGCACCCTTCAGTTATCATCAAATTTTTAGTTGTCATATTTAGGAAACATGTTTTGATTTTACCAATATTTGATGCAAGAGGGACGTTTTATAGTTGATCGTTGCAGTGTATCGAATATTAAAAGCCACGCCCCATAATGTCAGTCAAGCTACGTAATCATAATTCAATGTGATATTCAATTTTACGCTTGACACCAAACTCTATTCACATATTCTATAATAAAAGTTTCTCATATGCTTCTTTCAACACTGAAAGAACAGGAAATATTCTACAAAACAAGCAGATATTTTGCTTTTCTATTAACAATATAATAAACTTAATTATTATTTGTGCAGGTTTGTATTTCATTTCATAATTAGATAGTTGCTGTATTTAAATCACATGGTTCTTGTGTGTAACTATTCTTTCACTCTTTTATTAATTTAAAGTCTGCATAAGAGAGTATAAGTCTGCTCCTTGGAAACTCTTAGGAATCCTTTGGGAATTTCTAGGAACTCTTAGGAAATTCCTAGTCATTCTTAGAAATTCATGAGAAACTCCTGGGAATTAATTGAAGAGTCCTGGGAACTCTTGTGAAGTTTCTAGAAAATTTTTAAGAATTCCTATGAAATTCCTAGAATTTCTTTGGAAATTCCTGGTGACTCTTAGGAAATTCCTGGGAAGTCCGTGGGAAATCCCTGAGTATTCCTGTAAATTCGCTGAAAATCCTGGAAACTCTCGAGAAATTTCTGGGAAATCCCTGGACAGTTCTGGAAAACTCCTAAAAATACTTTGGAAATTCCTGGAAACTCTTGGGAAATTCCTGTGAAATCCTTGTGCATTCCTAAAAATCTTTTAAAAATCCTGGAAGTTCTGAAGAAATTTCTGAGAAATCTCTTAGCATTCCTGGGAAATTTGAGGAAGCTCCTGGGAATGCCTTGGAAATTCTTGAAAACAATTTAGAAATTTCTAGAAGCTGTTGAGACACCGATTCGATAATCGATATATCAAACCATGGACATTCGAATTTTTTAATTATGGTTTAATCAATTTAAAAACATTATTTTCATGAATAATATTCTCAGGCTTTATAGCGAGTTTATTCCCTACTAAACAGTTTATGGCTGTAGTTTTATTTGGATATTCATGTCTTAATGGGATTTCTGTTAATAAAGCGTCCGTTGAACGTGAAATGTTATTTAGCATAATTTGAATAGCGTTATTGCAACGCTTGGGGCAAGTAATTACAAGACGTTAGCACCTCTGGTCGAGTCATCCATGTAGGAGCTAAGGAAGTGAGTTGCGCCAAGATGCTCGCGGGAGCACTTTGGCATCAGACAGGAAAAGCTTTGCGTACAACTTTAACCAACGACTCTTGTTAATTAGATGTCGCTTAAGTTCATCTAACAGTCTGATCTGAGTAGAACTAACCAATAATGAGGTTCAATTTACTAAAACACAAGTTCAGGCATCTAATAATGTATCTCTAGGTCTCTTAACTATTTAACATGAAAAATGACTAAATTTAGACTTGTAATAATTAAACAAAATGTCCTATGACAAATTTTGATTATTTTATGCTTAAATTTGAATTAAACTTAATTTTAAATTAAATAAACTAAGCAAATAAATAGATAATAATAAAATAAAATCCTACGCTTCAAGTTACTTGATTGTTAAATAACTAAACAGAAGAGAACAATAATAGGCTAATCAAATGAATTATTCTAAACATACTATGCCCCGACTATCAACACAAATATATTCTGGAGAGTGGTCAATAAAGAGCAGCAATAAACCACTATTTAAATAAATTCGAAAGAATTACAAAAGTTAAGAGTAGGCCGGCCACAAAACAAAAATTGTGACTATCGGGGAATTTAAAAAAAAATTAAGTTCTTAACTTAATGATCGATCCTTAAAAAAGAATAGATTTCTTCTTCTTCTTCTTCTTGGTTTGTGGCCTTGGTACGGCCAATTCAATTAAGAATAGATTTCGTAAATGACTTAGAATTCGGGAATCAATTCTCAAAAATCGATTCTGAAGTATCAGGAATCGATTCCTTGAGAGAATCAGAGTCTACTTGGAAATTCCTTATTTCTGTGGGAGATCCGACTTCATCATAAGAAAATAATAAATCAAAATTAATAAAGGGGCTCACCTAGCAGACATACGAGTGAAGTTCCGTTTACTTATTTTTTTATTCTATAAATTAAAGTTTTTAAATAATAATTTGTACTACAAAGATGCCAAAGATACGCACCAGTCTGGAATAAAAAAAGCGGGAACGCTTCGCAAAGAGTTGAGTTGAATTCCTGTCGGGTACTCCAAGTTCACTCGGCAGGTTTACGTTGGCATCTGTGCGACCATTACGGTGTGTACATAACGCCATGACGTTTACTATGCATCTATTGTAGAGGTAGCGCTGACGCGCAACGACTGTCTGCCACCGTGTTTTGACAGGTTGTAAACAACTGTCGACGACGTCATCTTCTAGTCCTGGCATTTTTGTGAGAATGGGACTCACATCCAAACTCATATGCGAGGATAATCCTACGCATGTCAACCTCAACGGTAACGATCCAGGGACTACCACGTCGACAATTAATAGATGAAATTTGTGAAAAGACAACTGTCGAAGCAGCTGGGTCGACAGTGGGTGCCTAGTTTTCAGAGTGCCACGATGGTTCTAAAATTTTGGAATTTTGGTTTTTTTGGCACCGTTTGTGGACTCTAACCTCAGCAATTGGCAGAGATGGATTTGTTATAGATATTAGTTGATTTGGACATCTCCTCCCAAGCTAAAATTCATTATTCCGGTGCGCGGAATAGCAACTGCCGGGGCTCCTCAACAACTAGTCTCTTCAATGGTTTTTAGACTCAGCTGACGAACGATGACGTGACTGTAAGAGAAAATTCGTGATTGGATGAAAAATCTTGCTCGATATTTGCCGACCAGTCTTCGTCACTCTTGTTCCAAAGTTTATACTGAATAGAACGAGATTACGTTTTCTGCTAAGATAGATTTTAATATTACTAATTATTAATTTAAAGTTATTGTTAACATGGCAAAAGCACTCTTAATAATTCCGGGAGAAGAGGTGAGTCCTTTTGGTATCTAATTAGTGACTGCGTAAAGTAAATTTCGTTTGTTTAATTAAATTGACAATTTAAGGTAAGAATCGCCCGGGAATCGCTATAATGTTGAATGTTAAATAGTGCTCTTTCTTGCTCGGGATTAATAATAATTTGCAAAATGTAGAAATTTTCTCCGGTTTTCTCCTGTGTCATTGTATCGAATTAAAAGTGTATAAAAGTGTCGAATTAAGACTAAAGTCGTCTTCTCTGAAAACATGTGCTCGGGAAGAATCGTTAAGGTGTCACTTTCGGAATAAAATTTTCTTATTTTTATATTGAAAGATTCTCGTGTAGCCCAGAATCCTCCTCGAAGGAAGTCTCTGTCTTATTGAAAGATCTTTTATAAAAATAAAAGCTGGTATTTGTTTCTGGAATTTTATTTGTTGAAATGTAAAAGATCGAAATGTGAAATGTGCTCATAGCGTCCCTTCCGGCCAACGAGTTTCATAGCAACAGCGTGTTAATAGTTTTATAGTTGTAAATTTTTGTAAAGATACTTGATTTGACTAACTTTCTTTTATCTACTAAATAAATCACTTGTCTGCCGAACTTGTGGCAATGAATAATGACTAAAATTGATTCACGGCTTAAATTTCTTTGATACCGAATCCACTTTTTCTGGTTTAAGTTCTTTTTTTTCAGGATTATGAAGTTTCATGCGATTATAAATAAATCGATAAAAAGTTGTTAAATAAATAATTAAAATCGACGAGTTTATATACGACTGTGCAACAATCTGAGAGAATTGATTCCAAAGTGGCGTGTTATTAATATTTTTAAATCAATTGTAAAATATTGTGCGAGGTAAATTAAGTTGAAGCAAATATGCAATCTTTATTCTTAAATGATTATAAATAGTAACTTTTGCTTCTTGTTAACTGTATAATTAAGATATATTTCCATATTATTAATATTTGAAATAGACGATAACAATATAAGCATAATGTACGATGAGAGTAATTTCAACAAAGGCGTGGTGAAAGAGAACAATTTCCGTGAATTCGCAACTGCAGCCATGTGAATAAATACATAATCACTCTCTGTGCCTCGTGGCATATTATTTTGATCTATCTTTACTGGTCGATCAAACTGCTGCTGTAAATTTTGTATAATAATATACGATAGAAATCGCACGATATAGAATGATGCAGAATGGCGACTAACAATGACCACCCATCAGTCATGACGTTCAGCAAAATCCAACTCCACTGGGTAGTTTTCATGTTAAAATCAAACATTAAGCGTGCGTCAGGTAGCAATCGATATCTGTGCAATTTGATGCGTAAAAAATTTAAATCAAACAAAACAATAGCTCAAAATGGAGTTATCATTTATTGTTTAGTTGATCATGTCATATTGATTGTTTTATTTAGGAAAAATCAATATATAATTCTGCTCCTAAGATTCACTTTAGTTGCCTTGATTATTTGATTAAATTATAAGAATTTAAAATTAACATAGCTTGTGGAAATTAATTGTAATACTTAGTATTAGAAATAATAAAAGCACTTCGGAAGATGAAAAATTTAACGAACTTTAGTCAATTTGGGATACACAATCAAATTTCGATGTAGCAGCAATATTCCTCGATTCCCTAGGAGTGGAAAATCCCTTACTCAGCTGATGCCAGGCTGATACTCAAAATGTTGAAAAATCGATTTGCCATATTCTGAAGAGGACGGCTTTAAGTGGAACAGCCGAAGTTATGACGTCTTAAGCTAGGTGTCATTCAAAAGGTCAAATTAAACTTCAGATACTTGATCATCAGCGGTTTCCGGTTTCGGATTCGTAAAAGGGTTGAATCAGCACAATGTATGTTTCATGGGTAGCGATAAAGTTTAGATTGCAAATTTTCCAGCCCTAGACCTGCACAACTATACTGTCAATGATATTTATCACCTTCTGTTTATTTTCAACAAAACACACAGATAACAACTAACCAACAAGGTTTGAGAAAAAAAAACTTAAAAATGTAAAATAGTAAAACTAAAAATAATATTCTATTTTCCTGGTCAATGAATGAAGTTCGACAAAAAAGCAAATTCGATCATGTTCTTACAAGTATAAACTACAAAACAAACTTTTCTAAAAGTAATCAAACAACGTATTTAACTTTCTAAAAAAAGTTACAGCTAGAAATAGAAAATAATGTTCGTGTTTTTGTCTTCATTGAAAACATGCGCATAAACTATTGATTCTTAGTTGCTTAAGAGTACCAAAGTTTCGACTATAACTTTAGCAGAGACCATAAGATAAAAGTTGTAAATTTCTTTATTAATAAAAATGTTGCCCGTGCGAGGAAGAAATTAAAAGCAATTTATCATAAAAACGTGAATATTTGAAAGAAAAATAAGAGCAAACAGAAGAGTAAAGAGAATTTTCAATGAGTGCGCTACTTTGATTTATTAAGAAAAGAAAATTTAGTAACCTTTGTCGCACCTTAGAATCGTGATCGTGTAGAAAATACAGTCGAGTGTGAAAACAGTGAATAAACTATAGCGTTTTCCAGTCGGGGACAGAATGATTAATTTGCCACTTGGCGAAACGTGGCACGTCGAGTGAGAAAAAAAGTCTATTCTTCGACAAACAAAGAGCATTCTGCAGCAATGCAAAACCTACTAATTCAAAGAAATTGGATTTCGACATGAAGGAAGAACTAACTGAAGCGTAGTGGGTCATCGAGTTTCTTAAACGTAACTTAGCACGAGACTAGTTACAACTTTCTACAGGAATTTAACTTGTAAAGCTCACAACTTTTTTCTAATTACTGACTCTAGATCGTGACATTCATGTATAGCAACCTGTCAGCTTGAAAATCAGTATTCATTTCCAATCTTCGGTAAAGTTACTGAATCGTTAATATTATCAAGAAATCGGAAAGAACTGAAATTATGCAATTTAACTAATTCCTGTGAAATTAATTTCGTTTCGTGCTTTTCCACAGAGTATAGTTATATCGAAATTTATTATTGCTATTAGTATTATTGATAAACTGATTCCGGGATTTTTTACTGTCATTAATCAGTTTGGACGTGAGGTCTTTATATACAAATGTTGAGAAAGAACCGATAAAAAATAGCATCATAAGACGTTACACAAAAATGAATAATTATTCTAACATCCCCTTCGATGACATAATAAATGTTACAGACTTTCTTATGGACAACACCTTTTTCAAGTTTAATGACCGATACTATCAACACACTTTTGGCACACCAATGGGATCACCTGTCTTAGATTTATTCGCAGACATAGTAATGGACGGCTTGGAAACAGAATGCCTAAATTCATTATCCTTTAAACCAATCTTTTTCCATAAATACTTGGACGTCATTATCACATGTATACCAATCACAGAAAATTTTTTTGTATTATTTTGTATTTTTTTTATACCAAATAGAATTTAAATAATCTGAAATTGGCTTAAAACAATCGAGCTGCAGATTATTTTAATACATAAAAGTTTTCAGTGAAAAGACAAGATTGATTAAACTTTAAACATTTTTAATAACTACAATAAATGTTTACAATTTACCAACAAAATAGAAATAAATGAACAAATTAATTTTCTCAATATTTCATTGATTTGATCGGATAACAAACTGATCACTAATAATTGGTATACACAAAACCCACATTTTCTGAACGGATATTGAATTTTAAATCAAGTTACTCCTACTTAAAAAATAGCAATAATTTACAATTTAGTAGATAGAACAATCATATTAGCTGATAAAAAATTCCATAATAACAACTTCAAAAATTAATAATGACTACCCTTAAAATATAATCCAAAAATATATTAAAAAAAGACTAGCAACAATTAGAAGAGAAAATTAATTAAAAGAATCAAACTCATAAATTAATATACCGAAACTAAAATAACCTTATCACAACAACCTCTACGAAAAACTCTCATTTTCATTTAAAAAACTCAATATACATTCAGTTTCATCCATAAATAACAACCTGAATGGTATAATCAGGAAAATTAAAGATAAAACTAAAAAAAAATGACGTAACACACACAGTTTATGAAATAAATTGCCAAAATTGCCGTGCTTTATATGTAAGACAAATAAAAAGACAAATAAGGAAAAGAATTAATGAACATAAAAATAAAAAACATCTTATAATGGCAATACATAAAAACATAAAAAATAGGAACGGAAATTTAAAACATGAATTTGATTGGCAAAATGCTAAAATTCTAGATAGAGAACCATAAAAAAATAAACGCCTGGTTTCAGAAATGATACACATAAAATTACAAAAATACTCAATTAATTGAAAAGAAGAAATTATAATTTTAACAAACAATATGATCCATTATTAAGAGAAATAAAATCGAAGGACAACAAGTAATTTAAAATCAAACAGTAATAACAAAAAACTCAATTTTTCCTTCTCTCTGTACCACAAAGTAAATATATAAAGTATATAAGTATATAAGTAGTGATGTATTATTATTTGTGAGTCATAAATATTTTTCAGATAACAGAAAATTACGTAATAATTTTTTACAATAATTCTTTTTATTTTTCTTCTAATTTGTGGCCAAGAGTGCGGCCAATTCCAAATCGCAATAAACTCGAATCAAATAGTTTAAGATTCTGTATTTTGATTTTTTGTTCATTGTTTAATAATGTCAAAAGCAAAGCGACTAAAACGGTCAAGGGACCCCAAAAAGCCCCGTACACCAAGTTTTATGAAATTAAATAAATTTTTTTTAATACTGTCCGTCATATTGGATCTGCCATTTTGAATTTTGAAAAAATGACTTCAGATTCGTAAGCAGATACCCCAAAAACCCCCATACACAAAGTTTCGTGAAAATTAAAAAAAAACTAAATTTTCGTCCTCCATATTGTATCCGCCATTTTGAATTTTTAAAAAATGATTTCAGATTTGTAATCAGAGACACCAAAAACCCCCGTAGACCAAGTTTTATGAAATTAAATAAAAAATTTAATTTTGTCCGACATATTGGATCCGCCATTTTGAATTTTGGAAAAATGACTTCAGATTTGTATTCAGGGACCCCAAAAACCTAAGGGTACCAAATTTCATCAAACTCGGACAATTTTTGAAGGTTTGGTACACTAAGCTAATATTTTGCAAAAAAAGTCCCTTCTGTCGCCATATTGGAGCCGCCATCTTGGATTTTGGTATATGTTTTTTCGAATATTTACAGCTGAGGACACTTAAAGACACGATATTTTGAGGCTTCAACCCAATCTCTTTTCTTGTTCTGCATGAAAAAAATTATTGAAAAATCTTTTTTGAGAAAAATATCGTGTTTTTTTGCAAAAAATTGTTTATAACTTTTTATATATATGTTGTAACAAAATTTTTTTAGCAGAATCTGAAAGAGCGATAAATTTCACCTAAAAAATGGTTCGTTTCAAATTTTAAAAAAATTTTTTCATTGCTAAGAAATAGTCTTAAAATTTTTGTAAAACTTGTGTCCTCTTGTGCGTTAATGGGTTAATTGGCTCTGGTTAGAATAAGACAAATTACTCACTATAATTTATTATTTTTACTTGGTTTAAAAAGTTTATAATGGTTTATTTTTAACTTCTATCCTAAAACACCTAGAGAGTAGTAATTCTTTTAACGTATTAATTGTTTATATTTAAGACCACAAGATATTCCGAAAAATTAAATGCAACTACTGTTTGTCATTATATAAACAAATTATTGTTGACAATCATTTACAAATAAACAAAAAAAAACACAATTTTTTCCTAATTTTACAAGTTGTATTGTTCTAGAAGAATTTGAAAAAATTAAAAATTATTAACAATAATTTGTTTAAACAATTTTACGTTATAGCTACGGATAAATTACCTAAATATTTTATTACTTTCAAAATAAAAAGTTACCAAGGTAAGAAATCTACGAATCGCTAGGTGTTTTAGGATAAAAATTATGAATTAAAAATATTAAATTGTTTAATCAGAGTAAAAATAATAATTTATAGTCAATAATTTTTCTTATTCTAACTAGAGCCTTTAATTTGTAAAATTAGCAAAAAATTTGTGTTTTTCTAAGTGCATTTGTAAAGAATTATTTATTCTTAACAATAATTTGTTAACACAACTGCAATTGTACTGGTTAATTTTACTTAATACTTATTATAATTTTCAATGTAAAAAATTGTTTAATCAGAAAAAACTGCAACTTGCTAGGCTTTTTTGATTAATAGCTTTAAATTAACAAAAATAAATTGTTTAAACAAAGTAAAAATAATAATATATAATAAATAATTTTTCTTATTCTATCTATAGCCCATTAATTTGAAAAATTAGTAAAAAGTTGTGTCTTTAGTCAGAAAAAAATACAACTCTCTATGTTTATTTGAATAATAGTATAATTAATAGTATTATATAATAATAATATAACACTTTTATTACTTCTTATCAAAAATACAACTGTTTCATCTAAAACATCTTTTCATAAACAATTTACGAGTTTTTTATTACCAAATCCGGATTATCCCTAAATTCTAAAATTTTATTGTACATGACGATAAGAAATAAATTTGATATTATAATCAAAAGGTTCTCATTGTAATTAATATTTTTGTCGCCTTGACACAGACGTGTATATCATAATAATTTCATACACTCCATTTATAATAGGCAAGAAAACAGCATGTGAACAGTTGCAAAAGCATTGTCTCACAAGGTTCTTATAAAGTCAATTATCGTTGTTAAATAAATCTTTTAAAGGTGTTTTTGATGACAGGAAATGAATGGGAGATATAAGTAGTTGGGCGAAGTCGAACCGCAGTACATCGGTAAAAAAGAAAGACCAAACTTCCGCACTTAAGTGTGAGGTATTCTCCAATAACAGGAATAGGGGCTGGCCTGGAATTTAGTATAAGTACGACTAGGAATCTTCCCTTATATTGCTTTACTATTAGCTGAATGTGCTGGGCAAAAATTCTCGCGACGACTCATTCCGAAGTAATGTGAAAGTAAGAGATCTCCCAGAATATTTAAAAAATTACTGGCCTACTACGTGTTTATTTTCTTTCTCTTAGTATTTCCATATTATTTTTCACGAGAATATACAAATCATTAAAATATCTTAATAAGATATTTTTTTTCCTAACAGAATTAAAATTTCTAGTAAATTCCAGAGTTCCGAGCTAATTAGTTTTATAACTTGATTAAAAACTTCGTTCGTGATTGTGTTATCCTTATTTAATTGCAAATGTTCTTGTTTATCTTGCTAAGTTTCAGATTTGGTCTTACTTAGTTTGTCATTTTCAAGTCTTCAGATTCTTGCATTTATGCTTTGAAAGTTCAAATTTTACAACTTCTGTTCAACTTTAAGTAGATGTTGATGTTAGCAATCAAATTTAAATTAAGACGTTATATTAAGTCAAGCAAATATTCCATTTTATGTAATTGCATTTGGTTAGAGGACATCCTATGTTTTACGCTCGGCTGATTTAGAATTTACGCTCATCTTTTGTGCTTTTACAAGCACATGAGAACTTACAGTTTGTGGTATGAAATGGGAATTTCATAACCTGAATATACATATGCGTGATAAACATACGTAACATTCTTGCTTTCTTTAAGGCATTCTTGAGCCGAGTCCATCTACGCCTCTAATTTCATAGTCGAAAATTTTGTCAGACTCAAAATTCGTATAAAATTTAATAGCAATATTTATTTTGAAATGAGACTGCATTAATTGTAACGAAGCAGTAACTTACAAATTACAAAACATAAAATTCAAATATTGGAAACTAGACTCTTGTAAAATTTACGGCTCACGAGAAAACTGAGAACTGAAAACAAAGTTATAACCTGTCTAAGATGATATATAAATTGAAAGAACTGTGCATATGCATACACTTTCGCGAAAAATATTACACTTTAATAAAAATCCATTTGAGAACCTTTTGCATCAAAACATATCATCTGAATACTACATCTCAGTTCTTGAAATAATGAAAACTTTGTTTGCAGATATCAAGCAAATATTTTCAGTTTTGAACTCAAAATAGTAGGTCATGAGTCCGGAAAATTTTGTTTGTCAAGCAACTGCTTGGATTCTATGCAAACTGTACCTCATATTTATAGTATCAATGAGAACTTTTGCATATTTAAGTTTCTATTGTTGCTTTTGCAATAGAAAAAGAGCAACGCAGTAATGTTTGCTCATAAACATGCAAATTACGACTTTTCCAGAAAATGCTTACTAAATAGTTTACAGAACTTGTCTAACATAAGTTTACTCATCAACAAAATATAACATACAATATAATTCAGTAATCCTTAAACATACATTTTTTCAAAATATCAACAGTTCTTCTAACTTTAAAATTTGACGTTTTTTAGTTTTTGTAAATATGAAATTTTAGATCCAGTGAATATAAATGTTCGTATTGTAAAGAGAAGCGAAACTGCAAAACGTAACATCGCAGTTTTTAATATTCATACGAGAATGAACAGTTTTGCATTTGATGATCGCTTCATTTGAAAAGTTCTGACAGTTCACTCTCTAAATTTGGTAATATGTTGAAATAGTTGTTTTGAAATTGCAAAACTATCGGGAATAACAACAGTTTTAACGGTAGGGCATGTTTGTCAATGTATATTGAAGAATGTAGAAAATAGAAGTGGAACGAGAAGAGGGATACTCGAATGCAGAATTATTTACAGCGAGACCCCTGTCATCCAATATAGAGCGTTGCCCTACGAGCGAGTAACCGTGTCAACACAGGGTATGAGTGTTTGCACACAGAATATGGGGAATAGTAGTAAGCATTGGAAATGCCACGACACTGTTTACATGCATACGTTCATGCTGCATATCCACGTGGCCTAATTACACGGTCCTGCTTGTTCTTAAACGTACATCGCTAAATTTTGCCCATTTTCACACTTCGCTGAACACTGCCGAAATGGGCAGAAGGGATTAGACGAAGGCGGTGTGCACTGGCATGTGAAGGCAATTACTGTCAGAGATTGTTCCTTTACCGTTTTCAACTACAACTATTTAATTCTATATTTATCCCTTCTGGAATTTTACTTGAAATTATTGCGGTTTCTTTCCGCAATATAGCACACGTTTTAGGTGCATAGTTGCCTTCATCTCGAGCTTTATCTGCACGCGGAAAAATGCTTCGTTGGAACGTTTAATTTTTAATTGAGGAAAAAAATGTAATTTTATTATAATGAAATTTTATTTCCTCTTGCTGTATTTTGGTTTTGTCACTCACAATCCACACATCCATCAGATCTTGTGGAGAAGCTGTGTTAGAAATGTTGGATGATGCTAGGTGGTGGTGTTGCACAAAAAACTCACAGCACTTTTAGTTCAAATGAATATAGTTTATTTTGATTACACTGTAGCGAATACTTCACAACTATTTACTCTGTATATACACACTATGACGGATCAGTAGTACAACTAATTAAGAAAACCTGTTGGAGATGCACGGAGAACGCACACGATGTGAACTGTATGGAAGCCGAAACGGAACTGATGTGCTTCATCACATTAGGCCCTCGATGACTGACCCAAAGGGTCGGAGAATTCCCACCAACGATCCAAGCTCGATCTTGTAGAGAGAGAAAGAGGGCAGGCATGGCCACAGAACAGGGGAAAACACACTTCAATAAGAACCTTAAACTCAATTAGAGATTTTATGACAGATTATAAACAACCCATTTAAATCATGCGAGAAATCCTACTTATAATTTTAAACCGGCTCTTTTGGTAGCTACAAAAGTTTTTAAAATCGCTTGTGCCTTCTCCTCCAGTGCGTAGATGATTTTGACAGGTCAAGGTTTTTGTGGGACCTGCGCAGTAGAACCAATTCGATGTGCATTGATGTTTTCAAAATCATAGAGTGAGAAAAATTTACCCAATTTATTAATTATGGCTGAACATAGATTATTTGTTTTGTCACTGGTATTAGTGCCAACGTCGGTTTCACAACCGACTGCCGAATTTTGCCTAGATTGTCGATTTCAGCCCTTGGTGTCTTTTACTAGCCTGTAATTCCTCTTCATTAAATTACCAATTCGGAAATTCCAAGTTCTTCATTCCAGACAAGCGATATATCTCTTTTCGACAGAAGTCCCCATCGTTTTTGGAATCACTCCTCCAGAACAATTACCGTCTTTTGGAGCTCGTGTAAAGTCTAATAAAATCAACAAAAGACAATTGGATGTAAAATTTATAAGTCAACCTTAATTAAAATTACTACAAATAACAGAACTGGTTACCTTGGCTTGACGGTTGGTTCTACTTATCTCTCGATGCTTCATAAATGCTTTACTTCGTCACGTGATAGTCCATAAGCGTTTCGAATTATTAATTAATATTATTGTTGTTATCCATCTATTATTAGAAAGCCGATTTACACATTTAAACTATTAGTTAATAGCCTTAAGAAAAAATAGATTCTAAGATACATTTCAAGACAGTTGTTTTCTTCAGATGGTTGACATAGTATTGATCGAATTTTTATCTTCTAGAGGCCAAACACCGTTTTGACCACCCCTGGTGCGTAGTTAGGGAGAAAAGTAGAAAAAGCATACTTTTTTCTAAATTTTGGACAGAAGGAAAATTGTGGCAATAAGAATATATTACCAAAATTGTAGGCAGAACGATTTAATTAATTCTTTAGGGTATACAAAAAATTGTTAAGAAATAGCAGACTCTCGAGGACTAATAAAGATACATAACTGTTTTTCTATCTGGGGCTGAATTATGTAAACTCACACTCGATTTCGATTTCGCTTTCGCGTTCAATTGTTATCAATAAAAATTTTTCTTAAAAATATTAATAGATGCAGCCAATTTTCGTGATTAAATTTTTTTGAAAATGATACGCTAGTTTTTTTTAAATTGCAATAAATGCAACAAATAAGGTGTAAAAATAAAAAAAAGGTGTGTAAAGTGTAAGAACATGTTAAAATCTGTGATAAATTATAGTGTCATGACGTGATAATGATTATTGGGAAATGAAAAAGTTTTTGGTTACGTAGAGGTTAGTATTGTGTTTGTAAAATAATTATTTAATCTGTAACTAAAAAAAGTATTAATTGTTTGAGATGTTTTTAAGAAACTAAAATTTTGAATAATATTTTTTACAAAATGTTGGTTGATAAAGTTTTAAATTTATAAATAAAGTAATCAAAAACAGATGTTTACATATGTTCAATGTATATATTTTGATGTTGGTTTTATTAAATTAAAACTACAAATTTTGTGAATTTGCAGATGCACATTTAGTTTTAATTTAATAATCTAACCTATAGCAAAATAAAACCTTAAAAATGTATATGAAGGTTAGTATTATGTTTGTAGAAAGAATTACCTATTAATTGTTTGAAACGTTTTTAAGAACCAAAAATTCTTAATAATGTTTTTTATTGTCATAGTTTCAAATTTATTTGTAAAATAATGAAAATCAAATGATTATACATTTTTAAGGTTTATCTTAAATTTTAAGAAATAATAAATTAATGTAATATAAACATATTTATTTATACAAAATATATTTGTTAAATAATCACAAATTTGTCAAATAGTTTAAAAACTGAAATTTGTATTTGTTACTTAATACTTAATTTAAATAAGTATTTAATTTAATTACTTTATTTTTCCCTTGTTTTAAATCAAATTTATTGATTGGAATTAAATATATATTTTACTAAAATTTGACGAATTATTCCAATTTAGAAATTAGAAATACATAATACATTTTTTAAAGTGGTTAATTTAATTTTTTTAATTTAACTTAATTTGCATCTGCAAATTCACAAAATTTATAGTTTTAATTTACTGCTCTTACCAACATCAAAATGTAAATATTGAAAATATGTAAACATCTGTTTCTGATTACTTTATTAATAAATTCAAAACTTTATCAATCAACATTTTGTAAAAAATATTATTCAAAATTTTAGTTTCTTAAAAACATCTCAAATCATTAATACTTTCTTTAGTTACAGATTAAATAATTATTTTACAAACATGATACTAACCTGTACGTAACCAAAAATTTTTTCCTTTCCAAATAACACAGCCCCACAAAAAAAAAAAGTGTCATGTACTTTTGACCGGAATACCTTAGCCCTATGTATTTTGACGCGCTGAACACGAATCCGAAGTCCATTTTGCTCCATCACGTCAGGATTTTTTTCTAACCTCAAAAAACATGTCGGATTTTGAGAGGTAGGCGATTTTTTAAAAAAATTTATGGATTTACTTCAAACTTGGTATCTGGGGGTTTCTTGGGTCGCTGATTATGAATCTGAAGTTAGATTTTCAAAATTCAAAATGGCGGATCCAATATGGCGGACGAATTTTAAAAAAATTTGAAGATTTACTTCAAATTTGGGATCTGGGGGTTTTTTGGGTCGCTGATTACGAATCTGAAGTTAGATTTTCAAAATTCAAAATGGCGGATCCAATATGGCGGACGAATTTTTAAAAAATTTGAAGATTTATCAGGAATAAGATGCAGAATGGAACAATGTACTTTCTTATTTGGCTTCTGCACCAAACATATCCAATCTGTTACCAAGGAATATTTTATGATAAAATTGTAATAGAAGTCATATTTGAAAATGTGAGAAACTCGCTTTGAAATCACACTCAGCAACTTAAAAACCTGAAGATACCAAATTTCATAAAAATTTCGAAAATATGACGTCAGATTCGCAATCAGCGACCCAAAAAAACCCCAGATACCAAGTTTGAAGTAAATCTTCAAATTTTTTTAAAATTCGTCCGCCATATTGGATCCGCCATTTTGAATTTTGAAAATCTAACTTCAGATTCATAATCAGCGACCCAAAAAAACCCCAGATACCAAGTTTGAAGTAAATCCATAAATTTTTTTAAAAAATCGCCTACCTCTCAAAATCCGACATGTTTTTTGAGGTTAGAAAAAAATCCTGACGTGATGGAGCAAAATGGACTTCGGATTCGTGTTCAGCGCGTCAAAATACATAGGGCTAAGGTATTCCGATCAAAAGTACATGACACTTTTTTTTTTTGTGGGGCTGTGTAATCATCATCACGTCATGACACTATAATTGATTACAGATTTTAACATTTCTTACACTTCACAACTTTTTTTTATTTTTTACACATTATTTGTTGCATTTATCGCAATTTAAAAAAAACTACCGTACTATCATTTTCAAAAAAAAATGTAAACACTGAAATTGGCTGCATCGATTAATATTTTTAAGAAAAATTTTTATTGATAACAATTGAACGCGAAAGCGAATGCGAAATCGAAATCGAGTGTGACTTTACATAATTGAGCCCCCTGATGTTAGTTATGTATTGGAATTCTTCATCTTTTACAATATTTTTCAGGGAGTTTTTAATTTATGTCGAATCCGCTTATTTTGTATTAATATATTGTTAAAATACTTAAAGGTCATCGAAATCGAAACACTTATTAAACACGTAACCAATAAATCTTTGTGTATCATTTATTCATTTATAACCGATGAACAATTGTGACGTATTCATATATTACAAATAAATAGACTCGCTTCTAATATAAATTGAAAACACGAGTACGTATTTTATTGATTTTGACATACATTTCAGAAAATGTAATAAGTTTAGGAGATTATGTTATAAGGGACTTAAATTAGCTAATAAATG
This sequence comes from Ganaspis brasiliensis, assembly GCA_037103525.1. NCBI lineage: Eukaryota > Metazoa > Arthropoda > Insecta > Hymenoptera > Figitidae > Ganaspis > Ganaspis brasiliensis. Next base: position 3,070,309 of record JAZKLR010000254.1, on the reverse strand, counting down.
CAGTTCACGTTAATAGGTTCTAGGTTTTTTTTAACTTTGGAATGACTTAAACCTTCCACCAGAGAGACATTAATGGGTTTGTTTTGCAAGACATCTGGCGAGCTTTCCTTGGCGAATAATTGCGTTCGATCCTCCATTTTTAGGATCCCGATGAGATGAATTAAGAGAATGCGAGGAGGAGATTTCAGTAGATCGAGACGCTTGGAAAGAACTTGCCCAAGGGAATTCTCAGAGAATACAAAAGCGACTTGCACGTCTAAGAATTACAAATCAGGGAAACTGAGCTTGCTCTTTTAAAGGAGGCTACCTTTGTTCAGAGAGAACAAAAGTAAATTTAAGAATAATCTGATAACAAGGTTCACTCATTTTGCTTTTTAATTTCAAAATTTACTTTGACAAACAGGAAAAAAGATTTAATCACTGGGAAACACAATTTCTTTAACTAATCTGCATAAAGATACCAACATTACTTGTGAAGACCTGTTAGTGAAGTTTAAAATATAAAATGAATAGAATATTTTTTAATTTCAGAGGAAATGCTCTGATTAATTAAGGTTTTTTTGTAGAATCGATGTTTACAATATTCAGGTTGTAGTATTTTGTTCAAACAGTGATTCTACGCCCCATACTGATTTCCTTTACACGACACTGACTGTAATATCCGAGACACTAACGGCTTGCGATAGGGATCGGTAATTACCTGAATCCGACACAATGACAGATCGTGCCATTTGCGGTTTCTTGCCAGCTTTCTTGCACGTGGTTGAGTAGAATTGCTGGCAAGGTTACTCCCTGCAGTGCCAGTGTAGCCGAAGTAAAGTCACTGCCTGAAAGCAAAATATAAAAGTTCGACTTTTTTCCCTAGATTCATTTAGGAAAATTAATGGTATTTCAGTTTATTCGGGAAATGCATTTCACTCATTTTCAGGTAGAATGTGTTTTAATTTTACTATTAAAATTAAAAATTATGTTTGTAATTAGGACGTTTGTTGTATATATTATTTAAAATTTTAGAACATAATGTCGAATTAATTATCTCGGTGAAAACTTTTAGAGAATCATTAAATTTTACTTTCATACATTGATCTTTTTAGATACAACTATTTTTAAAAAAATATTTTAGGCAAAAGTCCTTTTTGAAGTGCGTTTACACTATAACTCAAAATATATTGGACCAATAATTTTAAATTTGGTACAGTACTTTTTCACATAATTCCTATGGTGTCCCTGAAGGTTATTATTTGTTTTAAATTACTAATTTTACAATAACAAATTAGCTGATTTTTTATACAGAAAATTGTCTTCTTGGCTTCCAAGTGCTAGGAAAAATTAAAAATATAAAAATAGTAAAGGATTTAAACTTCACATTTTATATCGCAAGAATTTCTTCATTTTAAACTTTTAAACAATGACAATTATTAAAAGACATTAAGAACTTTGAATGAAGCCATCTCTAATTCATAAAAGTAGACAGCTAGCGGCAAAATTGCTCCAATAAACTACCTAAGGGACTGTAAATTAGGGTGGTCCAAAAAACGTCAAATCTTGAATTTTTAGAATATTCTCCAGGTTTTCTACTCTTGAAGAAACAATACATCTACCGTTTTAAAAAATTCGTTTGTGGTTATTTTCAATTAGCTCTAAGCTGCTAAAGTTTGTTGAAGCTTCCTCTTGAAATAAACATTTTTTTATAAAGTTCGCTTCACGGTGATAATGCAAATTAAATCCTCTATAAGCCTTTGAGGCTTAAGGTAGTTTGTGAATTTATGACCACATTGTATATGTACAAGAATTCCGTCAAGGGTTAAGTTGCAGTTTCGAATTTACTTTTGTAGAAAGGAAGGTATTAGATTCCATTATTATAACGGAAGCAAAGTCATAAATTTCTTATCTATTGTACGTTTGAAGAAGCAAATCCTGAAGGTCTTAACTCCTTTTCAATAATTTTACCTTTTATTATTTTTCGTTGTCTGTCTGTTAGGAATGTTTGATGGTATTTTCATAAAATGTCACAACACTGTTATATTTTTTAAAAGAATAGTTTATTGTTACTGACTGACTGACCGAAAGGGGAGGAAGAACTCCTACCAACGATTCGAGCTCTCTCCGGTAAAGAGAGAGAGAGAGAGAGAGAGAGAGAGAGAGAGAAAAAGTATCCATGCCTGCCCTCTTTCTCTCTCTACAAGATGGAGCTTAGATCGTCGGTGGGACCTCTCCCACCTTTTTTGGTCAGTCCGCGAGGGCCTGATGTGATAAAGCAGTTCAGTTCCGTTTTGGCTTCCACATAGTTCACATCGTGCGCGTTGCATCTCCAACAGGTTTTCTTAACTAGTTGCACTACTGATCCGTCATTGTGTATATATACCGAATGAATAGTTGTGACATATTCGCTACAGTGTAATCCAAATAAATTATATTCATTTGAACTAAAAGTGCTGTGACACATCGGTCGCGTTTACCCTATTGTGAAACACACCATTAAACACCTCTCTTCTAACACTTTCAGATGATCCCGTTCTTCAAATACATTTCTTACATATAAAAAAAAGTTGTTAATTATTTTAATGTGTATCCAATAAAATCCTAAATAAGAGCTTTTTTTGGGAGCACCAACTGGGTCTGCTCCCATAAAGCTTGTTGCGATCGTTAGTATTAGTATCTTCTCTCCTGTTGCTCTTCAGAAAGGAGCGTTTCTAGGTATATAATGGGAGGCTTAAGTTTCGTTGGCAGAGTCTAGACAGAGTACATCCGCAGGATTGACCCTACTTTACTGTTAATCTCCATTAATTGAATTCTGATCCTGGGCCAGAATCGGAGAGGCGTCGAGGCGCGTGTTCCTAGGAGAATACTTAAAGTCCACAAATAATATATTAGTTCTGCGGACAAACTATGTTGCCACCTACAGAGCTCAAGGTTTCCTAATTTCGAGGTTAGTTAGCCTCGTCATACATCATCGGTCACTTTGTCTTGCTCTATGTTACTTCCCGTTCTACCACTACATGCACGTAATCTCATCTTCTATCCAACCTGTGTGCTGCTATAAAGCACACTCTCTCTCTAGTTGAAAGTTTTAATCGCCAAAAAAAGTTTCGGGTCGATTCTCTGAGACAGAATCTTCCGTTTCTTTCAGCTGCGCTCTATTTTGAGTCTGTAGTTCTCCAGTTTGGGTTTTATAATGAATATCGAGAGGAAAGTTTACAGGAGTAGATATTGCATTTCCAAGTTACCAAGTTATAAGTGATAAAAGGAATTTTAAGCGCTTGTCTTCTTGCAGCAAAGAAAGAAAAACTTTCTAATTCTAGTCTCTTGACTTTCCTTTCAAGTGTGCTTCTCGGAAATTTCATTCAACACTTAGCCAAAGAAATTAATTTTACGAGAAGTTTTTTCTCACTTTGTTTAAAATGCTTAAAGTTATAAGGAGGATTTCGTACAAGATTTAAATGGGTGGTTTATGGCTTTTTGTAGGCATTGTGAAACATTGCTTCATCTGTCATAAAATTTTTAATTGAGGTGAGTTTTCCCCTGTTCTGTGGCCATGTCTGCTCTCCTTCTCTCTCTACAGGATGGAGATCGGGTCGTTGGTGGGAGTTCTCCCACCCTTTTGGTTAGTCAGCGAGGGCCTTATGTAATAAGGAGTACAGTTCTGTTTCGGCCATTTTACAGTCTACGTCGTGCGGGTTTTCGGTTCCACTTCTCGACATTTTCTAAACTAGTCGGCCATTATGTGTACATACCGGGTGAACAAATGTGACGTATTCTTTATGTGAAGTGACAAGGAACCATCCATTGCACAGTGGGAAAAAAGTAAAATTTACTGTGCAAAACATTCCACCGCCTCTAATTGTTAATCGATTTACAACTTTTTTTTTTTTTTTATATCTTTCTAAATTTATCAACATTTGTAAATTTGTAAATAATAACGTTGTTTGTTGTTTAAAGAAATAATTGTTGTTAAATATTAAAAGAAAAAAAATTGAAGATCACAGATTTGTTCGGAATTTGGTTCCGCTTATTTAAAAAAAAAGTTAAAAATCGATCAACAATTAAGAGGTTGTGGAATGTTTTGAACAGTAAATTCCACTTTTTTCCCACTGTGCGTTGTGAAAGTTAAGTGCTGTAAGTTTTTTGTGAAATACAAGCACCCATCATTTCTAACACAATTAGAAACTGATTTTAAAAAAGAGTGCCTTACTAATTTTGTTAATTGTTAAGTTTCTTTTGACATCCAATTAAAGATAACGTCAAAAAATTCTGCTATTGCATATTGTTGATTTTATCCATCACAAGTTACAAATTGTTTGTGAAGACTTCTATCCTTCAGACACTTGCAATGTTTCTGGGGTTATTGTGAGCTAATTGCCGGTATGTTCAAAGAGGGGAAATTATTATTAATGAAATTCAGGCAGTAGTTGAACGACGTAGATATTAAGCAAGGTCTTGTAGCTTACATGGTGAATCCGTTAATTGAGAGGTAAATTATCTAGGATTTACCATAGTATTAACCTAATCTGAGTGTAGCATGAGTTGATTGCCTGAAGCATTTTATTATCAGAATTGCAAAGTGATCATCAACTTCTGTATTTCCTGATCTAAAAGAAATAGGAATTGTAAGTTAATTTAAACATTAAAAAATATTAAATTTTTAATTACAAACGGGTAAACAATCATTAAAATTACACATACAAAATTTTAAAAAATGTTCTTCTTTGACGCCGAGATATTTTATGAAATAAATAAATGTATGTGTCAGGTCTGGATCTAGAATTTTTTAGGGGGTGCATAAATGCTATTTGACACTACTTTCTCCTTAAAATTTTTTTCAATAACCTTTTGTTTGCTTTACCCAGTGACTATTTTGGCGCCCCTCTGAAGTCTAGCCTTGCCCCCTTAGATCCGGGCCTGTATGTGTGTGTTTCAATGTGTGTGGATTTATTTTTTCTTGTGAAACGATAACTCGAGAACGCTTTAACGGATTTAAATAAAACTGTGTATGGTTATTTTTACTACTAACATCTTGAATCAGACACAAGGGTTTTTAAAAACAACAATTACAACAAGAAGATTTTTTGTTTAAATTCAAATGTAATACTCCGATCCTAAATGTTTATCTTTCTAATGAAATTTCTGAATAGTAATTTTTTTATTAACTTCATTGGATTCTCAACATTAAATACTAAGTTTTTCAAAAGCAGAATTTTTTACAGAAAAAAAACATTATTTACAATTTAGATTTGATTTTGAAAAGAGCTATATCTATTCTATTGCAATGTTTTCAAGTCTCTTGAATGATGAAATATGTGTTTGAAATAAGACAAGTTTAATAATGGAGAGACGTGATAGAAGGGTTCAATATACCCTCTAATGTGTCATAAGGAGAAGGGTTCCAATAATGATCGATCACATGAATTACCTGTTAAGAATAGAAGCGCGTATCCTCAAGGGGACATCTCGTAATGGATACTCGTTTGCCCCTGAAATCCACAAATTTCATGAAATACGTGGCTATGGAAAAATTTATTATTAAAAAACTCTCTGAATTTAACATTATGATGTGACATGCGTTATTATTCGAACAAATCACTTTCGTCATCTGTACCAGTGTACACATTGCTAAATCGTATTTTTTATGCCTCGAACATTAAAAACACATTATGTATCTTAAAATTCACGATAAACTTGTGTCATAAAAATTTGCTTTTAATTTCCATATTTATCTTTCCGCACTATAAGGAAAAATAAAATAATATGAGATAATAAAATAATAATTAAAATTGGCATTAACTGTAATGATAAAAGTTCTCTAACGACCGTTAATGGAATTATAAAATAACTGTGTGTCTTTTCCACTTAAAAAATTATATAAATTAATACAGTTTTGAAGGACTCTCAGAAAAGTGGTTTGTTTATTATTATTAAAGTACAATATAATTTACGAAATTAAATATTACTTGCTGTTGTAGTTAACTGTAGTGGATGTTTAATTAAGAGCCTGTAAAGTTTTTGCTACAATTAAAATACAACTTTAACTTCATAATAGCATTAAACAGAAAATCAACGCTACTTGCTATTCATTTATGTAATATAATAAATTTTAATTGAATATTCCAATTAAATTTGATCAATTTAAATTATCAATTTTATTTGATTTCCTAAATACTCATACTTCACGGGATTTAAAATAAATCTGGCATTTAGGTTTGACAAATATTCAGAGTTAAATTTGAGTTTGACATTTCAACTAACTGATTTCATAAATGATTTCTGAAATTATCATAATCTGAACAAAACATAACATTTTTTTATATAATAATGTACTATGAAATTAAATTATTTAACTTTGCTAGTTTTAAACACAAAATTTGCAATTATGAATATTTATTCTTTAATTAAACTTTAATATACAATTCTCACATTATGATTACAAAAATTGTCAATTAACTTTGCTGCGGTTTATATAATTTACATTTTTTAATAAACATATATGTATGTTTAATTCCCTACTGTAATTATAATATTTCATAATTAGTTTACATAGCTGTAAAATTAAACCATATTTTTGAATAATTAGGGACATTAATTACGCGGCGCTGTTTTGAGAAACGACGAGAGAAAATGCGAAAGATATAAAACGTCTTTGAGACTATAAGGATTTCAAAGTTTAAAACTTGTGAGACTTTACAGGATAAGCAAGTAGTTTTCCACGACCGCAGGCAATTTGCTAAATGCTTGAACGACAAGCGGAGCAATTTTAGTTTGGCCTAGTTGTGTTTGCAGATATTGGTCTTCGAAAACTTTACCTCGTTCAGGTTCAATCAAATAACCAATAGTATTTCATTTAAATATTATTATTGAAGCGACAATTGTATGACAATATATATCTTTGGAAACTCTGGAATTTTGATTATCGGAAAATATCGTGTAGGTTAATTAGTTATACATTTATGTAACACTCATACCTGAAGGCAGAAATATTTGCCATTGTATTCCCTAACATTATTATTCCCTAACAAAACACAATTTTCACTAACTAAAGAAATATTGCATTTTCCGTCTAGTTTGCATTCTTCTAATTCGAATATTAAATATTCATATATTCAAAATATTTAATTTCCATTTATTTTCCCGAATGTCTAAAATTCCGAATGCCCAAAAACCCGAATGCCAGTTTTCTGTATGTCGATTTCCCAAAAATTAATTTCGTGAAGAGAAATAATTGTAAGAAGTAAATTGCTTAACCTTTGATCACGATTAAGCAATTATTTTAATAAAACTGGAATATTCAAAATCACTAAAATGTTGAGACTTAAGACTTTAAAAATCAAGGGCGCCAGCTAAATGAAGTTTAATGTTTATAAATTTTTAATTATTTATTCAATTTTTATTTATTTAACAAATTTATTTTTATGTTCACTTATTATTTAAATAACTTAAGAGCATGAAAGACTGATTTCGAAAATCAGGTTGGGTTTGAGGTTAGAAATGCCATTATAAGATCAGATCAATTTACATGAATTGCCTCAAGTACGGCAAACAATATTTATTAAACAACAAAATAAAGCAGTTTACATAAATTAGTTTTGACAAATTTCTCTAGTTTTGACTCGATATAATCTAAATTTTTCATCCGAAAAGACTGAACACGTTTTTCGGAAGTTCACAAGAATCAATCAGTTTTCTCAGAAAATAACAATAAAACATAAGAACTATTCGGTTTAATTAAACGAGAAAAATTTAATCTATTAAAATCCAACGTTTAGAACTGAGAAAAAGAACTTAATTAACTGAAAATTGAACTTTAAGCTAATCCCGGGATTCTAACGTAAAAACTAAAATATCTAAAACTAAATCTCCACGATAGTCGACAGAGCTTTTTCCATATTTCGGTATTTATTAGTTAACGAAACAAATAACTATTTAAAATATAAAATAAAACTTTAGGACAATGCATCTTTTAATTTTACTATTTATGACATTCGGAACAAGAGTGAGAGAGAACCGTCAGCATTTCTTGACTTCGATTCCTCCAGCCAATCACGTAATTTCGGCTTCAGTCACGTGATAGTACGTCAGCCGAGTTGAAAAACCATTGAAGAGACTAGTTGTTGAGGAGCCCCGGCAGCTGCCATTCCGTACAGCGGAATCATATATTTATGACTTGGGAAGAGATGTGCAATATAACCAAAATCCAAAACAAAACCCTCTCTCACAGTTTTAAGAGCTAGAGTCCACTCTTGGAACCAAATAAACCAAAATCCAAAATTTCCAAGACCACAGTGGCACTCAAAAGACTTGGCACCCGATGTCGATCCAGGCGCTCCGACAGCTGTGTCCCTCTGGCGGTTGGCGCGAAATTCAATTTAAAATACTGACCAAGTTTTCCCATCTTGTCCATTAAACAATTTAGTTGCTCATGAAACAAAGAAGTAAATAAATATAATTAATAAACAAAAATAAAGGAAATTAATATAGTGCTCTTTCCGAGGTATTTTGACTTCTGTTCCGAAATCAATAAGAGATCTACGCGATTTTTGTGAATTCTTTACATGTATTGTGATTTTTAGGCTAACAAAAGGATCAATAATTAAACTAGAAGTTTGTCTTACTGAATAACAATTCATTTAATTGTTCCTCGACATGTCATTCTTGAATTACTTCCGATAAACTCACAGAAAATACATAACTTTAACTTCAATTTAACATTATGTTTAGAAAATTTCAAAAAATACATTTTTTCTCTCTCTCTCGAAAACCATTTAATGTTTTTAAGTTCTCCTAGCTCAAATTAAAGCTAGCTTTTCAACAAAGAAGGTGAAGTAAATTTTATTTTTTCATGTTATTCTTGTAGATCAGGCAGCAAGTTAAAGATATTTAACGATTATCAAAAAATTCAAGAATTTTTTTCTAACTTATCAATTAATATAATCACTTTAAAATTTCTGAAAAAGTTTATTAGTACAGGTTTTCTAAAGAAGAATTTCATAACCTTTCTAAATTAGAAAGTTTTAACTCTCTATCTTACTTTTTCGACAAAGTTATCGTGATTTTAATTGAGTTGCCTTTTTTCGATCCACTTCGGTTGGTCGAACCAACAAGTACTTTGAAGAAAAATTTGACTGGTATTACGTCAAGCATATTCAGGTCAAATAGCCTCAAGCCTAATAGAAGCTATTTCTGTCAATGAATACGTCTATTGTTCAGTCGATTATTAACGTAAAAGCAATAGATACGTTTAAAAATAAAAATATTATATGTTCATGTTTGCAAACATTGAATACAGTGAATCCCTTATTACTAATAAAGATAGAAATTTTTTATTTCGAAGAAATAGCCATTCGTCAGATTGGCATTCGAAATTTTAGACATTCGGAAAATGACCAGACATCAAATTATTTACGTCAAAAAACTAAATTTCATAGAAATATCTCCACTTTGAAGATTAATTTGACGACAATTTGCTAACTTTGTACAAACTGGGCCCTTATTACGTAATTTTGAAAACGAAACCGAAAACGAAAACGAAAACGCAAATTCAATTTTCAAATTTTTTGTGAAATGTCAGTTAGCCTTTGAGATCATTATGATCATTGTTTATAATTTAAAAATCGTCACTATTTAGGGGTTAATAGAATTTTACAAGATTATGAAAATAACCACTTCGTCGGTATGACGCCAAAATTGGCGTCATGCATGATGTGTCCCAGAGCTGTAAAAAATGAGCATAATGGCGTCATGACTATTTCTCGATTATTAATGTCTGTTGTGATTTTTTATGTTTGTCAACATAGTATTCTTATATTTTAAGATTCGGTGATTAGGAATAAAATACTAAAAATTCAATTTTTTAAGGTCTTTATTGTTTTTTAGCAAGTTGCATATAGACGATTTTCAATAATTTTCGCGAATGGCATCATATGTTTCTTCAGTTATTGTCCTTGATTTTCAGTTTATTTTTTTTTTAAAAACTTATTTTTGGCAACAAATATGTTGTCTCAGGATGACCCAGCGGGGGTCATTTGTATGTGGGGGGGGGGGGCTACTTGCACCCATGTAAAAATTCAAATAAAAAAATTTAAAACTTATTTTTGTCAACAAATATCCTGTTTTAGGATGATCCGCTGGGGGTCATTTTTATGCGGGGGTTGACTTGCACCCACGTGAAAATTAAAATTAAGAACTTATTTTTGACAACAAATATGTCGTCTCAGGATGAACCACCGGGTGTCATTTTTATGTGGATAAAGAGACTTGCACCCACGTAAAAATTAAAATCAAAAAATTAAAAACTTTTTTGTTAATCGGGGGAAGGGGCAACGGAAGAATTTCTATGTGGGGGTAGGTAATGCTGGACGCTATATTTGCTGACAGAATAGGTTTTTAATTTTTTGATTTTAATTTTCACGTGGGTGCAAGTCACCCCGCGCATAAAAATGACCCCCAGCGGATCATCCTAAGACGACATATTTGTTGTCAAAAATAAGCTTTTTTACTTTTTTATTTTAATTTTCACGTGGGTGCAAGTCACTCCCCGCATAAAAATGACCCCCAGCGGATCATCCTAAAACAGGATATTTGTTGACAAAAATAAGTTTTAAATTTTTTTATTTGAATTTTCACATGGGTGCAAGTAGCCCCCCCACATACAAATGACCCCCGCTGGATCATCCTGAGACAACATATTTGTTGCCAAAAATAAGTTTAAAAAAAATAATAAACTGAAAATCAAGGACAATAACTGAAGAAACATATGATGCCATTCGCGAAAATTATTGAAAATCGTCTATATGCAACTTGCTAAAAAACAATAAAGACCTTAAAAAATTGAATTTTTAGTATTTTATTCCTAATTACCGAATCTTAAAATATAAGAATACTATGTTTACAAACATAAAAAATCACAACAGACATTAATAATCGAGAAATAGTCATGACGCCATTATGCTCATTTTTTACAGCTCTGGGACACTTCACGAATGACGCCAATTTTGGCATCATACCGACGAAGTGGTTATTTTTATAATCTTGTAAAATTCTATTAACTCCTAAATAGTGACGATTTCAAATTATAAACAATGATCATAATGATCTCAAAGGCAAACTGACATTTCACAAAAAATTTGAAAATCGAATTTGCGTTTTCGTTTTCGGTTTCGTTTTCAAAATTACGTAATAAGGGCCCTGTTCTACTTTGATTTGAATTGAATTTGAGCTACTTTAATTTAATGTTTCGATGCGAGTATTAACTGATACGCAACCCTGTCAGTTTTACTGGAAATAAATTGAATATATTGATTGGGAGAAAGTTATTTGATAATTGAGCTTGTAATATTAATAATGAAGTGATTAGTTGCGTTATTTAAGCACAAACATGCTCCAGCTCAAAGTCAAACACTTGCATACAGTAATCTTGCCAAAGTGCTCACATATAATGCAACGATAATTGCAATTAATGTGCAAGCTATAGGAGTCTCTGTCGAGTTTCTATAGACTCCTGATTGTAAAGTTAAAGCTGATAATTGAGGCAGCGAGGTTTCATCTTTCACAACAGTTTAAGCTGTATACGTGTTGTAACAAGGCATAAACTAATTTACAGTGTTTTTAAATTTTTTAAAAATATTAAATAATACATCAGTTTTGTAACAATTTTGTTATTAAATTGCTACGTAAAATTCAAAATTACAATGTAGAATCATGGAAGAAAATGTTTTCAAGAGAACCAATATGCTTTGACTCTAGATACACAGACTTTGAATATAGAGTTAAACAAGCTTCGATAGGGTCAAGTAGTTTGCAAGGCGGATATAATATTTATCAACCCTTGCAATGTGCCAGCGAACAGTGATCACGACAAACCACACCTTTGTACTCAGTGAACACAGTCTAACTAATTTCCAATATTGAGAGCGACTAACGCGGCAGTTGTGATCGAGAGCTGTCAGAAAAATACGTGTTTGCAGACATTGTTTATTTAATCCACTTAATTCAGTAAAAACTCGAACTTTTTACTGTTGCACTAAAATATCAATATTTTATAGTTTCTCTAGTCACTGAAATTATTTTAAATAAGGGTCATTCCATAATCTATACAGATTCGCTTAATTACAGAGTTTGCACCATAGTTAGTCCTACTAAAAGGTAGATAAAACAAAACTCTATTACGCAAGCGCTTAATTGCAACAAAAAACTGATTCTAGATAAAAATGGTGGAGAAATTAATAAACCATTTATAATTCTGTAGAGAAAAAATAAATCATTATACAACATTACAGATTCAATGAAAGGTGTATTTAACATAGCCCGCAAGTTAGTATAGTCGTGATCAGAAAAATCATAATAAGTACCTAATCTTCGAGCAGCATAACGCAAGAATCTGTTCTGAACTCTTTCAATTTTAACAGTGAGTTAGGTATAAGAAGGTGACCATATTATTGAAGCATTTACGAGAACCTGACATACTAGAGAAAAATGGATATCCCTAAGAGCCAGACGGTTACTAAAATCAGAGGTATTTCGTATGATAAATCCTAAAGCTCTAGCCAATGTTGAGGAACCTATCATATACTGGCGATCAATTATAAGCTGTCGTCGAGAAAAAGAAATTACTAAACATTTACGAAAATTTAATGAAAGACCATTTAATTTACACCAGTCAAGCAGAGGATTCAAGTCAGATTGCAAATTAACAAAGTCCACGTGATTATGAATAGCTTTATAGATTTTTAAATCATCAACGTGTAATAAAAACAGACTTTAATAATAACAAAAATGTCATTTATAAAAATGAAAAAGCAACGGATGAAAAACCGAGCACCTGTGGTAAACCAGAGGTAGCCACAAAAGAGCTTGAAAGTTGGTCACGTATACGATCTGAATGGGTTCTACAAGATAAATAAATTTTAATCAAGGACAAAAAATTTCCACGAAAACCCATCAACTCAAGCTTAGAGACAAGAATTAAGTGATTCACCTTGTCAAAAGCTTTTGAGAAGTCAGTGTATATTGCATCGATTTGAGTTCTACTTTCGACATTATGCAGAATAAAATCAGAGAAAACACACAAATTGGTATCAACCAATCTTTGCTTTACAAAGCCATGCTGCTGTTCAATATAATGTTTTTAGTGAAAGCAGAAATAATGTCAGCAATAAGACCTTTAGAAATTCTTGCAAAAACATTTAATATTGTTATTGGCCTATAATTTGCAACATCGTTTCTATCGACAAATTCAAAAAGCGCAACAATTATTTCTTAAACAACTTTATTTAAATGAGGTTTAAATTCGATATAAGGCCTCGTAAAAATTTCCTACCAAATTGAAAAAGCGAAACAACTTTATTTAAATGAGGTTTAAATTCGAAATAAGGCTTCGTAAAAATTTCCTACCAATTTATTTCTTTCTTCCACTCTGAAGGAAAAATTCCTGTATTTACTGAAAGATTAAAAAGTAGAAATAAAGGATATGATAAGGAAGAGCAGCAAGTCCTGATAGGAGAAGGGGAAATACCATTAGGACCAGGTTCTTTGTTAACTTTCAATGCGGTAATCTTTTTAATTATTTCAGATTCAAGCACAGCCGATACCCCACATTGACAAAGTCTATAAAAGGAAAGAAATCTGCATTAAAAAAGTCAAAATCCCAGGTGTCATAAACAGATTTAAAATGCTTTGAAATAGATCCGAGATATAATTACTGTCGTCAGTGGATTCACCTCCTGAAAACATAACACTAGGATATGGAATAGATATATGGAATAAACGATTCAGTGTAAGTTCCAAAATAATTTTTTTTCTGCATGCAAATTGTACTCAAAACTTTAAAATCGTTTTTCCGAAACCATTGCTTCGAAGTTGATCATCACTGTAACTTGACAACGGCGTTACTGATCAGTTTGAAATTTGTATCTTATTATCTATATATAATTGTCTTTCTGTTATATCCATAATAAAATCAATAACCATTATAATATGTTATTTGATGGCAATTACATTATTAGAACAACTATTTTGTGTAAGATAGTAAGATAATAAATAGTACGTATATTCATGGAACCAACATTTGAAACGAAGTATATTGATAATATGTATTGACCAAGAGGATGTAGTGGACAAATCAACATAAAACGAAAAAGGGAATAGGAAGATTCATTAAACCTACTTTTAAAAGAAAATACGGCAGGTAGTGAACGAGAAACCAAATCAACATAAAACGAACGAAGAAGCAGAAAGAGTAGTTCTTACAAATATGAAACCCCAGTGACAGTAATAGGAATGATAAAGTGTGAAGTAAATCTTTTGAGAAACACAGCAACACAGATTTCTATCTACCAAACAATAGAGAATCGAGCCTATTTAAACTGCATCCAGCAAATAAACGTCAGTGATAAAAATTCAGTCTATTCACTCACGCGGTCAGACTAAGTCCGATTTTAACCATTAGTCGTTCAGCGATAAATCATAACAGTTAGTAATTTTCCAGCAAGCATAATACGAAGAGATTAAACCTCGGTACCGCAATTATTCAGTTATAAAAGTTCAGTATCGGCAAGACATTAACAGCGAAACAATATACCGAGATTTTTTACCAGTGAGATTGGATATGTTAGCTACCCAGTTTTCAGCCTAATTGTCTACCTCGATTTTCGTACAAGATAACTGACACGAGCCACTTCTGGATATTATTCACGACTATTTCCTCTTCAAATGTAAGCTTAAAATTTTATAACGAAATTGTATAATTTTCTGAATCTTTCAACATACAAATAAATAATTTAACTTAATTCTTTGTTAACTCATTGACTTATCCTCATCACAAATCAAGTTATTTATAGAAATTGATTTAAAAGGAGGAACTTAGGTAATAATTTAAAGGGTTTTTTTAACTTAACTTAAACTTAACAACTAGGTCTGCCCTATAACAATAAATTGCTTCTTATAACTCTAAAAGTGCTTCGAATGTTAAATTCATTGAACATTACAACTGGACCTTTTCCCCTGTTGTTTGAAATATTGCACTGAATTTTGATTTCGAATTTTCCGAGGTCGTGATCTAATATAGATGGAAGTATGACACAGTTATTTTTCTGTCAAGAGGCTGTGGTATCGGTCACCCCTTTCCTATTCTTTTCTTCTCTTCGACCTCGATCCATTATCCTCCGGTTGACAGCTCAAACAGTGGCAGGGTCTCAGTAACGGCCAATGCATTTCAAATAGAGGCGTTTACGGATCTCTTCTAAGCTTCCTTTCTCTACGGAAAGAGAAGACAGACACGAAGATGCTTAAGGATGAGGAAAAAGACGAGATTCAAGTGCACGATGTGACGTAAACATTTCGCTGTGGCGCCAACCAGAGTTCCAGAAGGAATTCATTAGAGAACTTTCCAAGCGAACGTCGGCCTCGAACGTTTAAAGAAATTACTTGCTCCCTTCGACAAGAAACTGTTACTGCAGATGGATCGATAGTTCTCGAAAGCGAGCCAATACTAAATCCAGGAGCTTTGCGGTTTTACCTTAATTTGAGAGGCAATGGAAACGAAGAGCAAACGAATATTGAGTCAACGCTGTCACCGAATGAAAGAAGAAATCCAGACAACTTTATTGATTACTAAGAATGTCAAAGTTTTAAACTTTTTACGGTTCGCAAATGCAGTTTACTTTAAGAAATCAGTAGGCTTTTAATTACGGATATTAAAATAGATTACTTTTTTTCTAGAGGGCACAAACTGTTTGCTCAACATTGAACAATTGAACACAGCCGAGAAAGCAGTTTTGACAACATACATTAAAAATAACTTTTATAAGTTTTTTAAACGACTATAAAGTTACTTCTCTGCAGTACAAGAATCCTGTTATCAAAACAAAAGTCGAATAAAACTAAAGACGCGAATTTCAAACAAATAACATACAGCGAAGAAACTTCTTGCTTAGCGAGTGAACTTTTAGTTATTTACTTTTCGTTTTCTCAAGAAAAAGTCAGTTGTTCGAGGAGGGTTTCAGCTAAAAGTGTTAAATATATATATATTTAAATCTGACAAGTCAATTATATGTTTTTTTTATTTTATACATTGAGACTGAAATGATATTCCATAGTTAATAAACCATTTCTGAACAATAATAATTGAATGGAAATATAAATTTAAAAAATTGGTGTCTCGATGTTGGGATTGATTCTTGGGCTTTTTCAATTGTCAATTTGGAAGAAAAAAGATTATACTTTCAAGACTAAAATTGGTACAAATACAATTATATTTTCGCATTGTTTGCGTAAAAGTTTTTATATTCTGGAACATGTGTCTAAGAAAACGTGACTGTTCGATGGGTAAAACCATGATCTCAGGAGGTTTCCGATTGTAAGAAACAGAAGGGTTGTTTTACCGACATATAAAGTTTTCGATTGTCATCCCCTCGTCACGATCACCTTAACACCATTTCTAAACGTTCTTAGGATTCTCATTCGTTTTATTTGACTGGGAAATGAGAGAACGCCCCTCAAATTTTTGATCGCCCAGTCAGCATTTTCCCTTTCGTTTCTAATCTACTAGAAAAGAAAAAATCTCTGGCGAAAGTTTTTGCTTCCTTAAAGAATTTTTAAAAATCGATATTCTAATAAAGTTTTTTTTTTACAATAAAATAAAAATTGGAACAGGATGATACTAAGTGTTTAAAAATGACGTTGAAATCAGATTAGATTTCTTTTTTAAAATCTGCTGCAAGTATACGAGGTTAATTGAAATTAATAGTCTGACTGCAATATATTCACATAGACTAATGAAAGCTTGGTAGAACGCTGTAATTAGCACCACAAATGGCGGTAATATGTCATCGCGTGACAATCGACTTCTGCAGTTATAATAATGGAAGATCCCTCTTTCAATTCTGCAGATAATAAGATTTAAGCTGATGCAAAGCTTCCCCTACCCATCAGTCATATTCAGAGACGTAATAATAAAATTGAAGAAATTTATTCATCTTCTTGCAGGGTCTATAAAAGACTACCTAATTTTCAGCCTTATTACATTTTTTTTTATTTTATCTCTGCGGAAATGGAAAATTATTCAAAATGTGATGAATTAAAATACAGGGACAAAATATTGTTAGATCAGTTACAATTATTTAACACAACTTATTTTGTGGAATTAGAATAAGTTAGGTAAGTTTTATTACGATAATGAATTGTGCCGTTGTTACAAATTGTAGGTACTTTATTTATAAAATAAAAATGTGCCAAAATTTAGAGTTTTTGTAGTAGCAAATTGTCATCTCGCTATGTTTAAAAAAGAAAATTTGCATATCTCTAATTATTCCAGAACGCGTATTCACGACAGGAGGTAGAGAAAAAATATGATATTCCAAAGAGATGATGGGATGCAAATTTCTTGCGTAATTTCTTGTTTTCGAAAGCAATTACCCTGCAACGAAAAATGTTTTGTCGGAAAATATGTGCGTTTAAAGAAATTTTAACTCGCAGAGGTAAAAAATTACAGGAAAATAAAGGGATTAGGAATGAAACATTTTTGTTATGACGGGAAAATATAATAGATACTTTATTAACCACATTTGCGGGTGCAGTAAGTTTCCAGTGAAGTATTTTTTGCAGCAAGAATGTTTCCACTTTATAGTTCCAACGAAATTACTTTTACTTTTAAAAATATCTTTCCTTAAAATTGGAAGCCATTTATATAAACATTATATTTACAATAATCTACTAAAAAATAAAATGAAACAGAAAGAAATTAAAGGAATATAAAAAAATGTTATATTCTCTAATTTTATTTCATTACGTACAGTAAAATATATTGGACCTTGGACAAATCAGGGTAACTTTAAGGGGCTGTTATGTCCTAAGCCTAACTGAATTTTTATTAATTATTAATGAAAGTATTTAATATTATTTAAATGATAAAAGTATTTGTTATCATTTTAAGTAATCCTAACTTTTACCCCAAAATTTAATCCCTAATGTTCCCTGATTTAGTTTAGCAAAAGGTATTGCCAATACTGGGACAGGTCTGATAAATAAAACAAGTTTCGATTACATTTAAATTTAGAATATTTATTAATTTTATCAATATTGGAAAATTGCGCTTGACTCAAGATTGCTACCTTTTAAAATTGTAAAAATATAGGATTTGTTATTCCTATCTGTAAAATAAATTATTATGCGTGTTAATAATTGGAAAAGGTTTATAAATGGGGAGGATACCGTTTTTATTTCATTTTGACTAATTTTTACCTTCTGATTTTCCAACGTGTTGTTTTGAAGAACTGGTTCCCCTTCTGATGATCTTTTTAATCCTTTAGTTAAACGTTGCTTTTTTTTGGTGGTTGTTGATGGCGAAAGGTTCGTTCACGAAAAAATACTTGTGGTAATTTGACTGCCTTGTTGGCTGACCCGCTGACTAACTTGGTAACTGCATTTTTACTAACCGATTAACTGACTCACTGACTGACTGCGTCACTGCGTTCTTGCGTTCTTGCGTTACTACATGCCCTTCACTTTTTAAAGCTCGTACTTAACGAGAAGTGACAACAAAGATGGCAACATTTTTGGAACATAACAAACTGCACATGAGATGTCAGACGCCCACACAGCACAATTCCTTGCCTGAAGTTTGAGCGAAGTTGGCACTGGAAACTTCGCAAGTTTGCATTTGACATTTATGAAAACTTGACCTAAACAACAAAATGTCCGCTTGTGCAGAAAGTTTGACGTTTGAAACTTGCTGGAAACTTTTACTGCAAATTTCAACTTTAGGCCTTGCGCAGTTGATTTATATGATAGCTAGGGCTGCGCAATAGATTTTTTTAAACCTCCCACAGGGGTCACAATGATGTGTTACAAACCCATTCAATCCGCAAAAAAAAAGTTTTTACCTTTAATTCAAACTTTTCTAGAACCTTTCCTGAAACTTGCGAGGAAAGTTTTCAATTACCAACCAGGTTATACTTGACGCAAGTTGTCCCGTCAAGCTTTCTGCACAAGAGGACATTTTGTTGGTTAGGTCAAGTTTTCATAAATGTCAAATGCAAACTTGCGAAGTTTGCAATGCCAACTTCGCTCAAACTTCAGGCAAGGAATCGTGCTGTGTGGGCGATACGAAGACTTCCTGTCGACAAAACACCAAAAGGTGATACGGTACCTGGAGCCACGAGTATTAACCACCCACCAAAATTGATAAGTATATTTCAACAACGAACACATCTATTACTCAGTCTTCAATTAACAGTTTTAGTCTCCAGTAAACAGTCTTTAGTAGTCAAGTGACAGTTCTGCAAGTGTTAATCGTTAATTCACTTGCCCATCAATTAACATCAATTTATCGTGGAGTTATTGTGAAGTTCAAGTTCTTCATCTCAATTTGTAAATAATAATTCAACTTGTACTGTGTAGTTCAACTAAAAGAAATCTTGAAATCAAATCAACACCAGCCACCTGTCAAATCTTTCTGAGATACAACGAGCTATGATGCGGCTTGTGTAAACATCTCACCTGTGGAAGCACTTCCAAATTGCAGCGGCGCTAGTGAATCTGCAGCCTAATTCATTACTCAAGATTTTAAGTTCACATCTCTATTTACAATTTCCAAAGAGGATCTACTACCACAAGTTCTATACTGGATAATTCTTTAATCGATTCTCACTGCAAGTAAAGTTCAATTTTTACATAAAATCATTGTTCTTGTTGAATTATCATTTTTATAACCTTAAATAAATATTCATACTAAATTTTAGTGTCTCATTGGCTTATCCTCATCCCAAATAAAATTCTTAACTGAATTCGATTTAAAAGAAGGAATTTAGGGTATATTTGGGAAGGTTTCTTCGTAACACAAATAAAGATAGAATTGTCGAACATCTTCCTGAAAATTTCTGAAAATTAAATATCTTATTCCTATTCTGCTTCCTTGATTTTCTAGATGATGATCTTTTAACATAGTCTTTTCATTCGATGTATTCGAGTGTCATAGAAACACTGTTTCGTCGAAATAGCTAGTCTTCAATCATTTCCCTAGACGTGGATTTTACGAATCGAATCTCTTTCAATGACTTATGTTCTCGATAACTTTCTGGGTCGTGTCTCTAACCCAGGAACTAGTGTCGTTTTTCTGCATCTCACTCGGAACAACCCTCTATCTGGAAAGGGAAGGCCAGTGTTCTATATGTATACATTCGTACATAAAGCGGATGGAATTCCCAGAGCGGGACAATCGTAAAGCTGCCGATTTAGCAAAGGTCGTGTAATGGCTCTATACTCGAATGTGAAAACTCGAAGAACGCTCCGTGTCCTGAAAGTAACTGCGTGAACTTGTAGATAGGAAACGCATTCGAGTCACGTGCCTGAGAGGTTCGCTAGATCACGAAGGCTTTAGTGTGCTTCAGGTTCGTGCCAAAAAACGCCGTACTTACACTGTCTTGACAAGCGCTGAATGCAAAAGCCCGAGATCTATTGCTCCCATTTTATTCTATTTTACGATACTTTTACAAATACCATGCACGTATCGTCTAATTATTGTATTTTCTTTTTTTTTTTTAGAAATCGTTTCTTTTTTATTTTTAACAGAAAGAAAACTGCAATATGTTGAAGTAGAAAATGGAAAATCCAGTGTTGCATGCTCTTTGGGATCATCTTTTTGTCGAACTATGAAACTGCAAATGCCTACACATTTTAAAATATTTTTATAAAAATATTAACAATATGTAATTTTACTTTTACGAAGAAATTAAAATGCAATCTGTGGTGCACCATTCCAAATGCACCCATGATTTAAAAAAACAGTTGTTCGACGGGTTCTACGACTTCGGCACGAACGAGATCACAACTTAAAAAATATGACATGTTACAGAACAAACTAAATGTTAGAAATGTTTGATGATATTTTACATAAATAAACAGCACCTTTATAGAGTAAAATGTCTATCTCTCTATCCGAAAATTATATTTATTTTTATTAAGTCTCAGGTAGCTGCTGTTATTAATAAACCTTTCAGCAGATTATTCATCATTGACTTATGGATATGGTTCTAGGATAAAGGATAGCATTTTATTAAGAATTAACTAATACATAAACTGAGTTATTATAAATGAAAAGATATTAAGAAATTTAAAGCCTAACACTAAGTCTCGACAGATTGCCGCAGCTCACCGTCGAGAATCGAAGAGTACCTGAAATTAGAATTCAATATAATCGCAATTATATTGTTGGTTAAAATACTTTCTGAGATCGGACAGATGCGCACCTTAGCTCGATAGAAAGATATCTAAATTTCGTGAGTCGCGACACCTGCTTATATAAAGCCGAGAGGTTTGGTCGCGCTGCGAGAGCGAAAAGCTTCGTCACTGAATTCGACGTCACACTGTCTTTTGCATATCTGTTGCCTACACTCAGGCTTGTTGGCTGCATGAACAGAAATCTATCTGTAGGCGTCTTTAGTGTCTACAATAGTTATCGAATAATAGTAAAGCAGTCTGATGTAGACTGTAAGAAGGCCAAAATGGAACTCAATTGCAGGAACACATCAGACCTTAGCTCA
The DNA here is from genome assembly GCA_037103525.1 of Ganaspis brasiliensis. Classification (NCBI taxonomy): domain Eukaryota; kingdom Metazoa; phylum Arthropoda; class Insecta; order Hymenoptera; family Figitidae; genus Ganaspis; species Ganaspis brasiliensis. Next base: position 3,048,785 of record JAZKLR010000254.1, on the reverse strand, counting down.
CCCTTTCAAAGGAGGGAGAGCTCCCACCAGTGGCTCGAGCTCCACTAGAATTAAATGATTTTTTAAGGAAAACATGCTTGGACATTTTTAGTCATATCTCGAGAACCACTTAATATTTTAAAAATTTTTTTAATGTAAATTAAAGCTAACATTTTAACAAAGAAGATGAAATGAATTTCAATGTTCTCATAAAATTTTTGTAGATCAGGCAGCAAGTTAAAGATATTTCAATATCTTTTGTTAAAAAATTCAAGAATTTTTTTTTCTAACTTATCGACAAATATAATTACCTTGAAATTTTTAAAAAATTTAATTAATAAATACTCTGAAGCAGAATTAATTAAGCTTTCCAAATTTGTAAGTTTCATTTCTCTATCTTATTTTTTTGACTAAGTTATCGTGAATTTAAATGAGTTGTAGTTTTTCGATACTCTCAGGTTGGATGTATCGACAACTTAATGGAATTCTTTTTAAAACTAATTAAATACTATCCCCTCCACCTGTTAAACATTTCACCAAAAATTCATCATCTGAAAACAGAAGCTGTCCTTCTATAAAGAAAAATTCGTAGACAAATGAAAGAAAAATCTTTGCAAATTTACAGACGCTTCGAATGCTAAAAGATTTATAATCATTTCACATTACCTGTAGACAGAGTTTCACAAAAAGAAAAAACTCTTAATAAAAGATTTGCCTCGAAACTCGCTATTTGATTAATGAAGAATACACTAATTTTATTGGCGGTATTCAGCTGGGAATTATGGAAAAAATTCTAGTCTTTGAAGTGATAACATTAAAAGTCGGAAAGAATTAATGCTTGCCTGAAAACTTTGTTCTTCTTAAAAAAATGTTTGTGTTTCTATCAGTAAAGTCGAGGTGGACGTTTAATTAAGAAAGTAAAGGTTCACTTTTCTGTGGGTGCTGAATTTATTCTTAGAAGTTTGAAAAAAAAGTATGAAACTTATCAGGTCAAAGTTCAATGGAATTAAAGCAGCTTAATGAAAGAGGATCTTGGAAAGCTTTTCCTTACTCTCTAGAGAAGATTAACAAACCTAATCGTGATTGGGGTTTCCGGATCACTAATGGTGATAAACCCTCCTACTTCAGTTCTCAACAAAAACTGACCCAAGTACACTAGGTCTCAATTGTGTATTGACGGTCCTTTGTAAACATACTGCACAATCGCTGCGCAGAGCCTTAAGTTCCCTTGCGATTTACACTTTAAATTAAATCATTACACAGATTCATTATCGCTTTTCAAAACATTAAACATTCGTGGAATTAGATTTAATTTTAATTATACCTTAGAAAAGTATTTATTATTAACTTCATAATTTAATGATGATGCTCGTAAGATGTTTTGAATTTTTGCTAAATATACTTGTAAAACATTAAAATTATTTTTGTTTCCTAGTTATTGAGATAGACTTTTTTAACACGCAGTTTTAAATATGCCAACTTTCGAGAATTTGCAAATGTCTAAATAATTAACGTTGAGTAGAAAGTAAATGGTTATAGTGAGATAATTATTAACACATACAATAGTGTAACATTGTTTGATTAATTATTCTTCACTATTTTTTTGGTGCCGATGGCGAGTATATTTCAAGCTTTATTCACCGCTTTGTGCTTTAGGAAGCTAGTCGCAGCTGAGCCACGGACGGATGACTAAAAAAGGGGCAAAAGTAGTTTAATCTGCTTCAAGCTTAAAATGTCCGTCATTGTGGCAGCACATACATATTCCAAGATCTTTCTCGTTTATTTGAACTCAAACAGAATTTACTCTCTGTGAATTTACAATATATTAAATTAATTAATTTTAGTTGTAATATTCCCGCCATATACATGTGTTAAAATGCTAATGAAACACGAGTTACTAAATTATAATTATTACAAGTTTAATTAATTTAACAATTATTAAAATAAAATAATATTTATTGTCAGATAAAATATTTTAAGTGAAGAAATTTTGTCCAAAAGTACAAATTATATAATTTATTAATGGTAATGAAATCTAAGTTAAAGTCAATATTTAAGTTTATTTTTTTATCTACATAATATTATACACAAGTCAATTTATTAGTAATATGAATACGTCACAATTCTTCATCCGTTGTAAAGAAACTTTTAATTAAATCTCAAGGTATATTCTAAATCTCGTTATGACAAGGATTCAAAACTAGCACGACATAAACTTTTTAAAAGTCTAAAGGGGACTGTGTTCAAGGACCTTGTAATGATATAAATTTTTAAAGCTCCGGAACTTGCTTGCCGGACATTTCAAAGTTTTTGTTTTATTCTTATTTCAAAATTTAAAATTTTTCAAATGGAATTTTATCCTGCTGTCTGACATTTAATTTATAACTAACTAACTAACTAACTAGACGTTCAACGATTTCCACTGAGAAAGGAATTGAGAGATGTGCCATTTTTCACCCTCATGGGTTCTGGATGAAACTTCTGAATGATAAGAGAGGTGCGCCTTAATTCAACCCTAAGATAATTTCGTGGTTTATTCTAGAATTATGTTCAGCAGTTCGGTGCCAATATAGGGTCATGGTGGGTGCACTCTTTGTCCGGTCAGCAGGTCCACTTAAATATTAAAATGAGGTAGTATGTTTGATGATTCCTACATAAGAAATCAGTGAGTTATAGATATAGGTATACTGCTATGCTTTACAGAAAGTAAAAGATAATAAGTTATAGAATTTACCTGGGATTGATAAAGACAAGAGTAGAGTGAGAAACGCAAGGAGAGTTCACAGTTGTGGTTCTAAAAACAAAAGAGAGAATAAGGTTACCTGGGATAGATAAAGGCAACAATGGTGTGCAAAATGTGAAAGAAGAAAAGGTATAACAGGTGGCTGAAATAGATAAAGGCAGAGTAGAGAGAGAAAAAGAGAGAGAGAAAGAAAATGAGAAAAAAGATTTTAAACGGTGTGAAAATTCTAAGGCAACCTTGTATGAACTGGTATGAACATTTTGAAATTAATTTTGAATTGTTTAAACTATTTTTTTCATATTTTCTATGTGAAATATTTTAATAGCTTACAACTTTTTAATCGATTGTTTAAACAATTAATTGTGTATTAAATATTTATTGTATTTGTTTAAACAAATTTTTTTTCATTAAATTCTCTCAGAAGAATTTTGCTTTCGGCTTTCTTCATTATAAAAAATATCACGAATTTTTCTGTCTGCAATTATCAAGATTTTTTGATTGTTTAAACAATTTAATTTTCCCATATATGCCGTTTACTAATTTTTTTTCAATAACTCATAAAGAAAGATTTTTAAATCTTTTTTACCTCATACTTACCCAAAAAGTTATTTTCCTTAATAAACAACATATTAATTTAGAAAAAGATTTATATCATACAGTATTATTATTTAGGCTAGATAATAATAAGATAGCTTTAGTGTGATAGAGGTAGCTTAAGATTTAAATTTAGTTGGGACTTTTTTTATAAAAGTAGAATAAGGATTACTTAAAAATATTAAAAAAAGTACATTGTTATGGGAAAATTGTCAAAGTAAAATCATTGATAAATTAGAAAATTAGAAAATTGAAAAAATTTGTAAGCTGATAATTTGAGACATTGGAGATCCTAATATATTGTAATTAAATTCGCAGTTATCTCATTATTTAAAACTTTATATTTCATAATCAATTAATATCAATCTGGTTAGTAGTCTTTCTAATAACGTAAGCGGTTATACCTAGTCACGATTTACATAAAAATAATTTTTTTTTCTTGCAGTTTCTTAAAGTATATTCATTTGACTGTTGTGAAATTTTTTTATTAAGATTCAACAAATGTTTGCAAAGTTACAGACATAATTAGCTAGGTGGCTAATTATTCGGTTAATATTTTTTCTCGTTATTTATCTATAAAAATGAATCGAGCGAGGCTTAGACTTTAGATTGAAAATTTCTACCCTCTTTGGTAATAAATTTAAAAAATATGCTCAAATATAACTTTCTTTTGTAGTTTTTTATTTCGAAAGCCAAGAAAGATGAAAATCTAATTGTAACACAAGTCTATATTGATTTTCTTTTGTAACAATATTATTTTATTATTTAATTAAGTTAATTGTAGGAGTATGTCAATAAATTTGAATACGTTCATATTCTGACGTCAGTTAGTATTTCGTTAAATCTCACGACTTGGATTTTTGAAGAATCAATGCTTTTGTTGTATGTCAAAGTAGAGAAGTGGATATGAAAACATGTTCTTTTCGATGTTTCTCACAGCAGCATATTTTTCGGGAAATAGCAGTCGTATCCGCGAAACACAGGAAAGGGATATTCGGAGGAAGCCAACTCGACGTACGCTCGTGTAAAATTGATGCATTGTTTCCGCACCAGCAGCATGCGATTCCTATGTGTATGTATAAGAGTGGTATTCTAAGATTATGCTTCTCCGGAAGGAGATCGTCCATTGAACTTGGCGCAATAGCAACATAATTGGAAACTTTTCTTTTCAACTTATCTTCTTCTCTTTCAATATATAGTTAAGTATAAATAATTACTATACCACTTTTCTAACTATTTGGAAAATTATTTTTCGTTTTTTATCTAATTTCTTTGGTACTACCATTAAAGTTTTATATTGTCCGATCTTTATGAAGCCTTCAATTTACTGCCAGATTTTTCTATTATTGATGATTATTTTCTAACACTTCCTCACATTTGATGTGAGGGTTTCTACACTGCCATATAGTGGTGCAAGATACATCCTCAATAAATATATTCTGCATTTATATCTATTATTTAAAAATAACTTCTCTTTTATTTTCGCACGAACCTGACTCGTCTCTATTTGAAAATGTGGAGGATTCTCCACTTGTATTTCACTAAGAAGTTGTCCTGAGGATCGTCGTTTTTGGATTTCGATCCCTTCGTCGTGGGACCTTTCAAAACAAAGTAGCAGACGACCGAGATACAGGGTTGGGCGGACGAGGCCACCACTTCGTCGCGCGACAGAGTGCGGTTGCTCACGGTTGCTACGTAACGGCGACGGATCTTGACGTAACTTTGAACTTGAGACGATTGTGTCCCTGGCTTGTCGCGCTAGGGGGTGATTGTGTGTAGACAATATTGGCTTGACGACGATGCGTTCAGCCTGTCTTCATTCTAGTTTTGGTGTGTCGTTTGACAACCTATTAATGTTAATAAATAAACTGTCTAAATTGAACATTATTGCAATTATGTCTGGTCGAGATGCGATCCGGTGACGACTATTCTGTTAAAAGTTAGAGTCAGTGTTCAGTGCGCGTCTTTGTAAATAACTGTGCCATGCATCCGGAAACTTTGTAAATTCTTATAACTTTTGAAATAGGTTAAAATAGCTTGGCGCGAGATGATTATTTTTATATTGTTTATTTGGATTAAAATTATTTTTAAAAATTAAACATAACGTGAAAGAATGCGTCATAGTACAAACTTCCTACCAAATTATCTTACTCTCTTAATATAAGGTTAAACTTAAGTTTAGTAGCCGCTTACTGAAGTTGGCTACAAAAGATGTAACTAAGGGCACCTAACAAAACTGTTAGCGGTACCCCTAATCCCCCCCCCCTCTAGTTATGTCTTAAGTAGCCAACTTCAGTAAGCGGCTACTATTGAATATTTTTCTTACCCATTCCTCAAACACTATTTTTTTATGTTTTAAGTTTCACAAATTTTAAACGGGAGGAGACATTTCTTAGATATACACCCTTCTGTTATAGAGAAGGAAATAATTTTTTTCAAACGGTAACGAAATATAGTTACATATTTCTGTGTGTCATATGTCCCAGTTAACCTTTTAGTCAATTAGTTAAATCAATGACAGTAATAAATAGATCTTGTACCTGGCAGTGCCAGTACCGGAAATCCTTAACAGTACTTGTTCGATATGAAGCTAGTTGTAAATTTTCAGCTAGTAACATAGAGTTATGTCGCGGCTTTAACAACGTGAGCAGCGCTTATTGGCGTTAATCATACTAAAGCTGGAATTGAGAAAGGGATACTGGAAGTTGGTTCGCACCATTTGGATCCTTTATAAGAGTCATTCACTATACATTATTCATATCACGTACACCTAGATAAGATACATTATGCTGCGAATATCAATATGCGAAACTCGAATTGCATTCGATTTGAATATTCGAGTGCTGAGACTTGCAAACGATGGAAATTGATCTGATTTTTTAATCCTAAATGGAAACTGTTTGAAATAAAAAATAAGAAAATAAAATATCTCATTCCTTTACATATTTCATACTATTGTAAGCAAAAATTGTTTGAATTTATTATCAAAAGGCCAAAAGGATTCTAAATTATCTGAGAATTAATTAAATAATTCTTAATCAAAGGAATTTTTTCAACAATGTAAAACTGTTTTAATAAAAAGCAAGAAATATTTTTCTTGAAAAAATTAATAAACTTTACATTTTTTGTTAAATAAGATTAAAGTTGTTTACCAAATAAGGTAACAGTTTTGTTATTATATAAACAACTCCAAAAGAGGATATATTTACAACTCAAGTTTGTGAGAGAAATTTCCTATTAATGTTGTTTGTACACGTATGCAGGTTTAAATTTGTTCACACTCTGCGAGTTCTAAGCGGAGTTTGAGATTTTTGTTTATTTACTGTAACTTAATTAATGTCAATTTTCATGACCTATATTTCATATTATTAATAATTTCCTCAAAACTTTATGTGTAAAATGTTATTCACAGTTATTATGATTCTAGAAGCGAAATATTTGATTTATTAAATACCACTTGTAGAGACTCTGAAGCAGAATAAAGATTGAAAGGAAGGTAATGAATCGGAGCTAATTGCGAGTTAATTTGAAAACGAAGCGTAAATTGAATCAAATCTGAAGCAAAACCGAGACGAAGGTAATAATAATAGAGGATTCAAGACAGAAGAACACGTAGGTTCATGGTAAAACTTCCAGTTTGTGGGCTTGCTTTAATTATATCTCATTGTAACACTAATCATTGTCTTGATTAACGAACGCTAAAGTCCCAAGTGACTTAGCTTTATGATTCGTTACGTTCCTTCAAAGAGTAGAAGTTATGTGTCAATTTTCTGTCTGCTCTAAAAATTTCTAATTGAAAGAATTGAATATATTAACAACAATTTTTTCTCATTTCAGGTAAGCTTCCTGCATGGATCTTGGATACCGTAAGAACAAAAAAATTTTTAAATTTTTATTCTACATAATTAGCGCAATTTGGGGATCAATTATGTATTTTTTTTTATCCCACACATTTCGATATCCGAGATATAATATTCCTCATTTCGACATCTGGGGTTCAGCTATTTTTACATTTTAATAAAACAAAATTATAATTCCTAAACTCCATACTCCATCCTAACAGATTTTACCACATTACAGCACATCGAGTTAGACATTTCACATTCCTGCATCTGAGATCCCACTTGTTCAACATTCCGACATCTGGGATCCCGTTATTTCAGATGTCGATATGCAGGATCCATTATTCAATATTACTACATCCGGGATCTGCTATTTTGCATTCGGATACATCTTAATTCGTTTTTTTCCTGTCTGATATTACAGATCACAGATTGTACATTCTGGTATTCTAAGCTTTCACATTTTGCCTCCACGGATTCCGACATTTAACAGACCGGTTTCCAGGTTCCCGCTAAATTCAAAATTTAGATATCAGGGATTTACAATTCCACATTTCGACATCTGGGATCCCGGTATTTAACATTATGATCTCCGAGATTTGCTACTCGGCATTCCATCATCTTGAATCTGCTCTTTAAATTCCAAAAACCAGAATTCGTCATTTTCCTTTCTGGCATCACTGATCGAACATTCTAAAATCCTCCATTTCTAAAGTACCTATAATGTTTAAAATGGTTAATGTCATAAGAAAATTTTCTTGCAAGATTTAAATGAGTGGTTTATGGCTTTCTGTAAGCATTGTGAAACAATGGTTAATCTGTTATAAGATCTCTAACAAAGTTTTGAATTCCTGTTAAAGTGGGTTTTCCCCTGTTCTGTGACCATTCCTGCTCTCTTTCTGTCTCTATAGGACGGAGGTTGAGACCTTGGTGGGAGGTCTCTTCCTGATATGATACGTGTTAGCTGGGGTCTGATTTGGTCATGCAGTTCAGTTCTCTTTTGACCTTCTTACAGTCTACGTCGGACAGGTTTTCAAGTGCATTTCTCGACAGTACCTTTATGAGTACTCCAATCTCTGTTTACAACGGGTGAACAAATGTGACGTATTCTCAATTTGTAATTAAAGTGATTATTATTTGATAACTATAAAGGTTCCGTTAATTTATGTGAAATACCATTAAACACTTCTAAGACCGTCCCTGTGGATTCCGCCGTTTCACATTCCGACTTTCCAGATCCCGCTATTCCAAACTTAGATACCCGGGATTTACAATTTTAAATTCCGACATCTGCAAAACCCTTTATTCCACATGCCTATATCCAGGATTCCCCATGTTCCACATTCCGAATCTCGTTATCCCAGAATTTCGAATTTCGATATCTAGAATCCCAGTATTCCATATTTCGATAAATTTCCTGTTTCACATGACAGATCGCGCATTCTGGATTCTCGCCTTCCACGTCTCGTATTTTTGATTTTTTAAAAAGGCTAAAGAGCAGTGGAAATATTGATATGTGGAATCAGGAATTGCAATACAGGAAATTGATTCGGGAATAAGGAATCTAGAAAATGAAATTCAAGATCTAGAATGCAAGATGGTGTAAACCGTAACATGTAATCATGAAATTCAAGAGTTTGTGTCCCGGAATATGGAATTAAATTTACGGATTCTAGGGTCTGAAAAAGTTACGTAATCGATTGAAGTTTTAAATAAAATGTCCTCTAACTTAATTTGTTTAATGTAATAAATATACTAGAAAGAGAAATCACCAACAAGGTCTATAAATCATTTTCTTTATTTATCAAACATTTTATTATTGTAGATATAAATGAGGGAAGAGTTCCAGTTTCAAATTTTCTCTCCAGACTAATTGAATTAAAATCGCGATTAAGTTCTGCATGTCCTTTTGTACAGATATTCCGGACTTTGCACATTTCGTTTTGTATTATTATTTTTATGAAAGCCCTTCACCTTTTTTGTGGAAACACAATTCTGGCAGTTCCTGTTTGGCCGTATCTATAGAAACTCGCTTTTCTCTGGCTGCTTACTTTGAAGCTTATATGCACCCGAGTGAGTTTATACTACTGTTCTCTCCAACACTTGGCCATTTTCAACTGAGTACCTTCTATCTATTCCCTTTTCAGAGTGTCCACATTCCTACCGTCACGCCAAGTTTATTCCCGTGCGACTTTTCGTGCATCTCACACAAACTGATGGGACATTATGCTAACAACTTTCCACCAACGCCTTTGAAACCATAAATTTTCTATTTATATTCCTAGATTTACATTTTTCATTCCCCTTCCACTACCTTTCGGTTTCTCTACACTTGTTTACGTTTTACAACAAATTAGAAGCCACTTTGAATTTTTAACAATTTGTACTCTAATACTTTTAATTCCTTTCAATAAAACTCTATTCAAAATTAACTTTGCATAATTAGTTTTAAATTTGCTGCAATAAACTGCATCCTTAATGTTTCTGTTATTTCGTTACCTTAAAATAACTTTTTAATTAGTGTTTTACGATATATCTGTCAGTCATAAATTACAAGTTGATGTAAAGAAAACTTAGAAAAAGTCAATGTTCAGTCTTAAATATTGACTTTGTGATTAGTTTCTTAATTGCAGTCATTAAATTTATGCCCGTCATGTCGTTATTTGTTTTACGATCTCCTGTGGATGCAAGACTCGTAACACATTTTCTTTGTAAAAATAATTATAGTTTATAGATTTACTATTTTACAATTTCTGTTTGTTTTGATAAAATCATTTATTATTCTCTTTTAATGTACGGTTTTAATAATGAATAAATTTGCTGTTTCCTTTTTGTAATAAGTATAATAAACTTTCCGCTTAGAAATATTTCAGAAACGTTTGACATAAAATTTTAAATTAGACATCTTCTAACTATTTTAACTTTACTAAAAGTTTTAACAACTTTAAATTGGTGACTGAATTGTTATTGTTAGTAATTGGATTGCAATGGAAGTAAAAATTTTGAAAATTTCTTCGTCAGGATTATTAAATTAACAAAACTTGCGTAGTTACCGGATTAAGTTTCACTCGTATCATTTGAAAAGATTCCTCGAAAAGTGCTCCTAGAAAAGTCCTTGGGAACTTCGTAAAGATTTTGATTGAAAATTCCGTCTGAATTCCGACTAAAATTTTCTCTAGATTCACCTCGAGGAAACCCAGTGATTTCTACCTAATTTCAGCGTTTTAACCTATAAATAGTCCTTTTTGAAGACTGTTCTTAAGATGGAAAAAAGTGACTAAGACCTCCGGGCTTTTTGGGATATTTTTGTATTCTCTTTAAGTATTTGTAAATATTTTTTTTAAAGAAATATTAAAATGCACTTGAGTTATCGTATATTACTGACAGCGTTGCACATCTTGGTTTTTAAAACGGTGGGCAAGATGGGAATAGCAATTCTTTAAGCGACTTACATAAATATTTCTCTAATCAGCAGTCCCAAATCCAAAAACCTGATATAGGCAATATCCCGAAGAACAAATTTCCCGATTATCTGAATTTATTACAACAAGAATGTAGAATATAAGCTGGTGCGATTTGGAATGCGTGATTTGAAATTATATAAAACAGAATGGTGTAGGGACTGGAACATCAAATAAGAGGATCCGGAATTTGCAGTAGGAAATTCGGGGTCATAAAATAAGGAACTGTGTGGTGTCCGGGAAGAGGAATCAAAGAATTCATGGATTGAGAGTTTTAGAATGTAGAATAAGAGTCTGAATGTGTAATTTCAGTATTCAAAATATGGGATAGTTGCGTCGTGATCTTAGATTCAAAATGATAAAATAAGAAATAGTACGAGGACGACGATGTGAAATTCGAAAGGATGAGGTCAGGGATTACGAAATTCGGAATTTAGAATAAATAAAAGAGAGGTGTCGGAATTAGGAATTTCGGGAGCCGGGATTTAGAAACATTAAATGTTAGAAACCGAGATATAGGAACTAGGAATATTTACATAGGGGATGTGAAATGATGGAATTCAGGATAATGGATTTATTTTATGGAATAAGTGAACGAAAGTCATTTAAATGTGAGACCGCGGGATTTAGGTTGTAGACTCATAGAATGATGGAAACCGGGATATCGGTATGCGAGATATTTAATAGTGGGATCCGGAATTAAGAAGATGGAATTCGAGAAGATAAAATTAGAAATAAGATGGGTCCTGGATATGGAATGGAATGATTTGTGATCATAAAATTCGAAATCCCGAATGAGTGAATCTGGGTGAATGTGAAATTCCGGAATCCGAGATGACGATGTATGTAATTCCGTGATCAGGATGTCGGAATTCCGGCATTCTGGATATGGATGAATGGAAAAAGACAGGATTTAATAAGTAGAATTGAAGGATACGGGCCGACCGAATCTATCAGGCTGAGATAAGAAACAACTATAATTGGAATGTAGCATAAATAAACGCGGGGCATCATAATTAGGAATCGCGGATCTCGGGATTTAAAAACATTGCCTTTTGGAAACTGATATAATGGAATGAAGAATAATTGCATAGAAAATTTGAAATGATTAAATCAGGAATGATGAATTTATTTCATTCAATGGTGTAGGGTCTGAGACGTTGAAAGACAGAATCCGGAATTTAAAATAGGGGATACGGGATCATAAAATATAAAACGGTGCGGTGTCCGGGATGTGGAATCGCAGATTTCCTGGATGGTGAGTCAGAATGTGGATTAAGAAAACGCAAGATGCATCTGAATGTGGAATTTCAGCATTCGGAATGTAGAATATTGATATCGTGAAATTAGATTCAAAATTATAAAATAGGGAATAGAATGAGGACGACGATATGAAATCTGGAAGGGTGAGATTATGATTGAATTCGGGATTTAGAATAAATAAACGCAGGATGTTGGAATAAGGAATTGCGGGATTCGGAATATAGGGAATGGGATTTGAGAAGATAAAATAAGGAATTAAGTAGATCCGGGATAAGGAATAGATGAATTCAAGATAACGACATTTGGAATACCAAATAATTAAAGTCAGGAAATCTGGATGTAGAATTGTGTGAAAGAGAATTTCGGAACATTAATTTCAGGAATCGAAATTGTATCCTGAGAGTGGAATAGTGGGGTTCTGGTCAACAAAATTCAGAATGTGGAATTGCAGTATGCCGGATTTTAAATATAGTATTCGGAAACATAGAAAAAGGTAATAGCCAGATTCGGAAATCGAACTATGTTTGATTCGAAATCTTTGAGTGATCTCGAATTAAATTCGAACTATTCGCACATCGCTACTTGCATTGAAAATAAACATTTTTATTTTTAAATAACGATCTTTTGGAAAAAAGTAACTAGAAAAATAATTTTAAGAAAAAATTGTCCTATATGCGTAAGTACTCAGATTTATATTCAAAACTGTTTATTGGAAAATGCTCAATTTGCAAACTGTGTTACATCAAATATAATTGATATGATCACGCAATGCATGGAAAGAAAGTTTAAATGACTTTTGTGGGGAAAAAATAAATTTTCTATTTATATTCTGCCTTCACCTGCACTGCATATATTCAGAAGCAAGTGTGCTCACGATAATATGATAGTATTTTTTAAAATCCTAATCTCAGCGCAGAGAAGAACTTTAGTGTAGAGTTTTCAAATGACAAACTTTCAATAGCATAAAAATGAAATTATTTTCCCAAGAAGTCCATATATTAGAAAAATAGTCTCGAATAAAGCCATTAGAATCAAAGGTCATATTTTCTCAGTAAAAATGAGAATGTTTGATAAAGACTGAAAAACGATGATAATGCACAAGTTTAAAAATGAAATGCAAATGTAATGCAAATCTTTAAAACATAATTCAGAACTTGTTCAATTCCAAGAGCTGAGAGAAATACTGTCTATTCTTTTTTAATTTTAGACAAAAGAATTTTTGTAATGTTAGACTGCTTAGTTTTACATTTTGTTACCATAAGTTTGAAAGATCAATATTGTAAGTGAAAAGTTTGAATAAATATTTTTATGGAATCATAATAGTAAAGAAAAAAAAACTTTCTTTGTCTTCGAAAGTGAGTTTAAATGCAGGCAGTACTTCAGCGGAAAATTCTTTGAAATTTGTTCAAAGAACGAGAAAGTTTATTTTTAGGTCAGTGAGAAATACCTGAAGCTAAAGATTTTAATTCTCTTTCCCAAAACGGAAAAGTTAGTAATTATACTGCGTTCTCAAAATATAATTTTTATTTTATAAATGTGAAATCAATTTTAGATTTTTTTTTAATGTTGGGAAAGACGGAGAACACTGTCTGGAAAAATAAATGAAATTACAAGTAATAAATATGCTAACGTTAAAGTTATTGAACATTTAGCGTGACGATATTTTTCTACGGTAATTGCATTTTTCCTCATTCAAGTACTTTTGTTCATTCAGGCATTTTTCCAATGGGACAACAAGTCTATATCCATGTGTAGTACATTTTCAACGAGAATAGAAGAGAGATAGAATAGATGCATTGAAAAAAGAGAATAGAAGAAAAGGGGTAGCTCACAATATTCGTAGAGGTGCATATATCTCTTATTATGGCGTACTGTGGTACATGTATGCAAGGCTCAAGTGTATAGTTCAACAAAAAGTACTATATATACAGTATACTGCATTCTTGTATAGGCACAACGCTCTGCTTGCTATCAATATTTTACCCACGTTCCACCCGCGCAATAGTTTGTATCGCTGGCTCTCAGTATTTTAATATTTTCTCAAAGCTTCGCGTATAAAGCCACGCCAGGACCAATTTGCTAGCTCTGTAGATGTAACTTGATGGACATTTGCCATTTCGATTTTTTTCTATCTAACCTCTCTGTTTGATGTACATGGATTGAACCTTTAAAAGAAACTTGTATTGCTCTAGAATGCACTGAATTTAAGCTTTTCGCTTTCTTTGAATGGAATTTTAAAATTACTCGACGGTATTCAAATTTGTATTATTACATTTGCATTTTATGCTCCTCTATAGCGATCATAAAATATTCAATTTGCTAGAAACGAGTAACAATAATAATTCACTAATGAGAAGGTATGAGCAATGAAATTATTTTAATGAAGAGACAGATTTCTTTTCATTCATCACGTAGTTAGAGAAATGCATTTCGTTGAATTTTATTTAAAAACAGGACATGGAAATCAAATCTTGCTAGGTACTGTGACGAAGTAAAAAATTACCTCGCATAATATTTTTAAATCAATTTAAAAATATAAGAATGATATATTAATCGTTCAATTAAATTATTACACGTTAATTAATTCCGGGCCATTATTGAGCCTTACTGTAAATTTGCGCCTGTTAATATTTTGAGTTTACATTATTTAATTTTATTAAATATTTAAAATTCAAAAGTTGTTTCTTGTCGAATTTAAGATTTTGTTATATTAAGATTCACTTCTATTTTGATTTTGTATTTAATTAAGTAAGTTGTTGAGATAATATTATTATTTGAACTTCCGGTTTTACCTGACAACTTGTCAGACCGGCAAATATTGTTTTGTGCGCTAAACATTAAATGTTCGCACTTTTCTTTTCTCATGTACGAACACTGTTCTTGACTCTGACATCGAGTTTTTCACAACATAATGATCCGTCGAGAAGGTGATCCTGGTCGTCGTATTCTGAACTGGTGTGTTTGACCGTCTTTTCGGTTTCTCAAATAATGTGTTAAAACTTTATAAACATGTAATCAACATTACTGACGGGACTCTATTAGTGGGCGTAAGCCATCCCAGGTGAGCTCCAATCATTAATTTAGTTTTATTTTTGATGGAGTCGGATCTCCGAGTAATAAACATTAAATTTAGAGTCAGTGTTCAGTACGCGTCTTTTTGTAAGTGACCGCGACATGCGGGCGGCTATTTCTATTTCCGTGTAATCTTTTTAATATGGTTCTAATTTAATAAATATATCATATTGTGGTTAAAATAAAATTTAGTTTGTGCTGCTCCTTGTCCCCAACTCTCCGGAAAACGGGTTAGTCTTGTCTTGTTGGTTTAAATTTTGTTTAACAAATAGATTAATTTTATCAGTTTCATTAGTCTATTGTTTTGTTATTTTTTTGTTTAGTTACTTCTCTTTAAAATAATTTGTCGCTACGGTTTTGACAAAAGGATCTGTTTTATCTTCAGGTTTGGTTTAACTTGAGGTTTCTTGATAATTATTAATTAATTACCAAGCGGAGGTTTGTTTGAATAAATAGTGGACTGTAATTTAAAACTATTAAAACTTGTATATTTTTCACTTTGCCGGAATACATAATGGTGGGATCATAATCGCGAACAGAAGTCCTTATCGAGAACCGAACTGTTCCCCTCAAAGGTTCGTGAATTTCTAACATTTTACAATGGCTCGAAAATTGGCGGAGTTTTTCTCAGAGAAATTGTGGAAAATTTAAAAAAGAAGAAGGAGAATTTGAGTCGTAGATGGTGGTAATAAGGAAAGGTAAGCAGGAGTAAAAACTGGCGGAGTCTAAATGACGATTTATTGTTAGGGATAAGAACATTTTAATAGTTCTCCGAATCAGGTAACTACAATCGTGTAGTCGAACAAAATCTTATTTATTATTAGAGATACAATCTGGTTTATAGATATTTTTCAAAGAGAATTGCTTTTAACAGAAATGTAGTAAACAGAATTGTAAATCTCACAAAAATTATAAATCTTTAAATTATTAATCTCCTTTAAACTAAACTAACCTTTTTGGAACGTGTTAAAACGAAAATGACAAGGATTAAGTTTTTAGAATAATTTTAAGGTTTGTCGAGCATAAATTAAACTGAATTCAAGAATTGGCATAAAACTATAATGCTACACAACAGGATCAATAACTAAACTAGAATTAACGCATTGTTTTAAAATTAAGTTCACTTTGATAAGCAGAAAATTTCTTAGAGGAATGGTAAGAAGCAAATAAGAAACTCACCTAGTATTGAAACTTACTGCACCGAAAGAGAATTTGACAGGATTTACGTCAACTGAAACAGGGTAAATAGTCTCAACGCCTAATTGACGCTATTTCTGTCAATGATCGTCTTATTTTCAGTCGGTTATTGACGTAAAAGCAGTCGATAGTGTTTTAGGGCGCGTAGCCTCAACGGTGAACTTCTCATGCCTCGAAGATTAGGGGAGAATCCAACAAATTTCTAGCCATGTAAAGTCGCTACAGCGTCGCGGAAGGAAGGGGATACGGAGAAAGAGGGAAAAAGAGAAAATAAGTAAAACAGCTCATTTTACTTCTATTCTTTTTCTCTTTATTTTTCCATACCCCCTCCCTTCCACGACGCTGTAGCGACTGTACATGGCTAGAAATGTTGCGAATTTTTCTCTGATCTTCGAGGCATGAGAAGTTGATTGTCCAGTTTAGGCGTATGTATAATTTCAAAATATGTAAAGACGAGATTCGGAACTGCAAAGAATGAAATTACGGAATCCTTTGTTATTGAATAAAAACTCCAGAATAAGAAATTACAAGATTCGCTAAGTCTAAATAAAGGAATTTTTGATGTATAAGAAAGGATCCTGGAAGTCATTACGTTTAATGGAGAATTTCGAAATACGGGAATGTGGAATTCCGGAATCTTAAAGAGTGGGTTGCAGGATCTGGACTACGGAAAAGTGTGATCTGCAGTGTCAGAAATTGGATAGATTTTGAATATGAAATAGTGAGGTCCACAATGATGGAAATTAGAATGGATCCATATTTAATGAGAGTATGTTTTCTGATGAAATTGGAGATGTTGGAATATGAAATAATCGAATCCTAATAGAGTAATGACAGGGCTCTGGATGTTGCAATGTAAAAGTGTGGAAATCCTAAATATCTAAAAGTAAAACAGATAGACTCTCGATGTCTGTATGTATAGTTCCGGAATATGTTAAGATCAGTTTCAAAATTCTAACCCGAAATCTATTGTTGTGGAATAAGCGATCTGGAATAAGGAATAAGAATCTTCGCTAAGTCTGAACGAAGGAATTGTTGATGTCGGGAAAAATTACGGAATCCGGGATATCGGAATATGGAATGGGAGAATTTTAATTCTGTAATTATTCGGTATCTGAAACCATGATGATAAGAAAGTATCCTTGAAGTCACGTCTAATGGAGGAATTTCAAGATTTGCAGAATAAAATTCCGCAATCTCAGAGAGGGGGATACGAGATCTGGACTACGGAATAATGTTATTTGCAGTGTCGGAAAGTGTAATAGTGAAATAATTTATGTCGATTTATTAAATAGTGAAATCCGAGTAGAAAAAATATAGAAAAACGGAAAACAGGATAGCAAATGTTTAATAATTAATAATGGACAAATAAATGAAGGAATCCGGACATTTTTGAATCCCAGATTGAATTTAAATATAAAATTGTGAAATCCGCAATAATGGAAATTAGAATGGATCCATATTTGATGGTGGTATGTTTTCTAATGAAATATGAGATTTGGGAATATGAAATATTATAATCCTAAGTGAGTAATGAAAGAACCCGGAATGTCGCAATGTGTATGTTTGGAAATCTTAAATATCTGAAAGTAAAATGGTTAGACTCTCGATGTCTGTATGTATAATTCCGGAATATTTAAAAACAAGATTCGAAACTGCAATGTATTTAATTTCGGAATCTTTTGTTATTAAATAGAAAATCCAGAATAAGAAATTAGAAAATTCGCTTAGTGTGAACGAAGGAATTGTTGATGTCGGGAAAAATTACAGAATCCGGGATATCACAATTTGGAATTGTAGACTTTTAATTCTGTAACTACCCGGTATCTGGAATCCTGATGTTAAGAAAGGTACTTGAAGTCATTACATCTAAGGGAGGAATTTGAAATATCGGAATAAGAAATTCCGAAATCCCTGAGGGTGGGATACGAGATCTGGACTACGGAATAATGTTATTTGCAGTGTCGGAAAGTGTTATAGTGAAAAAAATGATGTTGATTTATTAAATAGTGAAATCCGAGTCGGGAAAATATAGAAAGACGGGAAACGAGGTAGCAAATGTTTAATAATTAATATTGGACAAATAAATGAAGGAATCCGGTCATTCGGAATTCCCGACCGAAGTTAAATATGAAATGGTGGGATTCGAAATAATACAAAGTAGAATGGATTAATATTTAATAACGGTAGGTTTTCTAATGAAATTCGAGATCTGGGAATATGAAATAATATAATCCTAATAGAGTAATGACAGGACCAGGGGTGT
Organism: Ganaspis brasiliensis; assembly: GCA_037103525.1. Taxonomy (NCBI): domain Eukaryota; kingdom Metazoa; phylum Arthropoda; class Insecta; order Hymenoptera; family Figitidae; genus Ganaspis; species Ganaspis brasiliensis. Next base: position 3,030,368 of record JAZKLR010000254.1, on the reverse strand, counting down.
CGTAATTTGTAAACGTGGAAATCCTAAATGTCTGAAAGTAAAATCTGTATGTATAATTCCGGAATATGTAAAGGAATAAGAATCTTCGCTAAGTCTGAACGAAGGAATTGTTGATGTCGGGAAAAATTACGGAATCCGGGAAATCGGAATATGGAATGGGAGGATTTTAATTATGTAAGTACTCGGTATTAGGAACCCTGATGATAAGAAAGGATCCTTGAAGTTTAATGAAGGAATTTGAAATATCGGAATATACAATTCCGGAATCTGGTATACGGGATCCGGATTACAGAATAATGTAATTTGCATTTACGGAAAGTGTAATAGTGACATAATTCATGCCGATTTATTAAATAGTAAAATCTGAGGCTTGAAAATAAAGAAAGACGGGAAACGGGATAGCAAATGTTAATAATTAATTGTGGAATAATAAATGTTAAAATCCGGTCATTTCGGAATCCCGAATAGAATTTAGATATGAAATAGTGAGATCCGCAATGAGAATTAGAATAGATCCATATTTAATGACGGTATGTTTTTAAATGAAATTCGAGATGTGGGAATATTAAATAATAGGATCCTAATTGAGTACTGAATCCCGGATGTCGGAAGGGGAGTATTTTCATTCTTTATTTACCCGGTATCTGGAGCCCCGATAATAAGAAAGGGTCTTTGAAGTCATTACGTCTAATGGAGGAATTTGAAATCTCAGAATATGAAATTCCGGGATCCCGGGGGTGGGATACGTGATCTGGACTACGGAATAATGTAATCTGGAGTGTCGAAAAGTGTAATAGTAAAACATTTGATGTCGATATATTTAAATAGTGAAATCCGAGTCATAAAAATATAGAAAGACGGGGGACGGGATAGGCAAATGTTTAATAATAATTAATATTGGAATAATAAATATGAGAATCCGGTCATATCGGAATCCGGATAGAATTCAGATTTGGAATGGTGAGATTCGCACTGATGGAAAGTAGAATGGATCAATATTTGATGGCGGTATGTTTTCTAATGGAATTCGAGACGTGGGAATATGAAATAGTGAATTGCTACATTCTGAAATGTCACCCTAGTCCTATTTTGGGAATAGGAAAAAAGAATATGTAATTTCCGAATGTATTATGTGGGCTCCGGGAAAAATTACCGAATTGATTCACAGTGTGGATAAAAAATAAAAAATAAATTTTCCCTTCTAATCTGAATGAAATTGCTTTGTTGTGTGCCAAATAATTGTGTTCAGACCAATTAAACAAAGGAAATCTAATAACAAACGACTATTTAAATTTAAATTTTATTTCCATTTTATACGTAAATAGTTAAAGGTACAAATCCTTGTTTTCAAGTTCCATGCAGAAAAGAGACGTATAAACAATCAATGAATTTTGTTGATTTGTTACATCCACTTGGAAAAGAATTGACAAAATGTAATTTCCTTTATGCATAAAATTTATATCGTAAAGAAATTTATCATTTTACTATTTCTCCAAATGGATTTTTATTTTATTGTTCATAAATAGAATACAAATTTTTAGTTTAAACATGAAAGTACACATTTTTTCTGTCCTGAATGTAATGTTTTTTTTATGATTTTAATCATTATACGGAAAATATCAAGATTTATCTATAAACCAATATAAAATGTACTAATGTTTTTCTCGTCTTTTATTATTCTTTATCAGAGCTCGTTAATAAATTTTTGAGCTTTTATGTTATATGTGAATTGAGAGAAATAAATTGCAAGCAAATCTTAAAAGATTTTCAATAATTGTAATTCTTTGCAAATTGAATTCTAACTTTTAACAAGATTCTTCTGAAATAGAAATTTCCTTAATTAAATATCAAATAGATATTGCTATACAGAGCTACATGATTCGGTGGTTTTCAGTTAAATAGAATGTTTCAAAATATATTTAAATTTTCAAAATCTGTGAATATGTGAGTTTATTTAAATTAAAAGTCGATTTACAATTAATTATTGAATGTCCACACGATTAACGAATCAAATTACCCCATAGAACACTGAATAGCGCAGTTAAGCGATAAACCGTTAATTAAATTGTCCTCCTATCTTCGTTCATGCGTACATATTCATATTTGTTAGAGCGACATTATGATCAATGCATGATTTTGCGATGTACAATTGTACACCTACCCTTGCGTGTCGCCACCTATCAACTGTAAAAGTGCCATATGCTCTCATCTCGCGAGCTCTATTAGAAATTATATTATTTTATGTCGAAAACAATTCTTTTTTAAACGCCTTGTAAACTTCTTCAAATTTACGAAAACTTTTAAATCGTCCAAAATACCACGTCACAATTAACAATGCCATTTATAAAACTTCCAAAAATCAAAATTAAGCTTTTAAAATAAAACGCACACATTATCAAAACTGCGTTAATTTTTAAAAATGTACCTTTTATCTTCTAAGTTGGGATTTCTGGATGAAAAATAAAAGCCATTAAACATAGCTTGGTCTTCTAAATTATTCGAAGGGGTAAACTTTTATCCTGTTTCAGGATTAAAAGAAAGGATATTGTCTCTAAGTAAACCACGTTTTACGAAAGACATATATATATATATATATATATATATTCTCAGGGATTATCTTCTTCTAAGTTTTTCGGTAGATCGTCCTTGCTATCTTGGGATTTATCCGGTTGATATCGTTCTTTTATGGATTTTCTTTGAGTACCTGATGTTTTCACGTGAAGACCAGATGAGAATTGTATTTTTAAAGTAAATGCCAGGGATTTAAAGAAAACGGGTCAGAGAACTCTAAATAAAAAATCATTTAGCTTGAAAATTTTATCAGAATTTTTCAATACTAGATAAAGTAATCGCATTAGCTAGCAGTTTATCATTTATAGCTTTAACTTTACAATTATCAATACAATAATTGTTTTACAAATAACGCTCTTTAGAATCAAGTATTTAAATTACTTTTAATGATGTTAATTTGAAAACTAATTAACACAGTTTGTGAAATATGTCCGATTTTATAAAAATCAATTTTTAACCTCGAATTGCGCGTATTCCAGACATTCTTTTACGTGAGAAATGGAACGGATATATTGTAAATGAAATTCGTCTGTAAAATAACGATACAAGGTAGGTAGGAATGTCGTTTTTTAACGACCTCGTTTAGTGTTATTTCGTGTGATCACTAGCAGAGGAACTGAGCAAGATACGGAATAAAGAGGTGCATCATAAGACGATAAAACTACGGGAAAAAAGTCACAAATCGATTGAAACCCTCTGGGTATATGTCGTGCCGAAGTTAGCAGAAAGATAATGAGATACTAAAGCAATATCTTTTTCCAATGCTCCTACTCTTGTCTCCAACTTTCTTCTGTAACTACAGAAATGTTTGTGATTTCATATCGTAACAGTATATTTTTCTTGTTTTGAGAAGTATCACAAAAATTTAATTTTTACAGAAAAATTTCGCTTTCTGTAACAAAAGACTTTGTCTATTGCTTTTTAAAGCTTTGTTACAAATTAATTAAAAAAAACAAATTGAAAAAAACTTGAAAGTCGATAATAACATTAATATATAGTATTTAAAGTTGTTTTTATTCTTAAAATATTTTCATACATTTTCATTAGATAAATGAAATCTTTGCTTTATAAAATAAAGAAAACTATTTGAGAACAATAATTGTTTAAAAAATCTGGAACAGAGAAATATCAAAATATTATTTTTAAAATGAAAAGAAATTGACGTTCGGATGTAGTTTTTCATGTTACCTTCTGTATCACTTTTATTGGTTTCCAGTGCAACGCTGGAAAAATAATTGCATTGGGAAGAAGGCCAAGATTTTTATAGTTCGTTTACTGTGCCTCTTGATCGTGCTCCTGTGCACAACAATCTCTTTTCTACGTTAGCGGAATATTTTCACCATCTAACTCTTCAAATTTTGAAAGAGTGTAAGATATTTATTATTTAACATTTTATGAAACTTTCATATAAAGTTTCGTAAAAATAAACAATTTTAGAACTGAACTTATCCAGCTTGTTTTAATTATAATTGTCTTTAGTTATTGATGTTAAAAGCAATACTCTCAAAAAGTAATATATTAATTTTTAGACTAAACAAAAGGATCAATAATTAAATTAGAATTTTACTTCTTTAGTTGCAAATTAAGTTCGACAAAGTTGATAAAACCGTTGAGTGTTGTATGACTGTACGCGACGAGCAACAAACAAAAATGACGTTATATAAGCCTGTCTCGTCTAGATTTCTCATTTTCACCAACAACATCGTCAAAACAATCTTCCACTAAATTAATCATACAGCCTCATAAAAAAAAATTTCTGTGTTGAATCTAATTGTAAGTATTCAATCTTTTTTTGTTTTGTTACTGAACAGAAATTTGAAGTTAGAATTCCAAAGTTAATTAGTATATTTTTAGTTCTAAAAAAAATTTAATTTACTCATTTAGCAATAGACTGTTAAACTATTTTACAAAAAGCTTGTATTGTATCTCAAGCTACCTGCTATCCTAGTATACCTACCTTTCTTATCTCTCTATTTTAAACTACCTACAATCTGTCTTTCTATGACGTAACGGACGAACAGCGTAACAACTAAAAGCGTAACAGCAAAAAGGGTAACAAGCCTATAGCTGGCTGATTTTTTATATAGGACAATTTACAAGAATTAGACGATTTTAATTTATCTACTGAACTTTCTTTTTTCTCCATGACTGTTTTATTTATATGCAGTAGTCAGCTTCTTAGTATGCTTATTTAGCAATAGACTATTATTTATCAGAAATCAGAAAAAATCTTCTGTTTAGACATGTGGAAGTTTAGATAACCAATTTACAAATTTTATAGTAACCAATTTATCAATTTTCCACTTTAACTAATTTGACAAATTCAATTACCAATTTTCCAAATGTTCCAAAAACCGATTTTCCAATTCTCCAACAATTACACATTTTCCAAATATTCCAATAACCAATTTACCAATTATTTAGGCTCTTAAACTTTTGAATTCTTGAAACTATTCTATCTCTTTACCTTACGCTACTTACAATGTTTGTGTCTCTATACCGTAACAGACGAACTGCGTAACAACTAAAAGCGTAACAGGCCTATAGCTGGCTGATTTCTTATATAAAAGAATAAGATAGAATTTAAAGTTATAAGGAAAATTTCTGTCTGTATTTAAATGGATCGTTTATAGTCTTTGGTAAGCATCGAACAATGCTTAATCTGTTATTAAATCATAAATGGAGTTTAAGGGAGTTTAAGGGTTTTCTCCTGTTCTGAGCCATACCTGTTTTTTTGTCTCTACAGGCTGGCGCTCGAATCCTTGGTGGGAGCACTCCCTCCCTTTTGTCTATCAGGTAGGGCCTAATGTGATCATGCAGTTCAGTTCCGTTTTGACCTTTATACAGTTCACATCGAGCGGGTTTTCGAGTGCTTTTTTCAACGGATTCTATACTGGTTCTTCACTTTGTGTTTATAACGGGTGAACAATCGTGACGTATTCTCTAGTTGTATAAAGAATAAACTTTCCTTCGTGAAAGAAAAAGTGTTGTGATTTTTTGTGAAATACATATCAAACTTTTTTTAACAGTCATTTATTATTATTTTATCTACTGAGGAACTTTTGATCGCATTGTGCCTTTGTTATATTTGATTATTCTTATTAATCTAAAATTAGTGTCATATGTATGTGCATATTTCAGAACCATTTATATAAGTGTGCATCACTTTAAGTTTTCTTAAACTGGGTTTCCCTCGTTGAAAGAAATAATTTTTCACTTATTCATCTTTAGAACCTTGATATGGAAATAACAATAAGAAAGCAAATACGTACTGATATTTTATGATGAAAAATAGAATTTTATAGTTACGATCGTAGTAATAAGTTCAGGTTACTTATTACAATAAAAAATCCCTTAGACTGAATAACGGAAATAGTTGACGATAAAGCCTGTTATGAGCGCATTGTTAGCTGTGGGTTATACCGCAGGAACTATTTTACGACTGTTACATGCAAAGCTATTTCATTGTGAATGCAATGTTTTAATGGAGAAGGTGAACAATTGTCTTTATTAATGGTAAGCTTAAATTAATATCTACTGATTTTGAAATCGCATGAAAAACGTGTATAAAAAATAGGGTCCAGTGACTGATAATATTGTTTATTATTACAAAGAAATGAAAAGTTCATTCTTTGTTCTAGAATGAACAAGTCGAGTTCAAGGTTTTGAGTTTCACATTCCGGATTTCACTACATGGCTTTTAGATCCCGAATTTGTCAATTCGGATTAACTATCCTGAAAACAACAATTAAGAATCCAATACCTGGATTTATCAACCGGGATTTCACATCACCGATTGCATATCCATGAATAGATATCCTGGACTCAACATTGCGGGTTCCATATCCTAGATCCAATAGCCCGGATTCGACTTTAAAAGTTGCACGGATTTTATCACGAAGACGAATTTCAGAAAAAAATTTTGGAATCCACAGTGTCTAACTGTTGGAATAGGGGAGAACGCAATTCCGAAATATCAGAGTTCAGAGTGAAACTCTAAAGTTGAATGAATCAAAAACCCATAATCTAAAATAAAAAATCTGTGACTCAAGATTTGGTATCCAGGATGTGGAGTATGGAATATTAGATTCAGTTCTGAAATCCATGATATCAAATAGGGAATATCGAATCGAAGATGTGGAATCCGGAACCTAAAATAGATAATGTGGAATTAGAAATAGTGATTCCGGAATCTTGTACCTTGTGAATTAGAATCTCAAGTGTTAAATCTTCCGTTTGAATTATAGATTGTGAATATAGGGATTCAAAATCCAGGATGTGGCATTCGAAATAAGAAATCGGCTAAGCGGAATCCGGCACGTGCAGTTCGTAAATATGATATTCATAATGTGGTACCTAAATTATAGAATTCAAAATGGAGATTGCGTGAACCGGATGGCAGGATGTAGAACCTGGCACACAACCGCCACATAACACTTGAAAAATGGTTTTCATATTACGGACGCCTACTCTAAATAAGATCTGACAAATGAGTTCTACAACAAAATCAAAGTTTTATGATCAAAAAAGTTTTTAAAGTTTATAATAAAAAAACCCAATGATCTAGAAGCTTCAGTTATAATTGAATAAATATAATTAGTAAAATTTAAATTACTCGGAAAAGTAACTCCAAGGTATTTTGTTGTTGTAACTCTATATGAAATTTCGAATGGCATATCCACATACGGAATTTGGAAAATGAAATTCGGGGTATGAAATTTGGGATACGGAATTCATGATGTGGTGTGAGTGCTGTAGAATCTAAGTTAATGAACTCTGTATGTTATATCTGAGATTTTAAATCCGGGATATTGAATCCGTAATGTAAAATCTGGGATTTGCAATGCGAGATATTGAATTTTTGATGTAGAATTTGCAAATTTAAATCTCGGATGTTCAATTCAGTGTTGTAATGATGAATTTCTCAGTTGTGATTTTTAATCCGGGATACGAAACTCCCAAATGTTGAATCTAGGAAGTAAAATCCGGCATTTGGAATCTAGTTTGTTGAATTTGAAGTACGAGATTCGGAACAAGGTATCCGGAATGTGGAATCCATGTTGTGGAGTAAGAAATATCGAACTTGAAATGTGGAATCTTTGATGTGAAATGGGATATATTAAATTCAAGATGAGGTATTTTTTAACTTAAACCACCTCTGTTAAATTTTGGGTTGTAATCACTAATGTGCATTTTTGGGATTCTTAATCTGGGATGTGAAATTCGGATATGTTAAATCCGGGAATCCGTAAATCGGTATAAGGAATTCAGGCTACTGACGAGCCTAACGTAACACGTTATTTGGATTCTGGTTTGTTGAATTCGTCATGTGAAATCTGTGAAACGGAATTCAAGATGTTGAATTCCCGATACTGAATTCAGGAGCAGGAATTCAGAATTGGGGACAAGAAATTTGGATACGGAATTCGGGACTCGAATTCGGGAGACCGAGTTCGGAATACGGAATTTGGAATACGACATTCAGGAAACGAAATTCGGGATATAAAATACTGGATTCGGAATTTAGGATGTTGAGTTTGGGATATTGAATTCAGGTTTCGGAAAAGGGGATGAAGAATTCTGGATACGGAATAAGTGTTACTGAATTCGGGATAAGGAAATCGAGTTGCGGAATTTGGGATGTGGAATTCGTGAGTTTCAATTCGGAATATGGAATTGGGTATGAAGAATTCAGGGTTACGGTATTCGGGATTTCAAATTTGGAATACGGAGTTCGGAATATGTAATTTGGGATACGGCATTCAGGATTCGGGATTTTGGATATAGAATACAGGATTCAGAATTCGGGATATTGAATTTGTGGTACTGAATTCAGGTTACGGAATTCGGGATAAGAAATTCTTGATACGGAATAAGGGTACTGAATTCGGGATAAGGAACCCGAATTACGGAATTTGGGATGTGGAATTCGTGAGTTTGAATTCGGAATTGGGGATAAAAAATTCAGGGTACGAAATTCGGTATTTCGAATTCGGGATACGGTGTTCGGGATACGGAATCAGGGATACGGCATTTAGGATACAGAATTCGGAATATACACGTAAAAAAAACTGGAGTTCAGCTTACTTCAACTAGAGTAATGGGAATCACAAAAAATAGTAATATATAGGATAGCTACAGCCTGGAGTAAAGGTTAACACAATTTCGATTAATTTCGATTGTCAGCTGAGTAGAGCATTACCGCGCATGCTCACGCAACTCATGTATCTCATAACTGTAGCTACATTCACTACAGTTGAGGCTGCTGTCACCACAGCCTGGAGTATTTTGACTACTAGTTTCCTGGAGTAGATGCAATTACAGCATTTTTTTACGTGTAGAATACTGGATTCCGGATTCAGTATATTAAATTCTGGATACGAAATAAGGGGTACTAAATTAGGGATAAGGAATTCGGGTTAAAAAATTGGGGATTTGAAATTCGTGAGTTTGAATTCGGGATACGGAATTCGGGATACGGAATTCGGAATATGGAATTCAGGATGCGGAATTCGAGATATCAAGTTCGGGATATAGTGTCTTTGATGTTGAATCTAACTTATGGAATTCGGTATTTGGTATTTGGGATGTGCAATTGAGGATGTTGAATCTGTTATGTGGAACCTGGGATATTGAATCTGGAATGTGAAATGGGATATATTGAATTTATATCTTAGAGTTATAATGATTAACTGAATTGATTATTTACTCTAATTTTTAATTTCTTTTAAAAAATTAAGAATTTGGCATAAGACTGCGTGGATTTAAATACATCTTTTACTAAAAACTTTAGTTGATTATTTAAATAATGTATTAAGATTACCACAGAAGGAAGTTTCTAAACTTATTTATATGTTGTATAAGATTGATGCATATTAAACATCCCGAACTTTTACCCTCACAATGAAGCTTAACATATTTGTAATACGTAATTTTCTACTAAGACAATTTTCTTTTGTTTAAACCAAACATTTTACATATTCTGAAATGTTATTAGTGGTAGAAGTGGGTCACGTTATTAACAGAAAAATTTTCATTTTTCTAATGTAAATTTTATATAACTATTTCCAGAAATTCTTATTTTAATGATTTTACATGAATTGCGAGAAGTATCAATTTATCAAGAAAAATTTAATGTATCTAGATAATTTTAAGCTGAGTAGTACAAATTAATGAGTCAAGGATCTGGAAAATTGTGATAGAATCGCTAACTTGCTAGCGTTTCATTCGTAATATCCTGTCTGAAAGTTCAGGAAGGCAAAGCATCCTTGACGGAGTAAACTCTACTCCTTTAATTAAACGACAGCTGGTCTTGAAGATGAATAATTTAATATCCATATTTCCACAAATGTTAACCGAAGAGAATTTCAAGGTTGGTCAAACTAAACCTCTATGTTGACTATTGAAAATATGTCAATATATATAAGTTTGTTATTTCAATCAGTTGAGTGTAGTTATATGATTTCTAATTTAATAATGTCGAGTGGTTTGTAAACATCTCTATAAAAAGAACGGAAATTCATTTCCTCTTCAGTTATTTCAATTTCAAATAAATTGACAAACTGGAAAAATATTTTTACTTTTACTTAAAATGTCTTTATTTTTAGTACAATTCATGATTGAATTAGATTCTTTTGAAAGCAATTTCCAGTTTTGCTAGATTTAGTATTAAATAACGAAATTTAGAATGTTTTGTTCTACATTTCGGTTAACCAAAAAGTTTATGTTTCTGCTAATTGAAATTAAAATTTTAATTACGTTAGCGGAGATAATTTCCTGGAAATATGTGTGAATGAAAATAATATAAAAGTCAAAGAATTATAAAGAATCGTTATAATTCTTACCTACAGTTAACAAAATGTTTGCTGCAATTGTGCTGTTTTAACCAATTACATTATTTGACCTAAAGACCCAGTTTGTTGCTGAAACTGAAAATACTTGAAACCACTTTCAACCGTAGCGTTATTATAAACTGTTACTGTTTATCTAAGAGTTTAAAATGAAGGTAAGAGAGCGTGAAAAGATCAATGAAGGAAAAGTTCTACATTTCCATTCGCAGATCGTGTTTACCATCTTGGATTCGTTTATATTTTTAACGAAGTTTGACCTTTCTTCAACTTAGTTTATTTCCCGACATGACATGTTTTTTTCCTTCCTACATGTATTCAGATTTCAAGCTCTAAATTCCTTTTTCGACATTCCGGATTTACCATGTTTCTCCCATTCTACATGTAATGATTCTATGTAATCCTTATAGGATTTATGTGCCATTTTAATGGCCAAAAAATATAAACTTCTTTTGAATGTTTAGCCGTTAAAATTGAAATTAAATCTTTATAGACAAACGACATTTGTTCATTCTACCTTTACTGGTCGAATCATTTCATATTTCGCCTTTATTGGCTGTGTAACTGTCATATTGGATCCGCCATTTTAAATTTTTGGAATCTGACATCAGATTCGTAATCAGCAACCCCGAAAATCCCCGGGTAACGAGTTTCAAGCAAGTCTGGTTGATTTTTAATTTTTTTTGTCCGCCATATTGGATCCGCCATTTTGAATTTTTGGAATCTGATTCCAGATTCGTAATCAGCGACCCCGAAAACCCCTGAGTAACAAACTTCATGCAAATCTGGTTGATTTTTAATTTTTTCGTCCGCAATATTGGATCCGCCATTTTGGTTTTTGAAAAAATAACATGGAATTCAAAATTACCGACACTGAAAACCCGCGAGTAACGAGTTTGAAGCTAATCTGTTTGATTTTTAATTTTTCCATTTGATATATTCTGTCCGCCATATTTTAGCGGCCATTTTGAAATTAGAAATTTTTACATCAAATTACAAATCAGCTGGTCCGCAATAATATATGATAAGTCTTATAACGATAATCTTACCCATTATTATCTCATTCGTAGTCTTTTATGTTTGTTACTTTGTAATAGATAATATATGGTATATTTTGGTACTTTTTTATTGACTTACTTTATTGTTTATTTATTTATGCACTATTATTTATGTTGGTTTAAATTTTTTTTAGTTGTTCAGGAAGTTTGTCTAGAGCTAGAAATTTTAAACTGTGATTTATATTCATTATTTTGAAAGTTATGATGACTTGATCGAATTTGTGGTGCAACGTATGTACCAATGGGTCTTAAAGGGTTAAACAGAAAATAGACAATGCATCTTAAAAAGAAAAGGATATAAGGTCATAGAATGAGCATTTAAATCCATAAATCAGATAAGAAATTAGACGAGAATTTAGCCACCTGTTTTCTTTATATTCTGCTTTCTCAAATTTTATTTCATTTTTACTTTGACTTTAATATTTCTATTTCTCACTATATTTTTTTATTGTTCAAATAAATTGATTTATTAGGAATCTCAGATTTGATTTTATTAATAATATATAATTTTACATAAAGCTTCATCACAGATTCCTTAACCCACATGAATAATAAACATTTAAACTAAACAAATAAAAGAATAATTTTAATTAATTTTTTAAAATTCAATTTCAATTTTTCTAAAATAAACAAAAAAAAACAATAACTTTAATTTATTATTGAATATAATCTTATTGCATCAAAATTTATTATAATAAATCAAGAAATCAGAATTATTCTTACTTAGTTTTTCAAAAACACGAGACGTTAATTTAAATTTCTTCCAATTTGCCAACACAATAATGTTTTTATTTTTATCTTTGACTTACTTCTCAAAAATTCCAATTAGTAAAATTTATTCAAATGAAATAAATTCAAATTATTTTCAAAATTCCAAGAATCTAAAACAAAAGTCATTTATTAATTAATTTTTTATCTGTCAATTTAATATTTCTATATTTTTCAACTTTTTAACCTGCCTATAGTCCCTACTTTTTGGGGTAATTCTATGCCCTAAACTATTTTCTTTATAATATATATATTTTTCATGGTTTATTGACAATCTCGTTTATTTAAATATTCAGTTTTTAATTGTCGCTAAACCTACAGCAAAATTCTAACATTTATCATTCGACAAGGAAGCTTTTAAAATTAAATAATCCTGGATGGTTACCCGGTATATTAACTCAGAACATACAAAACTCCAAAACAGGGGATAATTAGTTTGGGTCTTTATTAAATATTAATCGAAATTAATATTCAATAAATATAAAAGACACACATTGCCAAAAGACAGTGAGATCCAATAAATTTCGTTGAATGTTTGAATGTTTGAAATATAGTAATTCTTCGAAAATGAAAAATATTTCAAATATAAATATTTTTCTGCAGCACCTCACCTTCAGATAGGTATCAGAAGAAGAAGAGAGACCTCCCTTGTAAATTCACCTGTTTATATAGTTTTGACCCCAGATATGCCAAAAGTCAAATTCTTTCGCGCGTCTTAGATATTTTGGTGCAATCTGTTTCTATTACTCTAATTTGCTCTTATTTATTTTTGACATTTTCTTAAACCAATAATTATTTTTCCCTCTTAAATGAAACCGGAAAATAAACAATTTTAAAAGCTTCTAGAACTTTCTAGAACATTCTTAACTGAATTTTATTTCAATTATTTAATTTCTCAATCGAATTATTAACTTATTAAATTTCTGATTTTAAATTATTTTAAATTTTTTTTATTTTTTTTTTTTATTAAAATTTAAACAATATGTCTTGTCTTAATTAACCATTTTTAAATAAACAAATAAATATGAATTATTTATTGCTAAATTTTCAAAAATCTTATTAAACTAGTTTTATTTATATATTTTATTTTATTAAAAAAAATTTATTTTCTAATTTCTTATTAATTTTATAATGATTTAGACGAAATTCTTATTATTTTCACCTAGACTAACTAAAATTACTCTTATAATTCTTTCTATTTATAAATTTTACTACAATTTCATGTGTTTATTATTATAAACTTATTATTTATTTTATTTAAATTATTAATTCTTCTCCATTTGATCATTTTTCTGTTGATTTCTCTTTAAAATCGGTCCATTCAAGCTCCCATGGCTCAGCGACCAAAAGCAACGACCATAAACCCACACCTCGAGATATCGATCCCCATCGAACACCATATTATTTTGATTTTTATATTTTATTATTAATTTATTATCAAATTCCTTATTTTTATTAATTTGATTTATTAATTTATATTTCTTTAATCAGTAATGCTAATTGAAATGGCTTTGACCATTGAATACCATTTCATAGTATATATATTTCACAAATTCTAATAAAATTTAGCACCCAGTGATTTTATGTAAAATAAAATTGTTTTACATATCTAAAGATTACAAAAATTATTTGTTATTAAAGGTAGGGCTATCTAAATTCTAAATAAATTTATTAAGTTTTAAATACCACTATTTTTCGATAGTGATATATTATATATTATATACACTGAGAGAAGTTTGGCACAGTAGTCTCTCTGTGGTACAAACATTTTTAGTACAGTATCCTTCCCACAAGGCGCAGAAACTGTATCACATTAGAACCGACTCTGCGCGTAAGGTTAGGTACGACACCTGTGTAGTACACAATCCAGATGTCAAGCGAAACTTCTTTCAGTGTATATATTATATTAATTTAAATTAAAATTATAAATAATTGACAAATCTAAATACCTTTAAATTTATTCAAAATTTAAAAAAAACTAAAATATAGGGGAGAGGGCCCCAAGTTGGACACCCTATCGATTTATTGCTGTAGAATCAAAACCAAATAAAATATATTAAAATGTTTTTTACAGGATGAAAGTACAATTTATAAGGTAACTTATGGCCACAGAGATAAAATTTTATTTTGAACATAAACATTTTTTAAAGCATTTTTTCTAATTGTTAAAATTTTCGGTCTAAAAAAAAGTGGCCCCAAGATGGACACCTTCCTAAAAGTCTCTGAAAATGGTAGTAAATAAAAATTTAACATCGTGTAACAATTCTTGAACTAAGTTTTAATCATTTTACGGAATTTATCAAGAAATAAAATTTCTAAAAACTTCAATTTAATAGCTTAACAGTAAAAAGTAATAAAATATCGAAAAATATCAATATAAAAAATTCTCTAACGATAAAATCACATTTTATGGTGGAAAATAAAAAATTTTAATTAATTGGCTCAAAAAATTATTGAAAAAAGTATAAAATCGAAAATATGCAAAAAAATACATTGAGATTTTAGGCCTGTCTATCTTAGGGTACATGACACCATTTTTTAATCCCCAGTAAAAAAATATATATGAATACTGAATTAGTAAAATCATTTTAGAATATTATTATACGATAAATAAATAATATTATAACGTTCAGTACTCATTCTAAATCATAAATTTAAATAACTTTACCAACTTGAGAAAAAACTGTTACTAAACTTTTTTAGACACAAAATTACGTGGTAAGAATAGAAGAAAAACCAACTGGTTTTTTTTCTTCAAATGTGCATCAAAATGTTCGTCTATACAAACAACAAAAATGACAGAATGCATAAGGCGCTGTCACCTTAAACAAAAATTTTATACGAAATGTCCATCTTGAGGCCCTGTCCATCTTGGGGCCCACTCCCCTATATATATTGCAAAATTATAATTTTATTAATTTATTTTATCTTGTTTATATTTAAGTATTATTGTTTCTTTCTTTGATGATTGCATTTGCCTGCATTTCGTTGAAGCTAATTATAATACATTAATTAATTTATATTTAAATAATTTTAAAATAAAAACTTTAATATTTATTATGAGATTAAAGAAAAATAAAAAATATCTAACGACGCGAATATTTGAAACTGGAACTGTCAAAACAATAAACAAAATTTTTTAATCTGGACGTTTTCAGAATGTTTTCAGAACGTTTGCAGGATGTTTTCAGGACGTTTTTAGAATGTTTTCGGAAAATTTTCAGAATGTTTTTAGAAAGTTTTCAGAAATAAAATAATTTTTAAAACTTTTTCAATTTTATAGAGTTTTATTTTGCCTCGAAATCAGTGAAAATATACTATTGCTTTTATGTATTGTGTATTTTATATTAGAGTAGATATTTCCTCGCAGTGTTAGGTTATGGCACCGAGTTCAGGAATCGACGGCATTCGATAAATCGTGCCTATTGTGCCTGTACGAGTAGATCTGGGACGATTGTTCCGTTCTGGCACAAGTAGGGGAACCGCAGTGAGGTCATTATTCTTTGCATTGGCATCCTTGGTATGGAATGCATACCATTTTTCGCGCAGATTTCACTTCCTCGATAGAGGCAGTTCAAACCACCGGACAGAATCCGAATATATATATATATTCCTATCTGTATTCATGGTTGCAGATATAGATACAGCTTTAGATGTCAATATAGATATACATTCTACACACACACACACACACACACACAGACATAAACACATGCATGTGCATATGTGTATACAAGGACTGACCTTTTCTACCTTTTCCCATAACAACTTTCTCGATCCTCTTGAATACAAAGGCCCAACTTGCTCAACTCGAACTATTGGCTGGCACATTGAGTGGAAAATGTCTGGCTTATAACTTTTCCTTTTCCCTGAACGCTTTAAAAGAAGAGCTTATCAACATTTTTTGCCGGCTTTTAGAATTTCTCGATTGTTTCAATATCAATTTGATGATCATTTTTGAATCGAAATTGTTATGTTTTAACTGATTTAAAATCACTAAATTGATTTTAAAATAATGAAAAATGTGAGTTTTATTATTTGGAGATTTAAATTTTTTTTCGGTTATATGGAATCCGTTATTTTGAATTTTAAAAAACTGACATAAAATTCGTATTCAGCGACCCTAAATACCCTTGAGTAATAATTTTTATGAGGATTTGTTGATTTTTAATTTTTTCCGCCATATTGTATCCGCCATTTTGAAATTTAAAAATCTGACGTCAGATTCGTATTCAGCGACCCCAAAAACATCAGAGTAAGACAAATGAGCTCCTGATCTAAACTTAGCGACCAAAAATTCTTCAGGATTTCATGGTCGGGTTCCATGAGTCAAAAAAAAAAAAAAAAAAAAATGTGGTCATATGTTACTGTTTGATAGTACATATGAGTAAAAGAAGATTTCTCTTAAATCAGATTTAAGTAGAATAAACAGAATATCAGTAGTAGAGATAAACGTATAGTCAGACAAAACATTACTCCTACCCGACAGTGTGTTTATATTTAATTATCTCAGCAAAAGACGAACGAGATTCTGTTATTCATTTTTATGTTAAATAAATCCAATAAGTAATGCTTTTCTTATAGTCAACGTAGATTTGTATAAAAGGAAAATGAGAAATATCTCGTGCAATTTTCTTTGAAGCCAGTTACAGAATTTCAAATAGATATTCAGAGCTTTTACAAATAAAGATTTCAAAATCCAAAGTGAAAGCAGCAGAGCGGTTTTGAAGGATGAAAGGTAGAGACGTACGTATCTAGTTCAGAGTCCTTCCACAAACTTCATAGTCATAGTCGGTGCGTTGAGAAAGGACGAGAGTGGAAGTTTACTTATGAAAGTAACCGTTGCAGTCGCGTTCAATTGTGCATCAGATATGCTATTTACTCGTTAAACACATTCTGAAATTCCTCCGTTTCAATTGCATCAATGATATTTTCAAACTCACATAAAAATAATGATAAAACGTATAAAAATAATACGAAACCAATTTATATTAATAGAAAAAATTTATTCTTTAAATATTATCTAGTTTTTAACATTGTCAACATAACTAATAGTTTTTAGGTTGCTGAAAACAAATCCGATGTTAATTTATAAGAATTCAAAATAGCGGATCCAATATGGCGGACATGGATTTTTTAATTACAGACAGAATTTGAGGTTATTTTTAAAATTTCAAAATGTCGGATCAAATATGGCAAAATGCATTTTTCAATTTATGAAAACTTTTATGAAGCTCAGTATAAAGGGGTTTTTCTTGGTCGCGGGATCAAATCTAACCTGAGTTTTCTATTTATGACAATTTTTATAAACCTCGATATAAAAGGATTTTTTGAATCGCTGAATACGGATCTGATGTTATTTTTTGAAAATTTTAAATGGCGGATCAAATATGGCGTAATGAATTTTTCAATCCTTGACAACTTTATAAAACTCGGTATAAAGGGTTTTTTCCGGTCGCTGATTACGAATCTGATGTCATTTTTTAAAAATTCAAAATGGCGGATACAATATGTCGGACATGAGTTTTCAATTCATGACAATTTTTATGAAACTCGGTATAAAGGGGTTTATAGAGTCACTGATTACGAAATCTGATTTCTAACGATATATACTGCTTTTTGTTTATCTGAATCGATGTTATTTTATAACCCGATTTCCTACGTACTCACGGAAGGATTTTTTGCCCTGCCGGAAGGACTTTAGACGTTCTATCAATAACTTTTCAACCAGTCAAGATATTTTAATTTTCTTTGGCTTATTTTAAAGCTAATAGTTCCAGGTTTAATTTAGCTTAATTTAAAATTTTTCCAATTTTTTTTTCTAGAAAATGCAGCCCACCAAACTTGAACACTGAAAATTTACAAAAAAAACGAAAAATTCACCTGTCTTTATCACCTTTAATCTCTATTTACATTAATTGAAAAAGCTTTAAAATAGGACCATTTATCCGGCAAATTTTATAAGCTTTCCAATGGTCTATCAAAAATTTCAATTCACTAATATCTGACAGAGTTATTAACATTTTAAGACGGTGATGTTTTTAATCACATTTTTGCAAGTGGTTCCATTATTTGGCCGGTAGTGTATGTAAAAATTGACAAAGAAATTAAGAAATCTAAATCTTACGAAAATCCCAAATCTTGTAGGAAACAATAATTTTACTGGTTGTATCAGCAGTGGAATAAATTTTATCTAATATAAATTTCACATGAATGGAATTGTTTAAAATGAATTTTTTTACCAAACTGTTATTTCGGCACGTTTATAAAATCGATGATTATTTAAGATCCTTGCATGTATGGAAGGAAAAGAGAATTGAACATTTTCCAATGATTTCCTTGATATACACCAGAACGAGTAAAAGGGCCTGGATATTTCTCTGGAGCAGTAAATGGAAATCACTTCAATAAAAACCGAGTACCCCGTGAAAATTGGCTGATAAATAAAAATTTTCTTGATAAATTTTTTGCGTGACTGGTAATCAATGTAGCACAAGATCGTGAAAGGCACATGTTTGGGAGATTGTATATGAGATGTGGACCTCGATCAAGGAGAATATCAGCGAAACTTATCCGTTTCCCATCAGGTTTTCATTTCGACACGTATCATTTATGTTACAATGAGAAACGTTATCGAAGCGTTTTGAGGCTAGTAGCTAGTGGAGGATCGAGGCCAATGTGAGCGTTAAATTTAAAAGCCTTGCATGGTGGTTATAGTGCTACGTTTACTGTTATAGACACGGCATTCTCGTCCTGCAGATGGAATTTTAATGCTACATCTGGAGAGTTCGGCTGCTGCTACTTATGTAGTTTCATTGTCAGTCGTTCTTGGCGCCGCGAATGCTAACGACACATTTTCCTTGGGAAAATTATCCCGAGAGAGCTTCAGTTTCTGGAAAAGTAGTCTGCTAATAATAAAGGAAATCTTGCGACTTAAGTCAGATTCACTGGAAGAGAATCTGCCTAAGATGGAAGGTCGAAACTTTGTAAAGTATGTATTAGTTGTGCTGGAAGATTGCGACAGATTTGTTAACGTAATTTATCCTAACATTTAGGATTGAGACTCTTCATGTTCGACTTCTCAGATTCCGCGATTCAATAACACAGTCACACAAAAAATAAAAGTATCAGGGTTAAGGTATAAAATCAATATATGTGACGCTCCACGATGAAATGCACCTTAGCTGTCTTTGTTATTGTTGTGTTATGCCTATGGTTGATCGCTAATAACACAAAAACTAATAGACATAAACAAGTTTTGATTTCCGTATGTGAAAGAGCAACTCAAATTCTATCGATTCATAATAAAAATTAAAAATCCAATGTTTTGCAGCTAAGGTCCCTTTCACCGTGAAGCGTCACATATTTCTATGTATTTTGATGCCCTAAATCCGAATCCGACATCAGAATTGGCCCATCACGTCTAGGTCTGACGCTAACCTCAAAATCACCTAAAAATGGCACATTCTGACAACTAGAAACTAAAACGGACTTCAAGTTGATTTATTTATAAAGTCAATGGAAAGCTTGAATTATCACCTTTTAAATGCTTTTTTTAAACATTGTTTTACGATGCTTTTTAATGCAGATATGATACATTTCATTTAAAAATGAATTTTTTTCAATTGCGAAAAAATCAAGAATTTTTAGTTATGAAGACAAATGGTCAAGAGAAAAAATATTTCTTTTTTCATGTAGAATCAAATAGGATTGTTCTATGTTGAAAGAAAACCCATGTTCCTTTTTTGTAAATCAAACAATATTCAGAAGTGGCTGAAAATTCTCCATGTATTTTACATGCAAAAAAAGCTTTTATACGTAGAAATGGTATAGAATTCTTGAAAATCAATATTTCTTAATTGATAAACTCTGTTTCTGTTCAGGAGAGTTAAAAAATAATGCTAAATTGTTTATTTAATCATTTTTGAATATTGACTATTTTCTATGGGCCTCCAAAAAACTCCCAAGATTGCAAAAATACAAAAAATAAGCGTTAAAAAATATGTTTTACTATTATTTTAAAAATTGTTGGCAACACTTTTTATGAATAGCATAAACATAGACTATTATCAGAACTGTTTTATGTAATTACTAATTTTTATAAACAATTTTTTTTTATTTAGAAATATTTATCAAATTAGGCTACACAGATGCGACTTTTACTTAATTTTGCATATTTTTAAGACGAATATAAAAATTTACTAATAAGAAACTACAAATAACAATTCTACCGATTGTTTAAGCGAAATATTATTGTTTAATTTCCACTTTCTCTTAAATTAAACCACTGATTTGACACTTTTTAAGTTGAATGATACCAATCGCTAACAAAAAACAACAAATAAAAATTCTGACAATTGCATAAACAACTTATCATTGTATAATTTCAAATTTTTATTAAAATGTTCGACAGATTTCCAACTTATTCTCAACTTTGCAATTTTTAAAGACGAATGTAACCAATTGCTCACAAAAAACTACAAATAAAAATCCCAGCGATTGTTTAAACAAATTTTTATTGTTTAATTTCAACTTTTTTTATCAACTTTAACTACAGATTTACAACTTTGTCTAAATTTTGCAACTGTTGAATACAAATGTAAACAATTACTAAAAACAAACTAAAAATAACAATTCTACCAATTACTTAAGCCAATTGGATTTGTTTAATTCCAACTTTTTATTAAATTAAACAACAGATTTGCAACTATTTCTAAATTATGCAACTATTTGGGCTAAATGATACCAATTACTAAAAATAAATTACAAATAACATTGCTACTACATAATTGCTTAAACAAATAATTATTGTTTAATTTCTACTTTTTAATAAATTAATCCACAGACTTGCAACATTTTCTTAATTTTGCAATTTTTAGAGACTAATGTAACTAATTTCTTACAACAAACTACAAACAAAAATTCGATCGATTGTTTAAATATATTATTATTGTTTAATTTCAACTTTTTGTCAACTTAAACTACAGAGTTACAACCTTTTCTCAATTTTACAACACTTCTTTCTGTATCATACAAATCACTAAAAACAAAATACAATTAACAATTCTACCATTTTTTTAAACAAATAATAATTGTTTAATTCCAACATTTTACCAAAATAAGCTACATAGTTGCATTTTATATCAATTGTGTAACGTTGCAAGACAAATGCAACCTATTACTAGCAACAACCTAAGAATAATAATTGTATACAGTCAAGCTAATAAAGTGTTTTCCTTTGTAATTGACTTTAGCCTGATGAGGTCAACAAATCGAGTTGACGAAACGTCGCTTTTTTATAAATTGACAAAATAAAAAGCAAAGATGGAATCAGAAAAAAATAATTTTAATTTATAAAAAATAATTTTTGTTTTCCTACACACCTTCCTTGGATCACGTATTGGTGCTCTTTTAAACAATTGTATCAATTAATTAAACAAATTATTATTATTGTCTAACTTTAACTTTTTCATTAAATTTTGTTACAGAATTGTTGCTTGTTTTAAGTTTTGCTACTTTTCTAAGTATCTAAGTTTGCAATCAATTACCAGTAACAAACCAAAAATTAACAATTGTATCAGTTGTTTAGACAAATTCATTTTGTTAAAATTACAGAAACTGCAGTAAAAAATTTGAAAATTTCACTACTGTCACTATAGTAAAAATTAAAGCCTGTATGAACTCTTTGATGATAATAAATTGTTAAAAGTTTGTAATTAAAAGTTTGAAATAAAATTGTTATTTTTAGTTTGTAGTTAGTAATTAGTTACATTCATCTTCAAAAATTGCAAAATTGGGAAAAAATGCAAATCTGTGGTTTAATTTGATTAATTATTGCAAATAAACAAAAATAATTTTTAAAACAAATAAGAAACTACATTACAAATTTTTTTAAAGTCTAAATATATATGTTATTTTTTGAAAATGCTGAAAAAGAATTTTAAAAAATAATATAAAATATATTTTAACGATTGCTTTTTTATTTTGCAGTTTAGGAAATTTTTGGGGGACCCATAAAAAATAGTTAATATTAAAAATGGGATAAATAAATAATTTAACATTATTCTTTAAAATCTACTGAAGATAAACGGAATTTGTCAATTGAAAAATATTTATTTATTTATTTATTTACATAAACAAAATATTGATTTCCAATTGTCTATACGCCCGACCTGAGCCGATCGAAGAAATACAACTTACTTAAAATCATAATAACTTGGTCAAAAAATGAGATAGAGGGTTGAAACTCACAAATTTGAGTTTTAAATTTTGCTTTAGAATACTTATTAATTACATTTTTAGAAATTTTAAAGTAATATTATTAGTTGGTAAGTTAGAAAAAAAAATTCTTGAATTTTTTAACAATCCTTCAATATCTTTAACTCGCTGCTTGATCTACAAAAATGACATAGAAAAATCTAAACTTACTCCATCTTCTTTCGTCCAAATGTCAGCTTTAATTTGAGTTAAGAAAACTTGAAAAATATTCAGTGGTTTACGAGATGTGACTAAAAATGTTCAAGCATGTTTTTCACAAAAAAACTTCATTTTCAGGGAAAAACCACAGTTTTGACTGATGTTCATGGATAACATGCTTAAACATTTTTAGTCATATCTTGAGAACCACTTAATATTTTTTAAGTTTTCTTAGCTTAAATTAAAGCTGAAATTTCAACAAAGAAGATGAAATGAGTTTTAATTTTTTTATAAAATTTTTGTAGATTAGGCAGCAAGTTAAAGATATTCAACGACTGTTAAAAAATTCAAGAACTTTTTCTTCTAACTTACCAACTAACAAAATCACTTTCAAATTTCTAAAAAATTTAGTTAATTAATATTCTAAAGTTGAATTTAACTATTTTTCCAAATTTGTAAGTTTCAACTCTTCATGTTATTTTTTGACTAAGTAATCGTGATTTTAAGTGAGCTGTATTTTTTTGATTTCTGACAATTTCTGACTGTAGTGTGCTAGAAGAAATTACCAACATCATAAGATAATCATGCATAGTGTCATACACTCTCACGGCGCTAGTGTCAATGCAGATCAAACATTGTACGAGTTGACGCTCGTCGCCATATTCTATGTTTGGTATTCCCACCGTTATTCAACAAGACTATCAATACTTCCAACATACTGATTATTTTTTTAGTGAGTTACAATAACAAGAAGAGAAGCATCTAGACCCGCAGGCTGATTAAGGGACCAACGTAATATTTCCTAATTCTAATTTAATTATTGATCCTTTTTTATCTTAAAATTCCGAAATAATGTTATGTTCTAAACCTAACTGAATTTTGTTAATTTTTAAATAAAGAATTTATTATTATTTTAATAATTTCTAACTATTACCCCAGCGTTTAATCCTTAATGTTCCCTGATTTAGTTTGGCAAAAGTTATTCCAATACTGGGACAGGGCTGGTAAATAAAACAAATTTCAAATACATTTGAATTAACAATATTTATTCATTTATAATCAAGATTCGAAAATTGCATTTTAATCAGGATTGCTACCCTTTAAAATTGAAAAATATAAGAATTTTATGTTTCCTATCTTAAAAACTAATAATTATGTTTGTTAATTATTTGAGAAGATTTACGAATGGAAAGGATATTGTTTATCTTTGATTTTGGCGGAATTTTACCTTTTAATCTTCCTAAATATTGTTTATGAAGACTAGTTCTCCGATAATCCTTTAATCCTTTGGTTAGATGTTGCTTGAATTTAATCCAATAGTTCTAACTCGACAGGTTGGAAGTGTTTAGGGTGAAAAGTAGATTAACAAAAAAATTTACTTTTTGGAGCTTGTACTTAAGGGTCAGCACATTAAGGGTCCAGACTTGACTAGAGATCGACTTGACTAGAGGCTTATTGAGTGCGCCTATCCAGTTGACAGGAGGCAAATTTTATGATCTCTTTCTAGGAGACGAGTCATGCTGAATCTTCCTTTGTGTGTTTCCTTTAGAAAAAAGGTGTGTGAAAATCCGTTCTTTACCAAAATCAAAGGTACAACAATCCTTGAGTCTTGTGCAATATTTTTACATTAGTTCTTTTACAACTTTGACAAATTTCTATTTTCAAACAATTTCGTGTTTTTATATAAAATTACAATGTAAGAATATTAGAATTTTTTGAAATTAAAATATTCGTGATAACAATAAAATTGCAGGATAATAGATGAGATAAATTTAGAACATATAATTGTTATAATTGTTTTAACTAATATTTTTGTTTGTTTCAACAATTAATGGTTACTTGGATTTCATTTTAATACAATTCAACAATTAATTTAATACAATTTAACAATTAAAATAAAAATATTTGCAGTTTCATATTTGATTAAATAATTCATTTTATTTGTTTAAACAAATAATAAATTTAGTAGGCGTAAAAATATTTGTTATGTATTTTAGAATAACAACTAAGGGTTATTTTTAGTTTGTTGTTTCATTATTAAACTTAATTGTTTATATTTGATAAATTGTTTATTTATTAATATTAGTTATTTAATTAATTAATAGTTATGAGGACGTAGAGTAACTTGATGCATCCAATATTGATGAAACATTATGCAAATTCTGTAAAAATGGTTCCTTATTCTACATTTAATAAAATGTTTAAATACATCCAAACAACTATAGGTATATTTTCCAATTATAATAAAGAAAAAAGTAATCAATCAAAAGAAGAAAGCAATTTACATAATGTGCAAGTATTAAAAAAACTGAGAGAGTAGCGATGTTTAAGTTCGTTTTTGAAAATAAGTCACAATTAGTATAAGCGTATGTAAAAAGTAACCGCCATGTGAAATGAAGTTAGCTTCTGGATGGCGTAAACCGCCTTTTTCTACTTAAAACTCGCCTGTGGTGTTTCTACAGCGTCGTGCACAACTCTCACATATTTCACTTAAGTTTGATTATACCTGTAAGCACACTATAGGGTGCACTGAAGTTATCTATATATACTTTGCTTAGAACGAAGTGTGCACTGCGTCATAAAAGAAAATTGATCTAATTTGTATCCTGGGATGAAATTTATCGCATAAAAATTTTTTACACTTTATAAATATTTAAAACACTTTTGCAGGCTTTTCACTTCTGACGTTAAGAATACCCTAGACCGAATTATGTTATTTAAATACAACATTTACTTAAATAAAAAATTGTTAAAAATCTGTTATTTTTTAACATTTCTATTGTATTTAGAAAAAAATAATAAATATATTACAATAATTTAAATTCATGGAAATAATTATCAATAAATTTAGTTTTTTATTCGGAAAATGAAGGTAAAATAATCGTCTTCTTTTATATTTTTATTCTAAACTAACTAACACCTAATGATCTAAAATAATGCTTTTCACATTCAATTATTTTTATAATTATATTATTAATAATTTTGTACTTAAAAATAGATGATATAAAGGACAAGAGGTTCTTTATGCAGTAATATAGAGGACAAATGTTCAGTGTGTTAAACAGAGGTGCAAGCTTCATTTACTTAATGAAATGATTGTTCTATTCATGTATTACATTCCATAATCATAATTACAATAATAATAATAATCTCTTCGTGTTTGAATCGCTTGACCAATTACTATTTGCTCTAAAATTTCTCACTATAGTGTACCAAAACTCGAGAGTGATTAAACGGGATTTCCAAAGTCAATGAGCATTAATTGTTAGAGCAAGCACAAACTGTATTTGTACGTATTAACAATGTATTACTTTTTAATTTCTAAATTTATAATTCTCACATTAGAAATGCTATGAAATATTTATTTAGTAAAGTATTAAAACTTTATTAAATTAAAAAATAAGAAAAGAGTACATTAAAAGACATCCAACCATCATCATTTTTAATAATGAATTCTGACAATGTCAGAAAACTTTCGTAGAAGCAGAAAAACGTCCGCTTGTTCAGAAAGATTAAACTTCATAAAAGCTTTCATTGTAATTCTAAACTTTACTTGATACACAGTAATTTTTTATTTATTCATTAATATCTTTTTCAAGAAAATAAAGTATATGAAGTTTAATTAGTTTAGTAGTTTATTTATTCATGTTTTTATTAGTTATTTATGACAAGAACAATTTTATGTGCTTTATAACATTTTACTCGTAAAATTTGTATTACTTTATAAACTATCGTTAAGAAGATATTGAACCTATAAACTTTGTAAGAAAAGTGCAGTGCAAAAATGGCATCGTTGTTTTCTTTTTAATAAAAAATGCAAATGCTTTAAATAATAAAAATTATTCCCGGAAATTCAGATAATAAAAAATCGGCTATTTTATTAAAAATTGACGGGAATTTTTGTTGTTTTGCTTAAAGGAAGAACCATAGCTGATAAAAAATGTATACTCTGGGTAAGACTAGTTTAGTGAAAGTAGGATGAGAGGTATTCAGTAGCAGGAAACTAAAAAATAAAATAAAAATTGTATTTAGGTTTGTTTAACGGTGGAAAGGCATCATACATGAAATTCAAGAATGATCTGAGTTTCTATACTGGCTTTGGTCGTAGGCGGAAGAGAATCGTTAAATATTCATGTTGAACCACGACGAGCAAGTGCAAAGTGCTTGCCTCCGTTTTCATCTAGCACTGAATCCATTATTATGTTCAATTTGTAGCAAACATCCTTTGTTTTCCTATTCGTTGCAAATGAAAATGTCTTTTAGTTCTCTACTCTATTGCAAAATGTTATTCCACTTCATTAATGTCTAAAATAACACGTTTTATTTAAAATTGCAAATCAAGATTTATGAATTATTTAACTTTCATTTATATTGGTATTTTTCTTCAATTATGAATTATCTATAATGCCTGCTAGGTCAAATCATATCTAAAATATCAAAACGAAAACTTTTTAACGTCTTCCAATATAAATTCATAGAATATGACGACCAATAAGGACAATTACTTGGAAATAAAAACCAACAAACTGACGTTTCGAGACTGCCTCAGTCTCCTCTTCAGAGTTTATTCAAATTATTCTATATATAAATTAAAAAAAATAATACATGTATAATTAACATCGTCGATATTATATTGAGAACAATTAAAAATAAAAAAATTAAATTTATAAACGAAAGAAATCTATTTTACTTACATCACATTATATAATCACCATCGTCAAAAAATTATAATAATAATCCATAAGTAACATTATTATGATAAATAAGAAACAAAAATAAAGCAACACACAGTTTTTACCATACTTATAAAAAAAACTTTTTTTAAGGACAATTGTCAATGAAAGTAAGACTTTTCTATTCAATAAAATTAACATTCTTAATTGATTATTACATATATTTAACACAAAGTTAATATAGAAAGTTATAATTTGTAAATGTATAATGAAAGTTCAATTATAGATAATTTGCAGCACACTGTCTCGGTTAATAAACCACTGAACTCACAAATTTTCTGAATACACGACAATCCGACATGCTCACGCCTCTTGCCAATTCAAACGTTCGTTTTAGTCTAAATTCCTAATTTCAAGTGACTCAGGGCCTTCTCCCCTTTTTCGCAAAGCTTTCCCGCTAATTCTCAGATTTATACCGCCTAAATATTAAACACTTAAATCAAATCCGGAAACTAATATAAAACTAATCAAATTTGCCAACAATCAATTCAAACAAAATTATAAACAACAAGCCACGACTAACCTCACGGAGAGTGGGGAGTATGGAGCAGCACAATTCGAATTTGAAAGATTCACTATAAATTGCCATTTATTGATTTTATGTATCGGAATGCTTGCAAAAATAGTTGTCGGCATGGCACGGCCATTACAATATACGCGCACTAAACACTGACTTGAAATTTTTAAAAAATTGGTTGGAGAACTGACTCCAACATCGATAAAAAGTGACTGATTTAGTTAATGAGCTCACCTGGGATGGATCTACGACCACGAAACGAGCCTCTTTCAGTCATTATTATTTTTAATAACAAAAATTTTGCAATTGTTTCTAAGAAAATTATCAATGAGATGGGACTCATACACACACACACACAATACTGAAATGATGACTGGCTGAACGCGTTGTCATCAAACCACAATTCTACGCACAGTCAGCCCCTGGTACAACATGCCAGGAACACAATTGGTCTAAGTTCTTTAGTTACGCCGAATTCCATCTCCGTTACGTAGCAACCGCGAGCGACCAAACTCTGTCACGCGGCGAGGTAGTGGCATCGTCCGCCCACCCCTGTATCTCAGCCGTCTGCTACTATTTTGATAGGTAGTAAATGACGCAGAAACTGGCGGCCTGAGCTAGCGGACAGAAGTTCTTTTGTTTTTGTACTTACATATTGAAAATAATAATTTCGACACCAGAACTTCATTTGTTTTTGCACTTAAAATTATCAAAAATTATATTTTTCAAAATTATTATGAGCTTTAGGTACGCTTCACCACTACGAGGAACTAGGACTATAGGATACAAAACTTCAAAATAAATAAACCTAAAGTTTTATAAAAAAAACTTCTGACTAAAAAGTATTTTCTCCTATTTATTAATTTTCCAAAGTTTCATAATTTTCAGCTAAAGCCCAGTATTAAGCTAGGACTTGCGCTATATACAAAATTAAAATTTAAAAAATTTGAATTTTTTAGCCCATTCCCCTAAGTCGCAGCCCATTGCCTGTGTCTAGCAGAAAATCATTAAACTTTCGAAAACTAAAAAATCGGAGATACTAATTTTCTGCCAGAGCTTTCTCTTGAAGAACTTTTTCCAATAACATTTTTGAATTTTTTTAGCCCATTACCCAAATCCTGGCCCAATGCTGGTGCTTAGCAGAGAATCGAAAAACTTTCGAAATACCATACATAGCAGAAAAGAGCAGAGCTTTCTCATGAAAAACTTTTATAAATAATTTTTTTGAACTTTTTTAGCCCATAGCCCAATTGGCGGCCCAATGCTGAAAAGCAGCAGAAATTCTTAAAGCTTTTAAAAATTGGTAATTAGCAGAAATTACTTTGCTGCTAGAGCTTTCTTTTAAAAAACTTTTAACAATAATTTTTTTGAACTTTTTTGACCCATAGCCCAAATGGCGGCCCAATGCTGGAAAGCAGCAGAAAATCTTAAACCATTTAAAATTGGTATTTACTAGAAATAACTTCGCTGCCAGAGCTTTCTCTTAAAAAACTTTTGTCAACAATTTTTTTGAACTTTTTTAGCCCATAGCCCAATTGGCGGCCCATTGATGGAAAGCAGCAGAAAATCTTAAACCATTTAAAATTGGTATTTACCAGAAATAACTTCGCTGCCAGAGCTTTCTCTTAAAAAACTTTTGTCAACAATTTTTTTGAACTTTTTTAGCCCATAGCCCAATTGGCGGCCCATTGATGGAAAGCAGCAGAAATTCTTAAAACTTTTGAAATTTGGTATTTACCAGAAATAACTTCGCTGCCAGAGCTTTTTCTTAAAAAACTTTTGTCAATAATTTTTTTGAACTTTTTTAGCCCATAGCTTAATTGGCGGCCCAATGCTGGAAAGCAGCAGAAAATCCTAAAACTTTTGGAAAATGATAATTGCCTGAAATTACATCGCTGCCAGAGCTTTCTCTTAAAAAACTTTTGTCAATATTTTTTTTGAGCTTTTTTAGCTTATAGACCAATTTGCGGCCCAATGCTGGAAAGCAACAGAAATTCTTAAAGCTTTTAAAAATTGATATTTAGCAGAAATTACTTTGCTGCCAGAGCTTTCTCTTAAAAAACTTTTGTCAATAATTTTTTTGAACTTTTTTAGCCCATAGCCCAATTGGAGGCTTAATGCTGGAAAGCAGCAGAAAATCCTAAAACTTTTGAAAAATGATAATTGCCTGAAATTACATCGCTGCCAGAGCTTTCTCTTAAAAAACTTTTGTCAATAATTTTTTTGATCTTTTTTAGCTTATAGACCAATTGGCGGCCCAATGGTGGAAAGCAAGAGTAATTCTTAAAGCTTTTAAAAATTGATATTTAGCAGAAATTACTTTGCTGCCAGAGCTTTCTCTTAAAAAATTTTTAACAATAATTTTTTTGAACTTTTTTGGCCCAAGGCCCAATTGGCGGCCCAATGCTGGAAAGCAGCAGAAAATCCTAAAACTTTTGAAAATTGATAATTGCCTGAAATTACATCGCTGCCAGAGCTTTCTCTAAAAAAACTTTTGTCAATAATTTTTTTGAACTTTTTTAGCCCATAGCCCATTTGGCGGCCCAATGCTGGAAATCAGCAGAAAATCATAAAACTTTTGAAAATTGATAATTGCCAGAAATTACATTGCTGCCAAAGCTTTCTCTTAAAAATTTTTTTTTAATAATTTTTTTGAACTTTTTTAGCCCATAGACCAATTGGCGGCCCAATGCTGGAAAGCAGCAGAAATTCTTAAAGCTTTTGAAAATTTGTAATTTTTAAAAGTTACTTTCCTGAGCGGGCTTTTTCGTACTAAAATATTTACATAATCATGTTAAACATTTTTATCTTATATCCCTTGTTCCATCTTAATGGTAACGGGTGCTTGAAGCTTATAATTATTTTAAAAAAATTATTTTTGAAATTTTTAGGTGCAAAAACAAATGAAGTTCTTGTGTTCAAATTATTATTTTCAATACGTAAGTACAAAAACAAAAGAACATCTGGCCGCTAGGTCAGGCCGCCAGTTTCTGCGTCATTCCAATTAATCGAAAAAGTGCTATAATAAATTTTTTTTTTGAAATTTTACATAAAGATAATAATGATTATAAAAGACTAGTAGCCGAAATGTTTTTTATTAAAAAGGAAGGAAATAACTGTATTAATAAAATGACAAATACTTATAATTTTAACGATTTGTATAAAAATATTATTAAAGTTTTGATTTGATTCCTTTTACTTGACTTGTTTGATTCAGTATTTTGCTTCTAATCTTCTGGTTTAATTTTTCTGACGCATATTTTCTGTTTTCATTTGTCTGCCATTTGACTCACACCTCATGTTTTGTTCCTCACGTTTTTGACTCATGTTTTCAACTTTATGCCTTATGTCTTTTGTCTTATAACTTTTGCCTTCTGTCTTCTGTATTATGTCTTCTGACTTATACTTTCTGCCTTACATTTTCCGCCTTGTGCCTTCTGCTGTATGTCTTTCGCCTTATGTCTTCCGCCATAATTCTTTTTCCTTAGGTCTTCTGCTTTATTTTTTCTGCCTTAAGTCTTTTTCCTTATGTCTTCTGTCTTAAATATTCTGCCTTATGTTTTCTAAAGCCTTATGTCTTCTACTTTATGTTCTTTGACATAATATGTCTTCTGTCTTTATCTTCTGCCTTGTGCTTCATGTCTTTTTCCTTGTGTCTTCTGCCTTATGTCTCTTTATATTCATTAAGGCAGAACAACTCTCAGAGCAACGGATACGTTAGAACATCCAAAATGTTTCTGGACATCTTTATCTTAAAACGTGGCTGTTCTGTTCAGACATTTAGCAATTGATCTCACTGCAATACGTCATGATGCTTAATACACTAGAACTCCTAACGAGCGGAAACAGTAGGCAATTCACGGGACGAGGCAAGGGGAGAAGGAAGAAGTTGAGCTCCATTCATTTAACACGTCAAGGTGACCTTCCATATCGAACGGACACTCACCCGAGCTGTCCGCTCGATAGAAGTTCTAGTGTATATTGCTTCTGATTTTTGCCGTGGGTATTGACTTTAAGAAAACAATAACGACAAAGGATATGCGAACATTGAAAAATTGTTGGGATTTCTCAAAGATGGATTAAGCTTTAAGAAAGATATCCAATATCGTATTATGAAATTCAATAAAAAATTGTGAATTAGAAAAGCATATCTGCAGAGAGAGAGAAAAAGAAGAAGAAAGAAGGAAAGAGACAGTGAGTTCATTGTAAAATATATATTAACTGGAGAGGAAATTGAAAATGTTTGAAAGATGAAAGATAAGATTACAGGAGTTTATTAAGACCATTGTTTCTAGAAGCTTGAAAATACTCAAGTGTCAATCCATAGATGTGGAGAGTTCGTTGAAGAAAGTTTCCTGACTCGTGGCTGCATTGCGCGCGGAATTTTCGATAGCCTCTCATGAAAAGACCAGGGTCTATTTTAGCTGTTCTATATCTTTTTGAGTGAGGGAGTAAACTAAAGAAACACCGGTGGCTCGAAAGGATACTGATTCTATCAAAAAATTGCTTTGCTTCTGGCGTCTAAAGGTCTAGATGGCGTGTGCGACGAATTCCCTATATACATTCCAATTTCCTATACGTCCTGTTTTTACAACTTTTCTGTCCTCCTTTCGGAACTATACACTACCTTTTACGACCTCCTTGTCTATTTCATCGTTGTTCTCTTGAATTCTCTTCCAGTCAAAGATTTCTTCTCCCTTTTATCCAGACACGAGAACCAGCAATCCGATCGAAACTTCCAATACGACCTTGTTGACTAGTTCCCAATAAAGACTTTCTCAAATTTCAGTTAAGATTTTTCTTCCCTTTCTTTAACCTTTTTTCTTTTCGTTTGAGAAGCAGCACTGTTAAATCAATCACATTCTTTACTCTTGAAATGTAATAACGACGTTAAAGTACCAGTTTTACGAAGAAAGGTTCAGTTCCAAACCTTTACGATGAGATCTTTTATGATAAAGAGAACGCAAATGGAAATTGCCTGTGAAATATGAGAGTGAGGATTTTTAAAATTCTCGAGACTTTGCACGTGTGTAAGAAGAGATTTCGAATAGTTTCTAATAAACTAAAGACTTGTAATTTTTCATTTTTGTTCTATTTTACGAAAGAATCTCACCGTGAATTTTTTTTAATTTTGGGTTATTACGTGATTTTAAAAACAAAACTGAAAACTCAATAACGAGTTCGAAGAAGGAGGTAAGTACTTTCCTATTTTCCCCTCATTTGCTCGAAGATTTACACTTTATACGACGGTTTCTTACCTGATTCTCCAATTTATTTATTTATTTATTTATTTAATTACATAGCCCATAGCCAATCAGGTAATTATTGGTCAATAATAATATACAAAAAGATGTTCAAATATATGAAATATACAAAATAAAACTAATTTAAATCTAAATACGACTTAGTGATATGATCAATGAATTGAAGCGGTTTATACGACGGTTTCTTACCTGATTCTCCAATTTATTTATTTATTTATTTATTTATTTAATTACATAGCCCATAGCCAATCAGGTAATTATTGGTCAATAATAATATACAAAAAGATGTTCAAAGATATGAAATATACAAAATAAAACTAATTTAAATCTAAATACGACTTAGTGATATGATCAATGAATTGAAGCGGTGACATGTAAAACAGACCAAAATAAAACATTCTATTTGAAACTATTGCATTTACTGGTAAAATCTTGCAAGGAACAAATCCTAGAATAGATCTTGAAACCATCAACAAATAAAATATTTTCGGTATCAAAAGTACCCACAACGTCATTGATATAAATTGTAAATAAAACAGTGCCTAAAACCGAACCTTGTGGAACTTCGGAAGTCGAAATGAAAGGATTTGAAACATATCCTTCATAAAAAACAAAATTTTTTCTATTAGTCAAATAAGATTGTAAGCCACAAATTAACTTAGAAGGAATATTTAAGCGCGATTATTTCTCAATTAAAAGTGCATGGTCAACTTTATCTAAAGCCTTTGAGAAATCTGTATAAATAACGTCAACTTGTTGATCTGAAGCGAAAGCATCATTGATATATTGAGTGATAGTGATCAAGTTTGTAACAATAGATCTATTAGGCACACCACCATGTTGAGTGTGAGAAAGTACAGTTGACAACGCTGAATTTAATTGAGATACAATTGATTTTTCGAAAATTTTAGCAAAATTGGTAATTACAAAGATAGGTCGACAATTCGAGATATCACTCACATTGCCAGACTTAAAAATAAGAACAATTTTAGTGATTTTCCAGTAGTCTGGGAAATAGCCATCTAATAGGATTTTATTAAAAAGTAAACATAAAAATTGAGCGATAATCGAACTAGCGTCCTTAAGTAAAAAAGACGAAAATTTGTGTTTATCCTGAGTAAACAAATGTGACGAATTCTCAATTATAATAAGAATAAATTATCGTTAGTTTAAAATTAAAAGCTCTGTGAATTTTTGTGAATTATCATCAAACCTTTTCTAACATTTTTTAACATTGGTATTACTAAAGTTTTTGAGATAAGGAATTTTTTAAATACTTGTCTTACGCGAACAGATGTTCACACGAGCGTCAAAACTCTCTCCAGGATTGACATTAACAGATTTGCCGTAGAAGATGGCCGAATTCTTCTTCTTCTTCTTCTTCTTCTTCTTCTTCAACTTGTGGCTTTGGTGTGGACAATTTAAGGTCACAATAATATCACATAGGAGAATTAATAATACAGGTCATAAAATTCAGTTCAAATAATTTCAATGAATACAAAAATTAGATCAATTAAACTCTAAACTAAACACGTGACCGTTTTTCAAGAGTAGGGATAAACGTCACTCGAGCACATGGCAGGCCTAAAGATGAGTTCGTGTTTATCATGAGATCTATCGAGCTTCAGGCGGCGACGCACAGATAACGTTTGCATGTTCAACGTCATAAAGTCTGTCTGTTTTATGAATTTCGAACTTGGAGTGCATTTTCAAGCTCAAGGAAACATCTGTTGATGATAAATAAATATTTCAAAAATTCTATATTTTCAAGACTTTGGTAATGCAAAGCCCTTTTCCAATAAAATCTTTCAATTTTGATAAAACAATCATTAAACATTCATAGGCAACATGACATACGTTGCCAATGAATTTTTAATGATTGTTTTATCAGAAATGAAACATTTTATCGAAAAAAGGGTTTTGCATTATCAAAGCCTGGAGAACATAGAATTTTTTAAATATTTTTTTATTCATAACAAATGTTTACTCGAATATAAAAATTAAGATAAAAGTTAAGATTAAAATTCTCAATACTTACAGGCTTCCGGCTTGCCATGTGCTTAGGTGACAAGTAGAGGACATTTTCTCTCGACAAATCTGTCAATGTAAATCCTAGAGACAATTTTGATGCTCAGTTGAACATTAGTTCGCGTCAAACAAATATTTAAAAAATTTCTGCTCTCAAAAACTTCGGAAATACGATGCCCTATTTTTGGAAAAAATTCATAAAGTGGAAAGTGCAAAGAAAGAGAAAGTGTTTGAGAACCACTGCATCTTTTCTCTTTCACATGTCCTTAAAATCATAAAATAAAGTTTAAGTGGTTCTTTTTGGTTCCAAATTAATTCTTCCCGTAATATTACATTTTTTAAGATTCGGTGAAAGTAGAATTTTCAATTTTTTTATTTTCAATTGTAACGTCTGTCTCTAATTTTTAAAGTCTCTGCTCGGAATTTGTGTTAATTTCAGAAAAAAATTCGTTACAAGATGACAAGTGAGCGTTTTGTTCAATGAGATTGAACGAAAAATTGTTCATAATAAAATTTGACGTTAGGAAATATGTCAAAAAAAAAAAACTGCTTTACCGACCTAGCGATAAATTAACTTCAGCTCACTTCACAATGAAACTCCGATACATGTGGTAACGTCTTAAGGCGCTAGATGGCGGTGCTAGTAATTAGAAAACTATTTTGCTAACCTCCGTCAACATTTTACTCTACGTTGTCATTATTTTGCTATATGCTGTCAATATTTTACTCCCTAGTCAGAATATATTGCTGTTTAAATTTAGCGTTTTTTCACACGGTTTGCATAGCTGCGAACGGTTACCAATCGAGAATTTTGCAAGAATTTATAAAGAAAAAAATTTTTACTCTTACCAAAGGAAATTTTCTCTTATCATTTTTTACTTTGAAACGCATTAAATCTTAACACTAATTTATCTACTGTTCTTAAATTTTCAATAAATTAATTGAATTGACTTATTTAGGGCAATATTGTTTAAATTAATCTTGTAGTGAATTTTCTAACGTAGAACTCTTTCTTTTTCTTCTTCATTAGATATATGTAAAATTTTATGAAAATTATTGTGAAATAAACTTAGATTTTAAGTTTAAAATTTAAAAATTATTTAGCGACCGCAATTTAAGGTTAAAAATTTTGATTTTAATGATTATAATTTTACTGGATCTTTTAGTGGATTATTGTTTAATTCTGGACAATGGTTATACAATTAACATAAAATTACCATAAGAAACTTATTTTATTGGATTCTTTGGAAAATTTAACCATATAAATACAAGTAACGGTTTTTTTCAAATAAATAACTTAAAAATATGTGAAAATGTAGGGCTGTAGAAAAGTGTCATTACTCATAAGACCAAGTACCTGCAAAGCATTTATGAAGAGAATTCAGGAAATTTTGACACGGTCTATGTATATTGTTGAATGCATGACAGGAAAAGTAAACGGCGAAGCGGAAAATGTTTAAGTATACAAGCCACGAGATTCACTGAATCGATAAGGTTTTCTTCTCTGTTTGGAATACATTCATAAAATACATATATATACGTATATTTAATATACATTTTCTACCCTGACAATAAAAAATTCACAGAAAATGTTAAATTTCACTTTAAAATCATATCACTTTTCATTCATTAAAAAAAAAACCAAATTCTTTTTTAACTAACTTTGCAATCTTATGAAGCGCAGAGTTTAAGATCAATATTTCACTGTAAGATATATAAAGTAATTTTAAAAAATTGAGACTCAGTTTAAATCAACTTGGTAATCTGGAGTCGTGCTGGTCTGGATAAGATTAAATAAATAATAAAATGTCTGCATCATTATAATTGATAATGAGAAATCAAGTTTATACACAGTTATTATATACTGATAATATCAATCAATTATATTTGAAATAAAATACTTTTGAGTGAATACACACTTAAAGAGATTGAATTCGGAAACGCTTAATTATTTTCAAAGTGGTGCATATGCACGTATAAAATAAAAATTAAATTTTCCTGTGAGAAATTTTTATTCGTAGATCTGTATAAGCGAGTACCCTACTTTTTCATGATAATCGCGACTCTTATAATTTGGCGTGAGCGAAATTTTCCGGTGGCGGGGCAAATTATCCCGATAAGAACGCTTGACTGGTAGCTGAGCGTGGTCCACACGGATCCGTTTTTACTCCGAGTGAGCGACCCATTTCCTCCCTTCGCGTCGTCAACCCTTGGGAACAACCTTATCGCGAAGAGCAGAGATATCAGCATCGAGTCTGTCTACGACACCGTTCAACTCTCGTAATTCTTCAGGGAGCTTTCCCTTCCATTTCCCAAGCTCTGCAACCCATCTCATCGATTTGTCAAGCAAAGACGAAATCGTGATCGGTGGTGCACCGTTTTTTCAAAATCCGTCTTCAAATCCAACAACTTCATTCTTATTTCCTTACATCGCGATTGATCTTATTTTATACTTTCCTTTGTGCTACAAAAAATAACTATTTAATTATGTAGCTTGTGTTATTATATCCCAAGGTATCGAAAAAAATTTATATAAAGGTGTTAAAAAAGATACTCGAATCAACAATACAATACAACAAGTAACAATAGTAACGAAATAAAACAAAAATTATTATTTGAACTGGAATATAAATGCCCTGTTCTATGATAATGTCTACTCCCTCTCTTACTCTCTCTTAACTAGGCAAAGCTTAATTAAGTTCCTAGTTAGAAACGTCTCCCCTTTCTCTTTGGGTCAGACAGAGTCTTATGTAGTCATTGAGTTCAGTTCCCTTTTGGCTTTCTAACAATAAACATCGTGCGAATGATCATAACGGGTGAACAAATGTGACGTATTCTTATTTGATAATAAATTTATAGTGTTTATAACGGATAAACAATTGTGAAGTATTCTTATTTGATAATAAAATTTACTATTTTGTCAAATATAAAAAGTGCATTTAATTTATGTTGAAACGAATTGGAGGGCTTCTATAATCCACTTAGCCCTACTTTGGGCAATTTTTGCATCCCTACTCCACCCTGCGTAGCCAAAGGTAGTTTTTCATTGAACACCCCCCTCGTCATTGTGAAATGTAGCTTAATGAATACATTTTTCAAGATCTGAATAGACTGTTTTTAAAATTTTATTGGTATCAATAATTTAAAATATAAATAATGTTTATCATAAATGACGTGGAGATCAGATATATCATCACGCAATAAAATATTTTAAAAAAATAAATAAAATAAGGCTACGTTTCACAAGGAAGGCCCCTCTCTCCCTAAGTATCTTATCGTAGTATTTTCTCAACACTCCTTCTTGCCCTAAATGGGCTATATGGTTTATGGAAGACCCCATATACATTTCTAACACTAATGAAATACTAACAAAGCATATGTGAGAGGTAAGGAAACTCACATAAAAAATATGTCGAATTGTGTTAAATGTTAAAACTCACACTAAAAAATACTTCAGATTGGAAGAGGTAAGAGGACTCTAATTTGACAAACAAAGACCCCAGTTTGATTTCCAATTATTTTGTAAGATATTTTTTAATCTTGCCGGAAGGTTAAATTGCTTTTTTAAAATTTTATTAATCGAGAAATAAAGTAAAAAATAATGAAAAAATGAGAAGCAAAATCCGGACAAAATTTTTAAATTAAATTAGGAAACTGGCAAAAGAAACAAGACATCTAAGATGAAAATGATTGAAAATTAAAGAAAATAGTTTGAAATTTGAGAGAGATATGTGCAAAAAATTGATTTTATACAAACTTTCCGTTTGTTTCATGGTGTCACGATGATGTAAACAATCTCTCTTGTTCTCTTGTATCTCTCATACCCAGGTTCTTCACGTAAACAAATTAATATAGCTCTTTGATTTTCCGAAACTATCGATTTTTTAAATCTTACGCAAATAAATGTTTATCCTAATATTTTTGGTAAATTATTATTATTATTGTTATGATGCAGGTATAATCAATTTCATTAATAGTATCGATTGAATTTCTATTATTGTTTCACCTACTATTGACACTGATGTTGCGAATTTTCACAATTGTATTTATCAAGCCATTGATTTGTTTGTGCCTCTTAAAGCTATTAGCGAAGAAGCAAATAATTAAAAGGTAGTAAAAATAATAGAAAATTGTTGTAAATAGTTCAAATTATAATGAAAAAGAATTATTAAAATTTAGAGAACTTTTTTAATCACTTCATATTTAATAGCGACATTTTAAGCGTGGAATTATTGCATTTTTAATGAGTGTAGGTTCAAATTAATTGAAGTTTACAGAAAGTAAAATTGTTATAAAATTACAACTCGAAAGAATGTTATGTAGGTGAAAAATGTCTTAACATTTTAAACGAAGAACATTCAGTGACAGTCAGTTTATACAAGTTTGGGTGTTGATAGAATAAATAAATAAATAAATGAATGAACTTAAATATTATTATATATAGTTGTTATAAAATTAGTGAATAAAATATATTAATTAAATAGATGGACTAATATCAGTGCCTGATAAGGTCAGTAAACCAATACTGACGATAAATCTCACCTTGGACATGATTAACTAAAGTTTTTAATTCTTTTACCCTCTGGAGATCGTTTTTTATAAAATTTAATTATTATAACAATTAAGAGGATCAATTGACAAAGAAATATTTTTAATTCATGTGTTTTAATAATTGTAAAACGATTAATAATATATTTGTAAGTCATGCAAATAGTTTTAGTAATATTAAAGCAATTATAACAAGTATTTTGGATAGACTATAGTTAAATTTAAAAAATACATATTATAAATGTTACGTATGATATACAAAAACCCCTACAATATATCCTATGTTCTTCCTTTTAAATCAATTTCAATTAAAAACTTCATTTGGGATGAGGATTAAGTTAATGAGAGCAATAATTGGTTTGTAGAATATTTATTTATTAAGAGTTGAGAATTCACAAATATGATTTTATAAATTGAGTCTTACTTTTGAAGATGAAAATACTAGCGTTTAAACTCGAAGATTTGTTTATTGAAGACAAGTGATAAAGAAGGAGTAAACTTGAAGTAGACTATGTTCTGGGTAAACAGACGGTGATCCTAATCACTGGATGCCGATGCAGGTGGATTCTTGTAGTGAATAAAAACTTTTTGCCGCAGACTTAATAATTTGTTTTTCTCACGAAAACATTGTGAATCTCCGAGATCATGCGAAGTGACAAACTGGACCGAATCGATAGAATTTGAACTTATTAATGTGCTGGAATACTGAAAGACTGTAAGAACTTGTAAGATTGCAACACTGCGAGTAAGACTTGAATAATTGAATGGTGAATTTAAGTCCGTAAATAATTACTGCGATGAGAGGGTAAGTCCAATGAAGGTAAGACTGGCACTGTTATAAAGTACGATAGTAAAGACTATCGTTAACATTCTGCTGGTCCAATTTATATTGCAAATTTGAAAAGGCAAATGGCGGTTTTTTACATTTTCTCTGCCTCCGCTTTCCCTGCGTAGATCTTGAATTGTAGAATATAAAATGACGATTTTTACATCTTTCTTGTCTCTCCGTTCTCTTTGCGTTAATCTCAATTTTGAGAAAGACTAAAATAGTTGTAGATCCCCTGCGTCTCCGTTCCCTAGCGTAGATCTCACCATGACCTTTGTCTTTTGTGTTCTCTGCGCCCGCTCTCCCAAATAGATTCAGAGTTACTTCTTCCCTGATACAGAAAATATGAATCGTGCTGCTGTTTGTAATTCGTCGAATATGGTTTCATTTTCCAGATAGCTATGACCGCGGCATGCTTCACATCTTGTATGACATAATCTTATCTCTTTCCAGCGTTCCTAATTATAAAATCATTTCTATTTTTGTCTATTTTTCATATACAACATTACCCAAAATGATATACAATGGTAAGAAGTTTTATATTCCTAAAAATTGAATATATACATAAATAAAAGTGTATTTAACAATATATATAATATAGTAAATATAGGTTATGAACGTAACATGAGTACCCCTCTTTAAATAAAAGAATG
Source organism: Ganaspis brasiliensis (assembly GCA_037103525.1). Classification (NCBI taxonomy): domain Eukaryota; kingdom Metazoa; phylum Arthropoda; class Insecta; order Hymenoptera; family Figitidae; genus Ganaspis; species Ganaspis brasiliensis. The sequence goes on along the minus strand of JAZKLR010000254.1, from coordinate 2,989,139 downwards.
GGAATCCGAAAGTTTACAATAAACTTTCAGAAAATAAAAATTTTTTATCTTCTACTTATCTATATGTTATTATTAATATAAAACAACAAAAATAATCATTATTGTTTCTTTTTTGTTCCAGGTATGTGTGATTTAAAAGCTTTTGAAGTCAGTCATTGTAGGTCGAAAAATTAGGTAAGTACAAATGAAAAGAGCAGTTTGTTTACTTTTAGTTTTATTTGAAGAAAGTTACCAATCCTAGAAATATTTCTTGCATTCTTGTGTTTTCAAAACTTTATGAAAACCTTTTAATTCCACTATGAAAAGTTTGCTGAAAGCCTGGAGCAACGGGCATCAACAATGAATAATGAGACATATTGCTACGATCTCATTACAAAGTTTAAAAGTCGTGTCGAGATATCTGAAGAATCATATTATTAAAAAAATTTTTATTTGATTTTACGACTTTGAATGATTATTTTTCTTTTCTGTAATTATACTTATTATTATAAACGGATTAGCAGGCAAATTAGTTTGCAGTACAGTTTGATTCTGTAATGAATATTCTAAGAATGATCTCCCTCTCCTGAAAAAAATAATTGATTGATATTACAATAAATAAGAATTTTTAGATAACAGTCCAATTATCTTAGCATCTAATTACGTTTTGTATTAAATACAGAATGAAACTTACTTTTAAAAATGTAGAAAATTCCGATGAACATTATATCAAAGTGGAGCAGGGCACTGATTTTCTAAAGGTTGGCGTCCTGTGGTCACGTGACATGTTCTGTAGCCAACTTCAGTAAGCGGATACTAATTTCGAGTTTAACCTCTGAAAGATAATTTAATGGGATACAAATACGTATTTTTTAAAATGTGATTAGATGTAGCACAGTAGAAAAATTAGTGTTGTCGGAGCTAACCTCCAATTAATTGATAGTTTTTTATTAACTAACAATAGTTTAGAAAATCGGTGCCCTGTTCCATTTTTATATGTTGTTCACCGGATTTTTCTGCATTTTGTAAAGTAAGTTTCATTCTGTATTTAATAAACTCGGAACTTTGAAATCGGCGCTAACTCGATTGGACTTTGAAAATTGAAAATGTTTTGAAAAACAAAAGACCTTTGATAAATTTTGGTATACAAAATGAGCTCAAGATAAGGATGCTCATTATTATACTTTCTGAGTAATATAAGGAAAGTTCTTCCAGTAAATCTAATACTTCTGCATAAATGATGCAAGATAATGTATACGTGAGCTCACTCAGCAGATGAATCTTCTTTTTTTGTGCAGTTTCATTTCAGCGCCCAACGACAGTTCTTCAAGATTTCTTTTCTTAATAAGAATTTTAACTTTTAATTTTTTTTTCTTTTAGAGTTTTGACTAGACTGATCTTTCTGGATTATAAGACATGCTGGGACACCATTCTTCTAATTTATGCATGTGGATTTCATCATATCAGGAAGTTTAAAATTACCTCTTAGTCAAAAGTAATTCTAAATCACCCTTCTCTTAGTGAACGCTTTTGCACCCGTCTTTGCTTACATCGATGCAAGAAGAGAGCTAAGCTAGTGGGTGATTTACATTCGGAGTGAAAAGATAAAATTGAGAGAGAGATGTTGCTTATTCAACCGTGAACAATCACTCGTGCGTTACAAAAACCGACTGATGTGTAACAGCGAAGATTTGAATAAAAATGGTAAGGAATTATAAAAGATAAAGAATTGCAGAGAAATTCTCCAAGAAAGAAATAAAACTCTTATTTCTCTATACCACCAAATTATTTATGTTCGTGTTTGTTTTGGAATTGCAAGAGTTAAGAAAATTATCGGATTAGAAACGATACAACTAAAAAATTAAATCTACCAAACTTTGACCAGCTACAGTTACTTAAAAGGACGACAATATTAAGTGCAAATGATATTTGCAATTGTACTATCTGCGAAAATGCTGGAAATCCACCAGCAAAGTTTGCTAATTTTGCAAAAGCAAATACTCTGACACCTCGGATAGGTATACTGAAAGATATCACAATTCCTGGTCTGTGATCAATTTAGTATTTTAACATCGTATAATATTTTATTTTTGAAAAAGTAGTTTATAAATTAAATTTATTTCAGATCAGAATAAAAAACCTACCATTGAACATCTCTGTAGTAAATGTTTGTCAAAAGTTGGTAGTGGAATTTCCCATAAATGCAATCCAAGTACTCATTTAAATCATAATTTAACAGCAACAATTGAAGATTTGGGACACAAACTATCAGATCTAGTGGCTTCAACTTTGCTAAAGAGAAAACTTGAAAACAAAGAAAATTCATCATCTACATCTTTAAGTCAACCTAAAGGTGGTAGGCATTTAAAAGTATCAATTAGCATGCAAACTATTCAGAAATCGTCAAAGCAACAATTACTATCTGTGGATGATGTATCAAAAATCCAAACAAGTGTACATCTGACACAAAATAAAACGCTTGAACTTGCCAGTGCCATACGTGTTGCGACAAAGAGTTCGAAAATTATAGAACCGAAATTGAAAGAGGCATTGTCAGAAAAAAGTCATTGCTTAGATAATTACTTTGATGCAAAAATGTTTAATTTTGTATATACTAAAGGCAATGAAACAACTTATATTGAAGATCGTCACTTCAACTGCAAATCCTTTCTTGAGCACACGAGGCTACATATCTTTTCTGGCGTTTTTTGACATTTCTAAGTCTACTCGTAGTTCAGAGATAACTTTATTTTAATTTTTATTTTAATTGCTTGCTCTTGCTAATATCTAGTTGCATAGATTGAGAGAAATAAAATACATTTAGCTGACAATATACTTCTTGAGAGAAGTAGTGCGTGAAACTCGAGTGATGAAGTGATTTCACATGGAATGAATCACTTAAGGATGTAACACTTATATCCATTTTCAAATTGCTTTTAACCAAAAAAAGCATAATTATTTCAACACCAAAAAATTTTGAATTCTCCACATTCCCATTCGATTAAAGTAAAGAACTACTACTTTAAAAAACATAAACTCAAGCGAATTCTTCAAAACGTTCTGCAGACTTGGTTCTTTTAAATCGCATTTCGAAAGGAGCCAAGTGAATCGTAATTGAGTAAGCTTCTTTTTCCCCGTCCTCATTCTTTATCCTCTTCCATCTTATTACTTTTCGTCACTTTGGGAATTCTCAGTTTGAAGTTCGAGGATAAAATTTGTTCCTAGGCTTCCGCTTCGGTGCGACGTTTGGTATAAGGCTTTGCTTTTGGGCGGCTTACCTCGAAATTGTATTTATACTAGCCACGTGGGGAAGCTGTCTTCCCGGATGTAGAAAAAAAGAAACCGAAAAGTAACGAGAAAAGCACTAGGGAAAGGTCGGCTACCGGAATAGAGTAGAAGTTTGAGAGGCAAGGAGATACAAAAAAGCACAACGAGGCAATTGGAGTTACGAAATGTTTTTCGAGGCGTTGGGGGAGAGCTTTTAACGTTGTTCCGGTTGAGTATTGTACTCTACTCATCAATCAGCCATAAACTCTCTCTCAACAAAAGCTCTGTTTACGACCACACAGCACACCTCCGATTACGTTTACTCTTGAAAACCAGAAGTGTCAGCGAAATACTGGCTCTATTATTACCTGTTGACGTATGCAAACAAAACATTCCCTCTTTCATTCTATGATGACACATCGTTATTTTTTAGAGTACAAGAAGTAACCGACAATTCAAAAAATTACTTAAGCGAGTGACAATGTGCGGAAATATTTCTATTTTTCTAGACCGGTTCAGGATAGATAAAAAAAAGCCAAAGTCAAACAATGTTTTTCTAAAGTACAGTACACGAAAAAAAAATGAAATTTTTTTCCAATTTAGCGTAAATTGAAACAAAACATTGTTTCAAGAGGCTTAACATGGGTTATTTGAAATTGTGAAACTTTTTAATTCACCCAGATTTTTAAAACCTGATGTACTGAAATTTGAAAACATTTTTGGATAAAGTTCCGAATAATAATGGATACAACCGATTTTCTTGAAAATTGATATACCTACGTATTTTGACGTGATAAATACAAAAATCGTAGTGAAAATTGTCGACTAGATCATTTTCATGGTGAAAACCATTAAAACACTTTAAAATTGAGTTTTTTGCAATTATATTAATAAATAGTGGAAATTTTCAAAATTATTTCTTACAAAAATTGTAGGCCTTTTAAAAATACACATTATTTGTTTCACGCATTTTTTTAATATCGCTAATAGTTTTTGAGAAAATCAACAATAAAGTTGCTCGTGCAGCGTGAACTGCCGAGCGGCGAAGAGAAGGTAGCAGCGACCGTGGGGGGTGATCAATTTTATTTTAGGCACCCCTCAGATTTTAATGCAACTTGGTATACTTAATATTTTGGCGCGCTGATTAAAAGTATCATAGTAAAAATAGGCGCAAATTTAATTTTTATGTTAAAAACCTTAAAAAAATTATAAAAATGCAGTTTTTTTGCAATTATCTCAATAAATATTAAAATTTTAAAAACTTGCGTTCTACTAAACTTTTTGGCATTTTAAAAATACACATGATTTATTTTACGCATTTTTTTTAATATCGCTAATAGTTTTTGAGAAAATCAACAATAAAGTTGCTCGTGCAGCGCGAACTGCCGAGCGGCGAAGAGAAGGTAGCAGCGACCGTGTGTGGTGATCAGTTTTATTTTAGGCCCCCCTCTGATTTTAATGGAACTTGGTATACTTAATATTTTGATGCGCTGATTATAACTTCATTGTAAAAATTGGCGCAAGTTTAATTTTCATGTTGAAAACCTTAAAAAATTATAAAAATGCAGTTTTTTTGCAATTATCTCCTTAAATATTAAAAATTTAAAAACTATTGTTTTACAAAAGTTGTAGGTCTTCTTAAGATACATATTTTATCTTATATGTGTTTCTTTTATATCTCTAATAGTTTTCGAGAAAATCAATACTGACGTTGCTCGAAAGTCTTCAGAAATACACACATTTTTAAAAAAAATAATTACGCTCTGCAGGAGCAACTTCACTATCGATTTTCTCAAAAACTATTAGAGATATCAAAAAAATTTATGGAATAAAAAATATGCACTTTTAGAATAGCTACAACTTTTATACGAAACAATTTTTAAATTTTTCAAGATTTGTTGAGATAATTGCAAAAAACTACATTTTAATTGGTTTTTTTATGGTTTTCGACATAAAAATAATCTAGTCGCCCATTTTCACTACTATTTTGTCAATCAGCGCATCAAAATACTAAAAAAAATGGTTCCCATTATTCAAAAGTTTACCTAAAGTTTTTTATTACAATTATTATTATTAGCACATTAGATGATATTTTCTACTAATTAACAAATAAATAATGAAAAAGATTTAATTGATTTTCAGTTAATGTGAAAAAATGGTTTTCGTTTGTTTAAGCAGCATATCTCTTAATTGAATCTACCTGTGCACGACATCTAATTTATTCTGTGAGAGGAAGGCAAAAGGAGGAAAACTCCAACAAACTTCTTGTTTACTTTGACAAACTTCTTCTGTCAAAACAAGATCCGGTATTATGCTGCAGGTCAACTGAACAAAATAATTGTAAAGTCTTTGTTGTGATTGGATTATAAACTAAAATTAAGATATCTCTATATAATAAATTATGTGACAATATTAATATACGATTTTTAATAATTATTTATATCAATTCTATTAAAGTTACAACATTGAAATCAATTTTTCTGTTAACAAAAAAAAAATTTAATTATTGGAAATCTTTGAACAGTTAATTATTATCATTTGTTATGACAATCAATTAAATCACGAATGATTATTTCTTGGTGTAAAATTTGATTAATTTAAATTTTGCTTTTTTAAATTGTTAATGAAAATGTAAGGCTTTTGCCGAGGATAGGATTTGTCGAAGAATGAAGTAATATTAATAAAATTTTTTCTAAATTCCACTATCTTGATAAAGGAAATGAGAAAAATTGAAGAATTTCGCAGAATTCTTGGCTTCGTTAAACTTTTTTTTAATAATAAAGATATTCATTATTAAGTTAAAATCTTCAACGTCCAAGCAATAATTTAAGAATAAATGTGGGTCACAGAAAATTGATAGAAGCATTTATACTTAATGTTCCACGTTTAAATGAAATTAAATTTCTTCTCAAGTAATCTAATAAATTTATAGCAGGAACTGAGTGGAAATTGGACATCAACAGTATTGAATTGTAAAAGTAAAGTAGAAAAATAAAATCTATTCGAATTATTTATTTTAGTTTATTTCTTATTAGATTCTTTTGTTTTTTAAGAATGCAGGTTTTGAGAAAAAAAAACATGTACGCGAGTTATTGTTGACCAATACGACTAGTAATATCCCACTAAAAATATTCTTCTCGGTTTTGTTTTTCTTATTCTTATCCACTTTTACTGCTTCTGCCTTAAAAGTTAATCAGAGACACGTTTTACTACCAGGAGTTCTATTTTCACTGTCTTTGGTTGTTATTACTATTACTGACAATGTTTTGTCCAAGATACCTTAAGCTTAAGAGCTGCAAAAAAATGGTGCCACAAGGAAGGGTGCCTGGAAGTTTGATATGTATATCACGCTATTCCGGAAAATAATTTTTGTCGACGGGTTGATTTAATCAAAAGAGAAAAAATAATGTTAAATCATCAGAGTGTAAAATATGGAAGGTACTTATATCATTACTATAATAAACCATTAAGACTCTAGAAAAGAGTGGGGTGACCTTTTTCTCGCGTTTACGTTTCTTACCCTTCTTAGCAGTTACGAGCCGAAGCCTGTCGGGATATTTTAGGTTAGGATTTTATAATTTAAACCTGCAAGGTAATTCAGGACCCAAGACTTGAGATAGTCAATATTAAAACACCATTTAGTTTACTCCAGAATATATATATTTTATTTATTAACAATTATCACTTGGTACTTATAAAAGATATGTTTTTGTTCACACTCGTACTAACAACCACACTCGACCATGTCCGGAAAGAATCTCGTCTATTGCGCGCTTTTGTCTAGGAGAGTGCAGTGCGGGGGGCCTTAAGGCCGATTCACAATCATACCCTATGGCTGCTGCCTGACACGTAATTGGCGACAAGGCTGAAACCCCCACACCTGCTCTAAATACGAATCTCATCCGACAATTTTTCAGTCACTCGGATAACAGGACTCGAGGCACAACAAGGTCTCATGTTAGGTTGCTCAAGGTATAAGGCAATTAAATGAATCTCTCATTTTTCAAATGCCTCATCTGGAACTCATAGATGTTAAGAATGGACAAAGACTTTTTCCAACAAAAAGCGACACCTTCTGTAAATTTAAAAAATTAGGAAAAAAATAGTAAGTTATACGTTTTCTTTGAAGGCACTCATTTCGGTGTGAAGCAGGTCCTTCTGAGATCTTCAAAATCTGTTGGTGAAGATCAAAATAGGCGCACCTGTTTAAATACATCTTCAAATTATTTAGTCTTAATTTGATTTATAAAGGCAACTGAGCAATTAAGCATCTTAGATACTTGGGACTTTTTGACTTAAGCTTAATTTTGGATGCCGGAACGTCCACTTTTTATTCTTTCCGCTTTGAAGACTTTGCCTCTCAGCAAACTTTCTTTGCCTTCTAATCTTCTTATTTACTTCCTCTGCCTTGGATGTCTTCTCGTGTTTCTTTGGACTTTTTTTTTTCATCGTCCTTGCCTGCGCAATACACCTTATGCTGTTCGCGTAGTAATGTTTGGGATTGTCGTTTCTGTTCTTGTAGATCTGTTCGCTCCATTATAGTCCTTCACTGTACTTATTGTCTACTACATCAATTACCTCTAATTTTGTCGTATTTTATGCAGCTAGATACTAAAATTATTTATATGCTTCCTGATAGCCTGACTTACGTTTTTCTTTAACATTTCATTCTGCTAAATATTGAAAACAGAATTGTATTTCTTTAAAGGTACATTTATTAAAATTATATCCATTTTTATATTTTTTTTTACCAGAACGTAAAAATCTTTGTTATAATTATTAAATATGAAAAATTTTAATTAACTTTATATTAGTTTTTTAGAAAACAATATTGTTAGAAGAGTTATATATTTCACAAAAATTCACAGCACTTTTATATTTCACGAAGGATAGTTTATTCTTATTACAAATTGAGAATACGTCACATTTGTTCATCCGTTATAAAACACAAATTGGAGAACCAGTAAAGAATTCGTCGGGAAATGCACTTGAAAATCCGCATGATGTAGACTGTAAGAAGACCAAAACAGAACTGCATGATCAGATCAGGCCCTAGCTGCCCTTCATTAGAGAGAGAATGAAAGCAAACATGGACACAGAACAAAAGAAAACCAACCCCAATAAAAATCTTAAACTCTATTAAAGATTTTATGACAATGCTTACTGAAACAATGCTTACAGAAAGCCATAAACCACCCATTTAAAATGCAAGAATTTTTTACCCTAATAACTTTAGGCACTTTTAACAACAATATCGTATCAAGTTTTATCAAGTACTATTTTTACTGAGCAATCATCAGGTAAAGTTTTGGTGGAAAAAAGTTGTGTAGGAAGTTGGTAACCGCGAGAAGAGAGGTAGACAACAACTCGTTAGGCGGTTTTGCTTTAAGAGTAACAATGTTTCTAACGTGAGTACTGTACATGACATTACTGTTCTTGCAGTTTTTTTTAACTCGAACGCGTGTAATTACCTGCAGTCGCCGTCGAGTAGATCTTACAGTGCTCGTTTCACAACTTATTCTAGGGAAAAAATTCCCAAGATAAGTTCGTGTCGTTCAAACTTTATTCCAAAAACTTAAATATGTAATAATTTAATTGTATTAGATTTTCTACAGATATAATATCAATTTAATAATAATAATAATAATAATGAACATTATTATTTTAAAATGCAATTAAAATTTATCTTTTTTTACCGGTTTCACTTCATTCTATAATTTGGTAGTTTCTTTTAAACTGATTTTTTTCCTTTTTTGTGATAGGAAAAAACTTTTCGCTTGGGTAATTTACGTAACATAAAGTAATTACGTGAGTTAGGTATCACTGCAATAAAACGTGATGAAATGAACTGAAGCAGTCTAGAGCTGTCTTGACTTTGCTTTAGCTTTGTAGTCAAGATTAAATTAAGAGTAAGAGAATACTAACTTCCACCCTTTAGAAAGTAACTCATGATGTTCATGAATATACTATTTATTTGCTTAGCCTTTGTTCTGCAATTTCTTTTTAGAATTTTACTTTGATCAACATTACATAAACAGTTTTAATTACTGTAATTATATCACAAAAACATTAATTAGCTTAATTTTATTCGCCTCCCTTTACTTCTTTAAATTCTATAAGAATTAAAAGTCATTCTTTCACATATTTTATTCCTCTGAGAGAAAATTTTATTCGATCAAAGAAACATTTTTATATTTTAAATAAAATATTTAATATGTTAAATAATACATAATACAATAAGTAGAACTTACATCTTTTTTCCTACTTGCCAAAAACACTATCTCGATGATATAAAAATATAAACTATGATCACAAAGACAATTTTGACATTTCATAAAAACTAAAATTTCATTATTATGAGGATTTTTTCGGATCGTTTTTATGCGTTTGTTATAAAAATAAAAATCTGAAACCAGCTTTGAAAAAGTAACTTCTTCGTGCGATTTTCGAAGAAATCCAAATTTGTTTAACTGATTACTTTTATTTTTAAATAAATTAAAAGAGTGGAAAGGGTTGATGCAAGATAGTACTCATAGACATTAAAATATTGATTTCATCATGAGAAACTGACATTTTTAGCAGGGTTATAATAATCTATTACCACTTTGTGTGAACTATATTACTCAACTTAACGGTTAATGATCTTCCTCAATATTGCTTATCATAGTCTATCGTATCATAGGTGGATGTTATAGTTATCATCATAATAGAGAACGACGACTATTATAATCGTATTTTATGAAAGTTTGTGAATGTAGATCTCGCTAGTGTAATCTGAATCGCGGACAATTAGATCAGTAACGGTGTTAAACTTTATGAGTTCCATAAAGAGCCACGTAGAAGGATAAAGGGAAGGTTAAATTGTTAAGGGAAACATGGGTCCCAATTGCCTCGAGAAATGCGAGATCCTACCAGTAAATAGAGAACAGGTCTGAATAGAGACGCTCTCTTGGCAGCTCAACGGTTCGATTTACGTATTCGCATAAGCTGCGATTACCAGCTTAGTTCGCAAGTTATTATACTGTTTGATCAAAAGCCTCGTATCCTCCTAGACCCTTTCACTTCTCTCTGCAGCCTTTGCTTTCAATATTAGAACTCCGCCTTTAGTTGAAACGATATATTAATTTCCTCTTTGGTTATGTATACGGTTCCTTCAAGGAGTTTAATAACTGTTTCACACTTTTTAACAACTTTTGTTTTAACTCATATTCATAAGAGTCAATAAGGATAATGCGGTAAACTATATTGTTACAAAAATTAAATAAAAGTCTTCTTTTAAATTTTACAATTTACAAAATCTGATCATGATCATAATTCATGATCAATCAAGCAGTGTTGTGGTACAACATCCCCTCAACCCCTTTCATCAGTACCCCCATCTATTGACATCAAGACTTATAATAACACCATACAATCTGAATTCTATAAATTGAATGAAACTATTATTTTAATTAAGAAGGACATCCAGAGCATTGATTCTTCCCTTAAGAATTTATCAAATGATGTAAAATTGTTGTCCACTCGTGTTGGTAATAAAATTGAAACTTCTATTAAACGAATTGACCTCCTGAAAGACAAAGTTGCCAAAATGGAAAATGGTAATAAACATGGATCTTTTGATTGCGATCTCTGTCTTTCTGAATGAGAAGACAGATTAAAAAGGAAAAATAACCTTATTATTTTTGGCATGCATGAAGCTAACTCCTCCACCAATGACAACATTAACAATCTTGACCTCCATAGTATTTCTACCCTACTAAGCCTTTTATCGCCAGACCAAATTTACGTTAATATTAAAATTTGGAGAATTGGATCATTTCCTGATACACGTGCGAGACGTCGATCTATTAAAATAAAGTTTCCAGAAAATATGTGTGTTTATCAGATCAGAAACTTGTTCATGCAAGCGAAGATGACGAAAGCTCTTCCACCAGAGTTCTTGGATCTCTCCATAGATTCAGACCGAACAAAGTACCAGCAAGCTGCCTTTAATCGTGTAAGAAAGGAACTGCAAGAGATAACCACTAACGGGGAAAAAATATTAAGATCGGCAATCGGTTAGCTGTTCGGACCATCATCAAATTACCTCATGTGTCAAAGTCAACCAATTGAGGAACTATCTACTTTTAGCATTTTATGCAAATTTTTATTTAACAAAACGTTCAATTCTTTGATATCTGATTTAGTATTATTTTTAACAGAAAGCAGACGATTCTTAAAACTTTGAATTTATACTTTGAATTTTTATAATAACTGTATTATCTATACCTTATTTGTAGTTACCCTTTAAAGTTCTTTTGGACTGCGGGTGTTTGTGATAAATAAATAAATAATACTGTACTGTTAAAATTTAGTGTTTTAACCCGAAAAATGAAACAAATAATTCATACACTAATTTAAGAGAGGAAGAATAATAATACATAAGGAAATAGTCTAAAGTAAACTAGTATGTTCAATTAGCCCCTGGATTCCCATATGCATTCTGACGACAGGAATCAAGGTGGACACATATGGCTATAAGCATGCCAAGCATTCACGTTGATGGATCTGTCGATTCGCCATCGGTCGTAATTAGGCACGTTTGCTTAATGAGATCAATTACCGTAAATGCCAACTGCTCGCTTTCTGAGATATTTCAAATGTTATTGCAAAATAAATTATGTTACAAATTATATAATTACTTCGTTTAATTAACTAATGTTTTAAAACTAGATTCTTTTTTAAAAATACAATACTCAGAACCTTAAAAACATTATCCATATCATTATGGAATTATAAAAATGCAAGAGAGAACCCTCTTCAGAATGACAGAATCTTCTTAATTTTTCAAGGAGATAAAGAATTTTTAATTTAATTTCCCGGCATAATTTACATGCATCGCCCGTGAGTCAGAATGATCTTTCTACCTTCTCGAGTGTTAGATTCTTAGCAAGAGAAAAGCCGCTTATTATTATTTAGTCCAGGATGTCGTTCGAGGATGTCCGCTTTATAATGAAGCTCGTGTCAAGAGTGCTAATCGTTTCCCCGTGAAATTGCACGGTTTATATTGTATGCGGAGGAAAAAGGGATGTCTGAGGTTGATGCGAAGAGCGAGTATAAAAGAACGAGGAAGAAACGTTTTATTCTTATTTTCATCTAACGTTCCGGCTAATCAAGCTAGGATTATTCAAACCTGAAAACTTATTAATATAACTTTCAAATTTTCCTCTATTCTTTGAAAGACAAGCACGCAGTATTTTCTGAATATCTCGCAAATAAGAATGTAATTTTTTACACAGAAAAATTAAGTATTGCAAAGATTCGAGATCATTCTCTCATTGCTCAATATAAGCTTAAGCTACTTCTGATTCTTTTTAGTATTTGTAATTTTAATTTTTAAATTAACATTTTACGATATAGATTAAGTTCTTAATGTATTATCTATAGGATCAATAATTAAACTAGAATTTAGGAGCACTGGCTACATGAAAGTAATGTGGTAGAAGGACCAGCTTGACTAATGTATTACACTGTTTACAAACTAAGGATTTGAGAAGTAACACAACTGCGGTTGTCATGAATTTGTACTTCCATTAGCAATGATGACTCCTTAATGCCTGGCTAGTGGACACGACTGTGCCTCCTTAACAGTCAGTCAGTAAATACCGCATCCTATGATTTGACAGGTTGCTAAATTATAAATGTTACCAACGAAAGCAAGAAATTTTAAAATTTAAAAACAAATAATGGATCAGAATGACTCAAAGATATGTGACGATGTAAATCGTCAACTTTTATATTTGCTTTGGTCTTCTCCTAGAGATCTTTAATTTAGTTAAATTTTGAGTTTATTGAGAGTGTCCGTGGTTGAATTATGAGATACCAGCCTGAGTACCGAGTATTGATTTGTGCTCTTCGATCCGTACCTCATCTCGTCTTTCTCTAGATCAGCGGTCTCCTTATTATCGTTCTTCGTTGAATTCATAAGTTGCGATTTGTTCAGGTCAAGTTGACGGATAGAAACGAAGGTCAGCGAGAAGATCCGAATTTTTCTTTCAGGTGATGCCTTTCCTTAGGTGCAATCGAGAGGGTATATGGTTTCCTAGTAGCTGAGGAAATGAGACGCAGCAAGTTTGAAGAAGACGTGGAAAGGGAAGGATCGCAGAAAAGAAGATCTACCGGTCGATTAGAGTTTGACATGTTCTTCATCATTCATTCACGTGTTATCACCGAATTTTTGTAGCCGTGTGCTCTTCTTATTATTTATTCTTTTTGCATTTGCTCAGAATAATAAGTTTTGATCAAATTGGTGAGTTCGTTTATTCTTTTGAAATTTTGGTCTGTCTCAACGTCGGCATCGCGGGATAAGAATCATGAATCTTTATTAAGTTTTTAAAAAAAAAAATTAATTATATCAATTTTATATTACATTTTTGTGAGCGTTATTTAAGACTAAGAATAAATAATAAAAATCGTACAACTATGTTGAACGACATTTAATAAAGAAGCTTCGAAAATAATTCTGTTTTTGATCAATTCTTGTGACTTGACTTTATCAAAAAAGAGAACACGAAATGCAAAATAGTCGCATACATGTCGTGATCCTGGCACTTTAGGTTCAGCCTGAATAGGGTTATGTTTCTCATATAGTGCATAATGTGTATTGCGCATATGAACGAGAATATATAATAAAGGGTACACTCGTGTCATGTGTGCATAATATAACAGTACCGGGTGCTAGGCGAGCTTGGAGCATGAAACCGCGGCATTGCGGCAAAACTGTCCTGATATAATACACATTGGCATTATGTGTGTTATTGAAAATTGTTTATACTGCAGGTTGTCTAGGATTATCCTCAGTGTACGCGATGTTACGTAAATATCTTCCAATTTAGCTCTGGACACATGGGAAACTATCCTTTCAGAGAACAAGCAATCGATTCAATCCAAATCAGGAGAGATCATGTGATTACACATTAATGAACATTTCTCGCGTCACTTTGACCCGTCGAAGTTACCCAATGACCCTAATAGCACCTCTATTAAATAATTTCAGTTACAAATCACAAGTTTTGTTACAGCCTTTTTAAGCACTTAATTATTATTTGAAATTATTAATAAAAAATGTATATATAGTCACTGGTATGATCTTTGAAAGATTATTTATCATCCAGAACAAAAGTAGTCCATTTTTATCTATATTAATAAGGCAGAAATTGACCCAAAGCACGGCAAGTTTTTAGATTCTTCATTTTTCAGTGTTAAAAAACTAAACGAATTTGATTAAAAAATAATAATAATAATAAGAACTATACTGCTTCTTAAGGTTATCGAGCTATCAGCGTAGGACAAAACAAAATTCTATTGATAGAGGAGTCTCTTAATGATTTATTAAAGAATCCTTATGATATCTTTCTAAGATGGACCCTTAGAATTAATCCAGTGAATATCGAGAACATGTTCTTTATAATATGGGTAAACAAAATACCGTTTACTCCTATAATTAAACTACTCAAAACTTTCACAATTAATATCTCATCTAGCACGTCAGATTTAAATAATGAGTCCTTCACAATCCTCAATAAACAATTACTGACCTACTTTGGAGCTCACTTTGATTACCTTATAAAGCTAAATAAACACTATATGATACAGATCGATGAAACAAAATAGGAGTTGAAAACTAACGCTACGATGGTGGTGCATTCTAGAATAAAAATCTGGTAGCAAAAACTAAAACAATGTAGTAATAACTTTTATTTTGTCCAATTATAACTTTTGCTGCTCTTTTATTTTGGATCATTCGAGCTTGAACAATGGAGCAGTAAATTTATATAAATTATTATTTAAATTAAACAATGAAAACTGAAAAATGAAACTATTTAAATTGGGTTGTAATTTTCAGAATTGAGATATTAGCTCTAAAATTAACGAGTAATCAGGACACCTGACGCTCAGACAAGTAAGATATAAAATAACAGAAACCAAATTAAAATATTACTTAATATTTTGACACTTAACTTTGTGGAATTACTTAAAATATCATTAAGAAAGTCTCTCTGACACAAATTTGATTGGATTTTGGTTTAAAATTAATTTTTTGGCACTTCCAAATATCAGCGAATTTTTTTAAAAATTAATTTTTTGTCGAAATTGAAACAAACTTGGGTCAGAGAGACCTTTTTAATAAGATATTTTAAGTAAATCTAAAAAGTTTGCAGTCAAAAGATTTATTATTTTAGAATAAAGTTTACAAACAAATTTTGCTTCTACCAGTGACGTCATTCTACATCACATGCTCTTAAAGAATTAAAACAATTTGATAATTTTACTTAATTATTTTAATTGTTGGATAAATTTTAACAAAACATTTTTTCGAAGGCAAGGATGTAATAATTATAATGCAAGTAAACATCAATGAAAAACTTAAAGATAAAAACAAAAATTCAAAATAGAAATAAAAATTTATTAGTGTGAATGAAATATGAATGTGTTTGACTTAAATTTTGTATGTCAGTACTAAATTGTATTATTATTGTTTTATGTTTATTGTTAAATTATTAATTTTAATCTAAAACTAAAACAAATAAATAAATAATATGATAGCGACAAGTTATATTATCGTTAAATAACTAAACAAAATAACAAAAATAAGAGACTAATAATGCTAATCAATTTATTTTAAAATCAAATCAATCCACGAGTATTGCAGAAACTTTTGGAGGATGAGGGATAAGGAGCAGCTACAAAACCATGATTTTAAAATTGCACTACAATTAACAAATGTATTCAAAGAGTGCAATATAAGAAGTTTTAAAAAGGTTAAGTAGTCATTTTACGAATGGTACGAACACTGAACACTGACTCTAATTTTAATGTTTATTAGTCTGAGATTTGAATGCACCAACAAGAAAAGTCATTTTAACAAATGAGCTCACCTGGTAGGGACCTATCCCTACGATTGGAACCAAGGTCCAGACATGTTTAAAAGTTTTTAAATTAGAAATCATCTCAGTAGTGGCGTCGCTGACGTTCAGCGCCAAATCAACATGGCTGCCACCAGTGTTTTGACAATTTATAAACACAGCCGTCGATATCATATTCTGGGGGTCAATTGTATGTAATCTTATTTTCATCTCAACTCAACTCATCTTTTCTGACTAAATTAAAAAATTTTGTTTATTGTTTTGACAGTTCCTGTTTCAAATATTTACGTGTCGTTAGGTAGTTTTTTTTTAACCTCATAATAAATATTCAAACTTTTATTTAAAAATTATTTAAATAAATTAATTAATGTTCTATAATTAGCTTCAACGAAATTCAGATAAATGCAATAATGAAAGGAGGAAATAATAATAAATATAAACAAGATAAAATAAATTCATAAAATTGGAATTTTCTAATTTATATATTTTCATTTTTTTAAAATAAAATAACCTTTATTGTTTACAAATATGAAAGTAATTATTAATTACTAATCGAGGCAGAAACAAATCGCAATTATATTTTAATTCGAAAAATTTACTTTAACTTTACTTTAACTTTTACTCACTATCGAAAAATAGTGGTATTTCAAACTTAATAAATTTATTTAGAATTTAATAACAAATAATTTTTGTAATAGTTAGAAAAGTACAACAATTTTATTTTCCATAAGATCACTGTATCTGATTTCAGATAACTATGAGTTAAATAACTACTAAATTTTATTGAAATTTGTAAAATCGTTCTCAAGATATCCGTGCCAGTAAATAATGAGGATTGTGTCATTTTCTGTTACTTAACGAATTATGTTAGGTTAGCTTATGTAAAAAAGTATTTAAACTTTCTATTACATATATATGATTTACTTCACAATTTATATCACATTGATATAAATATAATATAAAGGGTAAAAAGAAACATTTAAATAAATTAAACTTTTTATTTTAATGGAATACAAATGTTGACTCGAAGTGATTGATTGCTTTTTTTGAATTAATAAAGTTTTGACGAATGATAAATCAATTCTATTAGTTCAATATAAAAAGTTTTATCTTTGTTGTTAATTAATAAATTTAAAATTTTATTTAAATGAAAAACATGATTTGCATTCTGTAAACCTATTAAACTAACAATAAATAAGTACCACTTTTCTTTTTAAAGCAAAAAAGGTTATTTTTAATTAAATTAAGGGGGTTGACCCGTGTGACAGATTCGAAAAATCGAATTTTTTTATTTTTCATATATCGCACCTATAACATATGCAGAATATGTGGGTAAACCGATTTTGACATATTCGTCGTTGTTATAAAGTTTTTACAGTAAAAAGGCATGATGTTCGAGCGCGTGGTCGAGCTTTCAACTAGCATTGAAGGTTTGCCGCTTTGGTTTTTTATCCGCCAATTTTATTATTCCATACACATTTATGTAAGTAAAAAATAAGTACATTTAGAAAAACTTTAGTTCCCTAAAATACATTTTTGAATATAACAGTTGTTTTAGTAATAATTCCGAACTGACTGCCTTATTCGTACTTGAACTTTCAAACGCGTTTTTCTCGAAACCACTTTTTTTCAACTGGTCGCCATGATATCTCCAAAACAACTTGACCGATCATCTTGAAATTTATAGGGTATGTTCAGCACAAGTGGGGCTACAAGCTGAACTAGGATAATTAAAAAAGGTCACGTCATTTTTTTTTTTATAAAAGGAAACAAGCCCAAAGTAAAGTTTTTTTTAGAAATAAAAATTCAAAGTTGCGTAAAAATTTTATTTTCCAATATTTTTAAATAATCCTAGGTCGGAATCGTGGCGACCAATGCTGTACTATTTTTTACATGAATTACTTCCCCGCGCTGTATCGCGTAAAGTTTTCATTATTTTGACTTCAAAAAATTTCTGAATTTACTTCAATAGTTACTAAATCTATGGTAGAAAATCCAAAGTTGTAAGTTTTAATCGCCCTTCAGAAAAAAATCACAAAAAACAGTTAAAAAACGGCTGTCACACGGGTCAACCCCCTTAAGAATTCGTTATTAAATTGTACAAAATCATGTTAATTTAAATTTCAATTATTTATAATTTAAAAAACTAGATATATTAAATTCCCACTCTCTTTATAGGATCTGTAACATCTTTATTTTATCTGCTGTTTACATTCAGCTAGATTTGAATCATTTGAATTAAGAAAGTGTTTTAAATAAAAACAAAAAATTAATTGCGATTCGAGTAGCGGTGATGATGTTCCTCAAAACATTTTCGACAGTGCAAAAAAGATTTCATTGCATTTACTTCCAGGAAAATTAAAATAATTTTATACAAACACATATAAAAAGTTTGTAACCTGGAAAGTGAAAAAGAAAATTAAAAGTGTTTCTGAATATGTTTTGCTTGTGTATTTTGATCAAATGTCAATAAACAAGAAGCCTTTGTCATTATGGTCGATTTATTCGATGTTAAAGACAACTATGAAACACAATGATGGAATAGATATTGCTACATTTTCAAAATTAAATTATTTTCTAAAAAACAGAAGTAAGGATACAAACCTAAAAAATCAAAAGTTTTCACGGTCGACGATATGCATGAAGCTCCTGACAAACAATTCTTAAAACAAAAGTAACTTCCTATATGTAATCACCCTTTATTAATACATTTTTGTAAGTATTTTGTTTTACCTTTAAATTTTAATCGTAATTGAATAGCATACATATTAAAATATATTTAATATGATTTAAATTTATAAAATGTAATAGTGCCATTAAAATAAAAAGTAAAAAACATTAAAAATTAATAGAATCAATCACGAAGGAATTAATTTTATAACTTTCTTGATTTTCTAATCTCTAAATTATCTACAGTGTAGGAGGGATATGTGGCAGAATCGACGGCAAACAAAAGAAAAACGAGTGACATATTTGCTAAAGCCATCATGGATTTTGATCAAACGAAATCTAACAAACAAAGAATCGATGCCTCCGAAAAAAATGCTCCTTCAAGTTCTAAAGTGCCTGATTTAATTGATAAAATGAATGATATGGAAACATCAGTGCAAACGAGTTCAAACAATAGCATTTCTCTTCATTTTAATAACTGCAAAAATTTACGCATTTTTATTAAAATTATAATTCATTTTCTAACCGGAGTGAGTTTTTAGTGCATCTTTGGAGCTGGTGTTACATTTAATTTCATCTAATGAAATCATTATTAATAAGAAAATTATTTTGCGCGACATTTTAATGTTTCACAATGCATAAAATTAAAAATGGTAAATTACTCGCAATTATGTAGTGCTAACTTTTATAAGTGGTTTTGTTAGATACTAGAGAGCCCATTGGTTGACTTCACTGGAAGGATAATAATTTTGCAAGACTTGCCTTGCATCGAAATAGCAGCTGTCTGGGACGTTGCGAGCTTACTTTATTATTGCCTTGTGAACTTAACACACTAATCATCGTAAGCG
Source organism: Ganaspis brasiliensis (assembly GCA_037103525.1). NCBI lineage: Eukaryota > Metazoa > Arthropoda > Insecta > Hymenoptera > Figitidae > Ganaspis > Ganaspis brasiliensis. Next base: position 2,969,470 of record JAZKLR010000254.1, on the reverse strand, counting down.
AATCCCGTCTTTGTAATTAAAAGGCAAAGCACGCCTTCTCTATATGCTTCGTATAGAGGTGAGGCAGAATGCAGTGCAGTGGTTCGAGATCTTATTTACTCAGCCACCCCACGTTTCTGCACTTATGCAATCGATATTAGTTTCACCAATACGAGAAGTTTTGTTCAGGTTTTGGCATCAATTTATATAACTTTCCTCACATCCAATAACCACAATATTAATGGTTCCAGACTAGGAACTACAATTAATCTCAATAATGAGATTAAATGAATAGAGATTCGCATAATAGATTTGCCTAATGAGGCTTAAGTTCTTTCCATTCTCTAACTAAGTAGTGGAAATTTATTTTAAAAAAAATTAACATGACTTCGTCAACATTATAAAAAGATTTTGAAACCTAATTCATAGAAACTTTGCACATAGTTAATTTGGTCTTATTTCTTCTTATCTGATTTTCTAAATGATTTGTAAAAATATTTGTAATCGTAGAATTTAATCGGAATCGATAAGCGATTGCACTCTTGATATGAAACTTCTCCCTTAAATACGATAGACGTAATCTTTCGGCCGGTCATTAAGCTTCCTCACTGATTCAGACATTAAAACTTTTTAGAATTTAAGTGAACAGCTACGATTATAGCTGAACCGATAAAATCTTCTGTGTAACGAGCGATGTCTAGTTCATTTAATAACTAACCGCCTCAAAAGAAAAGAACTCGAGACGCAGTCACTTTTTTCTACATTCTATATTAAATTTATCGTTGCCCCTTCAACAAGGCTAATTTAATACCTTCCATATTATAATTTTGAACTTTTGTCTCTTTCTATAAGGGGAAATTTGTACCTTAAGGTGCAAAGAGAAGAGTAATTTGAAAGGTTGCATAATGTTTCAATATTTAATATTTCCGTTTTAAATTTCAGTATTAAAATGAATATGTGCAAATTAAGTATAAATTAATTATTTAAAATTAATTCCCTTGCTGCTCCAACCTCCACACTCTTCGAGAATTCTATTGAGCTAGTTAGTATGTGGATTTAAAAACAAAAAGTTTAGTTACTATCTAATAGTTTTGTTAACGTTAAAAATTACTTGACGCTTTTGAATAGTAAATAAACAAAATTAGAATAGTAAATTATTTTTTTGTACTTTGAGCGCTATTAATTATTTAAAAGTAAAATAACTTGTATTAATTAACTTAATTAAAAGTATTAATAATAAAGTTGACGAGAGCGTCACAGTGTTTAAAGTTCAACTTATACTTGTTGTTGTGAACAATAGTTCTTAATAGTAATCGCAATTTCTTAAATGCATTCAGAGTTTGAAATTATGTTCATCGAACTAAAATTTTCACCTCATTACTTGTTTGTGCATTTTAACGTTTCTAATTGTATTAGATTAATCGAATAATGCAGAGAACTATTAAATTCTATAATAATTACTTTTTCTTACTCAAGAAAAAAAAAATTTAATCTGTTTTTATTAAGGGGTTCTACCTAGTCAGGCGGACGAAAAAATGCTTTTGTTTGAGCGTTTTTTTAAAAGGATTTTTATTTATTGAAATAAAAGTTTAAGTGTGTCATTGTACGTTCTCTATATAATGTGTATAAAAATAATTCTACTTTATAAAAATATTAATTTTCGTGTCCTCTGCAGGCGATCTCCTAGGGGTTCTTGAAAAAAGGCGTCTCGCGGTAACGAAAATATGTTTAGACTTTATAATTTAAAATAAAAAAACAGATTCTGTTAGTTTATAAGAAATTGATGTGCTCGATCAATATGGACAAAAATATTTAGAGAAAAAAAAACATTTTTACTATTAAGTTCTATGACGCGGTAAAAAGTTACCGCGCACAATATTTTTAAATTAATTTAAAATTAAATTATTATACACCAGTCTGGAATCAATTCCAGGCTATGGTTCAGCTAATTAAAAATTTAGTTAAATTAAGATTTATTTCTATTTTGATTTTGTATTTAATTCATTAAATTGATTAGATAATATTGTTATTTAAACTTCCGGTTTTTACCTGCCAGCTTGTCAGATCGGACAATTGTTTGTTTTGTGCGATAAACATTAGATGTTCGCACTTTTATTTTACACGCACGAACACTGGTTGACTTCGATGTGGAGTTTTCCAGATCATAATGAATCATCGAGGAGATGCCAGGACCAGAAGATGATCCACTACACCTGATTTACGTTCCTTAGTCGATTGCCGCTCGATTTTGAAATGTGATTCGTGAGAGCGGCACCGCGGCGAATGTGTCGCCGCATATCGACTTGACGACGATGCGTTCTCACTGTCGTCGGTATTCTGAAGTAGTGTTTTCGACCTGTTCGTCGTACAGTTTATTAAAAGTCTTAGAAACTTTATAAAAATGTAACAAAATAAGTGCCGAAGTTCTATTCGTGGCCATTGTGCCCTATCAGTCGAGCTTCATTATTAACTTTATTTTATTTTTATTTGATGGAGTTGGTTCTCCCACTATTTTATTAAAGTAGTGCCACTGTTCAGTGCGCGTATTTTTGTAAATGGCCGTGCCATGCGGTCGGCTGTTTTTGATTTCTTGTAACCTTTTGAAATGGTTTCCATTTAATAAATTTGTTATGTTGTGGTTTAATTTAAATTTTTAGTTTGTTGCTGCTCCTTACTCCCCACTTTCCGGATTATGAGTTAGTCGTGGCTTTGTTATATTTTAATTAAAGATTAGAATCATTTGATTAGTTCAATTAGTCGTTTATTTTACTATTAACTTTGTTTAGTTATTTTTCATTAAAATAACTTGGCGTCCTGGTTTTGATTTTATATTGTTTACTTGGTTTTGATTTAATATTTAAAATTAAATTAAGAATCAATAAACATCAAACATAATCTGGAATAATGAGTCACAGTTCATAGTACCTTATTTTTCCTGTGTACATTCTAGCGCTCTGAATTTTTTTCTGAAACAAAAAAACCAATTTTTTTAAACTTTATGATAATAGCTTTTATGTGACCCCTAAAAAACCTCTGATAGCTACATGAAATATTAAGAAGCGTAGAATTTATAATTTTGTAGAAGATTATGCATCCTTTTTATAATTTATTTCATCAGAGTTAAGTAATTTTTAATCTTAATCCATTCATGAAGACAACAATGATATTCTTCTTCTACATACAGATTTAGGACATTACCATTAATCTCATGCAAATAGTAATAAATATTTATATATGAAACTATTTTCCAATATCGAATATCAATTTTCCTCCGTCAGTCTCTTAATGCAAGTCAGGAGAACAAATCTTACTTTTTCACAGAAAGTGCAGTTCGCTTCTAAACCTCAGGGTCGTATTTCTTGAAAGAAAAGACTACGTGGGTTGTTTCACCCACGTCTTGCGTATGTTCTACAGGTCGTATAGTTTTCTTGTAACACATTATGGTGTATAGGCACGTTAGACTGAAACAGAAATCGTGTTTGGTTGTTAACAGAGTTTTAAGGGATAAAAATCCATTTTTTATGAGATAATAAAACTGTCGTCTACCATTTTCTTCAGCACACAACCGCTTCACGTACACATTGTAATCGAAAATAATGATGTGAAATAAAAGTCGGCAATTTATTTCACTATTGGTATAAAAAAATGTGATTGTATTTTCAAAAGTTTCTGTTTTTTCATTGTGTTGCATGAAAAATATTATTGCTTTACTTAATGTTATTTTTGATCTGAAAGTAAGTCTTTTATCAGAGTACAAAGCACTTTCTAGACTTATATATCATTTTCGTAATTATTCTATTGACAGTTTATAAAAGTATTTGGTATATAATTAAGTAAGTAGGTATATAATTCTGAAACTTTGACAATTAACCAAGATATACTGAACAGAACTTTATTTGCAGTCTGGGTGATATTAGCTCTATCTTCATCATGTAATTAACGAGCGTTCATTACAAAATTACAGGAAGCCCGAAGACCAATCTTGCGGCTGGGAGATTGCACGATTACAGGGTTAATCACGAAGCTGGTGCTTTTCTGGACATAAGAAAATATTTTGTGCCTTTCCTGGAGGATAATGTTTATTTTAATTAAGCTTTAGGTCTATCGCTACCTAATTAAGAAAACTAAAGTCAAACAAATTCGTTGTCTTTTTCTTGCAATTTTTAACAGGTTTATTTTTCCTATAAATTTAATCTAAATTTATTTACTCATTTCCGAAAATGTTTGAAAAAAATTATTTCCAGACAAATTATGGATAAATGAAATGCACTTTCTTAGGGAAATTTGAATTGCAAAAGGCATTTTAGTAATTCACAATCTTATAAAGAGCTTGGTGAGTCCGGCAAAGAGAGGTTGTTGAACGGAATATAGAATCCTTGGAAAATTGCTCCAGCGTAAATTCATTCGTTTTCTGGAAGCGAGCGGAAAAAGATTGACGCCAACTAATCGAATGAGGCGCGGAAACCTTAAGCTAACAGTCCACAACACAGCTAATACGGTTCTAGAGCAGCAACAGCAAACGAGCTCGCTGCAAGTGAAGAAAATTCAATGTTTCCAGATGGAAATTAGTGTAAACGGTTTCCAGCTAGAAGGCCTTAAGAAGTTAGCTTACGCTATAGGGGTGCGAATTGTAAGGCAAACTAGGTCATCCCGTAATCATTTAGTTGCTTCCGACTCTTACCCAGTTCTGTAGTCAATGCTGGACGACGTTCCTTGCAAATCGTCTCCGTTTGTCTTCTAAGTAAACGCTCACGGACAAAGAGATGCCTGCACAAACACTTCAATGCACACGTGCAATTTCACTTCGGAAGTGTTTCTAGCTAAAGCTGATGTTGACGAGTGCCCTGTCTTTATTACTGCATAAACGGATTTGCAAATTGTGTATTAACAAATTTCTATTGACCGATTCCACTTTAAATCAGCTTTCTTAATCTACTGTGACGTGTCGAAAACTGCCAAGCACATAAAGATGAAAGATTATTAAAATAATTTGAATTAATAATTAAATAGTGTAAATTAAATAAATAAAAATAAAATCGTTATAACGCCTTACCATCAAGCACAAAATCAGTTGATTGTATTACGAGATTTTTATCTTTTAATTACTTAATCAATTTATATTCAAAATTAATATTAAATTAGTAGAATTTTCTACAGAATTACTTTTAATATTTTTCTCAAAATAAAATATCGCTATATTTTAGCTTTCAACGGATTTTGGTGTCTTAAAATTGAAAGGTTCGATCTTTTTGAAAATCAACGGTTTTATTTGTTTTTCTCGAACGCGCCAGGCAATGATTAACCAAGATTAATCATTACCGCCACAAGTTTATCAAAGCTGTAAAAATTCGACTCCTGAAACTACCACCAGCTAGCTCGTCTGGTGCGGAGAGGGGCGTGAGTCGACGAACGAACAAATTCCCCGAAAATCTGCCATGTTTCCTGTAACTCTTTCTGTCCTCTTGAGGGAAGGTAATACTCGGGCACAAAATAAGTTAACAGACTGCTTTTATTTAAACAATAACACAAATAATATTTATTAAAAGAACAGGTTGATGAAACTCAATATTGTGTTTTACAGAAAGAACATTAGTTTTGACAAAGAATAATTGCTAAATCCTCAGAAAGAGGTGACTTGGACATCCGAATGTTGAATATCCCGAGATCTTTTTGAAAGAAAAACTACAATTGACTAAATTATTCTAAATAAACAAGATTCCGACCTGCGTCGGGTAGAAGCACAAGGCGATTTTAAATTAGCAATACATGATCTATAAATAATAGCGAGCCGCTTATCAAGAAAACGAAGACTTGTCGTGATAATCACCAGTAATTCTCAGAATTTAAAATTTAAACAATATTTTTCTGAAAGTCCGCTATCAGGGCGGTTAAAACAATTATAAAATATTGGAACTTAATTTCACGACCACTCAAGACGAAGGCACATCCAGGAAAGAAGAAGGTGGCGGTAGTTTGATGGCTCGTCTTGTACCTCCCTCTTCACCTGTACGTCATCCTTTCTTCTTATCGGTAACTTGAATTCTTAATCAATGTCAAAACCATCAAATGTCCCTTGCTGTGCGAATTTGTCCCAAACTTACTCGTCGAGAGATTTTCGTAAAGCGTAAATCTTATTCGCCAAACTCCCTCTGTGTACAGCCCTCGGCTGCGCACCCGACGAGAACTGGCGAAGCGCTGGCATCCTTGTTTGGAGGAGCAAATAATAACAATAAGTTATCTCTTAAATACGAAGCTTTTGCTCCCTGGTTGCGTGAATCCGCGACAGTATCCTTCGAGAGTTAGTAAGATGACAAATAAAGTGTCAGAATCAATCTGCCACGTTATAACTGGTATTTTATAAGTTATTAAAACACTTTGACTAAAAATGGTAACTTTTAAAATATCTCGTAATAATATCGGAAATTTGTCAAATTATGGTAAATACACTTGGTACCTCTTACTCTGTCCAAAACACCAAATTAGTTTCAAAAATCATCTTGCAAAATTTGGTAATTATACCAAATTGTTGTTGTTGATTTTATTCTCGGGACACGGAGTAAAATCGAGATTTGAGAAGTTGAACCACGATACTACTGTGATTGACAGGATTCGAAGAAGGAAAATGCACCATTTGTTTAGGAATTTTATTTTAAAATTTTGATTCTTGCCTTGAGAGGTGGATCAACGCAACTTTATCTTAAGAATTTCCGTCATCAACTGCCGACAGGCTCTTGAGTTTTCTCTTATTTTCCTGTAATGTAACTTTAATTACTGTCAATTTAAAACAGACCTCGGAAGGTGATTTTCTTATTCATTAAGGCCTTTTCTCAAAAGGGTCCGTTGTCAGACAGGTAAGATCATAAAACTGTTCTTACCTTCCTTTTGTTTATGAAATTTTTCCGAATATCAAATCTTAGTCCAATCGTTAGGAGTTTCCCATTATCTGTTTAATACAAATAATTCAATTTAGTTAAGACCTCCTCAGTTTATCACGAGACCACTGATCTTATCGTTGGAAATTTCAGACCGATTACCAAGTCTGTTTTAAATCAAAATTACCTAAGGATTAAGGCGTGTCCATCTCTCGTATAGGTATAGATTACAGGTATATAAATACTATTTCCGATTCTACTTGCTATGACAATGCCAATTTTAGAACAAAACATTTCAACTAAAACTCAAGCAATAATATTTGGTCAAATTAACTTATCCCTAGTAAACTATTTGCCTGCTACGTTGTTCTTACATATTATGGATGGAATACCCATTATATTTTAGGATTCTGTCAAAGATCTTGGATTGATACTGGAACGTATCTCTCTTGGAAGGAGCATGTACAAGGTATATCTCGTAAAACTTTTATTGTCCTTCAACAATTATATAGAATTAAAGATTCTTTATAAATATCAACTCGTTTACTCTTAGTTAAAAGTTTAGTAATACCTTTTTCGATTATTGTTGTATAGTGTACGATGATGTCTCTGAACTAATGCGGGTCTGCTAAATGTGACAATAGGAAAACAGTTTCTTATAGGAAATATGCTTTTCTCTCTATTTCAGAGCGAGATCCCTAAATACCTTTTTAGATTTTTCGAATTTATTAACTTTAATGACAATATTCATAGCAAGCTACGAGAAAGAACTTCTATTTTAAAAATACCCGCTCATCAAACCTGTAAATACCAGAAATCTTTTCCTATTAGAGGTGCTCGTCTTGAGAACAAATTGTCGGCGTCGCTCAGAGATGTAAGCAGAATAGAACAATTTAAGAAACTTTTTTTTATTTTCCTATTTTAAATTAATAATAGTTTTTCTGATATTACCTTTTGGTAATATCTATATAATCTATATATATATATATTTTTTCTATATAATTTACATATATTTTGTACTTCATCTGTTTGTTCTTTAAAGGGCTATCAGCCCTAGAAACTTTTTCTCTATTAAATAAAATAAATAAATAAATATTTAATTCAGAAAGCAAAATTTAATTGATAGATAATTTTTATAATTCCCTTTATTCATATATTTTGAACAATGATAAATTTACATGTTTTCATTTGAAATATGCAAATGGAGTTATATCTGGTATTAAAATTTTGAGCTGATATCACATCCCAAATATTTACAGATCGATGGTTTTTAATTGAAAATAATCCTGTTTGCAAAAAGAAATGGCTCTCAACTCGCAGTGGTATGTAAAATGGCACTCAATTCATAATTTTATCTGAAACGTAAACAAAAATATTCAGCTTTTCATGTTATGATAAAAGCTTAATTAATTTTGTAAATATAAACATTTGAAATAAATTGTCAATGTAATTAAGAGTATCAAAACTGTTTCATTGAAATAGTATTCAAATACGTATGTAATCAATAAACTAATGGAATCAAAATAGCTCATTTAATTTACTGTAAACAACATATGTCTTAATCAACATTAAACGTACCGCATCCATTAACACTAAACTAAAGTTTCGTAAACTGACCAAGGCAGTCAAGGATGCAAATTTTTTATATCCAATAAATGGTATTTTCCGTTGATCTAAAATAATTTACCTAAAAACGCTATTAGTTTAAATATTAGAGTTTTTGCAATTGAAATGATGTTTAAAAAATAATTTAAAAGTACGAGTTATTTAAAAATATACAGAATTTTCTCTATAAAAAGAAAGAATATTTAGAAAAAAAACTTTCAATCAATTTTTGTTTATGAATTTACTTTAAGTTGTTTTCTTAATAATTTGTAAAAGTTATATCACTTAAAAGTTTAGTCGAGGTATATCTGGACTAAAACCGAAAAGTTCTAATGCAACCTCACGTTGAAATTACCTAGCCAAGTGAAATTTGTTCCCGGGATTAATGCTCGTTCAGAACAAAGCTTATCACTAGATAAAGATATTTAACAGAAAGTTCAATTTCTAGATTAAATCAAAAATTTTCTATTAAATTTTATAAAACTTTTTTCAGACAATTGTAGTCCTAACGCATCTTCTGTTTAAAAATTGTAATAATAATTTAATTAGTTTCTTTATATGCAGAGTTTGTGTAAGTTATATTTACTCAAAACTTATTTTGTAAATAATTTTCAAAAATAAAGAAAAAAATCTCAAACTCCTACTGCGTCAAGTATAAAGCAGTTATAAAAGTGGGTTTACTTTATTAATTACTTCATGGATGAAGTTTTTTATGATAGGTAGCGAATTACGACCGAAAAGCAGTCAACAATTTATTCCGAACACGAACTTTCAAGAGAAAAATATATAAGGTTTAAAAAGCTCTGGTAATCTGAAAATGCTGTCTATTAGATAATAATAAATGAAGAAAATAACATGTAACCTAGTTGGTGTTCGCGCTTTTTTCGATCCACAATCGTTTTTCAATTATTAAAGTTAATTAGGTTAATGTTTCATTAAACTTTTATCTATTTTCGCGGGATTGTCGAGCTAGACCTCGATAATAGGGTCATTCTTCATTTATAACGTTTTTTTTCTAACAAGTAAAATCCTGGAAAAATATATCTCTGGATACAACTGAAAAATATAAAGAAATGAAAGGTAAAAAAAATTTATTTGTCAGATTAAATAAACAGAACAATTATGTGCTTTGCTAAAGTGTAAAAAACTTACATTCAGGATGAGTTTTCCATATTCAATATCCTTGAACGCATTTCAATGAGTTTTGTATTTATCGCTCCTCGCAAAGGTATGTACCACTCGATATGATTTACATTCATCCGATTTAGTTTGCAATCCGATAATGAAATATTTGCATTCGATGTTTAATCGCTTTTATCTACTTGAGTGGTTAGTTATAAATTTTAATATGAAAAATAGGATAGATTAGAGTCAGATGATAGGATTTTAAGTTTTCGTCATTTTTATTTTAACTTTTATTTTTTTAGCAATGTGGTTTAATTAGAGTCAGATTTAGTAGTATTTAAACATTTTAGAACCTTTTAGAAAGTTAATTAGGAGGATTTGTAACATAACTTTAAACAACGAAACCACGAGTTTGATTTTTAAATTATTTTTCAATGTCAGTTTGTGTTTTAATCATCGAGAATAATGATTATATTTTCGAATCAAAACAGTGTTTAAGGTTAAAGGGGGTTTTAAAAAATTCATTCTACAAATTTACTGATTTGTATATTTAAACATTAATCGCAATGATTAGAAAAGCAAATTGACACTTTTAAACAAAGTCGGCTACATCCAAAGTCTTTCTGATTTTGTCTTGTATGAATCGTGACGCTCTTTTTGATTAGTAAGTTTATTATCTTTAATTTTTTTATTTCTTACATACGGGATAGACCCTTTCGTACAATAGTACTCCTATTACTAAGATTGCACCTTGCAATATGTTTGAATAACAAAATATATATATAAACACAGCGTGGCTATTAATTGTTATTTTCAAGTATAACGCAACCCAAAAGTAGTTTAAAGCTATCTATATTTGGTTCAAAAATGTCAATGACATCAGAGAACCCATTTGCCTCCCTGCTTAATCTACTGGATAACGAATAAAATCCGAAATTAGTCTTATGGAAAGGAATAGAAAACAAAGGTGAAAATCTGGTCATGCGAGTCGAATCATGTAAATTGATCGTTAATTTGAGAGGTTGACAATTAAGATAACCATTCAATAGTTTATAAAAAAATAACGTGTCATTGTATTGGAATCTAGAATGAAGTGTTGGTATATTAAGCAGAGAGCGAATATTACTGTAGTCATGGGAATGCATATCGAGTTGTAAATTAAGTTGACGTGAAGCAAAACAAAGGAACCTATTCTGAACACGTTCAAGTCTTATAATGTTTAAAGTATAGTGTGAAACCCAAATGACAGAGGCATACTCAAGGTTGGACCGTACTAAACTGAAATATAGAGATTTTAATGCAGATATATTGTGAAAAACGGAGGCATTCCTCATCACGAATCCAAGGGTTTTGGTTGCTTTAGATATTATTTCGGAGATGTGTTCATTGAAAGATAAATCTTTATATAACAATACTCCCATGTCCCGAACCCTATCTACCCTGGTCAATTCAGTAGTACCAACCAAGTAACAGTAAACATATGTTTCCCGTTTAGCAAAAGTTATTACTGAACTCTTATTTAAATTAATTGACATATGGTTTCTGTCGCACCATAATTCGAGGCGTTTGAGATTGGATTAAAGCAATTGAAAATCGAGACAAGGATTGCCTGCTGATATTATTTTGTAAAATTTCAAGTCATCGGCAAATATAATGTGTCAACTCTATTTTAATTGTCCTCCTAAAGCGTTAAGTTGTCTGCTTAATAATAATAGAAAAGGGTCAATAACTGGAGGTTAAGGTTAAGAAAACGGACACTTAAAAGAAACTTTGTAATCAAACTCGTGTTTGAAATTTTTTTCCAGTAGAATGTAATAACCTGATGTCAGGTACTGCAGTCCGTACTGCAAGATTATGTAGGGGTGGTCAGCTTGATCGACCTAATAAAAACACACCCTTAGCTGGAGACCTTACGATCACCCTCAGCAGAGTACTTTCAGCGCGTATCACTTTCGAGAGTGACCTTATATTCCAACTCTATCGCCTTAGCGACATCTTTCCTTAACTAACAGAACCCACCTCTGTTGACGACCATCAAGATCTTTGATCCTCATAACATAGTGTATGAACGTAAGCATACGTGTATGAGGTTGGGTTGTTTTAATTTAGAGAAGTGTCGAGTTAAGCCTACTATTAAATGAGCCTATCAAACGCAGACCTGTTCGTCTAAGGCATCCTAACATTGGTTTGACAGTCGTCCCACTTTGGGCGTGTCACAGACCCAAATCAAGTCGCTCGCTTTACTGGATGAACAGTTGCGCCTCTAGTAGGTCTGCAGTTAAACCGACTGGTGTTTATTTTGGGAAACAATTAATGTCCTCAAATAGAATTTTTTTTTTTCGAAAAAAATAATATATTTAATAATAATTTATTAACTTTAATTTCTTGTCAGGGTTTATTGAAGAGTAAACTTTAGTTAATGAAACTTTGGATACTTAGTGGAAGTCCCTTTATGCTGACTTCAAGCAGCTAGATTTTGATTCACAATACCTTCAATCATGTGTCTTGCAAATCAACTTTGAGGTCCTTCTTGATTGATTTCCGAGAATGGAACACCTTTGAAAACACAGACTAGGTTCACCTGGGTGGTGACAAAGAGGGTGGTTAATGCACCACCATTGTTGTACGCAGAGGGGTCGAATCTAAATCAGGTCTGAACTTCGATCAAGACGCAGTCATCTACAATTCAGTGCGTTGTTAATGCTATCGTCCCCACTGAATAGGTATTTCTAGATTAATCAATCTTTATAGAATTTATGTTACTTTAATAATTATTAAAGTGTTTATAATCATTAGTGTTTATAACAGATGAACAATTGTGACGTATTCATATAATTCCTTCTGATAGCTCTAAAAAAATGCTTTGTGTCTTAAGTAAAACTCAATGTTCGTTTTTAATACTGTTCAAAAATTTATGCAAGTATTATAAATTCTGCGGCTATCGAGTAGACCTTTAGAATAACAAAAAATCTTGGCAAGGAACTTGATCACTTATTAACTCGTGATATTGAAAGCATACGATTTAATGACACTTCTGGCAATGTTCCAAATGAAATCGTTTCAAAATATTTCAAGCAAAATTGTTAAACTTGTGCCTTCAAATGACACAATTCTCTATTCCTAATTGACTTCACTTCTGAACTAAAATATAATTGGAATTAGAAATAATGTAGAGAATAAGATTCTAATTATTTTGGAATTAAACTTAAATACTTACATGTAATAAAAGTCTGCAGGGTACTTCTAACAGAAATAAAAATCAAATTAGAGAAAAACATACAACTAAACTGAAGGTTCAAGTTAGTTGAAGCTCTTATGTAAGCGGATAATAGAAAGACCCAGTTTCAAAAGAGAAAATTCTCGAGAGAATTCTATCTCGAATCTCTGATTTCGACAAGCATATAATTGAAGATCTTGCTCGGAAACAATGTTACTTTAGATCGTCTCGTTCGTACTTCACAGTTCACACTTACTCCGGCATAAACACATGGTTGCTCTAACGAGAATGAAACGATGGCATACTACGCTCGAATACCTTCGTTCGAAACTTGTTTGTGGTAGGAAATACTATTTCCATTGTCGTAATACTCATTGTTTCAGAATATAATACAAAGCTGCACATCATTAGTATCTTATGTAAGACGTGGAATATAAATTAAGCAACTTTGTATGTAACAAATTTTATTATAATCTTCTAACCCTTAAGAAGACAAATAACATGCAATCCCAACATCTACTAAAATTGAAATATAGCGCATCCTTTTGAGATCAAAATTACAATTCCTGTTCTTAGTTAAATAGTCTTTCATTTTATTTCTCTTAGGTTGTCTAACTAGATTTAGAGATTCACTTAGATGAATCCAAGAAAATCGACAGATAAATTCGGAAACAATTAAAATACTTTTAATTCTTCTAAGATTTCTGGTCTCTTAACTACTATACTAACTTAACTACTATATCTAAAGGTACCAATACTCTCTGCATTAGTAACAGAGGATGGAAGAGAGTCTTTTTTTTCTACATTTAGCCATCTAAGTCTTTCCCGATAAGGAGATATGTGCTCATCCCTTATCAAATCAAAGACACACCTTATACATGAATTTAGGAGTTTCTCAAGCTTACGATTAAGTTGATTAGTAAGATTATTATAAACTGCACAACGGTAATCAAAAGGCGGAAATATTAATGAAAAAATAAGCTGATTTTTTAGTTTAATAGAGAGAGCCTTTCTATTTAATTTAAGTTGTTTCAGCGTTGCATAAACATTTTTACAAATATGACGAATCTGCTTGTCCCCAGTAAAAGTCCGACTACGAATAACCCCAAGATCCTTAACAGATCTAACAGAGGGAATCACGGTATCATCTATTTCAATTGATGAGTATTCAGTTAAATCCAAACAGTTTACATTTCAAGAGGAACCCACAATCATTGAATTCGTCTTATTCAGATTTATTTTAATCTGATTTAACTTAGAACAGTCGCAAATGGCTCTAACATCTTCATTAACTAGTGTCAAATTGTCTCTCAATTCAACAAGAGTAGAATACCTATAAATCCTTAGATCATCGACGTAATACAAATGTTAAGTATGCTTGAGAACACTTCTCAAGTCATTTTCAAAGAGCAAAAATAACAAGGGGTCCAAAACCGAACCCTGCGGAACACCCTTTCTAATAATACCCCATTGAGACCTTTCTCTATTGGGACCCACCACAAATTGCATTCTATCAAAAAGATAGGATGCAAACGATTTTAAAACCGAAGCTGATAATCCAATGGCTTTCAATTTTTAAAGTAACAAATTCTGAGGCACAATGTCAAAGTCTCTGCTAAAATCAAAGAAGATGACAATGGTTACCATCCTATGATTCGAAGTCTTAAATATATCATTAGTTATTTTTAATAAAAGTGTTTGGGTACTAACCTTTTTTCTATAACCAGATTGAAATGAATGAAGAATATCCTTTGATTTAATATACTTAATTAACTGATTATATACCATTTTATCTCTAGTACCTTTGACAGGCAGCAGAGAATGGCAACTGGTCTGTAGTTCTCAAGATGTTGTGAAATCTTGACCTTTTTAATTTGTTTAATAAGAGTCTTCTTCCATTCATTAGAAAAAGACCGACGTCTGAAAGGACAAGTTAAAAAGATCTAAAAAGTAAGGAAATTAGTCCGGCATAGCTTTCATTACAATACTTATGGAGTGACCATCAATCCCTTGGGCCTCAGTCTTTATGTTTTTATATCATCCAGTAAAGCAGAGAGACAGATGTCCTAAAAGAAAAAAATAAGCATCATCAAACTCAATATCCAGAAGAAGTTCTGAAAGGAACCGAGGCGTAACACCAAAAGACAAATCTCCACAAATGGTTAAAAAGTAAGCATTAATCTCATTCATAGAAAAGTTGAGTGGAGAATCCTCTTCATTACTCTTTACAATACCAAGATACCTCTATTCCCTCCGATCAGTGATACTACGAAGCCTACCAGCATTATACTCCTCACGTGCCCTCCCAACCAACTATTTAACTTTATTTTTTACCATCTTGTATTTGTTCTTTATTAAATCATTGTCACCCCTCTTCCTTACTCTAAAAGTTGAGTTTCTTTGTTTTATGAGATCACGTTTTTTTTTTTGGTAAATGAACACATAAAGGAGCATGCACATCCAGCGCAGAGTTTAGAACATTATTAACCTCTAGGTTGCAGTGTTTCGGAGATACAGCCTGTTTATTCATTGTTATGTATAGTTAATAGGATGGTCCAAAAGAAGTAAAATCGGAATTTTAATGCTCTCACCCCCTAGGATTGTTTTATGTCGAAAAGAATACCCCTGTTTTTTGTTTTGAAACCAAAAAATATTTAGAGGTCGCTTACAGCGCTTAAAGTTTCCCATTTTTTTACATAGTAATAAAAAATTCGAAGAAATAGTATAGAATCCTTAAAAATAAATAATTTTCAATCGTCAAACTATGTTCCTCCTTAGGAGACTTCAAATAATAATGTCAAATTATGTATTTAACTATTTTTAAATATAAAAAAATTTCTATGGGTCTCCCAAAAACACCCAAAATTCCAAAAATTCAAAAATAAGCTTTAAAAATATTTCTTACTATTTTGTTGACAATTTTTTGCACAATTCTTAATAAACAGCATAAATATATAATATATCGGATCTGCTATTTTTAGTTTTAAAAATCTTTAACATATTCGTAATCAGTGACCCAAAAAACCCTTGTATACTAAGCGTTATTAGTTTTAATAAAAAATATTAGTTTTGGTCCAACATGCATTAAATTATTAAAATTTTTTCAAAATTCGAGATATTAGCGTCGCCATTTTGAATTTCATGTAATAACTAATGCATGTTTTTGAAGTTTAAATAGTTTGTGCCATAATTATAAAAAAAAACAAATATCGATTTTTTCGTATTTTTTTGCAAAAAAGTCGCCATATTGGATTATCTATTAGTCAAAAAAGCAATCTGATTACGGAATCTTGTAGAGGGGTCCCAAAAACATAAGGAAACCCTATTTCCATATTAAAAAAAAAAAATTCTACATGCAGTACTATTCCAAAATAAGACAACGATTTTTGTGATTTTGGGAGTTAATGGGTTAACTATACATAACAATGAATAAACAGGCTGTATCTCCGAAACATTGCAACCTAGAGAAAAGTAATGCACATGAATTTTATAGGTTTTTTTAAGCTCTACAAGTTTTCCATTTATACTAAAGCTCAAAAATGATCTTTTTAATACAAAAAACAGAAAAAACTGATTTTTGGCAACTTCAGCGCCCTCTAATTTTTGCGTCTTATGTTGTACAGTACTGTCTCAATGAGATAAAATATAGAAAATTTAATTCTCTACAACTTATTTTTAAAACATTTTTCAGTATGACTTACCGTTTTTGAGAAAAATGAAATCCAAAAACATTCTTGATTTTCCCCCCTTCCCCAAGGGGGGGCAACCCAACTTTTTGGTTTTAAGCTAGTCACATGTGCCACTAACGATTTATGAAATAAACTGGTTTAGTGTATTTTTTTTAAAAATTATCTATAAGGTCATGATAGTTGTCCCGAAGCTGAGAACTCATGTTGTTTCCTTAACATAAGCCAAACAATTTATCGTCGTATATAAGCGGGAGGTTTACAGGAATCGTATAAGCTACAGAATCGAGACTAATAAGTCGAGAATGATATAGTGGGTTCATATCATTACTAATTGGTCGCTCGTCAATTGGACAGTCTCCTGGCTGACAAGATCGAGGTTTACCTCAGTCCTGCAACAGGCTACTCAACCAAAGTCAATTGCCTCTCAGGTTCACCAGTGAAGGTTTCTCTTCCTCAACACTCAGGTGCAGCATCCGGATCCTAAGGGGTGAAGGATGTCCCAGACGTTCTTTCTGTGATAAAGGTTCCACTTCTTTTCGGAGTCGAGAACGGAAGTTCGGTTTGTCAAAACCGTGATGGGGGTTCAATTCAGATTCCCCTGTTCGGATACCACTAAGGCACAGCAGACGCAATTATGCTCTAGGAGGAAATTATTGCAAGAGGGGGTTAAGAGTGACTTCAGTAATTGATATATGTTTTTTCGTTTGTCTATGTTGGAACATCCGAGGGTCATCTGTTTTTCTCAACTAGCTAGTTTAACTTTGGAGATCATCCCTCTGTTCTTTTTTTAGCGTCCAACATTTTATAATTCTCCATCTCTATTGCTGTAAAGAAACTTGACTTCTCTTCACCCAGTCTAACATGTTTTACTCATTTTTCCTAACATTAGATGAATTCATCAGCTTAGACGTTCTCAATAGTACTTTCGCTGTTATTGTTGCTCGCCTGGTTTATCACTTTCTGATTTTACAACCACTATACCTCTATCAATATAAAATAATTATTTTACAAAATGAAAACAAATCGTTAATACTTTGCATAGAAATAATTATTGGTGTGACCGCTTCTAATTGATTTAACCTGAATATTTATTACTTTTAGGGTCACAGATGTAACTTCATGTACAAGAGGGAGTTGTAGGTTCAACTTTGGGTTTTATCCGTTTGGGAAAATTAATGTTGAAAATTAATTGCGTTTCACTCGGAAGCCGACCAAATCGGCTTATATTCTCGCTTGGAAGTAGCGTGTTTACTCTTACAACTTAGTGATTTTCATACACATACACCTCACGTACTTATGACCATTTATTTACAAATTGTCACAGTACAAAGTTTTGAATATGTATATCCTGTCGAAATAAGCAATCAATTAATTAAACTATTATGTCAATTTGATTTTATGTATAACTTTTCTAATTTATTTACAATTATTTTAAAAGATTTACGTAATTAATTAACAGCAATAATTTAGGTATTTTCAAAATAGGTTTTAAATGCACGAAGTATATCTCTTTCACATACGTATGATGCCAATGGGATCACGGAGGCGAGTTAATGATTATTGTAGCTGATAATTCCGAAAATGATAACTGGTGCAGCTTATTCTAGAATTACAATTTGCAATCTAATTGATTTCGAGCTGATATATTAAATTGATAATTAAAAAGTTGAAATGAATTTCCAGTGTTTGGAATCCTTTTTGAATAAAGGAATAAAATTGAACCAGTCGAAGTAATTTATGCGACGAGAATAAATCCTCTGTTCAAATATATCAATTTTAGTGACATATTTTGTGACAGTCTGTAATTTGCATTAGAATCAGTTCCATGCATGAAATACATTTCTTCGGATTGAGTAAGTTTTTCCAGATTTTTTAAAACTCGAGAGTTTTTCAATAATCTGCACTTGAAAGAAGATAAGAGAAGCTTGAAAGCGCAGGGTTGCTATTATTTTCGTGATGCATCGCTGAAACGTTATTCGGTTACAAAGAACGATATGTGAGAGGTCAAGTGTACAGGTGCTACAAATTACATCACGTAATATCGATCCGAGCAAATGCACACAGTACGTTAATTACAAAATCTTAATCAGGGATTAAAATACATTTATTTTTACGTCAAACGAATACTTTAGAAAATTTTTCTTTGATTTTTCATTTGATACACGATAGTTGAATCTTGAAAGATAATATTTCAAACAATTAAAAAATTTAATTAGATTAAAGGAGTCATAGAATGTGGAAGACGAAAAATTAATCTTTTTTAAAATTCATAAATATATATTATGTGTATATTAATGTGATATTTAGAGGTTGGATAGATGTTAATTTAGTCTCTAATTTTGCGATCAATCGCATTTTGACCTGCCAACATTCCGTGGCCGCTATTTCTACCATCACACGGATTATGGAAATGTGACCCGTAACAAGTATATTTAGATCACATTTGCGTAATGAAATTATACTTTTTACAAAGATGAAAGCTTGAACGGATTATAAATAAATAGTATTTAATTAACCCTGCTTTTGTACAGTGTATAAAATTAAACCTTAATTGCTTTTAAGACTGGCATAAATAGAATTGGATAATTAGAAACTTTAATAAATCTCAAAGAAAGTTCAAAAGAATCAGATGTCACAGAAAATTGTGTATAGTAATTATTCCAATCATTGGTTATAAAGTTCCGGAGCTCCAATATAGAACGTGCTAATTAGTTTGAACCTAAACTAAAAAAAATGCTAATTACATAAACTAAAAAACCACAAGAACATCGAACAAAAAATTATTAATCTTAATTATACATTAAGACAGGTTAAGTAATTTAAAAATAAATTAAGATACCTTTATTACATTAAACGCTGAACTTAAACCGCTAATTACTTTAGACACGGAATTAAAAATCCTAATGGCGTTACATATAAAAATTAAAAATCATTTTACAAACAAACTGAGTAACATGTTTTGAATAAGTTGAACGACGTGAATAAATTTTAAATTTTCTGACAAAAATAGAGTGGCATTAATTTAATTACATAATATTTATTTAGTTATGGTCGTATGACGTGATTTTATGATCACATGCAAGTTTCCTATTAATTGAGAACCTCGTGTCGCATAATGGAAAGTGGCCTAAACCCTAAGTGACCCAAACGTTGTGACCTCGCGTGTAAACTTTGTAACACTTGCAAATAGTCTTCGATCCGTTCAACTATTGTCGTCATGATTTGCGTGAGAATTCAAAATTGATACGTAAGCAGTAAAGCCACACTGCCATTAATTCCCTAGCCGCTTTCCATACGAGTTCCTAAATTTTGAACGCATCTCTCTTTACCCACAGCATCAATTATTAACACCCCTTTTAACGTGATTGCTCCACATGTGAATTTCAATTTGAGTATGCTTGTCTCGATCGCGATTATTTTAACTTATCGGAAATACTTGTTAATGAGATACGTTTATGTCATTAATGTTCAATAAAGTGTGGTTGATATTTACGGCGGTTTGAGTCTATTCATAAACATGAGTGTTTACATTACTAGGCACCTAATTCTAGAGTAGAAATTTCATCCTATGGAAAAGTGTCTCTAAATTTTAGTCATCTAGCACTGTAAGGTAGATCCTCATAACTATTTCGGTTAAGAAGGGAGTAAGTTAAAGTACCGTTATAATTGATGCCTCTTAATCACTGATCTTAGATGTTTCATATGAGAGACAGAATATTTTAGAATTTCAGCGAAATTTATTTCTCTTCAAGGCGACAGGTAATCATTGAGAAATTCCATGATTCCTGCATAGAATTTTTCAACTGGTCCAGCAACTGGTCCACAATTTAAGAATCGGTCTGTTACTTGGTTATTTCCTAGTTTTTGATTTCTTCCAGAATCGGAGATTCCGATATTATTTGATATTATATTTACCCATGGAAATTTCAATCAAAATTCTGGCGGAACTTCCACTTATGGTAAAAATTATTTTCATGAAGCACAAAAATTTATGACCCAAATTCTTAAATCATGCACTGAGTCATAGAATAAAATTACACTATAAAACGATTTTATATTTAATTTAAAACTGGTTTTTATTTAAGAAAATAATTCCAAAATGCTCTTTTATGCGACGAGTTGTAGAAATTTTCAAATTGTTCTTTTACCCGGAAAGTAGTTGCACGAGAGTGCTTTTTCTTCTTAATACTTGAGCCATAGTAACTCGTATTTCTTTTCGAAAAAGAGAATTATAAAGAATGTGAAGTTTATTTTTATGTCTGAAGTACTTTTTTTTGTATTTTTCAGGTAAGTCTTTCAAAGAATCCTTTGTCATTGCTGGCTGGACTTTTAGTGAGTATATATGTGATTGTATATTTATAATATATAATAATTTTCAGTAAAACATTAACTTTTAAATAAACTGAATTCTTGAGTTATTCAAATGTTTCGGAATAACTTTAGTCTGTACCAAACATAAAAAATGCATTAACCCATTAAATACAAAAAATTAAACTAACCATAATAAGATAAAATTTAATATTGGATTCATTGTCAAATAAAAAAAATTACTTCTATTTCGTTGTTTAGGTACAATTATACCGATTGTTTAAACAAATTATTGAAAAATATTATTTTTTAAAAACTATTTATAGAAGTCGATTCTATAAGAAAAATTAAAAAGTACGCCAATGTACAACTGAAACAAAAAAAATGATCCATACAAAATCTTCATAATTTTTCTCATAGAACCGATTGACACAAATTGTTGTATAAAACTTGTTCAAACAATTAAAAGTTGTAAACAAAGGAGGAGGTAAACTTTTTTTAATTTGCCTAAGAATTCAATGTTTAATTTGATCCTAGTATAATTAGTTCTAACTTGGTATTTAAAGGGTTAGCTGAATTTTTTAGTAAATATTTCAATTTTTTAAAAATAGACAAAAAAGAAAAAGTCAATGAGAAAATTAAAGTTATTTTAAAACAAGTCAGTTCTTTGTTATTTTAAATATGAAAAGTGTAGGAAGTTGAATGTAGTTTCTAAGTTAAAATTTAAATACTTCTTCCGTTTATTTTTATTTCATTTACACTACAATAGCAAGGGTCGATTTATTCTACATGTTACTTATTATTTATTCGAATTTGTTTTTTCCCTTAACTTTGAAGTTAAATATGTTAATATTTCCAGAAACTTGTAGTAAATAGTTTTTATCTTTTGTTTTTAAACAAGATTGAATAAATAAGATAAAAATCAGTGAAAATTATGTGTATTGAAATTTGAGTTTTACTCTAAAATTTAGTTGTTGAATTCGCAAGCAAAAGCACAGTTGAACTCAATGCAGAGGTAATACAATAGCCAGACTATGTTGGCCTATATTAGTATTCAGTTTGTTTCATGGTAGCAGATGTAGTTACCCTAAACCACGAACTAGCAACACGTCACTTCCAGAAGCAACTAGCAAGAATATTTTATAATTTTATTGTTCACTTAAACGGTGTTAACGATTATCTCAATATTTCGAATAAATGTACTTTATTGGACATTATTTAATTTGCCAGATGAAGTATAACATATGTGAATTATTAAATTTATAATTAAATTCACTAAAATTAAATATTTCATTTGTACACATCTGCTTTCACTCATATCACCTTGAGAATTTTGGCTATCTTTATTAACTAATAACTTGACAGTTATTGCAAATATTTAATTATGGCAAAAAACTTTTGTTTTTAATTTTTTTCACCTTATTATGATCCTTTGTTTTGTAAGGCAATCAAAGATTCGTCCTGTATATTTGCCAATTACTTCGTAAAAATATTGTATACACTTTTTTTTTGTCATTTTTTCTTCTGTCGGCATTGACAACAAGAACATTTATTTTATTTTTCCTTTTTTGAATTGTGAACATTTAATAAACAATATTTGCAATATTCTTTAATGAATTAGTCACGTGACATATTTGATTGGCGTAATCCAGATTGGATAAAATATTTAACAAGCTTAAAAAAATCGTTTCGTATATAAACGACAAATTAATAAATTGCATTTGCTAGAATGCTGGCCACCACAGGGAAAGCATTATTTCAGTAAAGTGAAACATTTTCGTAATGATTTTTTAACAGCCGGAAAAAGTTAAAAGTCGAGAACAGTTTGAAAACGAAAAAATGCACAATAATAGTTAATAATGATTTCAAATACATACATAGAAAACTTTTAAGAACAAAGAAAGTTAAAAGAATTAATAAAACTGGAAAAAACTGAATTAAAAAAAATTAAAAAAAAGTAAATTAAAGTAATTAAAAGTAAATTAAAAAAATTTCACAGAAGCAATGATAAAACAGATTGTATTATTTTATTTTAAAGAAATATCCGACATATATCTCTGTCTCTATCTCCCTCTTTCTTGCGTACAACCACAAATGCGCCGATACTGATAATTTTTTTACTGTCTGAGAATAACGGACAGACGGACGGACGCCAAAGTATCGTTATAATTTATTATGTGGCACTATTAATGAAAGAGTTGAATATAAAATTGCAAGTCGTAAAATTATTTCCAAAATCAATTTCATTGATCTTTGCTGTAATTGTGAAATATTTTGTCATGACAATCAAAATTCGTAATTGGCAAAATGATTCTAAGCAAAACGGATGTGATTAGTATTCAAGCGGTTTCGCTGTGTCAGATGTAACCTACTTGTGCCGTACCTGCCGGTCTGGTACCGCATTATGGCAAATACACGCAATCCTAAAACCTTTACTAAAACCAACCCCTAATTATCAGTAATCAATTTAACAATCGTATTATTTAACAAAACAAAAAACGACATTACCTCTAGTTGCAGTAATTATAATATCCATTTTACCAAATTGTTATTTAGTATTTTTTTCAATTATCGGAATGTTCATTTATCATGTCATGTCATTTCGAGCAAAATCACACAAACATGCAATAGTTTCTAAAATTAAAACTGACATTTGTGAAAATGCACATTTTTCTAGAACGATTAATCAATAAATTACAAAAGTAAAAATTTGTTTTATCTTCAATACTAACTTTTTAGAGAATATTTATTTTATTAAAAATCGTATAATATAAACATACGTATGTTTGATTAATAATCTATTTTCATCGATTACATGTTCACAGTTGTAAAAGAATTTTAAATTTTTTATTTTTAACCTGCCTTTTGTTTGATTTAGATAAATTTTCTCTTCTCGTATTTCCATTCAAACTCGAAATGAGTTTCTCTATATTCACGAATTTATCTCGGAGCATTACAAATTATTATTTAAACTACGGGCGTATTATTTTTAATTAAATTCACCACATTTGAAAAGGAATTTAAAAGTGTGTTAATTACGATTTCTGAGGCTACGCAGCTTGTACGTTTTTAATTATACATATAACGGCGAGGTTTTGCTGGGAATTAAATGCGTTTGCAATGTTAGTTACAGAGCACTACTTTATGAAAATTGCTTAGCAAAGCATCATTGTTACAAGTCGCTCTAGTGACGAAAAACGATTTTTAATTTTTCAAAAGTACTTTGTTAGCTACCACCTCTCGTGTTACTAAGTGCACTAAGAATGTAATTTATAGCGCTCAAATTTTTTAGCCGCTTACATTATTGTCAAATTTGAATATAATAAAAAATTTATTTATCAAAAATTTAAGACACCAAAGCATTAACTATAGGTACCCCAGATCATCATTTTTCTCATTGGATCGATAGGTACACATAAATAGAAAAAAAATTTTAGTTTATTAAAAAATAATATTTATTCCTTTGTTACGATTTTATAAACAAAGTACAGCTAATTTAAAATCGTTTAAAATCAACTTTTTATTAAATTCATCTAGAATCATGATTGTGGTTTTTTGCAATTTTCATTAAAGAACTATAAGGTATTTATGCAAAATTTGAAATATACATTAAATTGTTTTAACATATTTTTCATTACTTTCTGTTTTGATTAAATATCTTAAAAGCTTACAAATTTTTAAATAGCAAAGGGAAAATTAATTTTTAATAATTTAATTTAATTGATTGTTTAAACAACTAAAATGGTTGAAAATCAACTTTTAATTACATCCAAGTAGAATTATTTGGCTTTTTGCAATTTTCATTGAAGAACTATAAACAAGTTATTTATTCATAATTCACAATTAATATAAGTACATTCAATTGTTTAGACACCGAGGTGCGATTATTGCTAGTTGAAAATATTTAATTAAAAGATTTTAATTCGTCTGCAAAACAAGAAATCGAAACTGAAAACTATCGATAGTGAGGTTTGATATCTACTGACCAATGGGAGACTCGGAAATGGAGTTACACGTCTGAAGTTAACAACAACGTCCGTTCTTTTTAGAATAGGATAACGCGAATTTTTCATCTGCAATTTTCAAGACTTTTCAATTTTTTAAATAATTTATATTTGCGTAAACAATTTATTTTTCGCATATTTTTTGAAGGTTTAACTAATTTTGTTTTTCGTAACTAATATAAAAAGGTTTTTAAATTTCTTTTACCTTATACTTAACGCATTTTTGATTGAATGTAAATTGCGAATTATGAATAAATAACTTCTTTATAATTTTTCAATGAAAAATTCTAAAAAAAACACATAATTCTAGTTGAATGTAATGAAAAGTTGATTTTAAACAATTTAAGTTGTTTAAACAATCAATTAAATTAAATTAATTTAATTGATTTTCCCTTCGCTAATTAAAAAGTTGTAAGCTTTTAAGATATTTAAATAAAACAGAAAATATAAAAAAATATGTTTAAAAAACTTAAATTTGTTTAAACAATTGAATGTATATTTCAAATTGTGTATAAATAACTTCTTTATAGTTCTTCAATCAAAATTGCAAAAAACCACATGATTCCATGTGAATTTAATGAAAAGTTTATTTTAAACCATTTTTATTGTTTAAATAATCAATTAAGTTAAATAAATTAAATTAAATCAATTGAAAGTATTTCTCTCGCAGTTATACTTAAAAAAATAAATTTTCTATGTATTTTCTTTTAAATTTTGGGAAACGTTATTTTATGGTGTGCCTTCTGTCTAGTTAAAATTTTAGGACTCTTTACCGTCTCTAATTTGAGATATTCATGTTCAAAATTGCAATTTTACATGCACAGTGATAAAAAATTGAAATTTTGAACATTAAGATCTCAATTTTTATACGGTAAAAGGTCCTAAAACTTTAACTTGATAGAAGGCACATATAAAATTATATAGGCACATTAATTCTCTCACAATTTAAAAAAAATCCATAGAAAATCGATTTTTTCATGTATAACTGAAAGAGAAATTTAATAATGCAGCGAGCCTTGTATTTTGTTTAGTAAAAAAATTTATAAAAAAAAGCGACGTAAAAAAAATATTTTAGACCTATTTATTTATAAATGCTGAATTTATGTTTAGGGGTGGTTATTTAGGGCACCCCTAAAGAGGGTCAGTTTGCAAAAAAAAAAATTTATCCACAGTTTCATCAACTTTGGACATTTATCGAGATCTCATAAACTTCTGAGCCTTTTTTGATATAATTATGAACAAATTTTTTTCACTTTCTAAAAAAGTACTCTTTTTCTATGTATTTATAATGGAAAAATAGGGAGTGCAAGCGGCACTTAGAAATCTATTATAGCCGAAGGTTATTACAACTTATATCTTTGTAATTTTTTCGTGTGTTAATTAAGTACCATTATTTAGTTCAAGGTACAGACCACATCAATGTCTTTAATAATTAAGAATTTATTTTTTTAATACATTTTATACAGCAATTGGAATCATGTCAATTAGCACACACCTTTCTTTTAAGCTTCACAAACCCGTAACTCTGTCAATTATTTATTTTTTGTAAATTTTTTTCGTACACTTGTAAAATGAATACACATTCCCCAGAATACAACGTGTGAGATTGTTACGTATGTAACGTTTATTAATTTTATTATAAAACTATATACTTATTATAAATGTATTCTCATTTATATATTCTAAATGTTTACCTTAATACTAAGGCTAAGGCTAATTTACCACACCGATCGATAATGCCTCTCGCTGACTCTTCTCCCAAGTATCGATTGTATTAACTAATAGAACACTCCAAAGGTTTACCATATAAGGCAATGTAAATAATGCGCTAAGAAAGAAGTGCGAATCTACAAAAATTCATTTCCCCTTCAAGCAATTTTTATCGATTGCAAAGAACTATATATAAGGTCCTATGAGGGTCTGTGACTAGTGTTGCATGTCAAACGAGACGAACGAGAAAACAACGAACACGTATCAGATGATCGTCTGTTTTGAACTAAATTCAGCTCGGTTCGTCCTATGACGAACGATCATCTCGTTAAGGCGATCGATCGATCGATTTTGATTTGACAGTGCAAATTTTTGAAACCTTTGAAAAACTACCGTACATATCATTATTGGAAGGTTTGATCCATTATGTTAATTTTATTTCTATTTTATCTTCCAATCTTTAATAATATATACAATATTTAAAACCACATTATTCGTTTTTAGCTAATGAAAATTGGTTAAGTTTGAATAAAGTGTATATTTTTTAATTTATTTGTAATTTTAAGAAATTAACATAATATCCAATTTTTCAAATAAATGTTGGACATTGGTCTTATATTTTCAACTTTCAATAATAATATAAAATAATTTTAATCAATAATTTTTATTTATTTTTAATTAAAATAATTAGTAAGGTTTATAATTAATTTCTTCAATTGGTCAAGAGCTTAATTTTTAATATGCTTAGATTAATAAATACAATAGAAAACAATAAATTTTAAAAATCATATTTATTATTTTTCAATTCTTACATTATTATGCGCTGCATGTAATAGAAAAAAAAAACTTTTCGGTGTTAATCATTAAATGTTTTTTTTAATAAAAATAATATGTTTATAATCGCAAAAACAAGGAATAAACAAAAAGCCTTAAACTAAGAAAGATTGAATTTCGTCTTTTAACGAGCAAGTGACCCAGGAATTAATGCACATGAGATATTTGATACTATCATTGTTCAGCCTATTCCTATGCTTCCTAATTGTTAATGATCCACGTGAGAAAAGTCTTTCAGCAGCAACTGAAGTTGCTTGGACGCTTAATAAATCGCGAGCCATCAAGGAGAGTGTAGGATATAAGTTTTCGTTATTCCTCCACCAATCTAAAACGTCTTGATCTCCGTCTGCACAGGGTTGAGATAAGTAAAGGTCAATTTCTGTTCGCCATTTTTTGGAAGTTTGACAACTATTCGCTTTTTTCGATTTAGTTTGAAAAAAACCACGCAAGTTTAAAGTCTCTTCTTCATCTAAATTTTCTGAGTTTGAGGAGGTTGCTGCGACATTTTCTTTGATATTACTCGAAATCTCCTAAGATAAGATATTACATAATTAAATTGTATTTTTAAAAAATTAAACTTTCTAGAAATTTTTGCAAACTTTGCGAAAGCTTTACGAGATTCTTTCTGTCTGTTTTGATTAAAAATGAAATTTTCAGAAATAACACAAGATATTCACTTTTTTTCAAAACACATTATTATCAGAATCAAAATTAATATTTTAATTAAGTGTTTCTAAAAATGAAAAAGAATATTTTGTTTTTTTTTCTGAAAATGTTTCTTAAATAAAATCTGACAGAAGGTATCCAAGGGAAATTGCTAAATTACGATTTGAAATAAATTACTTAATAAATTTAAATTTAGATTGCTTAAAATTTGATTACTTGAAAATTAGATAAATTAATGTTTAGAATTAATAAAATTTACGTTAATTGAGTTTTGAATCGAAAATTTTAACAGAATGAGAATTAAATACATTGATTTTGGTTTGGTTCAAATTTTGCTCAATAAATTAATGTTTAAATACTGCAAAGACAAATGCAAACAAATGTCTCAAATATGGGGACATACGACACATATTGTGTCTCACTCTGAGACACATGCGTCTCAAAGTGTCTTATTCTGAGACATTTTGTCCAGGCAATTTTTACAGTGAACTTATTAATATTTAGATAAAGTAAAAATTCAAATCAAATTAATTCAATTCAAATCATTGGAAATTTGAATCAATTAAAATGTTACTTTAAATTATTAATAAATTTAAATTTAAATTGATTAAAAGTTTAATATAATAAAATTTTTATAATTTAAAGAACCTATTAAATTTTAGATAGAATAGAATGGAATTTAGATTAAGGGGAGATTACACTGATTTTAAGGTTTTTTCAAAGATTTTTTTTTAGAGTAAAAAAAAATTTATTACATAACATTTTTTTACAATAAAACAACACAAAAAACTTTTAACTTTTTTTTTAGTTTTTGTTGGATATAGTTTAAGAACTGCTCTTTTAAGCAGTGCACCAGAAAAAATGTAAATTTAAAAATTTAAAAAGGAGAAGGGCCCCTAAATGTACAAAATTAGCTGTACTCAAATTTCAATTTAAATGATCAAAATCTACTTATTAACAAACAAAAAATAATTTTACAACGATTTTAAGTTAAACAGGGTTGTTTGCTTGAAACTCATTACTCGCAGGTTTTTGGGGTCGCTGATTACGAATCTGACGTTAGATTTCAAAAATTAAAAATGGACATATTTGATCCGCCCTTTTGCATTATGCTAAAGTGAATGTTTCTGAGAGACGAATAAAATTTGGTATATTATACTTATATACTTATCTATGGATAAATATGACTAATTATTCATTGAGTTAGCCATTAAATAGAACTAAAATAATTTTAAAAGTTTATTTAACTGGAAAAGTTTAAAAAATATATATTTTTTAATTTATTCTTTTTATTCGTTTCTCAGAAACGTTGCGCACTATAGCGTCTTCCTTCTGCATAATTAAAATCTAACGTTATAGATATTTTATTAGGGACCCCAAAAGCCCCCGAGTAACGAGCTTCAAGCGAGTTACGTGACAATTTAAATAAATAACTGAAAATTATTTTTCATCTTTTTTCTCAAACAATCCCACAAATCACAGGGTGGGTTTGATAATTTAAATTGATATTTGAGGGGGGCTAATTTTATACATTTAGGGCCCTCCTCCTTTGGATACTTAAATTTTTCTTTTTGATGGAATTAAAGGTTTTATTTAAAACTTCAAGGTGATTTCAAAGTTTTTAAGGTAGCTGGACTCTTTGTATCTAGAAAGAAAAGAATAATACGACAAAATACAGTATTAAAAATATGTATACCTTTGTTTTACAATAAGTTGTCTTATATATTGACTCAAATTTTGATAATGAAGCCTCAACCATTTCCCTACCCCAGGACGTTCTGTAAAACGATTCGACTTTAAATCTGGGATCCAAAATAAGCACAGCACAGTAAACCCAATTACTTTTGCCATAGTGCTTCATGAGTTTACGAAAACATGCTTCGAGTCCTTGTAACATGATGTGATCCACTCAATTCATATCAAGATCAGACTTTTTTCTTAAATTATCAATTTCTTCAGTGATTTTATCAAGAAGCAAGTTGAAGCCAATGATAACTAAAGAAAGAGTGACATATTTGTCCCCGCTTAAAACTTCTGTCAGTTCATGAAAATATTTTAGAAATTTTAAAACAGTCGTCAATATTATCCACTCGTTTTCCAAAATTAGGTAATTTCGTATTTGATCGTTTGTTTCGCATAATAGAGTTAACGCACGTTTCATTTTAAGAGCAGTATTAATTATTGCAAAAGTGGAATTCCACCTTGTCGAAACATCAATATTTGGTAGATACATTTTGTCCTCTGTGATGTCACAGCAACTTTTTAATTTTTTTCGCCACTGCTCGGAAAGTTTTAAAATTTTAAAAAGCTTTCTCAATTTATCAAGAGGAAATTTGTCTTTTGATTGCGAATCGTCAACATTTGAATTTAATAAATTTCTTATCTTTCCATCGACATCAATTGCACTTTCTTCATCTTCTTCATCTTCAATAAGACCATCATAATCATATTCATTATCTGCACGATGCAATTTATCAACTTTTAAAACTTTAAGCAAATCTT
The DNA here is from genome assembly GCA_037103525.1 of Ganaspis brasiliensis. Taxonomy (NCBI): domain Eukaryota; kingdom Metazoa; phylum Arthropoda; class Insecta; order Hymenoptera; family Figitidae; genus Ganaspis; species Ganaspis brasiliensis. Next base: position 2,938,959 of record JAZKLR010000254.1, on the reverse strand, counting down.
GCACTCCCAAATTGATAATATGTGCATAGCACTGAAAGTGTTGATCCTTTGCATCAAACTTCATTAGCTTTGATGTTTCATTCATAAATGTTGTGTTAGCTGAAGCATTGTCCAATGTCATGCCTTGAACTTTGTCTTGTAACTTATAGTCATTAATTGCTTTAGTAAAAATTTGAGCAATATCTCGGCCTGAATGTTTTCCATTTGACGGAATGAAGAAGAGAGTTATCGAATGCATTTTCCAAGATTTATCGATGAAGTGAGCAGTTACACCAAAGTAAGAGCGATTAGAGATTGATGTCCAGCCGTCGAGAGTAAATGATATTTTCGAGCTATTATTTTGCAAAATTTGAAGGACAGCTGACTCCATTTCTAAATACCTTTTTTCAGTCAAGGAATGAAGTTCATTTCTCAAAGGAAGATCAGCTTTTGGATTTAGATAGTGAAAAAGATCTTGGGTTTCTTTATCGTCAAAGAATGAAAATGGCAGATATTTTTGAGCTAACCAATCAACCAATTTTTTATTGAAAGTTCCTTGGACAAAAACCTATAAGATACGTGTAATATAATTATTACTCGATTTCAAGCAATGTAAAAAATGTTTTTTTTTTTCAGTATTTCTCTATTTCAAAAATTATCAGAAACAAAATTTTGAAATTGAGCCGGTTTACACCATCAGAGAATTATAATTATGAGAGTTAAATACGAGCGCTCTATTCTATCGGAAAGTAAGTATTTTTCTCTCATATTCTCACTTTCTTGCTTGAAAAAAAATACTTACCTCCCGAACGAATAAGAGCGAGTATTTCACTCTAGTAAGTAAAATTTCTCCGTGGTGTTAACCAGCTCGTTATAAGTTTTGAGATTTAAAAAATTCGAATAAAAATGTACACTCGGATTCTGTGCCGCTGTAAATACAGCTCGAGTTAGGTACTGTAAATAAAGCAATATTGTTCGCTTATTACTCCAGTATTATATAAGCATGAAATCAAAAAATTTAAAATAAAATGTAAAAATGATAGAATGTATTAAGTTTGAAAAGTTTTTTAAATATATTTAAAAAGTTTCCACAAAAAGAAAATTAATTTTAAAAAACATAGTAAAAAAATTGTTAACACATAAAATCCAAATTTAATAAAGTCTTCTCAAAGTAAATTAAACACATTGAAAATTACTTCATTTTTTGATCCAAGAACTATTTCTTTATCGGGATATGTTTCTCTGTATACTTCGGGATGTTTGTCACGAAGATGCCTGATTATTCCAGTTGTGTTGCTATCTTTCATTTTTACAATCACCTCTTTCTCTGGAGAACACAGCTTACACTTGCCCATCTTGCAATTATTGGAAATAAAAAATTCAAACGAATCTCCTAAGGGTAATCCACCGTGTTTCCGTCTTTTAGATTTAAATGAAGCAGAATTATCTTCTACATTACTATATTTACAAAATTATAATGATTAAAATTGTGTCAAGGTTATAAAACAAACAAATTCAAAATAAAAATAAATTAATTTGATTAAATATAATATTTTCAAAAAAATATTATAATTTTTTATAAATATTTTTAAGAAATTTTAATCTGAATTAAGCAACTAATTAAATAATAAATATATACTTGAGTTTGACATTCCTTTAAACATTTTTGAATTATTCAGAAAGATTAATATTAAACGTTGTAAATTAAATTAAAGAGCACCTAGTCGATTGCTGATTCTCTTTTAAGTCAGTCTCCATATTTTTGTGAATGTTTTCCATTACCAAATATAATATATTTATTAAATAAACTAAAAGTCAAAATGTTGACAGATGGTTCGATCGGATATTTCGAACGATAAAATACGATATAAAACAAAACAATACATGTAATATCGGTTCGGAAAAGCTTCTCGTCAAACGAGATTGATCGAACGATCACGAGCATTTATCGGTTCGATATGCAACACTATCTGTGACAGGTCAGTCTAATTCAAACTCCTGAACTCTGTTAGTCAACTTTCTGCCAAGTGTTTATCAATTTTCTACAAGTAACTCTAATGCAACCCCAGGAACTCTGATTATCAAATCTTCGTACTAGTCTAGTTTCAACCCCGACTGCTGAAGATATTTTCACTACTTGCTTTACCCAGTATAAGTTCACCCCCAGAATCTTCTTGTCAATTAACATCAAGAAGCATTCTTCAAGTGTCACAGTTTATCTATAATCCAGAAGTTTGCAAACTACAAGAAGTTATCAGTTGTTGAACCTAACCAAGCTTCCATCAACCTGCTTCCCAGTAAACAACCTACATCTCGCTAACCTGCCAGCAAAGCAACCTGCTGCATCCTCACCCTGGATTAGGAGATCTTGATCTCAGGCTTCAACTGGTAGTGCACGTTCACAACTACTTTTTATTTAAAGTTAAGATTTAACTATTTTGTTACCTTTCTTCATTCCTAATCTTAGTTCCCTTCTAAATACATAATCTGTTTCTGTTAAAAATATTGGCTGATGCTAGGTGGTGGTGTTGCACAAAAAACTCACAGCACTTTTAGTTCAAATGAAATATTCAAATGAATATTTTGATTACACTGTAGCGAATACGTCACAACTATTTACTCGGTATATATAAACAATGACGGATCAGTAGTACAACCAGTTAAGAAAACCTGTTGGAGATGCACGGGAGAACGCGCACGATGTGGATTTTATGAAAGCCAAAACGGAACTGAACTGCTACCATCACATCAGGCCCTAGTTGACAGACCAAAAGGGTGGGAGAACTCCCACCAACGATCTAAGCTCAATCTTATAGAGAGAGAAAGAGGGCAGTCATGGCCACAGAACGGGGGAAAACTCAACTCAATAGGAACCTTAAACTCAATTAGAGATTTTATGACAGATTATAACTAACCCATTTAAATCATGCTAGAAACTTTTAATTTTAAACAGTTTCAGATTATGTACTCGCATCTCACTTTCATCTCTTGTCGCTCTTTCAACACCTTAGGTCAAAATTAAATCGTCGAAAGCCTTATGTAAACAATAAATATACTCTCTTTTCAAAGGTACAAGTGTTTCTTGATATGTTAACCCACCCATTGAATTTAAATATTTTTGTATGTTATGTTTTTCATGACGTAACAATATATTAGGCTCTTCTCGAACAATTATTGCATTTCCTTTTTCTAAGCTGTGCACTTTTAATTACGACACTAACGAATGAACTGTGATTAGAAATATGGTAACGAAAAACTCTTTGAGATTTTTTCAATTTGTAAGTTGTTAATTACAAGTAGTCGGATTGTCACTGAGAGAAACGGGCTCAACGTGATACATTTAGCGAAGGTGAGCTTTCGCAACAGAACGATTCCAAAGGACCTTATGTTGCTAGGCTCAGTTAACCTCGAGCCTTTAGCTGGAGGTCACGTGATGTAATCGTTAGATCAACTGAACTGGCCAGAACCAAATTAGAAAGCAGGGTAATTGCAAACCATTTGCACGCCACCAGTAACTGACCGAAATCCTAGAAGCTTTCTCTGGTGTCCAAGTGTTGGCCTTTGACAGCTATATATATATATATATATATATATATATATATATATATATATATATATATATATATATATATATATATATATATATATATATGTATTCTTTGGGAAATGTTGAGTACCATTTTATTAAACTGAAAAAGGCACTTTTTTAATAAAAATTAGATATACGAGTTTTTACAAAATTTATACAGCTGTTTTTTAGCACATAATTATAAAATAATTGTTTCGCTCTGAGTTTTAATTTCAATTCACAAATAGCAGATGCTTTTTAAAAATTAATTTTGTTCGTACAACGGTTCGTTGGATTAAATATTTCAGAGTTAATGAATTTTACAAAATAATTAGATTGACATTTTTTTTTCATTTATTCACGATAATAAAACCTGGAAAATAATTAGAGATTTTCCTTAATTAATTTTTTATTTCTCTGAATAAAATTGTGTTTTTTTTAAATTACTCTAATTAAAAGAACTTCCTACTTGGGTTTTTTGAAGGAGCCTCGATCTTCGATTTGCTTTTTCCATCGACTAACAAATCACATCAGTGGTGAATCTCAGTGGAAAATTAACTGACATTATCTCTATCGTAATTCACTTCGTGGTTTTCAATCTGTTTTTAGAGACCGCGTTTGGATTAAATTTTTTTTTTTTTTAAATAAAATTGCAATACCAACATAAACGTGTTTTGAATGTTATTGCAAATAAAATGTGTAATTAAAAATAATTTTTAATTTTTTTCCCATAACCTGTTTTCAAAAATATTTGAAAAACAAAATTAGACCCAGAAAAATATTTCAGTAATTTATTAATGGTATATGATCGTATTCATACTCAAATATTTTTTGTTTTGTTAATGTATAAATCATAACTCAGTTTCACAAAAAAAGAACTATAGGGGGTCAGGTACGAAACCCAGAATTCCTATGTATTCTGATGCCCTAAATCCGAATCAGCCATCAGAATTGGCCCAACACGTCTAGGTTTGACTAAAAAACAGATAAATTTCCTGGGAAGTCCTGGGAAACACTTGGAATATTTCTGGAAAATTTCTGGGATCTCTAGTGCAATTTCTGGAAAACTCCTGGGAATCCCTTAAAAATTCCTGTGAAAACTTGAAAAATTCCTGGACATTCCAAGAAATTCTTTGGATATTGTTAGAACGCTTGTTAAATTTCTGGGTAATTCCGGGAAGTCTTCGAAAATTCTTGAGAAACTCCTAGAAATTCCTTGGAAAACATAAGAAATCCCTGGGAATTCTAGAAAAACTCCTGAGACACTCCCGGAAAGACTTAAGAAACCCTTGAGCATTCCTAGGAATTCCAGAAATAATTTTGGGAAATTCCTGGGAACTCTTGATGAATCCATAGGCATTGCTGGGAATACCTGTGAATTTTTGGGAAAACCCTGGACTTTTGGAACATTTCTACGAAATCTCTGGACATTCCTGCGAATTCTGGAAAACTTGAAAATTCCTTGAAAATTCCTAGGAGCACTTAAGATATCCCTGGTCATTCCTGGTAATTCCTGGGAATCACTTAAAAACTCCCGGGATCTCTTGAGAAATTCCAGGAAACTCTCGTGAAATCACTTGGCATTTCTGAAAACTCCAAAGAAATTTCTGGGTATTACTAGAAATTCTTGGGAAATCCTTGGGAACTCTTCGGAAATTTCTAGGAAAACTCAGGGCATTTCTGCAAATTCCCGGGAAAACTGAAGAAATCCCTGGTCATTCCTGGGAATTCTTGAGAATCACTTGGAAATTTCTAGGACCTTTTGGAAAATTCCTGAAAACTCTCGAAAGATACCTTAACATTTCTGAGAACTCCTGAGAAATTCCCGGGTACCCAGTGGATATTCTCATCGAAATTCCAGGAAACTTTTGGGAAATTTCCTGGAAACTCTTGGAAAATTTCTGGCATTTCTTGGAAAATTTCGGGGAAACTCTTGAAAATCCCTGAGAAATTCCTGGGAATTGCTGTGAGTTTTGTGGAAACTCCTGGTATCTTTTAAAAAATTCTTGAGAAACTCCTAAAAACCCTTTGGAGATTCCTGGAAACACTTAATAAATCCATAGGCATTTCTGGAAACTCATGGTAAATTACCGGGTATTTCTAGGAATTCTTGGAAAACTGCTAGGTGTCCAATTGAAATATGAGGGAAAATTCCAGGAAACCTTTGGGAAATTCCTGGGAACTCTTGGAAGATTTCTGGGAAAATTTTGGTATCTCTTGGGAAATTTTTGGAAAACCCCTGGAAATCCCATAGAAATTACTGGGAATTCATAGGTGTTTTTGGGAAATTTCTAGGAAATCTCTGGGCATTCCTGCGAACTCCTGTGAAACTTCTAGGAACTGTCGGAAATCCCTGTGCATTTCTGGACACTCCTAGGAAATTATTGGGTATTCTTTGGAATTCTTGAGAAACTGATAGGTACCCAATGGAAATTCTAGGGGAAATTTCAGGGAATTTTTGGGATATTCCTGGGAACTCTTGGAAGACTTATGGGAAATTTCTGGAAAACTCCTGGGGAACCCTTAGAAATTCCTGTGAAGTCTGAGAAAATTGTTGGTATCTTTTGAAAAACTTCTAAAAATCCCTTGGAAATTCCTGGAAAAACTTAATAAATCCATAGGCACTTCTCGAAATTCCTGTGAATTCTTAAAAAATTTCTGGGAACTCTTGGAAAATTTCTAGGAATTCTCTGAGCATTCCTGCGAATTCCTGGGAAAATCTAGGGAATTCCTTGGAAATTCCTGAGAGCACTTAAGAAATCCCTAGTCATTCCGGGGAACTCTTGAAAATCCTTTGAAAATCCCTGGAAACTCTCGGTAAATCCTAGGGTACTTCTTGAAAATCCTGAAAATTTCTGTTAATTTTTGCGAATTATGTGAAAATTGTTGGTATCATTTGTGAAATTCCTGAGAAACTCCTGAGAATCTCTTGTAAATTTCTGGAAACAGTTGATAAATTCATAGGCATATCTGGGAATTTTCTGGGAATTCTTGCTAGGAATTCTCTGGGCATTTCTGTGAATTATTAGGTATTCTTGGGAATTCTTGGGAAACTGCTAGGTATTTAATGGAAATTCTCACGGACTCTTGGAAAATGCCAGGGAAATCCCTGGACATTCATAGAAATTCATGGGTAATTCCTTAGCATTCCCGGTAATTCTTGGTAAACTCCTAGATATCGATTCGGAATTCCTGGTATCTCTGAAGCTTGGATATTCCTGGGAAATAACTAGACATTCCTGAGAACTTCTTGAAAATTTACGTAAAATTCCTGGTGATTCCTGGAAATTCTTTGGAAACTTCTAGATATCTACTATATATTTCCTAGAATTCTTAGGAAATTATTAAGAAATCCTTGGGAATTTCTAGGATAATCCTGGGAACTCTTTGAAAATTCCTGTGAACTGTTGAGAAATTCTTTGAAATCCCTGGGAATTCCTGAAAGGTCTTGAAAAATACATAACTGAATATTTTTAAGTTTTTCGCAATTAAAAAAAAAGTTTTTTAATCTAATATACCATATCTTCGTTAAGAATTATCGTAGAACAATTTTTAAATACTCATTTTAAAGGTCATAATTCAAGCTTTTCACTGACCTTAGATGCGTATTAGTTTGGAATAAAGTTTAGTTTCTAATGGTTTGGGTTAAACCTTGTCGTTCTGGGCCAATTTTAATGGCTGATTCAGATCAGAAACATCAATATATGTGTTTTATATCTCAACCCTGATACTTTTTTTTGTGTTAGGCTGTGTACTCATTTGTTATGCGTTTGAGTTTAATACGAAGTACTGCATCCGACTTTCGTACTGATTGAAAGTAAGAGCTCGTAACTTTGTTAAAGCAAATTTATTGAGTTGGGTGAAACCTTACTTGCGACATTTAAATTCTAGACGGATAACGATAGGTGGAGGTTCCTTCTGTCAGAGTCACCACTTGATTTTGCTGATTCGATTGTTCCAGTGCTACCCTCTTACCCCTCTCTTCCACAATCTTGCGTCTTCTATAGAGAGAATCTCTACTGTCCTCTATCTACTCTATTCAAGGTTTCCACTTTTCTGTCCACATTTTCAATACCCTGAAACCTCTCTTTCTTTCCCCTTGACAGTAGCCTATCTCTAAATGTAACCTCTCAGAGTTGACTATTCTCTGGGGATGGCAAAGTATTAATCCTCAATCTACAAGTCGAATCAATTTTTAATCTTGTTTAAGTTGACCACGAGAGAAAAAAGCTCGACGAGTCACGTAACTACTTTTGAAAATTGTCAAAGAGAAAAGAAAAAGTATTAAATGTAAAATGGAGAAGAAAATGATCCGCATTCAATTACCGGTGAATTAACGTGTATGTTCAAGAAAAATAATTCTTTCCGTTTTCTTGAAAATAGTATAATTGTCGAGAAATACTGAAAAGTTGATTTGAAAACTGGAATGCAATCGTCATTTTAATTAAAAATGTAAGAAGTAAATTAACCAACAATTTAATCAGTATTATTGGAAATTAAAAATCTTTATTTCAAAAATTTATGCAACTCTACCTTATGCTGAGAAGATATTGCGAATAAACTAAGCGACAACTTTATGCGAATTACATTTCAAAAAATCGTTGAGAATAATAAATGAATTCCGTTATTACCAGATACATATCCAATTATTTTTCATTCACTCGACACGTATTTCTTTTTATTACTTTTGTCTGGGTTAGAAGCAGAACAACCGGAAAGTTACATATCTACACGACTGCTTTAAATTGTTTTTATAATTTATTAGTTTTGCCATTACGATGATAAAAAATAACAGCTCAATCTTCCAAGTGCGTGCAAAAAAAAATGCATTTATAAACTGGTTTATATTTCAAAATGGTAGTAAACATTACATTCAATTTTTAATAAAATTGAAATATTTCAAAGAAAGCAGTAAAATATAAAAAATTACTTCACTTTATCATGAAAACGTTTTCCATCTATTTATATAATGAAAAGTAAACACAATTTTTCTAAAAATCAAACTTCATGATTTTGCACTTTTCTCTAGCGGATGTAGATGGTTTAGCTCTTCAATCAACATGTGGAAATTTTTTTATATAAACTACTTTTTAGCAATTAAATCTCTGAGAATTTTTCTTTTTCAGGTCAAACGTTTTATTAAGTGAGAGCTTCCAAACACATTACTATTCATTGGAAATTCAGCTTTAAAAATACACTGATTGGCTAATATGTTAAAAGCGTTTTCACGCTACTTTCAGAATAATTGAACTACTAGATAGTATTGGTAGCTTCAATTTTACGAATTTTCTCTCTTTCCATCCTGTCCTATTAAAACTGATCCCAGGAAACGAAAACGACTGTAATTACGCAATTATCGATAAAAAACATTCATTAGGTTTTCCAAAGTTTCCAATTTATTTTTCTGCAATACCCTTGTACATGCATGTTACACTTGATTACCAAAAATAAAAAAGAGAAAATTGCATAATGTGTCCAACGGCAGACGATTCAATCTAAATTTCACATGAAATTCCATTGGAATTCTCACATTGTACTTTTCGTTTCTTCTTTTTTACGGTCTCTTACTCGAATGTCACTTACAAATCGCGGATTCCGCCTTTTCATATTTCGTCCTTACATATTCCAGCATCATGGATCAAATAAATCCTTCATCCCGGATCTTACATTTCCAAGTTTCAGAATCCAGATCTCAGATTCTGACATTCTGGATTAGGATCCAGGATGCGGAAATGACGGGGATCGTGTTATTACAAAATAAAATGATCGGGTACGGGATGGTGGAAACCAGCATACTGGATCCGAAATTTATGATGACGGGATTTGGGATGAGGTAATCTAAAATGTAAAATAAAAAATGCGCAAAGGCGGAATTTGGAACAGTGGGATCCGGGATGGGAAATAATAAGTAGTAGGATCTGGAATGTCGGCTTCTGAGATGAGGAAATCAGAAATAGAGGAGGGACATTGAATTCGGAATTTAAGGTTGTAGGTTTAGAATATCAGAATCCAAAATATGAAAGAGCGGTGTTGAAAATGAGTGATAGTATTTCAAAAAAATTCACAGCACTTTTTGACTTTATGAATAATAGTTTATTCTTATTAAAAAATTGAGAATACGTTACATTTGTTCACCCGTTATAAAAGCAAATTGAAAAACTAGTTAAGAAACCGTATGGAAATGCAAAGGGAACACGCGCCCGATGTTGACTGTATAGAACCCAAAACGGAACTAACCGCCTCATCACATCAGGCCCAAGCCGACCGACCAAAAGGGTGGGAGAACTCCCACTAATGATTCTAGCTCCATGCTGTAGAGAGAAGAAGGGGAGGCGGGGCTACAGAACAGGGGAAAACTCACCTCAATAGGAACCTTAAACTCAATTAAAGATTTTATGACAGATTAAGCATTGTTTCACAATGCCCACAGATAACCATCAACCACCCATTTAACTCCTGCAAGAAACCATCATTATAACTTTAAACATTTTAAACAAGCAGAATCCAGAATGTCGAATTTCGTTAATTCGGGAATTACGAATTTCTGGATTTGCGGTGTTAGAATTTAGAAAGCCCCTATGAGAGAACTAGAATTTTTAATAGTAACTTTTACGTTGAAGGTGTTCCGATTGGCTAATAGCGAATTCCGTAATGTAACAAGTTGTTACTTACGGTTTATGAATTAATTTAAGAATTATTTCTTAAGAGAATTCGGAAGGGGATTTTAATTAATCGATTTCAAAGGTAAGCTAGCAATTAATCAAGAAGAGTGTGTGAATGAGGAACAAGCACTGAATTAAATAAAGGAATTAAGATCAGTGAATAACAAAAAATAATGTAACCTTTGTTTATATTTGTCGAACTCTTACAAATTAGGTGGCCGCAACAGAAAACAATGAGCATTTACAAATCTAGTAGGAGATCCAACTCCACACCACAAAGTAATGGTTCAATTAAATCTGAGGAGAGCATTTCACAATATCCTGCCGCCCTCTGCCATTGATCATGGCAATTAATAGAAAAGACTAACCAAACGGAAAAGCCGAAATTGAGAAACAAACTTTCTTTATTCAAACACGATCAAAGTTGGAATGAGGTGAAGAAAATTAAATCGTCAGTCGTTTAGTCTATGGCGACACCAGCGCGACTCAGTCGAGGTGATGATTAGTCGAATCGACCGCGCAGTAACTATACCGACTGGTTTATTTTTTAGTTGCTGACTTTTGCCTGTAGAGATCCAACAAGGCCTCACACAGATGTAACAGATTCTCAACAACACTTGTTGACATCGTCTTCTTTCCTATCATGTGAGATCTGGACTCACATCCACTCTCGTGTGACAAGACTATCCCACCACGAACATCCACGTGGTGGTCAACTCCATGGTTGACTGTCTCGATGACGTCATAATTATATTGGTAACAATATAAATTATAAATCATCAGTGATTCCTAATTCTTCGATTATTTATTGGAATTTCAATATGTTGTAATGGGGATTTGGGTTAAACCAACCATAGTGTAAACGGCTTACCTAGGCATCGACGAAGCCAAACCAAAACGGTACTAAAATTCCCGCGTCGCGATTTTAAACAAACCCGGTTTTTAACACACACTCCACCACGAGGAAAAATCCAAATAGAATATTGTATTATTTTGATGTTACTCCGTAACCTAAAATTGTAAACTCAATGTAGTCGAAGTTAATTCAAAAGATTTCAAAGCACAACTCGGCAGGGGAGACGATAGGAAGCGAAGCCGTCGAAAAAGAGAAGCAACGACGATCTCGGTCAACCTGGCACGGTGGACAACTGGTAAAATATTAGAGATAATTTTAAATTGTTTTGTTTATTCATCAGTGTTCATTTAGAAATCTCTCTCTCTCTCTCTCTCTCTCTCTCTCTGTCCCTCTCTCTTAGAAACATTTCCTTCTTCTCCCACCTGGCGCCTGGAACTACCAGCAGTTTTCTCCGAATTAAAATTGACGGACTTTGCAGGAATCCGGACATGGACATTATTAGTTGCTTTACAAAAAGAGTGAAGAGAGAGCTAGGTAAATAATAAACAAGTATGGGGGATGGGCGTGAGAAGGTCTAAGAATGATTGGAGGAAGAGAGTGTGATTATTTAATGCATTGGTATGATCTTTCTTAAGTTACAATGTAAAATGGGGGCTTGGAATAACTGGAGTAGGATTGAAAGCAAACATGAAAGGTACCTTAGTTAGTCGATGAAGGTGACTAAGTCTTGCCGGGAAGCCGGAATACAATGCTAAGAGAGGAAAAGGAGAGGAATAAATTGGTAGTGAGGCAGAGAAAAAGGGCAGTTGGATTCGAAGAGAAACTGGAGAATGGAAAGGAGATTAAGTTAGCATGGAGCTGTTGGGAATTGATAAAAAAGAAAGAATGGAGAAGAGTTTGACGGGATGGAAAAGAGAGGAGATTAAAGCACTTAATGAAGCTCAAGGAGTAGAATGTGGAAAAGGAAATAGATAGAGGAATGGAGGACGGGAAATAATGAAGATAGGTGGGTTAAGATCGTGAACTCGAAATATAACAAATGGTACAGAGTAGTGAAGCGAGAAGCACTATCAAAATATTTGGAAATGATAAGAAAGGAAAATGAAAGGAACAGAGTATTAAAGTTTAGAACGGGAGAGGGAATGCAGGAATGTAAGCACAGGATGAATGAGGAGAAGAGCTTATGTAAAATGTGTACATTTAAAGAGTACAATGAAGACATTGGATAGTGCTATCTGGATTGGAGAAATCTGGAATGGTGGAATTCAACATAAAGAAATGTGAGCATTGCTCTCCCTCCTTCCGCCCCGGTCACTGGGTTGGACTCTTGGTGGCAGAGGATACAGCTCACATCGCTTGGGGCTAGCGGTTGGTAGGGGTGATGGATCCTTTGCATCTTATTCAACATGATCGGTGTCACAGAACTCTTATCAATCACGACGTGTGAGTTGCGGTTTCAACTCGGGTAGCAGCCTGCTTAGCTGTTAGGGATTGGAAAGGTCCCGGCCCCCCACTCAGTAGTAGTTGCTTTGCCGTTGTCGATGTATAGTAACTACTGCTGTTTGGGAACCGAGGGTCTGCAGGGTCTTACCGCCCTGTGGGAATCGGTAGATTTGGGAAATTTCCAAATCGCGTTGACCGAGCGTATCTCGGTCCCAGATGCAATCATGGGTGTAGGAATACCCTTATGGGTGGGTCCTTGCACCTTAAATCAGAGACAGTATAAAGAAATGTCGGGAATTTCGACGTCGGAGTATGTAATAATAGGGATACTCAGAATTGTGGAATCCAGCAGGATTCAGAATTTTTTACGATGAGATTCGGGATAGTGAGGTCCAAAATTCAGGGTGGAGGGATTCGAAGTGTAGAATAGAGAAATTTAGGACGGCACAGTCCGAGCAGGTAGAATTCGAGATATAAGACGGATTATGGAAAATGGGAATTTAGAATGTTGAAGTCTGGAGTTTTCGATTTTTGAATTCAGGAAAGAGAATTCCGAAATGTGAAATATCTAAATATTAAATTCGGGATAGTGTTATTTTTTGTACAGGAATAAAGGATGGCAATCCGGAATGGCGTTATCTGAAATATGAAAAAACGAAAGTTCATAAGACCAATTGCGGAATTTGGGATACAGAAATTCAGGATGAGGAGTTCTGTATGGGAAAATCCGAGAAGTGATATCTAAATTTTGAGATAGTGGTGCTTAGGATACAGGTAATTAAAATGTCGAAATGCAGCATCCGGAATATATAGTGGAGGAATTCGGAAAGTGGAATAGCAAAATTAGGATCTTGGCGGAAGAACTAGGAAAAGTAGAAATTCGGCATAGTGGAATCCTAAATTTGGGATAGTAAGGTTCGGGATAGAGAATCAAAAATGTTGAACAGCGGAATTTGAAATAACGAAGTTGGTGGTAGTGTTACATCCCGAGCGAAGGCTTGATTAAAACATTATTTAATTCTTTCAAATATTTTTGGAGGAAGGTAGGCCGATTTAATATTTATTTTTAATGTGGGACGTTGATTTCTATCGATCCTACGGGGGTCGTCTATCTCTGAATATTTTAATTGATATATCTATATAATTGCCTTTTTATTTATTAAATGAATAGAAAAGATATTTGTGAATATATGTGAATATAATTTTTTTTTATTGAATGTTAAAATGAATGTGACAAGATTTTTATGATTTTACAAATATTTAAAGTTACTTACATTTACCTCAGTTCTGAGGGCAACAATGAATAAATACAGTTGACGCACAGTGATTTTTTCTTCTCTTGAAAAAGATCGGTCGATACTTCTCACTGTTATTAGTTCATGATCTCGAAAAAGCACACACGTCACGTTTGCAGTTTTCTCTTTGAGATTAGACTAATTACGACGGTAATTACAATTTTACTTTCTTGACCAGCTCACTAGTCTGGCGATGAGAATACTAGCCCGAATTTGGACAACGAGTAAACTATACTGTTCGAACAAGCAAGAGTTACAGTCGTAAAATTTATAATAACCGAAGCGCCAAGCTCACGACGATCTTTAAATTCACGCGGCAATGCATTTGCGAACTATGATTTTTATCGGAGTAAATGACAATTGAAAATAAAAATGCGCTTGCTTTTATAGGCAAAAATCCACCATAGTGGGAGAAAATCAGATCATAGTTCGCGTATATTCTAAGCTTGATCCTTAGGTCATCCTAGGAATCGAGAAGATTCTAAGAGTTTTGGTTATCAAGGTATCATATTATGTAACTGCAACTTTTCCTATGAGCACACGAGGATAGATATCGGTGCTGGCGTCTTTTAACAATAATCTCGCTAATATCGAGTTTCATAGATGGACTTGACGAGAACAAAAGATCTTTAATTTCTCTTATGATTTTTATAAACTTCGTCAATCTATGAGACTCCACATTATGAGTGTTATCTAAAATAAGTTTTATAAGTTTGCAGCTGCAATAAAATTCACAAGAAATTATGCATAGAAACAAGAGCCGTTTTTCAAATGATCGATTTTTTAAGAGAAGATGTGCGTGAGAAAAAATGTAAAAAATTCTGCATAGACTGAATCATTTGCTAGCTTTAATATTTTATTATTTTATGATTTAAGTTTAATCAACACACATTTTCTCTTATTTAAGAAAAGATTTTTGTTACCCGGATGTAACAGTAGTGTGGTCCAAATGGGAGAATATGGAATATCAAAATACATTATGGCAGAATACTGGGATTTTGTGTGTGGAATTCGGAATTTAAAATAATTTTTAAGAATGATCTAAATCATAGAAGTAAAATCATTATACACAATCTTTTTTTTACTTAACAAAATTTTCTATTTTCTTGTTAAAATAACATCTATTTTACGTCAAATATAAAGTTCGCTTTTGTACAGTCTATTTTATCGCTTGCTAAAAAAGAAAGTTGAGTAGCGTTAATTGCTATCAGTCGTAAATTGTTTTCTGAAAAGTTTTCCTATTAAGATAAAAGGTAGGTGATAAAAAGTTAGTATTATTTACATCAGGGATATCGAGTTATGAGAGAATAGGAGAGCAAATCGAAAGAGGAAACCAACCTGCTGTATACAACTGGGCGTATGGCTTCAGATAGGAAAAGATAGATGACTTTAACATGTGAGATCACCTTTGCGATATCAGCTTCCGCTTTTCAAGCTTCATTATTCCTACGTTGCTAAAACGCCACACAATATACAATTTCGAATTTTCAATCCCTTATTTTTGCCTAACAATACAGCAAATTAACAGTGGTTTACAAAATTGTTTACATTTTTTTCGTTATTTATCAATCAACAAATATAACAAGAACTGATAAATAAATATTAAACAAGGAAGCAGAAAATTCTGTTCTTACCTGAGTAATATGATATTTTAAGAAAAATTATGAAGACAACTAATTAAGAAAATGACTTCAACGTGTATGCAAAAAGCAGTTTACAAATTTTTCACTTGAAATGTTCCTGAAATTTATTTAAATTTTAGAGTAGAAATATTATGTCAATGATAGTTATCAGTATTAGAAATTTCGTAAGTTATTGCTTTTCTATGAACTATTTCAACAACATTTAATTATTGTTATTAACATGTGGATGTTGGAATGTAGAATCTAAAATGTTCAATATGGACTGTTGAATCTGGATTGTTAAATCCGGAATACAAAATAAAATTAAATGTAGAATTTGGGATGCGGAATTCTAGGAAGTGGAATCTAAAATGTAGAATCTATAATGTTAGAATTAGAAAATGGAAACTAAAATGTCAAAATAAGTATGTGGAACTTACGATGTGGAATCTCAAGTGTAAAATTTGGAATATAGAATCTGAGATGAAGAATTTAGAATGTAAAAACCGAGATGTTAAATCCAGGATGTAAAATTCAGGATATTGAATTTAGGATGCGAAATTTTGGGTTGTGGAATCTAAAATTTAAATCTGGAATCCTAAATCCTGTATAAAAAAATAAAAATGTCGAATTTGGGATGCGGAATTCTAGGATGAGGAATCTACATTGTGTAATCTTGAAAATAGATTCTAAACTTTAGAATCTGGAATGTTGAATCCGAGATATAAAAAATGAAATGTTGAATTTGATATGTAGATTTTCAAATATAAAATCTATAATACATTTTTTTTATTAACTACAAATTTTAAACATAATCAGTTCAAATAAAAATTTCTATTAACTCGTTGTTTAAAAGCAGAAAAAAATTATAATAAAAATGAACTTCATGAAATTATTTTTGCACACATCCGATATATTCTTGTCCGAGCTTATGAAGTTAAACTTGAATAGTAAGCAGACTGTTATTTACACAAGTGCATGTTTATCTAAGTGGAAATTTTGTGAAATTCAGGTCTTCATTTTCTTCAAGTGTTTTTTCTTAAAAAAGAAAAAAAAACAGAAAAATAAAGATAAGTGGAAGGAGAGACCACGAACACTGCACTTCCGTATTCATGTTTCGTGCCTTACTCTCATTTATGAAATGCACGTGGTTTACCGGAAGAAAAGTTCCAAGCCCTGTAATGAATCAAACTTTTTGAAAGCTCGTTAGACATTATCCTCTCATTGCTAACAAATTTTAAATCTAATTTGATCATAATTCATTTTTCACATTTTTACAAAGTACTTTTATTTATTGGTTTTTAAATTCCACCTTCATTTGATAATTCTGTTTCTAAATTACAAACAATAAAAAACTCAACTAAAAATTACAAAGCTACACCAATCCATCAAATACCCTTGTTTTATTTAATCTGACTTTTATTTTTTATTTTATCCTTTTAATCTATGTGGCTTTATCTTGACCAATTATCAGTAATGGAATAGCTAATACAGAAAAGTGAAGTTTTATTCCCGATATATAATTTTGTTCAGAATTGTCGATTCACTCGTTTAATCTAATGGGAATCGGATTTTTTGTTTTTATCGTGCACGAGATACATTTGTTAAAATAATAATTCTATCTGATTTTTCTAATTCTAATTATTAAATTATTTATTTTATTTTTTTGTACAAAAAAAGATGTTTGATAAAAAAAAAACGTTACTTTTCTATTTCCAAAAAACAGGCACTGTTATTGATGAAACAAATGATGTATTGCCTGGAAGAAAAAAGAAGCACATCATTTTAATTTCCTGAAGCGTTATGACTGCGCTATTTTAAAGAAGATTGCGCTTATTTTCTAACCACTTGAAGGGCTCATCATAGTCATAAATAAAGTGTACTTTATTCTGCTCAATTTCCTCTGGAACTGAGCACTTTAGGGCAAAAAATTGGATCCATAAAAGTACTACAAGTCGATTCTCCGTCGTCCATTGTCGACGATCGCGTGAGCAATGCATTTCCTACACAAGTGGCGAAATAGAGTATGTACACGTCTGAGAGTACACGCAACCAGAGTTGAAAAAACCTCTTCAAGTGTACTGTGCGGCACGCGATGTAAAAAGTACTGCCTGCAAGAACAGTTCAAATAAATTCCTTTCAAAAAATTCTCCACTCTATGAGACTGACATTTTGCCCGCTGAATTTTTATTTATTTTTATTCAACCAATTAAAATGATCATTTTTTAAATAAAAGCAAAATATCGAGAAAATATAATTATTTATAATATAAGTAAAATGAGAACAAGGAGAAAACCTGTTTAAGTATTTTAAAAATCAAAAATTGATCAAAATTTAGTTTACTTTCAACAGTGGCGTAACTATTAAGGGGCAAAGTAAGGCAGTGTCACAGGGACCTCGATTTTAGAGGGCCCTCAGTAGGGTGTCCCAAAAAAAAAAAAAAAATTTTTTTATTTTTTAACCCTCACAAAACCTTTTATTTTTCGTTAAAATAAGTAAAAAGAATTAATTTTAATTTTGACCTGTGGTCCAGAGCCTCTAAATCATAAAAAAGTTAAAAATTTTTTTTCATGTGTAAACCAAATGTAAATAAGAATTACTTTTAAAATTGTATAAATTAGTATAAAATAATCTAAAGTAACTGCTGAAACACATAAACTTTTATATTGATATATTATTGTTTAAAAAAGATGTGATGACTTTTTAAACAAAAATTTATTAAATAACAGTTGATCATAAAGAAAATGAAATTTAATTTCGTTCAGCTGTTAATTTATAGTATTTTATCGTAATTTTTATCATTTTTAAGTCATTGTCACTTACATTTTGTTTACATCTGAGAAAACTGAATTTTAAACGTTTTAATGATACAAAGACCCTGGACCAGGGGTCAAAATTAAAATTAATTTTTTTACATACAGTACACTTATTTTGACGTAAAATAAAAGGTTTTGTGGGGGTGAGACCAAAGAAAAAAAAATAGTTTTATTTTTTGGGACACCCTAGCCCTCAGTCAACTCCAATAAACCTTTCTTTTTAGGGCAAAATAAATAAAATTTAAGAATTAAAAACAAATGCAAAAAACAATTGAAAGTAAACAAAATAATTACAAATTTTGCAAATTAATTGAAAAAAAATTAAATCAATTAAAAATTGAGGAAAGTAATTTAAAAAATCGTAGAAATGTTTTAAGAAGAAAAAAATAATTAAAATTTGAGAAAATTCCTTGAAATTCTTAAAAATGAATTGAAAAAAAATTAAATAATGAAAAATTAGGGTAAAAAATTGGAAAAAATGATTAAAAATTGAGATAAATAATATAAAAGTGAAAAAAATAATTAAAATTTGTAGAAATAATTGAAAAACTTACATAATATTTATATTTTAAATAAAGGGAAGTTAAAAAAAATTTCAGAAAAATAATTAAAACTTTCAGAAGTTCATTGAAAAAGAAAGAAAATAATTAAAAATTCCAGAAAATAAATGAAACAAGATAAATATAATTTAAAATTGAAGACAATAATTTTTAATTGAACAGAAATAATTAAAATCTTTTTGGAAATTACGAAAAAGAACGAAAGTAATTTAAAATTGAAGTTTAAGATAAGTTTCGGAAGTATCAAGTTTCGGAAATTATAAAAGAAATGAAAATAATTGAAAATTGAAGCATATAAATTTTGAAAAATAATTGAATAATGATTTTACAATTTGAAACTTGACGAAAATAATTGAAAAATAATACAAACAATGATAAGTTGTAAAAAATAAATCACATTTGAGTAAAATAATTGAAAAACTAACAGAATTTTTTGTAAATAAAAAAAAATAATTGAAATTTGAGAAAACTACATGAAGTTCTTGGAAATCATATGAAAAAAATGAGAATAAATAAAAAATGGAGAAAAGAATTGAGAGTTTGAGAGAAATAATTGAAAAAATCATAGAATGTATGTTTAAAAAAGAAAATAATTACAAAATTACTTGAAAATTCTAATTAAAGAGATTATTTAAAAAATAGCAGAAATAATCTAAAATTGATGAGAATAAGAATAGAAATTTCAGATAAATAATTGAAAATTTTGAAAATTTATCCAAAAGAATGAAAATAATTAAAAATCGGAGAAAATAATAATTGGAAAATGATAAAAATAATGCTAAATTTAAAAAATTAATTTAAATTTACGATGAATAATATAAAATTTAGGAATAAATAATTAAATTGATTCAATGTTAGGGCAAAAATCGTGGAAATTTAAAAATTGAATGAGCAATCTAAACGAAATAATTGAAATTGGAGGAAATTAATTTAATATTTAAGGAATTAATTTAAAAATAATTGAAATAATTAATAATTGTAGAAAACAGTTGAAAAATCATAAAAATAGTACAAAATTGTATTTTAAGTAATTAAAATCATAATAGAAAAGAATTATTAAAAATTGAAGAAAATTTTAAATCACTTCAAATTTAGTATTTTTGAAACGTAGATTTATTGAATTTTTAACATGAACTGAAATTTGAAGAAATTAAGATTGCTATAAATTTAAAATTTGAGAAAATTTTAAAAAGGTGAAATATGATTTAATATTTTAAAAGAAAAAACATCTATTAAAAAAAAATTATATTATTGGGGACCCATTTTCTTTTTTGTCCCAGGGCCCTTGCTTTCTTAGTTACGCCACTGACTTCCAATTTTCGATCAAAAAACGGGTACTTATTTGTATGGGCAAAATAGAAATTTCAACTTATTGAAAATCGGCTACGTATTTCTGTAAGAAATGTTGTTTTTAAGAATTAATAAATTTTGGATTAGGATTCAGTATAGAAAAATACATAGAAATACACTATCACAATATCCCCGACAAAAAAATTTTGTTTTTGTTTTAATTTGATTTTTTTTTAATTTAACCCATCTAGAAATTCTAATAGATTGTGATCTGGTTATTTTTCACTTGTAAGTAATTTTTCTTTGCTTTATTGTTTTGCTTTTTCCATTTTAAAAAAACTTAGGTACTTTTTAATTTACTATTATTTTTCTTTAATTTCTAGTTCTATTTCACTTTTCCGTAATTATTCTTTATTTTATAGATTTGATATTTCAATTTGTCATTTTTATCCTGATTAATGATAATGTTTTTTTCTTTTCTATCCTTAATCAACTTATAAATATTATTTTTCTTTCTAGTATTTTTCCATATTTTATGGTTATTTTTCGAAAAATTTTAGTGATTTTCATGAATATTATAATAATGTTTTGTAATTTCTAATGACTTTGAACACACTGGTCCTACAATTTTATTTTTTAAATTACTTTTCGGATGCTTTTTCCACTTTGTCTTTTTTTATTCGATTTATAACAAATTTTCTTCCCTATTTCAGTTCTTTTTAATTAACTTAACAACATTATGTTTTATTATCTAGTCATTTTTCGACATAATCTAATTTTTTATTAAAAATTTATAGTAATTATCCTCAATTTAAAGTTAAATTTAAATATTCTAGTTATTTATTAACACTCTAGTGTTTTTTAATTCTCTTATTATTTTTTTTTTAACTTTTTACTTATAGAAGAAGCTTTCGATTTTCTAAAAATATTCTAAATCGACTCATTTTCATTTAAAAAGCGTAAATTTTTATTTTTATCAAATGTTAATATGTGTGTGTGTATGTGTGCGTGTATGTGTGCGTGTATGTGTGTGGATGTGTAAGGATCTTTTTGTCGCCATTATATCTCGAGAACGGTTTAACAGATTTTAATAAAATTTGTATGACCTACTAAACTCATAAGATCTAAATTTGGACACAGGGGTTTTTGAAAATACTAAATCAAATTTTTTCAGCACCTTTTTCATCAAAAAAAATTTTTTTTTGACAAATTTTTTTCCATAGTAAAAATAGAACCTAATGAATACAAAATTCATATTCCTGATCTCAAAACGAATCGATTGACTTATATAAAGTTTAAAATAGATCTATAATTAGTAAAATAATTCATGTGTCCTTCTTTTTTTTTGCATTTAAAATTCTTATTTTATTTATAACTTCTTTAATTTTTATTTTATAATGATAAGTCCTTTGGATAAAATCTTTTAGATTAAAAGACGAACTTATTGGTTTATATAAAGTATATATATTTTTCTGGAAATTGATAGAATTAATTGCTATTTTTAATTTTTAAGAAAATTCAAATTTTTTTAGCATTATTATTATCTAGGGGAGAGTGGCCATCAATGTACCGGGTTTTTTTTCAAGGTCATAGTACTTATTCAACTTCACCAATTTCAAGCACTTCTTTGCATCAATATAAAACTACAACACTTCTCTAGGTAATGCAAACATATTATACACGATTTATTTTGATTAAATAATAAAATTTAGGATCTTTCTAAACTAACAAGCTATTTTCATTTTCAACAACCTGGGTACACAATGAACCACCTCTATAAAAACACTAAAAATGTTTAACAATAATAATATTGCAATTTTCATTTTGTAAAAAAACTTATTTTCTATCAAATACTATAAAAAATTATTATTTAACACTTTTTAATTGATAATGTATAACATAAATATACCTCAAATTTAAGTTAACTAGCTAAAATGGCATTTTAGTTTTGCTATGTTGAGAAAAGTACTGATAACAATCGCTGTCACATGCTGTACGCATGCCTAGTTTTATAATCAGGCATACCACTCTGGAAATCGAAAATACACTGAAATTCCAGGTGGTTCATTGTTCCCCGGTACATAGAATCAACATGACATTTTTAACAAAAATGGTTATTTATAACTTAATCCAATATTTCAAAATCTTTATCTCATTAGAATATTGTAGTTAGGGCCCAAAACAAAATAAATCGTAAGTACTTTTATTTTTAAATTGCCTTATTTCAATTAAAAAACGTGTTTGTATTTTAGGTAAATTTTTTCTTCAGTGCATCAAAAACAGTTTTTTTCAGTTTTCTCTGTAAAGAATAAATCCACACGTCTCAAATTTATGGACGTAGTGTGTTTACGCAAACTTCATTTATATTTAAAATTGGGAGAATTTTTATTTAATAGTTTCTGAGAAAATTGAAATGGATCATTGAAAAAACTGGTACATTGATGGCCACTCTCCCCTATTGTATTCTTTATGAGAAAGCAAATAATTTTGCTTACATGGAAGCGAAAGATTCATGTATTAACATAATTTTTGTCTAGTTTATTTTTTACTCTAGTAATATTTTAACATTTGCTAGTTACTTATTAAACTTTTTTCAGTCATTTTCATAAATATATACTAACATTTTACACTTTTCAGTTACTTTATAATACTCTATAAAACTTCATTTTTATTTTTTCATTATTTTTTTTCAACTTCTAATTTTTTTTAACTTTTTAGTCATTCTTCATCACCTTATAGTTTTTTTTTTTTCATTAATTTGTCACTCTTTTTTTACATCTCAAGTATTTTTATCTATTTCCTAATCTTTCATATTATTTGGTTGAAAAGGCTAAAAAATTATTATTTATGTTATTTTTTGACATACATTTTAAGATTTTTATATATTCGAAATTTTGATATTGACACGCAACATGTGCTAAAATCTAAAATATTATTATCGATTTGTGAATTTCTTATTACCTTTCTTTAAATTAAAAGAAAAACTTCATAAAAAGAAATTATAATACTTTACGATAATTATGTGTATTTTCAAACATACATTTTTATAAGTAAGAATAATAATTTGAAATTGAATTGTACAAAATATCGATGTTGGATATTAATGTGTCAAATGATAATATCTCATATCACTGAAAAAATTTGTTTGACTATCATGATGAAGGCAGGTAAATAAAATATAAATCCAGCGTGAATTCTAGTTGTTAGTGGGACATGAGGCGAAGTTTTGTTGTGAAAATACACAAATTTGTTATTTTATTTGAGTTTTGGACAACCTCCTTATTTACTCAATTACGCGATTCAATTCACACAGTTAGCTGAGGGAAATTTAACCCTAATGTTGTATGCGAAAGCACTTGGTAAGTGTGAAGAGGACAGATATTCTATAGGAAACCCAGTTGGGGCTAGATTAGCCTATATCTGGTTACATTCCCTTTATAAAGTCTCCACGTGTAGGTCTAGTTCCACACAAAAATATATTTAAGGCTTCCCTCTGTATTCGTATTATTTACGCAACCATCACCGCTTGAGGTTAAAATCAATTTTTACATTCGAATTTCAAGATTCAGTTCTACAAACAAGTATCTCTATACCCATTAATTCCTAAGCCAAAATTATCAGTTGAGGAACCAAAGTAATAATTAAAATGAGGATATTTTGACAAAATATGCAATTTTGTTGTTTATACAAATTGGTTAAACAAATTTTTTTTTTAAAAATCTAATGGCAAGAATTGAAAGTAGGGGAAAAAAATTAGTTGAGGATATAAGTATTTGCAAAAAAAAGAACAGTAAAAACTCCTGGAGTGTAACAGAAAATTCTCAAATTTACTGTATTCATATATGAAAAATGTAAATGACATTAGGGGTCGTTCATATACCACGTGGACAATTTTTAATTACTTTTTAATCCCCCCTCACCCCTCTAAATGTACACGTGAACTTTTTTTAAAAATAATATGATTTTCTATGTTATGAGAAATTATAACTATAAAGTAGGATTCTTATCTTAAAATGATAAGAATGATAAATGATTAATATTTAATACGTATCAAAAATATTTTATTAAAATTCGTTAAAGCTTTCTCGAAATAACCTGGCAAGTTATTCCAGTCCCTCTAGGAGGGAGCAAAATCTATAAAATTAATTGAAAAATAAAAATTAGAGAAAATGATTAAAAATCAAAAATGATTCAAAACTAAAGAAAATAATAACTACACTTTGAGAAAAATAAAGTGATGGAAGTAAAAATATATTTAAAATTAAAAAACCTTTTTGAATAAATAAGTAAATAAGTAAAATTTGAGATACATATTTAGAAAATTTAGAAAATTAATTAAAAAACAATTAAAATCTTTAAAATTTGAAGAAAATGATTGTAAAATAATGAAAATAATAATTATAATTTAAATTTAAGATAAATAATTTAGAATTGAGGAAAATAATTACAATTTTGAAAAAATAAGTCAGAATACTTTCTATATGAGAAAGCAAAATGAAAAAGATTAATCGAAATTACAGAAAATAATTGGAAAATGGTAAAAACAATGAAAAATGAAAGGAAGTAAATGATATTTATAGAATTAATTGAAATTAGTGATAAACAATTGGAAATTTAGAAAATTATAAAAAAATAATTAAAAATTGGAGAAAACAATTGCAAAATAATAAAAATATTTAAAAATTGAATAACATAATTGAAATTTCAGGTAAATAATTAAAATTTAGAGAAAATAATTTAAATTTAAGAAACATAGGTGATAATACTTCCTATATGAAAAAGCAAAAACAAAAAATTTAATTAAAATTAAAGCAAATAATCAAAAAATGTTGAAAACAATTAAGCATTGAAGAAAGTAATTGATATTTAAAGAATTAATTGAAATTTGAGATAAATGATTAGGAATTAAAAAAAAAAAAAACTAAAAAATAATTTAAAATTTGAAAAAACAATTGTTAAATAATGAAAATATTTAAAAATGGAAATGGAAATTTAAAATATCAGGTAAATAATTGAAAATTGAAGAAAATAATTAAAATTTTGAAAAAAGTGATAAAATCACCAAATTAATTTGAAATTGAAAAAATTAATTGAAATATGAGAGAAATAATTGAAAATTTAGGAAATTAATTAAAAATTTTACAAATTATAGAAATTTAAAAAAAAAAATAGTTGAAAAATGATAAAAGCAATAAAAAATTGTAGACAATTTTACTTCATCAAAAGTGATGAAAAATAGTAGGTAAAATAGTAATAAATGAAAATAGAAGAAAATAATTAAAATCTGTAAAAATAATAATTCAAAATGTCTTAAATTAATTTAAAAAATACTTGAAATGTTTGGGAAATTAGTTAAAAAATAGTTAAAATATTAAAAAATGGTAGAAAATAATTTTAAAGTGAGAAAAGTAGGTAAGTGAATGTCTAAGAAAAAATTAAAATTTCGTTAAAATTTATTTATAAATTTACAAAATATATTTAAAATATAGGGTAATAATTAAAAAATAATATAAAAAATTAAACATTCTTAAAAATTATTGAAATATGAGATAAATAATTGTAAATTAAGGTAATTGACTAAAAAATATTGAAAATTCTCACAAATTGGAGAAAAGAATTGCAAATTGATAAATATAAATTAAAAAAAAAAAATCTATTTAAAATTTGTGAAAAAGAATAGAAAAATAATTTTAAAAATTGAGTATTTATAAAAATTATTCAAATTTGAGACAAGTAATTTTAGAAATTGAGGAAAAAAAAAATATTGGATATAATTTAAAATTTGAGAAAATATTTGCAAAATAGTAAAAATATTAAAAAATTGAAAGAAATAATTATCATTTTAGCAAAATAATTAAAATTTAAAGAAAATAATTGAAATTTGAG
Source organism: Ganaspis brasiliensis (assembly GCA_037103525.1). Classification (NCBI taxonomy): domain Eukaryota; kingdom Metazoa; phylum Arthropoda; class Insecta; order Hymenoptera; family Figitidae; genus Ganaspis; species Ganaspis brasiliensis. Next base: position 2,912,982 of record JAZKLR010000254.1, on the reverse strand, counting down.
AAAAATAAGTGATAATACTTCCTATATGAAAGAGCAAGAACAAAAAATTTAATAAAAATTAAAGCAAATAATCAAAAAATGTTAAAAACTATTAAGCATTGAAGAAAGTAATTGATATTTAAAGAATTAATTGAAATTTGAGATAAATAATTGGAAGTTTGGAAAATTAACTAACAATAATTTAAATTTTGAGAAAACAATTGCAAAATAATGAAAATACTTAAAAATTGAGAATAAAAATATATGAGGTAAATAATTGAAAATTGAAGAAAATAATTGAAATTTTTAAAAAAGTGATAAAATCACCAAATTAATTTGAAATTGAAAAAAGTAATTGAAATATGAGAAAAATGATTGAAAATTTAGGAAATTAATTAAGAATTTTAAAAGTATTAGAAATTTAAAAAAAAATAGTTGAAAAATGATAAAAGTAATTAAACTTTGTAGAAAATTATTGAAATTTAAAGACCTAATCAAAAGTGGTGAAAAATAGTAGGTAAAATAATAATAATTGAAAATAGAAGAAAATAATTAAAATTTGTAAAAATAATAATTAAAAATGTCTTAAATTTTTTTAAAAAATACTTGAAATGTTTGGGAAATTAGTTAAAAAATAGGTAAAATATTTAAAAATTGTTGCAAATAATTTTAAAGTAATAAAAGTAGGTAAGTGAATGTCTAAGAAAAAATTAAAATTTCATTCAAATGTATTTATAAAACTACAAAATATATTTAAAATATAAGAAAATAATTAAAAAATAATTTTTAAAATTAAACATTCATAAAAGTTGTTAAAATATGAGATAAATAATTGTAAATTAAGATAATTGACTAAAAAATATTGAAAATTCTCTCAAATTGGAGAAAAGAATTTCAAACTGATGAAAGTAATTTAAAATAAAAAAATAGAGTTGAAAGTTGTGAAAAATAATTGAAAATTCAAAAAAATAATAGAAAAATAATTTTAAAAATTGAGCATTTATAAAAATTATTGGAATATGTGATAAATAATTAAAAAATTTAGGGAAAAAAAATGTTGAATATAATTTAAATTTTGAGAAAACAATTGCAAAATAGTGAAAATATTTAAAAATTGAAAGAAATAATTAAAATTTGAGGAAAATAATTGAAATGTAAGAAAAATAATTGAAAGTTGAGAAAAATAAGTGATAATACTTCCTATATGAAAGAGCAAGAACAAAAAATTTAATAAAAATTAAAGCAAATAATCAAAAAATGTTAAAAACAATTAAGCATTAAAGAAAGTAATTGATATTTAAAAAATTAATTAAAATTTGAGATAAATAATTGGAAATTTGGAAAAAAGACTAAAAAAAATCATTTAAACTTTAAAAAAACAATTGTAAAATAATGAAAATATTTAAAAATGGAAAAGAAAAATTGAAATATAAGGTAAATAATTGAAAGTTAAAGAAAATAATTGAAATTTTGAAAAAGTGATAAATACCAATCATACTAAATTTTATTAAAATTGGATCAGTAGATCCTGAGAAATTAATTTTTCAATTAAGCACCGTAAAAAACTTAAATTGTTTATAATTAAGGTACAATTCACTTTTTCGAAAAATCCTTTGGACTGTTATAAACTCAAAATGACGTTTACATTTTCTATATTGTTAAATGAATACAGTAAATTTGAGAATTTGCTGTTACATTTTATAAAATTTAAATTTTTTAGAATTGCTACTAAATTGGACTAGATAATTTACTATTCTACATATTTTATTTAATTTCTAGTAGTTTTTACCCTCTACTATTTAATCTCGCTTTTTTATAATGTTTCTTGCAGACTTTTTTATTTCACAATTATTTTGTCTGCTTCAAGTTATTTGTCACTTTCTAGTAATTTTTCTGGTTCTTTTCTTTAATTTATTTAACAACGTTTATCATTTAGAATTTAATATTTTCTTTCTTTAAATATTTTTTAAAGTTTCGTAATTTTTATTTATTTTTAGATAAATTTTTACACAATCTAGATTCTAGATATTTTCGACACTCATTACATTTACCTGTTTTTTACTCTAAAATTTAGTTTCTTTTGGACTTCATTGATATTTTTTATTTCTGGTAATTTGTTCATTGTCGAGTATTTTTACATTGACTTCTAATTATTTCGTTCATTTTCTGCTTATTTTGTGTCTTTATAGTAACTTCTATTTATTTATTCGAATTTCAAATTTTTTTCGTTTCCAATTTATCGTTTCAAATTCCAAGTTATTTCCTTAATTTTCTAGATATTTTGCCGATTACTAGTAATTTCTACTTTTTTAAATTTCCTTGTTAATTTAATTTTTTGTTAATAATTTAAATTTTCCGTAACTTTTGCATCTTATAGTTAGTCTCCTTATACTTTAATTATTTTCTAACCTTATAGAAGTTTTTTCACGAGATAGATTTTTAACCTTTATTAATTTTCTCTTTTTTAAATATTTTTCTTAAATTTAAAATTTTTATTTACTTTTTGGTATTTTTCCCTTTACTATAGAATCAGACACAGGGATTTTTTAAAAATAACCAATTGTTTTTCACATTTTTTCTGCATAAAATACAATTATATATATATATATGCATAATTATTTGACTTCACGGATCTATTAAATATATCTTTAATTTTAAATTTTCTAACAATAATAACTTTATCAGTCGATTATTTATTATTAAAATACGATGTTAACGATCACTCCGAGTCAAAGGATTCGTTTGACTTGGAGTGATCGCTAACATCTTATTTTAATTTTCTAGTCTAATAATTTTTATTTATAAATTGAAAGCACCTTTCATGTATTTTTCAGCCAATTTTCGTTAAAAAATATCGAGAGCATGCAATTTTCTTTTAAAATCTCTTTTCCTCCTGCTTATGACAATTTAATTTCCGCTTACCTGGAAATAAAAAAGTAAGGAAGCGAATTTTTTAATAATTTTGAAATTGTACCACTCTCTGGAAAGCCGGTTGAAGCAGAATTGGATTTTAGAAGGTTGTTGTCAGTAGAGGAACATTTACGAAGTACTGAAAATATCGTTTCCCGCGAGAGAGAGAGAGAGAGAGAGAGAGAGAGAGAGTAAGAAATATAGAACCACAGGAATTAATCTAGTTCTCTGGCAACTAGAACTGCACAATTCCGATTCTGGTTACTGTACATTGGTACATATTCAATATTACCACTAAAGATTTTGATGATCGGATGCTGTTCGATGCATGGCGTGCGAGTATAGGATTCACAAAGTCGCATTAGTGATATTACTAATCTGCAAAAAATCGCGAGCTAGGATTGCAGATTCAATATTTGCCCCAAAAGAATTGATTTAAAATTGAACTCACTTTGCCACTTGAAAAATAAATGAGAGAGAGTACTCTTAATCAAATTTTACAAATTTCCATTGTTATCGAAAATGTGCTTTTCAATTCCCACCAGAATTTAATTCTTTTTTCTTTTAAATGGATTATACAGAGATATCACTTTAGGAGGAATCGGATACATAATCTGGAAAAAAGTTTATTTCTTCAAATTTTACGAAACCTGATATTATTGAAAGTATAAAAAATATTGAAACTTCTCTTAATTGTTTTCAAATGGACCCTATCTGAAAAAACTAAATTAGAGAAAGAATGGTGGGAAATTTTCAAATCTTTTTCAATCAGAATCACCAAAAAAGTGATTTTTTGCAGGAGGTCCAGACATAAAGATTCTATTTCTTAAAAACTAGTATATTGGTAACTTACCCCGATCACCAAGAAACAAATCCAACATTTGATAAGTTGCAATATGTAAAAAGAAACTGTTTTACTTTTTTAGGCGAAAAGTATTATGAGTTATAAATACGAATTGACTATTTTAATGTAACCAAAATATCAATAAATTATTCACAATAACAAAATTAACAAATGACTGACGAAATGAATAAATTACAATTATAATTGGCACCCTATTCAGTTCAGTCACAAATTACATACATACACTTTTATGCTTCGACAATATACGAAATTATTCATGTTCGAATTAATTTCCTGCACCCTCCAAAATTTCTAAGAAATCTAATTTTGAACCTTTATTTTATTGTAAATAAATAATGTCAAAAATAAAAATGTGAACTTACACAAACTAAAAATTATGTTTATTTTTTGAACAGTTATTCTCATTAATTGAAAAAAATTTATTATCCGAATTAAATAATTCAGATACATTTTTCATATGAAATAATTCTTTCTAGCATCAGTAAGTTCAAAAATAAATACTCCTTAAGAAATATTACCAAAATTTCAAAAACTTGTGTGTCAGATTTTAGATTATTTAGCCACCTGTTTTCTTTTAATTTTTGATTTCTCAATTTAAATTCCATTTTAAAACTCTAACTATCACTAATTTTATTTAAATAATATGATTTAAATTGTAATCTCAGATCTGATTTTATTAATAATTTTTATGTATCAAGCTTCATTACTGATTCCACAAACCATTGGAACAATAACATTTAAAAATCACATAAAAAAGTTAATATTCTAACTCAATTAAAAAAATTCAAAATTTTTCTAAAATTCCTGCCTATTTTCCCTATTATTTTAGGTTGAACATTTGTGTCGAAACATTTGGGTAAAGAATATTGAATGCTTGAAATAATAATTCTTATTTAAAAAAATATTTCTTCGCAAATATTTTCTCCAGAATCACTTCACCTCTTAATGTTATTCGAAGGAAGAAAACCCCTCTTAAGGAATCTGCTGTTTATATAGTTTTGTTCCCGGAAATACAGAATGTCAAAGTTTCTTCCTCGTTTTAGGAAATTTGGGGCAAATTGTTTTAATAATTTCTATTTGCAGTTATTTATTCAGGACAATATCTGAGCCAATAAATTTTCCCCCCTAATTCCACATAATACTATTTTATATTATGTACTGTGACGCATTCCTTGAGCTTATGTTTAATGTTTTAAATTATAATAGTTAATGAAAACAAATAAACAATACAAAAACAAAACCAGAGCGCCAAGTTATTTTAACGAAAAATAACTAAACAAATTGCCGGAGAGTGGAGAGTAAGGAGCAGCACAAATACTAATTTTAAAGATACATTATAAATTGATATTTATTAATTTAAGATATATCGAAAGGATTACAAAATAGTCGACCGCATCTTTACAAAAGACACGCACTGAACACTGACTCTATTTTTAATAAAATAGTCGAAGAACCAACTCCATCAAATAAAAATAAAAAAAGTTAATAATGGAGCTTACCTGATAGGGCAAAATGGCCACGAATAGAGCCCCGGAACTTATTTTTTTACATCTTGACCAAGAAAGTTTCCAACTAAGTATTAAACAATATACGACCAAAGGGTCGAACTGACAACGTGAACGTCTCGTGGCCAAGTCAATGTGTAGCGACACATGCGCCGCGGTGCCGCTCTCACGAATCATATTTTAAAATCGAGCGGCAATCGATCGAGGAACGTAAATCAGGTGTAGTGGATGATCTTCTGGATCACCTGTAATAAATTAAATACAAAATCAAAATAGAAATAAATCTTAATTTAACTAAATCTTAAATTTAACAAGAATCGAAATAAATATGAATTAAAGTGAATTTTAAATATTTAATAAAATTAATTAATGTAAACTCAATCGCCAAATTTACATTAAGGCTAAACAATAGCCTGAAATTGATTCTAGACTGGTGTGTAATAATTTATTTTTAAAATTAATTTAAAAATATTGTGAGCGGTAACTTTTTACTGCGTCACAGTACATATAAAAACATCCGGTCGATTGTACTAGATAATAATTAATTTAATAGTTTTGACTAAATCAATATTATTAATTTCCTTTTATTAATATAAAAGTAGGACACAAATACCTGGATTGACTTCTTATATAAATAAATGAATTTACAAAATAAATTCACAATTATAATTTTGCATTAAAAAGCTGAAGATTTTTCTTTTAAAATTTATAACAAGTATAAATTGAGTTGTTTGATCTCGCATAAAATGATAATAAGTATTTTATAAAATAAAATTAATTAGTCAGGTAAACCCTACTTAGTGACGGTATCAAATCTGTATGTCTTTTCTTTTTTTACATTATTAATCTTATCTTATTTACCATTAATACACCAAGAGCTTCATTTTCTCTGAGATTAACAATGCATATCTGATCCGCATCGAAACCGCAGAAAATCCTCGATTCCTGGAGATATTCCACTACCGCTAATAACATCGTTTTTTTCAGTGGCATTGTACTTGATCGAAAGTCGTGTATCGAAGGGGAGTGATGGGAAGGATTATAAAAGCTCGCTCGCTTTTTTGTAGGCGATTCATTACTCTGAAACTGCCTTCGAAAAGTAAACTAAAGTTCCGTCGCAGCTTTAGGTGAAGAGGTATACATCGACAGTTGGTGCGGACTATTGAGACGCAGGAACAGTAAAGATTTTATCTACCTCGTCTTCGATCGAGTTTAAAGTAATTTCTGGTGAAATCACCCCAAGGTTTTAGATTATTTCTATTCCGAGAAGAAAGTCAAAAGGGCTCTTCAGTCCCTATCGCAAGACTTCGCGCAGAGTAGTAACTCTTTATAGATAGAAGAATAGATAGATTATAGATAGATAGAGGGACAAATTGAACCAAGTTTGATCTAAATTGACTCCTTTCTAACAGATCATATAGAGTTTGATCAATCACGTTTTAGTATCCTAGAATTTTACTGCGAGCAGCTTCTTTTCTAAGAGGCCAAAGACTCTTAGCTGAAATCAGCTTCCCATTTCAAGTTAAGGGAAATGGTCAAAGTCTTTTGATAGTCCACCATTCGTTATCCGGGCGAAAAAGGTTGATATCTGATCACCAGTTATTTTTCTTCAAATGTGACCTCAATTTTTATATCGCTATTTCTAGCATCATCAACTACCAAAAGAAGATAAAGGATCAATAATTAAATTAGAATTTATCAAAAAATCTCGCACCGGAACCAGCTCTAACTTTTTCTCCCGAATCATGAAGATGACGTGGTTAGAAGTGAATTGAGATGATGATGCATTTGGTAATACCGCGTGTCTGCAAATTCGTTAAGGGGTTACCTACAGTTAGAGCTTCAAAATGAATGACACAACATTTGCGTCAGCTCATAAAAAAATGGTTTCGCCGTGATCACGCTATCTCTTGACTGGATCGTCTGAAATCAAATCGAAAATAAGGAATCGTTAATTATTGAAATAATCCTGTACTTGGACGAAGGAATTAAAGGAATTTTGATGTTTCGCAAAATGGGGAAAAATCGAAATTGACTTAAAAACTCGCCCTATGTAGACTGTAAGAAGGCCAAAACGGAACTGAACTGCATGATCACATCAGGCCCAGCTGACTGACAAAAGGAAGGGATAGCCCTCACCAACGATTCGAACTCCATCCTGTAGAGAAAGAAAGAGAGCAGGTATGGTCACAGAACAGGGTAAACCCCACCTTATTAGGAACTGTAAACTCTATTGAAGATTTTATAACAGGTCAAGTATTGTTTCATAATGCTTACAGGTAGCCATAAGCTACCTATTAAAATCTTGAAAAAAAATTTCCTCATAACTTTAAGCATTTTAAAAAAACTTATTTATAAACAAAGTACTAATTGAATTAATGATATGCGCGTGGTAATTATTTCCCGTGTCACAAATTATAAAAAATCGCATGCCGTTTTATAAACCCTACAATTTAATCCAGTGGAATTTGTTTTGTAAATTTGCAAGAGCAGAAAAAATTTCTTTATCAAAATAAAATGTTAAGGGTGAAAAGGAAATAAGAATTTGCATTACGGTTAATCTTAACTCGGTTTCATGTAGTACATATATGTAAGAGCGTGTATCGATGTGCTAATTGAAATGCAAATTCGAATTCAAGCGCATTCGGAAACTGAGTATGGGTTCCAAGCGAAATACCGACACAATCTATGAGAATCTCAGACCCAATTATACAGTAGCATATGTACGTGTAAAGTACTTGAAGCGAATTGCCATCTAGTTTGCAGGACATATCGATGACGATAAGTAGTAGTTATACAGAACATTGACTTGACAGTATTCGGTCTCATGGAAACAAGTTATTGCTTATTCAAATTTCCAATTTACATACATTTTCTAATTTCGCCTCTTATTCACGAAACACTGCTCACATTTTTGTATTAATTCAACATTCACGTGTAATTACACGACTTTTAATAAAAACGTGGGAATGGAACAGTACTCTTAAATAAAATAGACACACATTTTCAAAACGTTATGACAGTTCAAATATTGGATTTGAAGGTGGAACCATTCCTGCAAATGTCTATTTTAATTCTTTACTTTATAGCTGAGTTAAAATGTGTTTTAGCACTGCTTTAACCTTAATTTTTCATCGTTCATTGTTGGAGAAATTTTAATTAGTCGCGCGTAGTTAACACACATTTTATGCATAACTCAAAGCTTTAGCACTTAACATTATTATATTTAAATTAGACTCAGAATCAAACATATAAAAAAACAATTAATATAATAATTTATTCACTTGTTTTTTCAGCCATACAGCTATTACAAGCGGAGTTGCTCACATTAATACAATTATAATTTTAAAAAAATATTTTAACAAATATATAAATAACTATGCTAGTCAAAAGACAACAAATAACATGATCAGCAATGTAAAGGTTTAGTTAAGTGTCGCTGCTGCAATATTCTGAAAATAAATTTAACAAACTTTTTTATAACTTTTCCCTCGAAGGATGAGAGGATCGTAATCTATCCTTCAGAGACGTCTGTACATTTAAAAATTTCAGGGAAAGCAACTTGACATAAATGTTCACAAGCAGGGCATTCAATAAGAACCTGATGCAAACTCTCCTCCTCCCGACCACAAAAAACGCAATCAACCTCTGAACTAAAAATATAAACAAATTTACCGAAATTGATCCTGCAAATATGTTTATTTAAAAGTCTTATTTGAGCAAAGATTTTTTTTGTTACAAGTGGCGATCTAGAGATTAAGTACTGCTGTGTTTCAAAATTTGGAGAAATGATGGGATATATTAACAGACTTTTGGATTCGGAACAATAATCAATGTCAATAGATTCTAGGTAGTTACTATATTCCTTAAGTATATCAGTCTTAACATATTCGATAGTGTCCAGAGAGAGGCTCGACCATCTTTCAGTTAAACATTGAGCATCAAAAGATGCTCCCAGTTGAATATACCAGTTAAATTTATTTTTTGAAGAGATACTTGAAAATCTGAGTTGTTCAAAACATTTCCTGGGGTATCTAGCGCTACTCATATGTGCAATTTTACAAATCCAAGTCAAAACATTCGATAAAATCTTATGAGAAAGGTAGAGAGACCCAGTCCTCAGCCTAACCGCGTAATTCGGAGAGTTTTTCGGTAAACTCAGAAGTTTTTGATAGTAGGAGAGTTTAACACTCTCAATCATATCCAGTGTAATCGTGTTTTTCACAACTTTACTTATTTTACAATAACGACGTTGACGGCACCGATGCGACACTGAATTCACGGACTCCACCCTGTTACGATTAAAAACTGTTTCTTTTAAATTCTTAAAATCGCACATTTAAATTAAATTAAAATTGAAAAGAATGTAAATAAAAATTATGAATTTTAATAAATATATAAATTTATAATACAAAATATTATTAAAATGAAATAAAAGTCGGAATTATTACGTCAAATAAATAAAAATTATATTTCTTTAAAATTAAAATTATAAATAAAAATTCAACGTAAGTAAATAAAATCAATATAAATAAATAACCCGACTCCCTCATTCTTTACACACAACGATCGTTGACAAATGACATAAAATAATGAATAAATAATTACAAACAGTGGAAATAAATGAAATCTACAAAAACAGTTCGAGAAATAAACAAATAGGAAATAGACAGAAAAACTTATCGCTCCGGCATCAATTTTCTTTTTTTTTTAAGACTGGGGCGAACACTGGAGAGCGTGGTAACAGACGAGCATTTTGTCAATGGATTTTGATGTGGACCACTTTCTTTTTATGGATGCTTATAATCCTGTTAATTATATTATTGTAAGCCGCTCTCCTTGCACGTAATCCACCCCATTGTCCTCACTATCTTGGAAACCGTCACATTGTTTAAATCGCCACACTTCGTGTTGCCGGCCACACACAAAGTTGTGACGATCTCGGATTTATTTGAATATTTTGAATGCCGGGAAACGATTATGAGGACGTAGGGTTCGGAAGAAATTTTATTAAATGGGGAATTACTCCCTCCCCTCGTCAGTCCCCACGCCCCTAACACCTCTTGGCGCCCAGGCAATGAAGAGATTTGTCACATTATTTAAAATTCAAATTAAATTATTTTCGTCATAAATATCGGATCCCTTTAACCCTTTGATCCCGTGAGTAACCATCGAAGTCCGTTTATTTATTTGGAGATCCTTTCTCCGGGCGCCAGGTAGATCGAGTATCTACACGGACTGGATATTCCCGGTTTCTGGAAGTGAACAAAATCGGTAGCACCATGCGACACACGACAGGTCGATCGGCCAAATCCGTACTAAGGAGCGTGCTTCACGCTTGGGTTGTCGCTGCTTTGCTGCGAGTGTCGCTTTTGGGGCCCGCCGATGGGTGTCGCCATCATTTGGTTTTCAGGCCTCTGATTTTCCTTGCCGTTTCCAACGGACCTCATAAAATAGACGTCGATCCTTCGCCAACTGACCATTTCCCCTTTTGTAGCTGACTTTCCCGATCTAGTGAATACAATAATTTAATAAAACATATATGACAATTAAAATTTATTTACGCTAATTATAATTTATGCTTTAAAGTCATTGAAAGAATAATAATGTTCGACGTCGCGTCAAGGTCAAGTTATAAAAAAAACATTTTAAACTTTATTACTTTAACTTATTTGAGTCTAATTAAAGTATTATTAAATTAAATAAAGCTTTAGCAGCTGCAATTCTTTTATCTACATTTATCTAATTAAAATTTAAAACCCAATGAACGTCAGAAGCTTTATGTTGAAACTGGTATTAACCAAGATTATAAGTAAAATATTGAAATAGAGATATTCACGAATGGCTCTTCTTCTGAACCTATTATTTAAACAGTCGAAACCTTTTAAAAAAGTACATTTCATAAAAAGTATTATTTTTTTAATTCTTTTAAACGCAATGTAGTTGTTTTTGGCGCTGTTGGAGGCATGTAACCCCTTCAACTCGTGTTAAAATAAAAATATTATATTGTAAATATTTTTATCTCTTTGAAGAAAAAGTGGAGAAATGAAATGCACGCATTAATCATTGTACTTTATTTTGTCAATTTTTGACTATCACTCATAAATGTTGACACCTGTGATAAACTTAAAATGGTTGGCACAGGTGAACGCACACACTCTTAAATAAACGTGCTCGAATATTACAGAGCTTTTATCCGTACGATATAAACCAAATCGTAAATCGAATATCTACGAATACTCTAACACTGTTATGTTGCAACTTCAATTGTGCTTGTTATAAACTGCAAAATGTGTGCCCCTGCACCATCATGAAATAATATTTTTTCCCTCGAGCATTCAGCAACCCATTCAGGCGTCACGCGAGACCCATTTTTTTAAACCCAGGACCATTTTTCATTTACTTTTGAGCACTTGCTGGAAATGAAATTTTTCTCTTGTATTTACACAATTTTTTCATTATTATTCTCTTTCTCCAACATTACTAAGCAGTTTCCGCATCTTTTACGTTTTCACTCACATACAATGACTCTGCATTTTTACGTTCGTTAATTCATAAAATTATTGTATTTGAAGTTTCTTTTACTTCAAGATATAAATTTTAGTGGGTATTAAATTGGAGAAGGTATACTTAATAATCCGTATATAATTTCTTTGAAATTGATCCAGATACGGGGACACATTATTCTTAGATTCATGGATCCCTAAAGTGTGAAGCATATTTGTCAAATCTCGCCATGGAAATAAATATAATGTGTACATAAATTTGAATGATTATGTCGGCTAACAATCCAGAAATGATCCTATGGGGTCGTGCCACTTGGGAATGCGCAAGTCCAAAACGTCCCATGGTTGTCAGGATCATAACACGTCGAATATAGTTCCGGAATCACTCCAATTATCAAAATAAATTAATTAAATAAATAATTGCGAAACTAATTGGAACGGTTACTAGCTTTTTTATTTCCTTGTCGCAATTTAAAACAAATAAATTTAATGTAATTGGGATGAGTCTACATTTCTATACCTTCTGTTACTAATAATAATAATTATAGATTTCTTAATATAAAGCCAAGCGCCATATGTAGGTTATATTTATTTCTGCAATTAACTTTGATATAAAACACAAATAAAGAATTTCTTATTCTTATTTTTAACTAATTATGTCAAGCTTTAAGACGTTTCTTCCTAATTGATCAGTGACAATTATGTATCTTCAAATATGACAGCTGAAAAAAATAAACTTTAAATTTACCATAATACCATCTTTGATTTATTATTTAAAAGTGCATTTTGAATAACTAACATATTCCCAAATCTCACAACCTAGATTGTACAATCCTAAATCTCGTATTCCATCATCCCGAATCCAATCTTCCTAGTTGCTAACATTCTGTATTCTATGATCCAAAGTCTTATCATTCCAGAATCTACCATATTAACTTCCTTTTCCGTTTAATCTTTTTCTCGAATTCCAACATTCCACGTTCTATCTTTCAAAATCCACCTTATTCTAACATTCTCCGTTAAACATCCAATATTTCAGAAAACAAACGAAAAGATCAAGAAATAGAAGATGGGAATTGACGGAATTTCGAATAAAAAATCCAGAATCTGGGATAGAAGGATTCGTTATGATCAGTATGTGGAATAGAGACTGGTTGATAGGTAGAGTGGCGGGATCCGAGATACAGGAATATGGAGTCGCGGAATCCAAATTGGTAGGATCCTGGACTGATAGGAATTTAGAATCTGAGTTTCAAAGTTCTATAGGAAAACCTTAATACGACGCAAAGAGATGGAGGTCAGGAACTTGGTCTATGTAGAAAGTTCAGCTTATTATCAGTCTACAACAAAGGAATACAATTAAAGTTGTTGTTAAGTTACGAGAACGATGACTCGTTAAAAATAATTAGTATCGTTTTAGTTCCTTTGATTATCTGTTCTTCGTTATTGAAATTATTAATTCTTTCAGTTGATTTCATAGTATTTCTGTGCACTTAACTTTTGAGACCATACCTTTTTGAATTGGATGACGCGAGGATTTTAAGTTTTAACATCCAAACTAGAGTGACTAGTCTGAAAGATGAAAAACTATGATCGAGGGTTGGCTACTAGAAATACTTATTACGCAGTCAACAGTAACATTTTAGTTCATTCTTTTTATCCCTTTATCAGCGCTTCAGCGCCTCAGTTTTTCTGCCTCTTCAAAATCCTTCCCAAAGACGGCATACTATTTCAATCTAGCTACGCGGAACGCAGGCGGTTTCCTGGACTTCTATTTCTTTGCGCAAAAAACAGCAAGAAATTTTTTTTCTAATTGGGCAGGACAGAAATCCCACCTTTAATCGACCTTAGCCCTCGAGACTCCGTGCTTCCCAAGCGACCACGACGGTGAGTCTGCAGCAAATTTTACAAAAATTCACAGCACTTTTAATTTTAAACTAACGATAATTTATTCTTATTACAAATTTTGAATACGTCACATTTTTTCACCCGTTATAAACACAAATTGGAGAACCAGTAAAGAAACCGTTGGTAAATGCACTTAATAACCCGACCGATGTAGACTGTAAGAAGGCCAAAACGGAACTGAACCAGAGATGCCAGGGAGCGAGACCAAATGCATCTGCGTATGTCTGCAAAAAGTTGTGCCATTGGCCGAGATGAACTGGATAGTTTGAAAAGGCTTTAATAAAAGAATTTTACACGAGGCCGCTCAATTCGACCAATAGCTGAACTTTTCACAGACATGCGCAAATGCATTTGGTCTCGCTCCCTGGCAATTCTGAATTGAACTGCATGATCACATCAGACCCAAGCTTACTGACAAAAGGGAGGGAGAACTCCCACCAATTATTCGAGCTGCATTCTGTAGAGAGAAAAAGAGAGCAGGCATGGCTACATAATAGGAGAATACTTACCTTAATAGAAACTTCAGATTAAGCATTGTTTCAGAATGCTTACAGAAAGCCATCAGCTACCTATTTACATCTTGTAAGAAATTTTCCTTATAGATTTAAAAAATTTTAAGATCCAGAGTTATCCTCTAGTTTTTCGGTCCTCTTACATGACCTTTACTGCATTGTTTATCTTACCAGGAGACGTCTTACAGTTTTAATTTCCTCTTAATCAAAACAAATATTTGATGATCACATATTCAGTTGTAAGCGTACAAAGACCAAACGGAGAATCAGGCGACAAGCATCACCTTGTCAGATGTTTGACCTACGACGACATCAGCGTCTTCTCGCTTTAGCACTTTTTTGAAATTAGGGCTTACATCCAATTTTATGCGCCAGGACAATATAACAATTATTTTCAGAGTCACCTAGTTACGTTTCTATTCCGATGAATTTTTTTGATCAATTTCACAAATTCAATAGCGGATGATAATATTGGGAAATATAAAACAGATCACTCAATTTACAAAGTAGAGGGGCCTCCAATTTTTCAAGAGATTCTAACATGTCATCTTTATGAAATATCACGCCACGGATAAGGTATGATTATTTATTATATATGCATTACAATATTAAGATTCTTTTATTGCACACTAATTTTATTTATTTATAAACTAATCTTTTGTTAATTAAGTTGCATCAAGTATTGGATTCTGTAATGGAAGTTTATTGACCCAAAAGTCTGTGTGCTCTTTTTGCGTTATCGACTTTATCTATTTTTACATTAGCTGTGGCACCTGATAGAAACAAATTAAATAATTATATGAAAGTCGCGTCGTCTATTAGAGATAAAAGCTTTTTTAGGTTTTAGAGACGAGACTTTTTAAGGATTTAATTGTTTATAATTGTATTTCCAAGTGTTCTTTATTTTGACATTAGGCTCCGTTCACCTGCTTTTTTAATTAATTGGCTTTACAGTTTTATAAACCAGTGTCCAAAATAGCTTTCGTTGCTTAGAAATAAAATTCTAAATTAATTAGATGTTTTACTCACAACTGCAATATTCACGTTTGTTAAGACAGAAAATTGATGTACCTAAAGGAATAAAGATAAGCTCTTACATATTTGACTGATTTCGTGTGTCTAATTTGAAATTCAATTCCACTTTCATAGAATGCATCTTCATCATTACTTGGACGCGAAGAAAGTTACGGAAACAGGATGTGCTCCAGAGTTGTTTAACAGTTATCGTATAACGTCCATTTATCCACCCTTTTCTCAATCCCATTCGTCAAATATCCAGAAATAAATTTACAGTACAGTACAATAGAATATAATATCTTAAGCTACCTGGCATCCTACTATACCTATCTTTGTTCTCTTTCTCTCTTTCTATCTTAAGCTACCTAGTGTCTTTGTCTCTCTCCCGTAACGGACAAACAGTCTTAAACTGCGTAACAGGTTTATAGCTGCCTGATTTCTTATATAGGATTATTTTTTATCATGAACGATGACTATATTCTATTCCTATTTTTTTTATCTCTTGCTAACTAATGATGCTATTGCAATGTTACATTAACGTAACACTAATTTACTTTTTCCCAAGTTAATTATCGAGACAATTGTAAAAACAGTGTTTATTTTACGAAATTATTTTTAGAGAAAAAACACTTTATGTGACTGTTTTAATCAACGTTTAAGATAGTTAAAAACTGATATTAATGACTATCTATTGATAATATAAAAATAATAGTGTTTTTCTGGGTGAAATTGAAGCTTTGAAAATGGAGAATTTCTGAATCAATTGAGCAAGTTAAGCGCGACGGCCGCGAGTGGTTGTTTATTTTCAAAATTAAATTGAATTGCCCCATAACTTGCCGGTCTATTAGCCTTGGGGACCTGGCTAGTTTGCTCATAAATCTCCAGAGTATCGGACTGGGTGGAAGGGAGGAGCGTGGACGGCGGTAGCAGTGGACCTGAGAGGGTGGATGAGGGGAGGGGGATTCGATTCGGTCGACAATGCGTCCGGAAGCGCCCAGGAAATACATGGGCGTGGTGCCGAGATAAATGTACTCTTGCATTTGCATACTTACCTCTCGAGTTCAAAAGCTTGAAACCCTTCGCTCTGCTTCCACCCCTCGAACCATTTGGAACCTGTCGACGACCCCTTTAGACCGCATCATCCTTCCGTCATCACCTACAACCAACGCGATCAGCTGAACCGACACAACTCATGATTGACTTCCATTCTTCACATCCCCTTTCTTCTTCCGCTCGGAAATGCAACTTATATTTGTATTTAGCGGGAAATATTCAAAGGGTCGTGGTGCTGAATGAAAAAGAGAATTAAGGAGATCAAAACATTGTTTTGCGTTGCATTACTCCTATGATTGTGATTTTTTTTTTGTGACGGAAGTCATTATATACGTTACTAGTCCTTAAGTGAGGAAATGTGGAAAGATAATAAAGAGGCAGTAGCGATTCATCCACTCAAATATATTCTTCCTGTTTTATAAATATATAATTTAGAAAAAAATTTAAAAACTTAAAATTGTTAACGCCCTGAATGTTTATTCTACTGCTTGATAGGTAACAGGTTAGGGACTACCTATCCCCTCTCCGCGGCGCCAACCAATCGCGCGATGACACCCACTCTAGTCATATAAAACCCAGGCGTCGAGCCTCACAAATGCCTTAGTATGACTTTGATAGTCAAAAACATTTCTTCGGTCATACGATCACTTACAAATTAGAAAAGAAACGGATTAAATATCAGTCCACTACAAATTACTATACTGACGTTTCGGCAACAAGTTACGTGCCTTCATCAAAGTTATAAATCTAGAAATTAAACATAGTTTTTTTAACAATTTTTAGTAAAAACGTAGAAATTTTAACAATTTTTCTTTAATAATTAAAGATCATTGTGCTCCAAAAATAAGAAGAGAAAACACAAATATGTGTTTTTTCCTTCTACTATTATTTTATCATGTAAATTATTGTTGAACCATGGTGTCTAGTGTACACATAAGTTGTTTTTGTTACTTATTGTTGTCTTTTATACAAAGATCATTCTTACATTGGAAATTGATTGAAGAAAAATATTATCTTATTAGTAACCTCAAAAAGTTTTATAAAATGTTAGATTCTTATAATTTTACCAAAACCTTTTAACTATTCTCAAGAATCTTTTATGCGGTATGTGTAAATTATATATCATATTATTATTTACATTGTTAGAATTCTACTTTTTCTTAAGAAGTTTTATATTTTACAGTCCTGAAGATTGGGATAAACCCACGAAATGCATAGACTGAATCAATAAAAAATTCTATATATGTCTTAAATTATTGTTTGAAACATTTTAATCAACCAGACCAAAGGCCACAATACATCGAGTTCATTTAATAAATAAGGTCTACAAGTATAAAAAATATTTAATAATTAAATACTCACAAACTATAATGTAAAAATGGACACATAATCTTTAGCAGTCTCAAATCATATTTTTATCATAAAAAAACATCTCTCATTTGAGAAATAAACACAACCAAAAACCAAACATATTAACAAACACAACTTCCCCAAAAAAGGGAAGAAGTGTAAAAACTATTTAAATATAATTACTGCAAATTAAAATTTAAAACTTCCATGATCAACGATCAATGAAAGTAAACAAGGCATGAAACTATCAAATCACAATATAGAGGAAACTATGTAGCAACCATTAGCGTGCGTACACAATATTAGGTTTTTAAAATGTTATTATAGACATCGCTTACAGCTTTTCCCTCTGTTTGTAAATTCACGCCTTTACCTTTAATTTTTTTAATAAATATTGATTCCAAAACTCTTCTTTTAAACATACAATCTTCTGTAGCTAAAATTTTGATGTTTTCAAATTTAAGATCAAAACGGTGGTCAAAATCCCAACTATGTTTGGACAAACCAGTATTCAAATTACCCACCTCACAATTACGTCTATGTTCAGATAGTCTAGATTTTAATCTTCTACCAGTTTCACCAATATGAATTTCATCGCAACCTAAACAATTTATCAAATAGGCAACATTAGAAAGGTTCTCTTTTTGTTCTCTATCTTTTTTATTATCTAAAAAATAATTTTCGAGTTTATTGTTATTTTTTAAATAAACATTGATATTATACTTTGTTAATATTAATTTTAATTTTTCACTAAGGTCTCCAACAAAAGGAAGTGTAATTTTTTGAACAAATTTATCTAAATTAATATTTTGAGAATTTTTTGATGAACCATTGTAAATTTGGTGAACTCTTTCTTTAATAACTTGATTTATCAAAGAAAGAGGGTAGTTATTTAAGTACACTAATATCCAAAGAACATAAGTTATTTTTTTTCCAATTTATAAGTAAATTGTTAAGCAGGATCAATGCTATTAAAAACTTCAACAAATTTTGAAACCTTATCTATAGGGATGACAGTAAAGATGTCATCGGCATATATCTCTTATAAATTATAGGAACAAAATCTAACAATTGTAAGGCTTTTCTTTAATATGCTCCATGACAATATTTGAACAATAGGAGATAAGGGAGAACCCATAGGACAACTAGAAACTTGTTTATAAAATTTATTATTAAATAAAAAATCTATATTATTAAAAACTAATCTTGAAGCTGCAATAATTTTAATTTTAGGTAATTTAAACAGATTTAGATTTTCAGAAATTTTTTTATCAATAACTTTTTCAGCTAAAATAAGAGGAATATTGTGAAACATGTTAAAAACATCCAAAGACATCATTATATAATTAGCTGGAACTACTAAATCATGAACATCATTTTTAAAACACCAAGAGTCTTTAACAAAAGATTGAGTTTTACCTAAAATTGGTTTTAAAATTTTTGATAAGAAGCTAAATTGTGAGTAGAAGAACCAATTGATGAAACAATTAGTCTTCATTTTAACTCTCGTTTATAAATCTTTGGAAGCGCGTAACATTTTGCAACAGTTGAACCTGAATTTTTTAATACAGAAGCTAAAGAACTATTTATTAAATTATTTTTTCCTATTAAAAAACTTTAGGTGCAAGACCGAGCACAAAAATTAAATTATTACATGGCAAGCTTAAAGTTCCTTAAGCTTAAAGTTAATTATTTAACGATGAAATACTTAAATTTAACAAAACATTGTTTGACACCCAGCTTACAAATTTAGATAAACTGAAGAATGTAGTCAAAATTCAATATCATAAAGAACCTTTAAAAATTAATTGGATGGAAAAAACAAATTTTTTTTAATTAATTCAATAACGACAACTAGAAACTAAGAAAAATCACTAGAATGTGAAACATTTATTAAACCTTGAAATTTAAAACCTATCTTTAAAAACTATGGAAAAAAATAATTTTAAATTTGAAAAAAAAACAGGAATAGAATTAGTAATTAAAGAGTGTATTTGAAAATTTTCATAAAGTGAAAAAATAATCAGAAAATACTAGAAATGATAAAAAATGTTGTCAGAATTACTAGATAGTTTTAAAATTACACGGAAAAGAATAAATTAAAATTCAAAAAATTCACTAGAAAGGTACAAAACAAGTAGAAAATTGAATTAACAAATACAGAACAATTAAAAAAAAAAGAAAAAAGCTCGAAAGTTGTAAAATTAACTAAAAATAAAGAGAGGTAATCTAATATAATCTAATATAACAATATTCAAATGTAGAAGTAACTTTTATTCAGAAATTAAAATTATTTTTTTAGTCATAAATATTTAAAAACTACGTTCAAATCAAAATGATAATTAAAAAGCGACAAAAATTTCTAGAAAATTACAAAAAAATAAGGTAGAGCAAAAAAATTAATTTAAACTGATGCAAAAAAGGAGGAATAGAATTTAAAAAATTACAAAAAATTGCTATATTTTAGCTAAATAAAGTTAGATTAAAAGTTTGTTTTCCTATTTTTAAAAAAAATTAATGACTTTAAAGAAAACCTCATCTCAAGAAGATTTCTAATTCCTTCTTAAAAAGTATTAGAATCTAAAAAAAAACAGATAGTGAAATATTTTTTAAAAAAAAACAGAAAATATTTAAAAGTTAGGAAAAAATTACTGGGTAGTGAATAAAAAATTAGGAATAAAAATAAGGAAAAATGACAAAAAGGTGGAAAGTATCGAAATATTAAATAACAATAACTAGAAAGTAAAAATAAAATAAATAATAAAAAAAATGACAAAAAGGCGGGAAATTTTAATCGAAATATTAAATAGCAAAAACTAGAGGGTAAGAACATCACGGGAATATTGAAAATTAACTAAATTTTAAACTTATAGACGCTATAATAATAACGAATATTTATAATTCTAAGAAAAGAAAGAAAAAAAGAAAAAAGTACCAGAATTTCAAAACAAAACAATTTAAAAATGTAAAAAAATAGTGCAAAGGAAAAAAATAACTAGAAAATATGACCAACAAATAAAGTAAAATTACTTAGAAGGTCATAAAATAACTACAAAGTTAATAAATTAACTAGAAAATGTTGAGAAACATTTTTAAGGGTAACAATTTTTATAGAAAGTGTAAAAACCTGTTTGATTTTTAAAAAATTTACTGTAAACCAAAAATTAGTTTCGAAATAAAGCAAGTAACTATTAAATGAAAGTTACTAGACATATTGAAAAAATGGCGACAATTGAATCCAAAAATATATGAGAAGGTTATTAAAAAAATACAAAAATGCTAGGAAGTAAAAAATATTTTAAAAAACAAATACTAATAATACCAACAAAAAAATTAACTAAATTAAGTTTAAAGAATTAAAAACTAAGAAGAAAAAAGATTGCTAGGATAAGTTTTTTGAAAAACTAGAAAATAAACAAAATTGATGAAATTGCTACTAAGTAAAACTAAAATAAAAAATAAACATAATAAAATTAAAGTGAATAAAAAGTTTTCGATAAGTAACAAATAACAAAAGAATTGAAAAAAACTAGTATAAATTGAATGAAAAAAATTTTTTTTAAACAAATAATTGTAAATAGTTATTTTTCATTATTTTCATTTGGAAAGAAATTGTTGTCCAAAATTTAAATTTTATTTAAAAATTATTATTTTTTATTGAAAAAAACTAGTATAAATTGAATAAAAAAAATTTTTTTTTAAACAAATAATTGTAATTTTTATTGAAAAAAACTAGTATAAATTGAATAAAAAAATTTTTTTTTTAAACAAATAATTGTAGAAAGTTATTTTTCATTATTTTCATTTGAAAAGAAATTGTTGTCCAAAATTTAAATTTTATTTAAAAATTATTTTTTTTTTAAAAAAATTTTTTTTCTTTATTTTTATTTGGAAAAAATTTGATGTTCGATTTCGATTAAATAATAAATTTTAAGTATTTAAAATTGTTGACCAACTACGTATATCTATTGAGTAAAAATTATTTATTGTAAATATATAATTCGTGAATTTCGTTATCACAAATTCATCAATTATGTGTAATTTCTCTTTTTAACATAAAAAATTTGAAGAAAGTCCACTTAACTTCTTTCCGTCAAGAAAACCCTGTTTGTTGACTAGACGAATGTCGGTGAATTTGGCTACTTTTCAAAAAATTGTGACTTGGCGCGATGAAAAAGTGTGTTGAAAAAGTTGGTAAAACTCAATTTTCCTTATAATATTTTTCTTGTCGAAGGTGACTTTTCTATTGGAAAAGTTTCAGATTTAAAATTAGGTTATTGTTAGGGGGTGTTTTAAAGTTAGGGAGTGGAAAAAGCACAAGTTCCGGAAAGCTTTGGATTAAAATGATTTACAGCAAGGAACAGAGGAACTGAGTTGTATGAGTTCATAAAAATTTATAGATTTGTGTTAAAGAATGGAATGGAGCTAAACGCGACAAACTGGAGAACCGGATGTACCTGAAGACAAATGTGCACGACCAGTCAGTACCAGAAATTCCGGTGGGACGAACACCTTTCAGGAACGAGTCGACAGATTTATCGTTCTGTTTCTCCTGAACATTATTATTGGATGAACCTTCAATGTATTTAGCTTTTCCAGCACATTTTCAACGCAAAGAATTTGTTAACTCAGCTGAAAAGTTTTTTTAAAATATTTTTCTAAAGATTTATCTCTCCTTTTTATCCAGTTCTCAATTTAAAAATTAAACAGAATCAGGCTATATATTATTTTTAAAATAAAATTGTTTCTGAATTGTGACTCTATTTATAATTAGATATAACAAGAGATGGACATTTTTTAAAATATAAATCTAAGACGAAATATAAAAATACTGTTTTTGAAAATTATTAAAAATAGTTAAATTTGTTAAGATAATTAAAAAATATTTGTAATGAGAGATAAATAAGAAATAAAAAAATATATATCCATACTGAGGCGCGAACCCGCGTCAGACACTGCTACTAGTCGAGAGTGCTAAACCACTCGTCCACGATGCGCATTGGGTTAGATTGGATCGAATACTTACATTAAGAAATAACTAAACCTAATTATAATTCTTTCAGATTATATCAGATTTTTCTCCTGGGTACTTATTTATGGAAACATAAATATAATATTAAAAATTAAATAATTTTCACAAATAACATTGATAGAAAACATAAGTTAAAAACACGAATTTTGGTATTTTTTAAAAATTATTTTCTTTTCGTCTGACTTTCTGAGAGGTGGTTTTTAAATTACAAAATGTTTTCTTTAAAATATTTTAGCAATATTTTTAAGCGTTTAGATAAGCTCGAAGAAGTGATTTTAAATAAAAATAAATGAGTAATAAACTTCTTTTGAATATCGTTGAAATGTTCAGTTCGTGCAATGTGTTATCATTGCATTCTTTTTTTATCAAACTATTTGAAACCAGAACTGCATAAGTAGCTTCTGCGATATACTGAGTGGAAAAAAATATAATATTTAAATTATTATTATGAAAAAAGGATACTTATGTTTTTTTTCGTTTTGGCGAATTTAGTTCAAAATAAACTTTTAAAATTTCCGACTTAAAATCTCGGACACAAAATTTTTGAATTTTTTAGTAAAAGTATTTTTAACCTCAAATTCGACTTAAAAGCTACAAAAAATTCGTAATAAGAGACAGAAAAAACCCTGCAATTTAGTTTTATTCAAATTACTCAAAAATTGGAAAAATAATATTTTTTAGTACGGTATTTTAAGTTGTAAATTTAAAAAATTTAGTTTTAGAAACCAAGTTCGGATCATTTGGGAATCAAAAAATTATCTTTAGTTGAGTTTCACTTCGATGAATTAAAAATTGAAAAATGCAAAAAATTTACGTCCTAGATTTTGAGGCGGAAATTGAAAAAATTTATTTTTTAACATCAAATTCGACTCAAAAGCAACCCAAAAAACACCTTTTTTTTTAAATTTTGCGTAAATTAATTAAAAGTTACAAATTTCAAAAATTTGTCGGACATTTTGAACAGAAAATTTTAATGATTTATTTTTAGTCACCAAATTTATAATAAGCGACCCAAATTTACCCAATTGACCCTTTCCATTCAATTACACATTTTTTAAAAAAATCTAAAAATTAAATTTTCTATATTCGCCAACAATGTAAGTTGGGAAAAAAGTATTTTGTAATTTCATCAGGAATCCAAAAAATTTTCTGGATTAATCAAAGATTCAAAAATTTTTGATCCGGTGCTTCAAGTCAGTAAAAATTTATTTTTTGACTTGAATCCACGTGAATTAAGTTAAAATTTAATTTTGTCCCTTAAAATGTTGTTTAACTGACTTTCAAATTTCGCGACACTGTTTTTTCGACAGGATATCTCAAGAACACTTCAACTTTTAATTATTTACCTCAAATTTTAATTATTTTTTTCAATTTTTAAATATTTTCATTATATTGCAATTGTTTTTTGATATTTTAAATTATATTCAATATTTTTTCCCTACATTTTTCAATTATTTATCTCAAATTTTAATAATAGGTATTTATTAATGCTCAATTTTTGAAGTTATTTTTCCATTATTTTTTTAAATTTTTAATTATTTTTTACAAATTTCAACTAGATTTTTTTATTTTGAATTATTTTTATCAATTTCCAATTCTTTTCTCCAATTTGAGAGAATTTTTAATATTTTTAAGTCAATTATCTTAATTTACAATTATTTATCTCATATTTTAACCACTTTTATGAATGTTTAATTTTTAAAATTATTTTTTAATTACTTTCTTACATTTTAAATATATGTTGTAGTTTTATAAATACATTTGAATGAAATTTAAATTTTTTCTTAGACTTTCACTTACCTACTTTTATCAATTTAAAATAATTTTCTCCAATTTTTTAATATTTTAATTATTTTTTAACTAATTTCCCAAACATTTCAATTATTTTTCAATTAATGTAAGACATTTTCAATTATTATTTATTATTTTTGTTCTTGCTCTTTCATATAGAAACTATTATCACTTATTTTTCTCAAATTTCAATGATTTTCCTTAAATTTCAATTATTTTCCTCAAATTCTAATTATTTCTTTCAATTTTTAAATATTTTCACTATTTTGCAATTATTTTCTCAAAATTTAAATTATATTTAATATTTTTTTCCCTAAATTTTTTAATTATTTATCTCAAATTTCAATAATTTTTATAAATGCTCAATTTTTAAAATTATTTTTCTATTAGTTTTTTGAATTTTCAATTATTTTTCACAACTTTCAACTCTATTTTTTTATTTTAAATTACTTTTATCAGTTTGAAATTCTTTTCTCCAATTTGAGAGAATTTTCAATATTTTTTAGTCAATTATCTTAATTTACAATTATTTAACTCATATTTTAACAACTTTTATGAATTTTTAATTTTTAAAATTATTTTTTAATTATTTTCTTATATTTTAAATATATTTTGTAGTTTTATAAATACATTTGAATGAAATTTTGATTTTTTCTTAGACTTTTACTTACCTACTTTTATCATTTTAAAATTATTTTCAACAATTTTTTAATATTCTAACTATTTTTTTACTAATTTCCCAAACATTTCAACTATTTTTTAAATTAATTTAAGACATTTTCAGTTATTATTTTTACAACTTTTAATTATTTTCTTCTATTTTCAATTATTATTATTTTACCTACTATTTTTCATCACTTTTGATTAAGTCTTTAAAATTTCAAAAATTTTCTACAATGTTTAATTACTTTTATCATTTTTCAACTATTTTTCTTTAAATTTCTAGTACTTTTACAATTCTTAATTAATTTCCTAAATTTTCAATTATTTCTCTCATATTTTAATTACTTTCTTCAATTTCAAATTATTTTGGTGATTTAATCACTTTTTTCAAAAATTTAATTATTTTCTTTAATTGTCAATTATTTACCTCAAATTTTAAATTATATACAATATTATTTTCCCTAATTCTTTCAATTATTTATCTTAAATTTTAATATTTTTTATCAATCCTTAATTTGCAATTATTTATCTCAAATTTCAATAATTTTTAGGACTGTTTAATTTGTTCTATTATTTTTAATTATTTTCTTAAATTGAAAAATATATTTTGCAATTTTATTATATTTTGTAATTTTATAATATATTTAAATGAAATTTTAATTTTTTCTTAAACTTTAAATTACTTTTATTAATTTAAAATTATTTTCTTTAATTTTGTAATATTTTAATTATTTTTTAACTAATTTTTCAAATATTTCTATTATTTTTTAATTAATTTAAGACATTTTTAATTATTATTTTTACAATTTTTTTTCTTTTCTTCTATTTTTAATTATTAATATTAATTATCACAAATTAATTTGGTGATTTTATCACTTTTTTAAAAATTTCAATTACTTTCTTCAAATTCCAATTATTTACCTCATATTTTAATTTTTCTTTTTAATTTTTAAATATTTTTATTCTTTTGCAATTTTTTTCTCAATTTTAAAATTTTTTTTAGGCAATTTTCTAAATTTCTAATTGTTTATCTTAAATTTCAATTTATTCTTTAAATATCAATTACTTTCTTCAATGCTTAATTGCTTTTAACATTTTTTGATTATTTGTTTTAATTTTAATTAAATTTTTTGTTTTTGCTTTTTCATATAGGAAGTATTATCACTTATTTACCTGAAATTTAAATTATTTTTTTTAAAATTTCAATTATATACCTGAAATTCCAATTATATTATTCAATTTTCAAATATTTTTATTATTTTGCAATTTTTTTCTCCAATTTTTAATTTATTTTTTTTTTATAATTTTTTAAATTTCCAATTGTTTATCACTAATTCAAATTAATTCTAAAAATATCAATTACTTCCTTTAATGTTTTATTGTTTTTACCATTTACTAATTATTTTCTTTAATTTCGATTAAACTTTTTGATATTGCTTTCTCATATGGGAAGTATTAAGACTTATTTTTTTCTTAATTGTTATTATTTTTTTTAATTTTAAATTATTTAATCTTAAATTTAAATTATAATTATTTTCATTTTTCAATTATTTTTATTATTTTACAATTATTTTCTTCAAATTTTAAAGATTTTAATTGTTTTTCAATTAATTTTCTAAATTTTCTAAATATGTATCTCAAATTTTACTTATTTACTTATTTACTTATTCATTCAATTATTTTTTTAATTTTAAATATATTTTATACTTTCATTACTTATTTTTCTCAAAGTGTAATTATGATTTTCTTTAGTTTTGAATTGTTATTATAATTTTTATTCATTTTCTCCAATTTTTGTTTTTCAATTAATTTTATTGATTTTGCTTCCTTCTAGAGGTAGCAGGTTGCCAGGTTATTTCGAGAAAGCTTTAACGGATTTCGCAATAAAATATTTCTTATAAGTATTAAATATTAATATATTTACCATTTTAAGATAAGAATCCTACTTTATAGTTATAAATATATGTGCTTGTGTATGCGTGTCATTATTTTTAGTAAATGTGATAACTATGGGAAAAAGTTTAATGGATTTTAAAAAAATTTAGTGAAGTTATTTGACGTATTTAAATCTGAAATCTGACACAAGGATTTGACAAAATATACTCCCATTTTTACAGAATTTATTTTGCAGCAAAAATTAATTTTTCTCTAAATTCTACCAAATATGTGAAAAATATTAGAGTTGTATTATTCATACTCCTTACATAAGAAAAAATCAGCAGCTGCCTAAATTAAAGCTTAAATTTTTAAAAAATAATAAAATATTTACAATTTTCAAATTTTTTAAAAATTGACATTTTCAATCGTCTTTCATAAATTTTTCATGTTGTCTTAAATTATTACCTTACGGAAGTAAAATATTCACAAAGTCAACATAATATTTAAATTATGTTTAGTGTTTTGTTATTAGTAACAAGATAAAGAAAATTTTTCTCTTCTATTTCTATGTTTTAATTCATGATTAGCAAATTTTACATAAAATATAAATTACGGTAATAAAGATAAATGTTGATTTTTTCTAATAAAAGTGCCTTAATTTATTTAAAAATTGACCAACATCTAATAAGCAATTTCCACTTATATTTCATTTGTAACAAAATTGTTTAATACCACAATTAAAAATAATTTACCAACATAACTCTGAAGTCATTCTTTCTTACAATGAATGTGAATTAATAAATGTGACACGTCATCAAATTACGAGACTTAATTACACGTTCTCAGACCTAACGCTTTTACATAATAATATTTTCGAACAATTTTTCACTGCTTATTTGAATCTTATAGTATTGAAATAGTTACAGTGAAATACAAAAAAGTGTACACAAATTTTTATAAATATGACAACATAGGTTATTTTATCAAAAAGGGCATATTATCCTTTTACGATGTTTTTCTTAAAAAATAATAAAATGAATCTGCTATTTATACGATAAAATTCAACGAATCTTTAATTTTCAATTAAATCACAAGATAAAAAAAAAGTTTGATTTTGTTTACAATATTTATAATTTCACATTGACAAGTAATAAAAAACAAAATATAAATGACGGAACATGTTTCGAAAAATGTAAACTACTTGAATTTTCCAATTTTATATAATCTACTTCCTATATTTTTACAATTGATAAAATTGATAAATTATTTTCAACTCACACTTAGCTTTTATAACGACTTATAAAACAATAAAAAACTTAATAATCACATTGTCATTCTCCACTAATTGTCTATTACATAATCCACGTGCTTACAACAAATGATCCAAACCTCCACTTTTTCTCAAATCTAGCAACATTTCTGTAAACATTTCCCGAAATTTATCACCACCAATGTCCTCAAAATAATGTACCATTTGTTCAGCTTCTGCCGACAGTAAAATTTCAATATCCGGCAACGGGACTCCATACATTACCGGTAAATAAAATCGAGCAATCATGTAACCAAAGAGTGCATTTTCTTTATAATCGCGCAGAAAACTTTCCTTTAAAAACCCACTTAAATCCAAAAAGTCATTCTGTTTCAAGCAATCCATTAACGAGTCATAATACGCATCAAACATTTCTCCAAATCTCATTCTTATATCATCTGGAGACACACTCAGATAAATAAAAGTAGACAGATCAATAGCAGGTGATCCGTAACACATAATGGCAAAATCAAACAACATTGCTGAAACACCAGATTTCGTTTCCTTAAAAAAGGTATTGTTCACCGTAAAGTCCCCATGACACAAAGTCGCCAATTGCGAATTTTTCGGTTTTAAAGCGGCTCTCATAATATTGTCAAAAGAATTCCCGAAAAATATATCGGCCTTGTCACAAAACACTTTATCATAATTACGTTCACGAAGGCACTTTATAATCTTCGTCATTACATTGTTTAATATAAGCGGGAACGTATTATTCTCCATGTATTCATATCTTGTTTCCTGGATATTAGCTACAATTTGAAAAAATTCCTCGGATGATTTATGTCTGAAGATGTAGGATCTGGCATGAAATCTACCAATCTCCTGCATAGCCGCCACAATATATTTCATGTCTAAATTCACCTTCTGAGGACACGAGTGGTAGTCACGCTGGTTTATATTTTCAACGACAATAACAGAATTTATTGGCGGATCCTCCAACGTATAGAAACAGCGAGGATAGTCCTTGCAATTTTTACCGTACTTTTCGTAAAATAAAATCTCATTATGAAAAGAACGATCGGACTGAAATCTATCGCGCATTAATTCATTGCTCACTGGCCTCTTTATCACCAGACTATAATGCGACGGATGATTCGAAGTCATTAATTTTAAATCCAAGAAAATGACACTTGACATAACAAGCGGAGAGCTGGATACTGCCTTGTACTCCGAAACACTATTTTCCTCGTTTAGGGCCACTTTCAATTTTGGGATTAGGTTCTCCTCGAGCCATAGTTTTGTTTCTGGGTCCAAGTTGTTTGAGGTTTCGTGATTTTCGTTGTCGTTTATTTTAGTGTTATTTGTGTTGTTGGTTATTTTGTCATTTAAAATGTCCGTTCTGCCATTAGAATTGTCCATTTTGCTCTAATTCACATTCACTTGAAATAGAAACTGACTAAGATGATTTGCGGTTAAAACTGCTTGAACAGAGAACTATTGGCAGTGCTTTAATACTGCGCTGAAGAATGACTGGAAGTTAAAGTGAAGATTGAGATTATCAGAAGTGAAATAAAAAATAAACAATAAAGAGGCAGATATCAACAGAAGAGCAAGTTGTAAGTTTGCTTGTCACGAGACATGACTTCACTACCGTGGAGTGTCTATTATTATCCGGATTCCCTATGGTTACTCTGAATGAGATTGGTATTAAGAGAAGGCTCAATGTCTAGTGGGAGAGAAGGATAAGTGGGGATTTGTTCAAGGCTTAACTTCAATTTAGACTGTGTGTTCAATAGAAATTTATTAATTTTGTTGAAACTTTACATGAATGAGGAAACCAAATCAGTTGGTTTTGAAAGAATGTTTAAAATTTTAAAAATTATTTTCTAAATCTTAATAAGTGAAAGTCTTCCACTTTTTCAATAATATGCACTTACAATAAGTGGGGATTTCACTTATTTAAAGTGAAAAATCACTTATTTGTAAATGTATATTCACTTATTGAAGTAGTGAAAGACATAAAAATAAGCGAATATTGAATTATTCAAATTTAGAGAGTACGCAAACTCGTTGATGAATTTTGATATACTTACGATTAGAGGGTATCCACGATTTTTTTACACCTTTGAAAATTTTGTGTATTTGTGTAACAATCGGTCCTTGTATTTTTTGTGTTAAAATTTAACATTCTTAATTTACATTTAATTTTTTGTTCGTCATTTAGAGGTGGTGCATAACCCATAAAATTTCTCATTGACTTTACATGGGAAAACCACACTTTTTCGTAAATTCGCTACAAAATCCTTAAAAATCACTCAAAACATCAATGCAGCGTATCACATCTTGAAAAGTTCTGAAAAATTAATTAATATACAAATTAATAGTTTCTTTAGGATTTTTCAACAAAATTGTTACATATTGTCAATTTACGAATGTTTATAGATATTTTCATGTATTTTTCATTTGTTTAAACAGTTTATTATTGTTAATTTATAGCTATTTAGCAAAAAAGCATAGAAAGTTGTAGTTTTTTCTGACTTAACTATTTTATATTTTTTACATTTAAAATTAAAAAAGTATTCAGTTAAATTAATCAAAACAACAATTTACAATTGTTTCATAAACAATTGTTTAAACAAATTCTTTTTGTTAATTTTCAACTCTTATTCAAAAAAACCAAGCGAGTTGTAGTTTTTTCTAAATTGACTATTTTTATATTTAAAACGAAAAAAAGGATTCAGTAAAATTAACCACAACATCAATTTACAATACATTGTTTAAACAAATTATTGTTAATAATAATTAATTCTTTACAATTGCACCTTGAAAGACACAACTTTTTCCTAACTTTACAAATTAGTGGATTCTGTCTAGAATAATAAAAATTATTGACTATAAGTTATTAATTTTTAATTTATTTAAACAAATTGTTATTGTTAATTTTTAACTCTTATTCAAATAATCAGAGCATCAAAATACGTAGGTATACCTTTAAAACCACGTAACAATCTCATACATCAAGAACCACGTAACTCCCTCATACATTAAGAATACGGTGCGATCCAAAAATGCATGAGAAAACAAATTTTTGGATTTTTAATGCTGGCACCCCCTTGAATTATTCTTTAGCGAAAAAAATACCTATTTTTTTATTTGCGAATTAAATGATATTTAGATGTAGCTGAATGACCATGAAGTTTCCCATATAAAATTGACAAATTATGAAAAAAAAACGTTAAAAAATATTTTTTACTATATTTTTTGGAGTTTTTTTTTATATTTTACATAAATAACATAAATATCGGTTTTTAGTAATTAATTCATGTATAATAGCTAATTTGTTTTAACGAATTATTATTGTTATTTACGAACTTTTTATACAATGTAGCTAGAGACTTGCGGTTTTTTTTGTTTAATTTTGCTCTTATTCATATACGATTTTACTAATCCTAAGCATCAAACGTAAAATTTATTTATGACTATTGTTTAAACAAATTAGTGTTATTATTTATCAACTTATTCAAAAATAAAGCTAGAAACTTACGGTTTTTTTATATTTTACAGCTTTTTATGTTTGTTATAGCAAAAACTAAGCATTAAACTTGAAATTTATTCATAACCATTTTTTAAACAAATTATTGTTATTATTTATCAACTTTTTCAAAAATAAAGCTAAAGACTTGTGGTTTTTTTGTATTTTACAGCTTTTTATGTTTGTGATAGCCAAAACTATAACCAAGTTAAAATATAATCAAGTTAAAAATGTATTCATAACCATTGTTTAAACAAATAAAATCTCTAAAATCTGAAATGGTTAAAAACTACTATTTTAACTGTGAAAACTCGTTTACCATTTCAAATAGTAATTTTTTTACTAAAACTTTAGTAAAGAACAACTAATTTAATTAGTCAAAGTAATTTTAGGTTATGTTAAACCACTGAAGGATTAGTAGATTTCTATTTACTAATTACATTAGTTATTTTTCAACTATTTAATTAGTTACATTTAACTGCTAAATTAGTAGTTTTTTACTATTAATTAGTTATTTTTTATTAATTGAAAAAGAGAAAACTCGTTCAAGATTTTAACCCCTAAATGGTAGTTGTTAACTAATTCAGATTTAAAGAGTAAACATTAAATTTAAAGTTTATTTATAACCATTGTTTAAACAAATTATTGTTACAAATGAATATTACTTTTTTGCCAGAAACGCACTTTTTATATTTTCTATTTATAAAATAATTAAAGAAGAAAAACAATCAATTATACAAATAGTAATTGATACATAAAATTAAATTTCACGTATATCTAAATAAAATCTAAGTATCTAGCTTTGCTTTATGAAAAATTATTAAATAAAAACTTAAGTTTGTTTATGCTATTTATAAAATCGTAATTTTATGGTTAAGACTTATTTTTCATTATACAAAATAGAAAATGTTGCAAAATACAAAAAAACCACAAGTCTTTAGCTTTATTTTTGAAAAAGTTGATTAATAATAACAATAATTTGTTTAAACAATGATTGTAAATAAATTTAAAATTTGATGCTTAGTTTTTAGCTATAACAAACAAAAAAAGCTGTAAAATATTAAAAAAACCGCACGTTTATAGCTTTATTTTTGAAAAAGTTGATAAATAATAACAATAATTTGTTTAAACAATGATTGTAAATAAATTTCAAGTTTGAAGCTTATGTTTTGGCTATAACAAACAAAAAAGCTGTAAAATATAAAAAAACCGCAAGTTTATAGCTTCATTTTTTAAGAAGTTAATAAAAATAACAATAATTTGTTTAAACAATGGTTGTCAATAAATTTCAAGTTTAATGCTTAGTTTTGATATATAAAACCTCAAAAGCTGTAAAATGTAGAAAAAACAGCAAGTTTCCATCTTCATTTTTATAAAAGTTGATAAATAATAACAATAATTTGTTTAAACAATAGTTATAAATAAATTTTACGTTTGATGCTTAGGTTTGGTATATTCGTATATGAAAAGTAGCAAAATTAAAAAAAAAACGCTACATTGTATAAAAAGTTCGAAAATAACAATAATAATTTGTTTAAACCAATCAGCAATTACATGAATTAATTACTAAAAACCGATATTTATGTAAAATATAGCAAAAAACTCAAAAAAATATTTTTTAACTATTTTTTCATAATTTGACAATTTTACATGGAAAATTTCATGGGCATTGAGCTACCTCTAAATATCATTTAATTCGCAAGTAAAAAAATAGCAGTTTTTGGACTACCCTATTTTTGATGTATCAGGGAGTTACTTGGTTCATGAAATATAAAGGAGTTACGTGGTTCTAGAGGTAGAAGGTAGTTACGTGGTTCTTGATGTAGGAGTGAGTTACGTGGTTCTAAAAGTAGAAGGGAGTTACGTGGTTCTAGAAGTAGAAAGGAGTTACGTGGTTCTTGAGGTAGAAGCGAGTTACTTAGTTCTAGAGGTAGAAGAAAGTTACCTGGTTCTTGAGGTAGAAGGTAGTTATAAGTATTTAAAGTTTTAAGACAAGAATTATGGTTTTTTTATTTATTAAGTTTCATTGTTAGCACAAAAACAATTTTTTTCAAAAGACGATTTCAAATGGAAAAATGTGATTAAAAAAATTGATTGTGTGTTTTCGAAACCCCTGTATCCAAATTTAGATTTTTTGTGAGTTCAATAAGTTTACCAAATTTGATGAAAATCTGTTGAAACATTCTCGAGATATTCTGTCAACAAAAATGTTTCTACTTACACTGTCACACACATAATAAAAATTGCGAACAGAATATTATTAACAAAATTCAAAAGATTGTTTTTAAGAGTACAATGGGCTAGTTTTTGCAAATTGGATCAAAATTACAATAGCTTACTAAATTTTAAAAACACACATTGTTAAATATTATTAACAAAGTTTAACACACAAAAGAGAATGTTTCAATGAGTAAAATGGGCTATTGTTTGCAATTAATGAAAAGTACAATCCTTCGTTAAATTCAAAAGAAAGACTCAACACAAACATGGAAAGTAACTGCATATTAAAATTTATAAAATTAGTTGCTCTATGACGCCAAAATTGTTTCCTAACCTCCAAAAACATGTCGGATTTTAAGTAGCAAACAAACTTTTGTTTATATTAACGTATTTACTTAAATCTCGGTATCCTGAGTTTTTTAGAGTAACAAAGTTTTTTTTCAAATTTGACGTTTGATCCGAGAATTTTGATTTTAAAACTCTGGTTTCATATTTGTAATCGTCAACCCTAAAAAAACATACCTAATACACTTTATCTCGTCACAGTTTTCAAACCCGATATAAAAATATCGAAAGCCTTTCTTTAAAATTCCACGTTTTTAAATTAAAATCCAATCTTTATTAAAGACCAATTGTGATATGTAATGAAATAAAAACATCAAATCAAATACTTCATAAACAAAAACTAAAAATATTATCAAACGAACTTTCGTAAAAATACTCACATAATCACCTGATAATATAATTACGTCTTTTTCACTATCTATTTTTTAATTAACGACAATAAAGCGATATATGACGCTAATATCTAATCTAACTCTTAATATCCATCATTTTTTGTTTTAATTGCAATTTGATTACGTTCCTCGATTCTAAACTAAAGATTAAAAATTGCTTAATTGAAATGGTCAGAGAGTTTTTAAAAAAAATCAATAATTGACTTTCACAAAATATTTAAACAAAGTCCGGGAACTTTTAACATTAACTAAAAGGGCCTTAAAAGGTTTTCTCTCGTAAATTTGCATTAATAATTGATATTCAATCTGTCAAAATTTGCAAGCAACGTAATAATTTTAAAAAATCTTTTTTTTTCACAAACGTGAAAACCATCAATTTTGCTTGAAACCACTGTGTTAGGTTTTGCTCTAAAATATGATTTATACCACCAACCTCAAATAAATCCACGTATAAACTCGTTTTTTATTAAAAAAAAAAAAAAAAATGGTGAAAATAGAATAATCTGACAGTAACAATTCGTTAACCCTTTCACTGTATTTTTCCAGCCTTAAAAAAGTAAAATAAATTATTTCTACGTGAATAAATCTTTTCTTTCCCTTTATTGCT
The DNA here is from genome assembly GCA_037103525.1 of Ganaspis brasiliensis. Taxonomy (NCBI): domain Eukaryota; kingdom Metazoa; phylum Arthropoda; class Insecta; order Hymenoptera; family Figitidae; genus Ganaspis; species Ganaspis brasiliensis. Next base: position 2,877,665 of record JAZKLR010000254.1, on the reverse strand, counting down.
TTCGTTATTGTAAATTCGAATTTTCAGGATCATTTCTGCCAAGGGTCGCAGGGCAATTACTAAAGGAGTTGCACGAATTTCATCTCTTTTCTCCTGTTTTGTAATTTATGCGAATAATTTATCCTTTCACCCTAATGTTAAAAAAAAAACAGAAAAAAAATGGAAAAAAGAAAGAAAACAAAAATAAGAGAAAGAAATTGAAAAGCAAAATAACCATTTTTCATCGTAACAATCATAATAATACTGTATAATAAATTACAATATTTCAAACAAATTTTGCGTTTACTCTCTTTGTTAATTAAAATTTGTAAATTTGATTTTTTAAAAGAACACAGTATCAATAAAGGTGTTGATAAAAATGCAAACTTTTTTTTTACGAAAACCAATCACTGTTTGACGTTAAACCTGATTTTCTTCCTTTCTGCGGCAATAATTAACTTTGTGTAATCGATTTTTCCATAAATTTCGTGATTAAATTTTTTAATAACCACTTTTGTTCGTTAGTCATTTATTTATCGATTAATCGTCTAAAACGTTCCACCGATTATCGCTCTCTCTCTCTCTGTAAAATTTTATATTTGCAAGATTTATTTCTTCTCATATCCCATAGAATTATCGCTTTAATAGGCTTTGACTATTTTATGCATATATGTATACTGTAAATCTAATTTATCTGATAATAAAACAGGATGAATTTTACTTTTAAAACAGATTTAAGTATTCTTTTTACACTTTATTTTATAACAAAAAAGAAACTTTGAGAAACACGCGAAAAAACATGAATCTCGAAAAGATGAAAAAACTGTCCATTATTAATTTTTTTGTATATTTTTTTAAATGAAGAAAGCAAAAATCGAAATAATTGTAGAAAAAGTTAATAAACAAAATATTTAAATAAACAATTTTTATGTCAATTGTTATTAAACAATCGGCAGCTTTTGAAAAATTATTTAAACTCAAAAATATAAGAAAGATTAATTGTTTAAACATTTGAATGTATATTAAGAATTATGATTAAATAACTTCTTTATAGTTCTTCAATGAAAATTTCTAAAAACTACATAATTGTAGCTGAATTTGATGAAAAGTTGATTTTAAACAATTTTAATTTTTTAAACAATCAATTAAATTAATTCAATTAAATTGATTTTCTTTTCGCTATTTTAAAAGTTGCAAGTTTTTAAGATATTTAACTTAAACAGAAAGTATGAAAAAATATGTTTAAACAAATTAAATTTTGTAAACAAATAAAAATTGTTTAAACAAATTTAATTTTCGAAAAAATTAAAATTATTTAAACAATTGAATGTATAATGCGAATTATGAATAAATATCTCCTTCACTTTCGAAAAACATCATGATTCTAGCTAAATTTGATGAAAAGTTGATTTTAAACAAATTAAATTTTTTAAACAATCAATTGAATTAAATAAATTAAATTGATTTTCTTTTCGCTATTTAAAAAGTTTCAAGTTTTTAAAATATTTAATTTACACAGAAATTATGAAAAAATATGTTTAAACAAATTAAAATTATGTAAACGAAATAAATTTTTTTAACAAATTAAAATTGTTTAGACAATTTAATGTATAATTCGAATTATGTATAAGTAGCTTCTTTATTTTCTAGAATAATTAACCACTTAATTTGTTTAATTGACTTTAGTTTCAATTAAACTTTTACTTTTTAAAATAATTTTCTTCAATTTTCGGTGATTTTTTTCTGCTTTCAATTATTCAGTTTTTTAATTTTTAATTAAAATTAAAATTTTGCAATTATGTTTGCCAATAATTAATTATAGGTTTCAATTCGTATTGTTTTTCCTATTTTGAATAATTTTCTTCAATTCTCGGTTTTTCCATTAATTTTCTACTTGTAGCCTATAATTTTTAATTATTTTTGATATTTTTTGTCAAACAGAATTCTTCAATTTTACAATATTGTCTTAAATTTAAATTATTTTTGTGTTTTCAAATGAATTTCTTAAATTTAAATTTTTCTTGGCATTTCAAAATGAATGTTTACCTTTTCTAATTATTGTCTTAAACTTTCACTTTTTCTTTCTTCAGTTTTAAACTGTTGTAAACAATTTCTATCACTTTTGTTATTTTTAGTATAATTCTTCTTCATTGAATTATTTTCTTCAATTTTAACTTGAAACGTACAATTTTTAATTACGTTTGATATTTTTTAACGAGTTTCTTCAACTTTCAGTTTCTGTCTTCAATTTTCACGTATTGTCTTAAATATTCAATTATTTTATTCAATTTCAGATTATTTTTTATTTTTTCAAATTTGAAACATGTTGTTTACAGCGATTTTAAAGAATTGTTTAAACAATTTAAATTGTTTTCTAGGTGTTTCTAAAATTTTAATTACTTTTCTACTGTATTTTAGAATATTTTTCTTTAATTTTCAATTATTTTTTTTAAAGATTTTTTTAATTTTTCAGTATTTTATTTGAAATTTTAGTACTTATTAATCTTATATTTGTAGTATTTTATATTTTCTAACAATCCAAAATTTCTTTTAATTCTTTATCAATTGCATCAATATTTTTCTTACTTTTTCAAAAATATCTTCCATTTTCTTAGGTAGCCGAAAAACTTAATTTATTTTTGTCGCTGTTTAGTTAATGTCTTCAATTTGTAAGATATTTCTTTAAATTTAAATTAGTATTTCCATTTTAATTATTTTTCTCATCTTTAAATTATACAAAAAAAGCAGTGGCGTAACTGAGAGAGCTAGGGCCCTGGGGCAAAAAGGAAAATGGTGCCCCAATTATAATTAATAATTCACAAGTTTAATTCATACATTCTGTCCAAGCCTGAAATTTGTCACTTGATGTTTTTTCTTTTAAAATTTTAAATCATATTTCACCTTTTTAAAATGTTCTCAAATTTTAAATTTATAGCAATTTTAATTTCTTCTTCTCCCTTTTTTAATATTTTCATTATTTTTTAATTAATTTCCTAAATTTTCAGTTATTATCTCAAATTTAGATTATTGTCTTCAAATTTCAATTTTTTAAACGATTTTTAAATTCTTTTCTTTTGCATAAAAACAAATTCTGTAATTTTATATTATTTTCTCCGCTTTTTAATTATTTTCATACTTTTTTATTTTCCAAAATTTATGTTTTTCGATTTTCTTCATTTCTTTTATAATTTCCAAAATTTTATACCATTTATCTGAGATTTTAATTATTTTATTCAATTTTCAATTACTTTCGATCTTTTTCGTAATTTTCAAAAAGTTTTAAATTATTTCTGTTTAATTAAAAATTATTCTCTTCTATTTTAAATTATGTTTTCTTCTTTCATTTATTTTCTCTAATTTTTAATTATTTTCTTTTTTTTTAATGAACTTCTAAAAGTTTTAATTATTTTTCTGAAATTTTCTTTAACTTTCCTTTATTTAAAATATAGATATTATGTTATTTTTTCAATTATTATCTCAAATTTAAATTATTTTTTTGAATTTTTTGTTATTTATCTCAATTTATAATCATTTTTTTCAATCTTCAATTATTTTTCATATTTTTTCATTATTCAATTTTTTTCAATTTGTTATTGAGTTTTAAGTAATTTTCTTAAATTTAAATTATTTTCTTTATTTTTAAAACATTTCTATGATTTTTAGGGTTTCGTGGTTCGGGACCGAAACCCTTATAGTGAGACTTTGTCGTCCGTCCGTCCGTCCGTCCGTCGTACACAGTAGCCTATGTTACTTCAAGTAGCCTTTGTCACATTTCAAGTTGCCTATGTCACTTCAAGTAGCCTATGTCACACTTCAAGTAGCCCACGTCACTTCAAGTAGCCTATGTCACACTTCAAGTAGCCTATGTCACACTTCAAGTAGCCTATGTCACTTCAAGTAGCCTATGTCTCTTTAAGTAGCCTATGTCACACTTCAAGTAGCTTATGTCACTTCAAGAAGTCTATGCCACACTTCAAGTAGCCTATGTCACTTCAAGAAGCCTATGTCACTTTAAGAAGTCTATGTCATTTAAAGTAGCCTATGTCACATTTCAAGTAGCTTATGTCACTTTAAGTAGCCTAAGTCACACTTCAAGTAGCCTATGTCACACTTTAAGTAGCCTATGTCACATTTTAAGTAGCTTATGTCACTTTAAGTAGCATATGTCACACTTCAAGTAGCCTATGTCACCTCAAGTAGCCTATGTCACACTTCAAGTAGCCTATCTCACTTCAAGTAGCCTATATCACTTTAAGTAACCTGTGTCACTTTAAGTTTCCTATGTTATTCAGCTTTTCAGATTGCATGTGAGACAGACGGAAACATAGAGTAACAGAAGACCACGAAACCCTAGATTGTAGGCGCAATGCGCCTGCTTTCTGTGCTGTTTATTTAAATTACTTTCCCCAATTTTTAGTTGATTTCATTTTTATTCAATTAATTTGCAAAATTTGCAATTATTTTGTTTAATTTAAATTATTTTTTGCAATTTTTTTTTAATTCTAAAATTTTATTCTGAAAAAGGAAAGGTTTATTAGAGTTGATTGAGGGACCCCTGAGCTCAAGTGCCCCACTTTGCCCCTTAATAGTTACGCCACTGAAAAAAGTTGTTTTTAAAGATTTACTTTCATTTTTGTTCTTTTCTTAAATTTAACTTGTAAATAATAATTTTTTATTTTATTTCTTATGTTAAAATTAATTTCTTCTATACTTTATTTTTCTTCTCTTTTGAAATTTTATTATTCAATTTAATTTTTTTGTCATTACTTAATTACCTTCTTTTTAAAAATATTTTCTTTAATTTTCCGTTAGTTTAGTCATAATAAAATTGTTTTCTTAAAATTTCAATTATTTTCTTCAAATTTCAATAACAATTTTTGATTTTTAATCTCGTCTTTAATTTCTACTGGAATTTTGGTTCTTTTTTTAAATTTAAAGTATTGTCTTCAAGTTCAATCATTTTTATTATTTTTAAATTAATTTTTCCAAATTTCGTCTATTTCTCATCTGTTAATTATTATTTTCGTATATTTTAACTTATAATTTTTAATTTTCGATTGTTGTTTAACGAATTTCTTCAATTTTTAATTTAAATTCTTGTTAGTTTAAAATTAATTCTTTCGTTTCTCAATTATTTTCTTTAATTCTTACTTTTATTGTCTTCAATTTAAAATTGTTGCCTTGAATTCCAAATATAGGCTTGTTTAAAATTTTATTTGGAATTTTCTAAGAAAGGGGGGGCCCAATTTTCCTTCCTTTAGGGAGGCCCTCAAATCCAAGTTACCCCACTATTTTGGAGGTTACTATTGACATCAAAAGATGAGATTTCGGAATTTAAATATATATACATAATAAAGAGTGCCAAAAAATTCAATTAATTTTTTTTTTAACTGAGTGCTAAGATTTTATTGTGCACAAAAATAATTTGCATTTATTATTTACAAATATCCTTATTATCTTAAATACATTTCAAATTCTCATTTTTTCTAGGGTAAAATTTTTTCCCATATAAAATCAATGAGAAATTTTAAGGGGTTTGAGCCACCTCTAAATATTGGCCGATTTCAAAATAAAAAAAAAAATTAAAGTAGGGGTATTTTTTTTTATTTGGAAACTTTTTAGGGGGTAGGAGCAAAACATTTCAAAAAAATTTTTTTACAGTATATTTTTGGACCACCCTAACTATACCAGTAACGTCTATACTCCTTTAAATACCTACCTTGAACAAATCCCCACTTATCTTTCTCTCCCACTAGGCCTTGAGCATTCTCTTAATATACAATGCCAAACTCATTTAGTGTAACCATAGAAAATCCGGATAATAATAGAAACTAAACAGTAGTAAAGTCATGTCTCGTGACAGATAAACTTACGTGTTCTTGTGTTAATGTCTGCCTCTTTATTGTTTATATTTCATTCAACTTCTGTTAATATCAATCTTCACTTTAACTTCCAGTCATTCTTTAGCGCAATAAGGTAACGGTACCTATACTCGATCAGTACCTATAGTCGATCAGTGACGATTTAATTGGATAAAATTAATTTATAGTTTGACAATATTGATGCCTACTTCGAAAATTACAAGATTTATTTTTACCAATGTCATAAAACTATTAATTAATTTTGTCCAATTAAATCATCACTGATCGACCATAGGTACTGATCGACTATTGGTACCGTTACCTTATCAGTAATAAAACAGTTCTAATAATTCTTCAGCACTTCTTCAATCAGTTTTATAACTACAAATACAGTTTCTATTTCCAGTGAATGTGAATTAGAACAAAATGGCCAATTCTAATAGAAAAACGGATATTTTAAGTGACAAAAAACCCATTACGAATAACACTGAATTAAACGACACCGAAAATCACAAAACCTTAAACGAAGTGGACCCAGAAACAAAATTATGGCTCGAGGAGAACCTAATCCCAAAATTGATAGTGATCCTAAAGGAGGAAAATAGTGCTTCAGAGTACAAAGCAGTACGCAGCCCACAGTTTTTAATGTCAAGTGTCATTTTTTTGGATTTAAAATTAATCACTTCAAACAATGTGTCGCAGTATAGCTTGGTGATAAAAAGGCCAGTGAGCAATGAATTAATGCGCGAAAGATTTCAGTCCGATCGTTCTTTTCATAATGAGATTTTATTTTACGAAAAGTACGCAAAAAATTGCAACAACTACCCACGCTGTTTCTATACATTGGAGGAGCCGCCAACAAATTCTGTTATTGTCGTTGAAAATTTAAATCAGCGTGGCTACCACTCGTGTCCTCAGAAGGTGAATTTGGACATGAAATATATCGTGGCGGCTATGCAGGAGATTGGCAGATTTCATGCCAGATCCTACATCCTCAAACATAACTCAGCCGAGGAATTTTTTCAAATTGTGAGTAATATTCAATTAACAAGATGTGAATACAGAGATGGTAATAAGTTCCCACTTATAGTAAACAATGTAATGACGAAGATTATAAAGTGCCTTCGTGAACGAAATTATGATAAATTGTTTTGTGACAAGGCTGAGATATTTTTCGGTAATTCTTTTGAAAACATTATAAGAGCTGCTTTAAATCCGAAAAATTCGCAATTGGCGATTTTGTGTCATGGGGACTTTACGGTGAACAATACCTTTTTTAAGGAAACGAAATCTGGTGTTTCAGCAATGTTGTTTGATTTTGCCATGATGTGTTACGGATCACCTGCTATTGATCTGTCTACTTTTATTTATCTGAGTGTGTCTCCAGATGATATAAGAATGAGATTTGGAGAAATGTTTGATGCGTATTATGACTCGTTAATGGATTGCTTGAAACAGAATGACTTTTTGGATTTAAGTAGGTTTTCAAAGGAAAGTTTTCTGCGCGATTATAAAGAAAATGCACTCTTTGGTTACATGATTGCTCGATTTTATTTGCCGGTAATGTATGGAGTCCCGTTGCCGGATATTGAAATTTTACTGGCGGCAGAAGCTGAACAAATGGTACATTATTTTGAGGACATTGGTGGTGATAAATTTCGGGAAATGTTCACAGAAATTTTGCTAAATTTGAAACAAATTGGAGGTTTGGATCATTTTTTGTAAACACTCGAATTATGAAATAGACAATTTTAGTAAAAAATTACAAATTGATTATTATGCTTGTTATTGGTTTATGAGTCGTTGTAGAAAATACATGTGATTTAAAATCACTTTAATAAGCCTTTATCGATTGTTACATTATAAAAGCAGATTATAGATAATTGCACAAATTCAAACACCTTTTTCATCATTTATATTATATTTTCTTTATTTATTTCTTCTCAATGTGAAATTAAGAAATGGTAAACAAGATGATTCATTTAAAATTTTTTGAAAATTCGTATAATTTATTTTTACGATAGTGCATGTTGTAATATTAACAAAAAAGTATTCACATTTTTTTTATTCAATTATAACTATTTCAATAATAAAAAATTCAAATAATTAGTGTATACAGTTTTCGAATAGATAATTATGCATAAGCATTATGTCTGAGAACATGCTATTAAATCTTGTAATTTGATGACGTGTCACACTTAATAATTCACGTTCAGCGTAAGAAAGAATTATCTCAGATTTATATTTGTAAATTATTTTTAATTATGGTATTATATAGTCTTGTTATAAAATAAAAGTGAAAAATACTTATTAGTAGTTGGCCAATTTTTTATGTCGATGTTCTGAGCCAATAAAGAATAAAATTATTACTAAATTATTTCTTGTATATTTATAATACAATTTAATTAATTTATGGGTGATTCTACGTCAGAAATATCACAATCTGCAAGTGGTTCATAGAATTTAATGAAACTTCGTGAAATTGTAGTATAATATGAGAGAAATTAATCGGCAAAAAGAATTTTCAAAATATCATAAATTGCAGGAGTTATACTATTTTGAATTTTGATGCAACATTTTCTTAATTATTTTATATCTTGGTCAATTTTTAACCGATTTTGATGAGTCACCCACCAATTTTTTCATAAAATTGTGTATTTTCAGAAAATTATAGAACGAAAAACAAAATTTATTACTTAGATAGAAAAAAAGTAAAGATAAAACTTTATTTATATATTTTTTTAATTTTTACCCAATTCTTTAATTTTTTAATTTTTTAATAATATTCCCCTTTATTTCATCTTTATTTTAAAATAAAGATCATCCTGGAGACTTTATTAGGTCTTGTGATATCGTCCTTTTAGTATCATCATCTCAAAGAAAAATACTACGTGAATTTATGTTTTTACCTTCATTTGTTTTTCGACATTTTTTTTTAAATTAGAAACTATATACTGTGAAGATTTTTTTTCAATTTCTCTATTAAATACAGTGAAAATCAAATAAAATTGTTATTCTATTAAGAGATTTGGAAATAATGATTAATTTTAAGTAAAAATAAAAACATTTAATTAAGAATTAATTTTAATATAATTAAATAAATTAGGTAGTTAAATCATTATTTATTTAATAACAATATAATTATAATATAATATAATAAATATTTATACAATGATTTATTCAGTAAGCAATTTTGCTTAAATACAAAATTTATATATTAAAAAATTTATAACAAAACAAGTATAACTGATTTAATAGTATACAAATTTACATAATGGTCCTAAAATCTACCACTTTCGTTTTTATGATACTTGGACTTAAAATTTGAAAGTTTCTTTAGCAGAAAAATATTTTTTGCATTGAATTGTTTAATTACCATAATTTAATTAAATGTTTTTATTTTTACTTAAAATTAATCATTATTTCCAAATCTCTTAATAGAATAACAATTTTATTTGATTTTCACTGTATTTAATAGAGAAATTGAAAAGAAATCTTCACAGTAAATAGTTTCTAATTTTAAAAAAATGTCGAAAAACAAATGAAGGTAAAAACATAAATTCACGTAGTATTTTTATTTGAGACGATGATTAAAAGGACGATATCACAAGATCTAATAAAGTCTCCAGGATGATCTTTATTTTAAAATAAAGACGAAATAAAGGGGAATATTATTAAAAAATTAAAAAATTAAAGAATTGGGTCAAAATTAAAAAAATATATAAATAAAGTTTTATCTTTACTTTTTTTCTATCTAAATAATAAATTTTGTTTTTCGCTCTATAATTTTCTGAAAATACACAATTTTATGAAAAGATTGGTGGGGGACTCATCAAAATCGGTTAAAAATTGACCGAGATATAAAATAATTAAGAAAATGTTGCATCAAAATTCAAAATAGTATAACTCCTACAATTTATGATATTTTGAAAATTCTTTTTGCTGATTAATTTCTCTCATATTATACTACAATTTCACCAAGTTTCATTAAATTCTGTGAACCACTTGCAGATTGTGATATTTCTGACGTAGAATCACCCTTATATTTTATGTCAAATTCATTAATCATCAATTAAAAATACTAATAGAGTACCAAAATTTATATTTTCATTATTTTGTTACTTATAACAAAATACTAACAATAAGTTAAAGATTATGTTCACTTCGTAAATATTTCTATTTTTTTACGCATCATGAAGAAAACAAATTTACTTGTCAAAAACAAAAAATTTTAAGATAATAATTTTACACAACTTGACAATTTATCAAAGACGATTGAAAATTTCAATTTTTAAAAACTTGAAATAAGTATTAATTTATTATTTGTTTAAAAATGTAAGCATTAATATAGACAGATGGATTCGTTCTCATGTACGGACTGCAATATTTTTTATATAAGTATGAGGAAATACAAGTTTCCTCTTTGAAGAAGCAGAAGAAATTTATTTTAGCTTTGTTTATAAAGTAAGTATAAATGAAATACTTGGAAAAAGTAATCATCGTAGTTTTTTTTATTTAAACAATTTTTTCAGATTTATTCATCAAAATTTGTGTTGATTGTTTTTTTTTCACAAAGTCATATTTATTCTACAATTTTTTCAAAAACCCAACCCTTATTTTAGAATTCAATATGGCGGCCTCAGAAATGACGTTTAAAAGTTAAAACTTTCTAAATTTTTTACCAATCGAAATAAAATTTAGTTAGTTGTTATGAATTGGAGTCAAAAAATAAATTGTTACCAACTCAAAATGTCGTAGGGTAAGTCCGGGGGAGATAGCCATACGGGAGAGATGGCCAATTCAAATATTTTACTGAATTTGTTATTAAATATCAGTTATTATTGGTTATTTTGCTTCATTTGTGTGCGTGAAAGCAAACAACAACAAAAACTTGAAAATTAAAAATGAAAAAGTACTTGAAATCCTGGTGTATTTTTTTGACTAGTGCTCGAAAACATCAATGGGTTGACTTTACTGATTGTTAAAGTGTTCTTTTTTTTAGAATAATGCTTATTTTCGTATTTTTTGGAACTATACATGAGGCAAGCTTTGTAATAACGTCAGAATTATACATGAAAAATTTTTATTTATTTAAATATTAGGGGAAATCTGGGGGGATGTCATAAGGGATAGATGGCCAATTCAAATATTTTTACAGAAATTGACTCAAAAGGTCACTTATTCTAAACTAAATTTCTTCGTTTTGCATTTAAACATAAAGAAAAGCAAAATTTTTGCGAAAAATAATAAAAAATTAAATATAATACTTCCTTTTTATTTTGTCTGTTACTCCAGTACTGAAAAATTTCAACTTGTTTAAATATCTATTTATTGTGGTGATATTCTTTAAGATAAGACTTATTTTTGTGTTTTGTTTATTCTTTCATGTAATAAACTCAAAATGATATATTATTTATATTTATTTACTTAAATAATAGGTGTGGCCAACTCTCCCTTACACCTATGGCCATCTCACACTACGATTGGCCATCTCTCCCTGAATGTCACTTTTTACAAAACATTAATTTTATGATTGTTAACATTAAAATATTTTATATTATTTATGGTTGTTTTAAAGTTAAATAGTCAATGTTTAATTAACAATAAACATCAATATATAAATGTTGTTTTTTTTATTTTTATGGACCTTTATAGAAAGTATGGCCATCTCCCCCGGACTTACCCTATAAGGAATTATTGATTTTTTTTATTAATTCAGGGGAAACTCAATTTAAGAAATTCTTTGGGTTCCTAATGAAATCAAAAAATAAATTTTTTTCAACCTAAAATGGTGAATAATTTAGAAAAGATATACAAAATTTTTTACAATTTTAAATAAAACTCAGTTGAAAAGTTCAATTGGGTAAATTTGTGTCGCTTATTACAAAATTGGTGTCGTAAAAATTTTTTTAAAAATATTAATTTAAACAGCAGAATATATTGTTAAAATTTTTTTGTTAATTTAACTGATCGACAATAATTATGTGATTTTTGGGTTCCTTCTTACGACTTTGGTTTCAAAAATCAATTATTTAACTTAACATCTGACTGATTTGGATCAAATGGAATTAAGGGGTTTTATTTTAATCTCTAGTTAGTACAAATAAATAAATTAATCAAATTTTGGTCACTTTTAGGTCGAATCTGATGTTAAAAAATAAATTTTTCTATTTAACGCTTCAGAATGTGACAAAATTTTTTTGCATTTTTCAACTTTCAATTAATCGAAGTAAAACTCAACTAAAAGTAATTTTACTTTTTTTTGGGTCCCAATGATCCAAACTTGGTTTATGAAACTAATTTTTTTAAATTTCCAACTTAAAATGGCATACGAACAACAAACTAAAAATAACAATTCTAAATTGTTTAAACAAATTACTATTGTTTAACTTCAACTTTTCATCAAATTGAGCTGCAGAGCTTACAACTTTTCTGGCAGAATGTAACCATTTACTAACAACGAACTAAGAATAACAATTTTAAAATTGTTTAAACAAATAACTATTGTTTAACCTCAAGTTTTTATCAAATTGAGGTACAGAGTTGCGATTTTTTTTTTTAATTTTGCAACTGTTTAGGCCGAATGTAACTAGTTACTAACAACAAACTAAGAATAACAATTTTAAAATTGTTTAGACAAATTACTATTGTTTAACTTCAACTTTTCATCAAATTGAGCTACAGGGTTTCGAATTTTTCTCAATTTCGCAACTTTTTAGGCAAAATATAACCAGTTACTAGCAACAATCTAAGAATAACTATTTAACGAATTCTTTAAACAAATTTCTATTGTTTAACATCAACTTTTTATTAAAAAAAGCTACAGATTTGCAATTTTTTCGCATTTTTGCAACGTTTGAAGCCGAATGTATTCAGTTACTAACAGCAATATAGAAATAACAATTTTAAAATTGTTGAAACTAATTACTATTGTTTAATTTCTACTCTTTATTAAAGTAAGCTACAGAGTTGCAATTCTTTCTCAATTTTGGAACTTTTGAAACCTAATGTAATTAGTTACTAACAATAATCTAAGAATAACAATATTTAAATTGTTTAAACAAAGTACTATTGTTTAACTTCTACTCTTTATCAAATTGAGCTACAGAGTTGCAATTATTTTTTTAGCCGTAAGATTTAATGCAATACGTAATTATCGTGTGAAAAATGACAACAAATTATTATTATGAAAATGTTAAATTTAAAATTATTATTCTTTGATTGTGCAGAGATAAATAAAAAATATAAATATAAATATTTGTACAAATTTATTATTCTTTGATTGTTGTTAGTTACTGGTTACATTCAGTCTGAAAATTTTTAAAATTGATAGAAAATTGCTACTCTAAATCTCAATTTAATGAAAAGTTAAAGTTAAACAATATTAATTTGTTTAAACAATTGTTTAAATTGTGAATTGTTGATTGTTGTTAGTAACTGGTTACATTCGGCTTGAAAAGTTGCAAAATTGAGAAAAAATCGTAACTCTGTAGCTAACACTGCAAAAACAGGTGTCTTGAATTGTTTAAAAATGTCTTAAATTAAGACGTTTTGCGTGTCCTAGACATAAAAAGTGTCTTAATTTAAGACATTTTTGTCCAATTTAAGACACCATGTTTTTGTAGTGCAATTCTATAAAAAGTTGTAAGTAAACAATAATTAATTGTTTAAACAAATTATTAATTACATCGAATAATGATAAAAAGTCAATATTTATGTTATTTATTTAGAATCTATGAAAAAACTTTAATAAAAATAGTAAAAAATATTTTTTAACGATTTTTTCGTAATTTTGTGATTTATGGGTTTTTTTGGGACCCCTTTAAAAAATAGTTAGTATTAAAAAAAAATTAAATAAACAATTTAGAAATATTCTTTGAAGTCTCCTGAAGAGAAACAGAGTTTGCCAATTGAAAAATATTCATTTTCAAGGATTCTATACCATTTCTACGAAAAAGTGTTTTCCCCATGCATTTTACATGGGAAACTTTAAGCGCTTTGAGCGACCTCTAAATATTTATTGATTTTTAAGAACAAAACAGGGGTATTTTTTTCTATATTTTTTCTATTTATTTTTATTCATTTTTTTCTGGCCACGTTTTAAAATTTGAAGTGAAGTTGGTTAGTTTTTATATTTATTCATCTTTTTCTGTCCACGTTTTAAAATCCAAAGTAAAGTTACAGTCCCTGCTTTTTTTCATTAATTTTGATTCTCTTTATCCGGAAATTTTAAAATTGTTTTAGTTTACAGACAAAATATGCAGATGAAGATGAAGTAGTCTTAATGACGAGATATTAATTATGACTAACAATAATTTATATATTACTTATATGAATTTTAATAATAATTTATATTAATTTAAAGTGTCGAATAGTCAAATTTATTAAAAATTCAAATGACGTTATTTTACTTTATTGAAAAAAATTAAAATTAAAAAATTAAGTATAGTTTAAATTATTCTGTAACTTTTTTAACCAATTTTGAAGTTCTGAAACTTTCATCAGGTTTGCTGCAAGTTTGAAAACTTCCGGAAAGGTTGCGGCAAAGTTTCAATGAAGTAATTTTTAGAATCCCTAAATACTTATTTATTTCTTCATATTGCAGCGCTACCAGTAACACACTTTTTTAATTCTTTTTTTAAAACTGCTCACTATTACTCACTTTTAAAAAAATACTTACTTTTCTCACTTTTTTAGTAAAATGTCTATTACAATTGTGGAGGGGGGTGTTCATATTCCAATTACATCTTCAATTTTTTAATTACAATTTACAAATACGTAATTTCTACACCTCTTTTCAATTATATTTGTCATTTTTAAAATACTTTTGTCAACTCTAAAGTATTATTGTCAATTTTCAAGTATTTTTGACTTTCTGAATTTTATTTTTTCAAATAGCAATTATTCTCCTCAGTCTTTAAATTATTGGCATGAATATTTAAATTTATTACACAAGTTTTCATTTACTTCTGTTATTTTTCAATTATTTTCTCAACATTTCAATTATTTTTTTCTATCTTTAAATTATTGACAGGAATATTTAAATTTTCAACGCCATGTTCTATTCTACTTTTAATTGTTAATTTTCAATAATTTTCTTCAAATTTCAATTACTTTTGTCATTATTCAAGTATTTTTGTCATTTTACAATTATTTTCTTCATATTTCTATTATTTTTGCAATTTTAGAATTATTTTCTACAAATTTCAATTATTATTTTATTCAAATTATTGAATGCGACCTATTAATATTTAATATAGTAATTATTATTATTGTTATATCATATTTTAATTTTATTGTTACTTGAAATACATTTTTAAATTTTATATTGTAATGAGCGTTTGCCTATAAATAAATAAATACATAAATAAATTCAATTTTTTTATTAAAATGAATTTTTAAATTTATTATATTTTTTTTCAATTATTTTCTACTAATTTCAATCATTTTCTTCATTATTTTTATTATTGTCTTGAGTTTATTAAATTTGTACATTTTTTTTAAACTAATTTCAATAAATTTCAATTATTTTCTTCAAGCTTAAATTATTCTCTATAAATTTTTAATTTATACGCCAAGTTTCAATTATTTATGTCATTATTGAATCAGTTTCTTAAAACTTTGGTTGTTTTGTCAATTTATCAAGTATTGTCTTGAAATTTTTTATTTTGCGCACCAGTTATTAATTATTTTTTTCAAATTTCAATTATTGTCTTTAAACTTTAATTAATTTCTTCAATTTTCAATTATTTTCCTCAAACTTACAATTTTTTTTTAACTTTACAATTATTGTCTATAATTTTTTAATTTTTACACCAGTTTTGAATGATTAATTTCAATTGTTTTGTCAAGTTTTCGAGTATTTTCTTCAAATTTTTAATTTTTTAAAGTTATCAATTATTTTTGTCATTTCTCAATTATTTTTTCAAATTACAACTTTTTTGTCAATATTCAAATATTTTTGACATTTTGAAATTATTTTCTTTAAGGGCATGTGATGGATTATGACGTCACTGGTATAGGCAAAATTTGTCCGTAACTTTTCTCTTAAAGTATTGAATATTTTGTCATGAAACTTGGTAAAATTACTTAAAATATCATTAAGAAGGTCTCTCTGACCCAAATTTGTTTGAATTTTAGCTCAAAATTAATTTTTGAGAAATTTTCGAAAAAAAGAAATTTTTTTAAAAATCACTTTTGACCCAAAAATCAAACAAACTTGGGTCTGAGAGACCTTCCTAATGACATTTTAAGTAATTCTACCAAGTTTCATGACAAAATATTCAATATTTCAAGAGAAAAGTTACGGACAAATTTTCCCTATACAAGTGACGTCATACTCCATCACATGCCCTTAAATGTTATTTTCTTTAATCTTTTTATTATTGTCATAAATTTATTAACTATTGGAGATCAGTTTTCAATTATTTATGTCATTATTCAATTAGTTTCTTCACATTTTAATTATATCGTTAATGTTTCAATTATTTTATACAATTTTTAAATTAATGTATTACATTTTTTATTTTTTACTTTATTTTTGAACATAATTCTCATTTTTCATTAATTGTTTGCTTCCTCATAGAGGAAGCGTTGTGATCGTTAAGATTTTCGATTTTCCAAAAATAGTGTAAATCGACTCAGTTTCATCTGAAAAGTTCAAATTTTCATTCCCGAGAAAAGGTCCGGATGTGTGTGTGTGTGTGTGTGTGTGGTAAATTTTTTGTCGCCAGGATATCTCGAGAACGCTTTAACGGATTTTAATAAAATTTGGATGACATATGAAGCTCACAAATATCTAAATTTGGACACAGGGATTTTTGAAAATACCCAATCAAATTTTTTTGAGCACCTTTTTTCATCGAAAAATATCGTTTTTTGGCAAAAAATTTTTTCATGCTAAAAATTCAGACAAATGAATGAAAAAATCATATTCCTTGTTTCAAAACGAATCGGTTGACCTATATAAAGTATATAATTGACCAAAAACTCACATAATAATTCATGATTTTTCAGTTTTTTTCATCAAAAAATCTCGTTTTTGGAAATTTTTTTAAAAAAAAATTTTTTTCATGCTAAAAATTCAACCAAACGAATTACAAAATCATATTCCTTGTCTCAAAACGAATCGATTGACCTATATAAAGTATATAATTGACTAAAAACCCACGTAATAA
Source organism: Ganaspis brasiliensis (assembly GCA_037103525.1). Taxonomy (NCBI): domain Eukaryota; kingdom Metazoa; phylum Arthropoda; class Insecta; order Hymenoptera; family Figitidae; genus Ganaspis; species Ganaspis brasiliensis. Next base: position 2,860,648 of record JAZKLR010000254.1, on the reverse strand, counting down.
TTCATGATTTTTAATTTTTTTTCATCGAAAAATCTCGCAATTTGCCAAAAAAAATTTTCATGCTAAAAATCCAACCAAACGAATTACAAAATCATATTCCTTGTCTCAAAACAAATCGAGTGACCTATATAACTTTTATACTTGACTAAAAACTCACGTATTAATTCATAATTTTTAATTTTTTTTTTATTAAAAAGTCCCTAGTTTTCTAAATTTCAGTAATTTTTGTCATTATTTAACTATTTTCTATACATATACAATTTCTTGATATTTTTAAATTATTTTTTTCAAGTTTCAATTATTTTCTTGAAAATTCTATTATTTTTTTCATTTTTTCAACTATTGTCTAAAAAGTGTAATTTCTACAGCAGCTTTTATAATTATTTATGTCATTATTAAATTAATTTCTTTACATTTTACTTATTTCTCCAATATCTCAATTATTGTGCAAAAATTAAAATTTTTACATCGCAGTCTCAAACTTTTGTTTCAAATTTTAATTCTTTTTGTCATTCTTTAATTATTTTTTTGTAACTTTAATTATTTTTAAAACTTTTTAATTATTTACTTCAAAATACAATTATTTCGTAACAATTTTTGTCATCATTTTTTGATTTTTAATCAATTTTTCAATTAGTTTTGTCATTAATGATATCAAACTCTACATTGCTTATTTAATTTTTTTTAATTAAAATCTTACTATTTAATCACTTTTTTTATTTAAAAGCTCACAATTTACTCCCTTTTTTCTCTTAAAAACTTATTATTTACTCTCTTTTTTAAATTAAAAAGTCTTTTTTCACTATTTTTAATCTGCAAGTCCACTGTCAGCCCTCCTCATTGGATAAATATTATTCATCGATTTGTTTTATTTATTATTATAGATTAATTTCTAAAATGTATGAAAAACTAATCGCGTGCTTCCGCGCGTCATATTTTGCTAGTATAATGTAAAAAGTTACATTGCTTTAAAAAAAATTGTCATCCACAAAACAATTGTTGTTTAAAGTCATTTTTAACAGCTTACAAAGTATAATACTATACCTTAAGCCTGTAACAAATCCCCACTTATCCTTTTCTCCTACTTGGCATATTAAACCTTCTCATAATGTCTCTTAATGCCAATCGTATGCAAAGTAACCATAAAGGATCTAAATAATAATAATTGACACTACACGGTAGTAAAGTCATGTCTCGTGACAGGTAAACTCACGTGTTTTTCTGTTAATGTCTCCCTCCTTATTGTTTATTTTTCATTCAACTTCTGCTAATCTCAATCTTTACTTTAACTTCCAGTCATTCTTCAGCGCAGTAAGTATCAGTAATAAAACACTTCCAATAATTCGTCAGCACTTCTTCAATCAGTTTTAACCACAAATACAGTTTCTATTTCCAGTGAATGTGAATTAGAACAAAATGGCCAATTTTAATAGAAAAACGGATATTTTAAGTGACAAAAAACCCATTACGAATAACACTAAATTAAACGACACCAAAAATTACAAAACCGCAAATAAAGTGGACCCAGAAACAAAATTATGGCTCGAGGAAAACCTAATCCCAAAATTAAAAATGATCCTAAACAAGAAAAATAGTGCTTCAGACTACAAGGCAGTATTCAATTATCCGCTTACGATGTCAAGTGTCATTTTCTTGGATTTAAAATTAATGACTTTAAACAATAATTCGTCGCACTATAGCTTGGTGATAAAGAGGCCAGTCAGCAATGAATTAATGCGCGAAAAATTTCAGTCCAATCATTCTTTTCATAATGAGATTTTATTTTACGAAAAGTACGCTAAAAATTGCAACAACTACCCTAGCTGTTTCTATACATTGGAGGAGCCGCCAATAAATTCTGTTATTATTGTAATATTATGAATTTATTTCCATAATATTATGAATTTATCACTCAGTTAATAATTATTGAAAAGATATTATCAATTTCACTGAGTCAAATAAAACGAAAAAATCTTCACTTTTTTAACGTTTCAACAGCTATGCTGCCCTCATCAGAAACTAAAATTTATTAATAACATGTTTAACAAAAAATTAATTTACAAATTATGCATATAATAAAATGAAATGGTGTCAACAATAATTACCGTAAAAAATTAACAATAAATAAATTAAATATAAAGACGATGACAAATTTTTGACAACAAGTGTCTCGTCCGTTTACTAAAACCATAAAACAGATTCTTTTAAACAATAATTATCCAGAACAACTAATTAAAAAATTTATTTATAAACGGATTAACATAATTAAATCAAATATTAACAATAATGTAAATAAACTTCTTTATCAAAGATCACCTAAAGTTTTCCTACCATATGTCAATGGCCTTTTTGAAAAAACAGCTTATTCATTAAAAAATTATTTAATTTTATCTATTCCTACAAAAAATCAACAAAACAAAAATTCTTTAATAAAAAAAGGAAAAGATAAAAGTAAAAAAACAGAAACAAACAATACAGTATATAAAATTAATTGCAAAAATTGCACAGTATCTTTTGTTGGGGAAACAAAAAGAAGGACTTTGAAAAGAATTAATGAACACAGAACGTCAAAAAATCAAAATTCGGTGTTTAATATTCACAAAAATGACTTAAAACATGATTTTGACTGGGATAATTTTTCAATTCTAGACAAAGAATCTAATCTAGATAAAAGATTAACTTCAGAAATGATTCACATCAACATGCAGAGAAATCCAATTAACAAAAAAGATGACACAAAGAATCTTAGTAAGACCTATACTCATTTTCTTAATGAACGTAAATATAGATATCGAAATGAATATTAACATTACTTTTAAAATAACACAATAATTTTATCAAAAACAATAAATTTTAAGAAAAAAATTTTTTTACTATCTTTTTATTACTTTCTTTAATTTGTTGATTTCCTTCTCAAGGTTTTGATTGACTAGGTAATATATTTTTTTATGTAAAAAATGTGTTTTTTTTTTAAATAATCTACTTCATATAATTTATAAACAAATTTTTAAGTTTGTAATATTTTTTCAAAGTAGAATTTAAATTTAATTTTATTTTAACTTTCGACAATCAAGAATGTACCCTTATATTTTGTACAGAAAGACTTATAATAATCCGATCGCATTGATTAGTTCAATAATATTCTAATTACCTCAGTTTAATTTTAGTAAACGGACGAGACACTTGTTGTCAAAAATTTGTCATCGTCTTTATATTTAATTTATTTATTGTTAATTTTTTACGGTAATTATTGTTGACACCATTTCATTTTATTATATGCATAATTTGTAAATTAATTTTTTGTTAAACATGTTATTAATAAATTTTAGTTTCTGATGAGGGCAGCATAGCTGTTGAAACGTTAAAAAAGTGAAGATTTTTTCGTTTTATTTGACTCAGTGAAATCGATAATATCTTTTCAATAATAAATTCTATTATTGTCGTTGAAAATTTATACCAGCGTGGCTACCACTCGTGTCCTCAGAAGGTGAATTTGGACATGAAATATATTGTGGCGGCTATGCAGGAGATTGGCAGATTTCATGCCAGATCCTACATCCTCAAACATAACTCAGCCGAGGAATTTTTTCAAATTGTGAGTAATATTCAATTAACAAGATATGAATACAGAGATAGTAATAAGTTCCCACTTATAGTAAACAGTGTAATGCCGAAGATTATAAAGTGCCTTCGTGAACGTAATTATGATAAAGTCTTTTGTGACAAGGCTGAGATATTTTTCGGTAATTCTTTTGAAAACATTATAAGAGCTGCTTTAAATCCGAAAAATTCGCAATTGGCGATTTTGTGTCATGGGGACTTCATGGTGGATAATACCTTCTTCAAGGAAACGAAATCTGGTGTTTCAGCAATGTTGTTTGATTTTGCCATGATGTGTTACGGATCACCGGCTATTGATCTGTCGACTTTTATTTATTTAAGTGGGTCGCCAGATGATATAAGGATAAGATTTGAGGAAATGTTTGATGCATATTATGAATCGTTAGTGAATTGCTTGATGCAAAATGGCTTTTTGGATTTAAGTGGATTTTCCAAGGAGAGCTTTCTACGTGATTATAAGGAAAATGCACTCTTTGGTTACATAATTGCCCGTTTTTATTTGCCGATAATGAGCGGTGTCCCATTGCCTGACATGGAATTGTTAATAGCGGCAGAACCTGAACAAATAAAACTTTTTTATGAAGACATTGGTGGCGATAGATTTCGGGAAATGTTCACAGAATTGTTGCTAAATTTGAAACAAATTGGAGGTTTGGATTATTTATTGTAAACACTCGGATTATGAAATAGACAATGTTAGTAAAAAATTACAAATTGATTATTATGCTTGTTATTGGTTTATGAGTCGTTGTAGAAAATATATGTGATTTAAAATCACTTTAATACTCTCTAAATTTCTTAGAGTGAAACCTCACTCTTAAAGAGTGAGATTTCACTCCAGGCAAGAGTGAAAATTGAGCCACTCCATATGGAGTGAATGTTCACTCATTGAAAGAGCGAATTTATTCACTCTATAGATAGAGTGACGAGTTCACTCTAATTAGAGTGAATTTTTCAGCTGATTTAAAATGGCGGCTCATTCCTCTTAGATCAAATTTCCCACTCCAATTTTAGATTGGGTAAATTAAAGCTTTTGGAAATTTGCATAACATAACTTTAAAGGAATAATATCTTATTTTTGAAAAATAAAAATAATAAATAAAAATAAATATTGAATCTCTTGAATAACTTTCTGTCAGTACTGTGGTATTTTCGTATTTATTTAGTCTCAAGGATATTTGTTATTTATATTATTTTATAACATTTTATTATATTATATTTACAAATAAAACATACAACTTAATACTAACGCTAAACTTATATAATTAAAATATTTGACGCTGAGGGGTCTCGAACGTGCGACCCCCAGGCCTAAAGCTCAACGCTCTAACCACTATGCTATACGCTCGTTGGTACAAAACTTACGAACTGCCGTTGTAAGTTATACGTGCTCACGTTCACTCAAAACAGAGTGAAAGTTTCACTCTAAGTCTTGGAGTGAATATTCACTCCAACCACTGGAGTGAATTTCTGCACTCTTTCCATTAGAGTGAGCGATTTCACTCTTTTAGAGTGAACTTTCACTCTATCTGGAGTGAATGTACATCTCACTCCTAAATTAGAGTGAAATATTCACTCTAAGAAATTTAGAGAGTAAGCCTTTATCGATTGTTACATTATAGAAGCAGATTATAGAAAATTGCAAAAATTCAAACACCTTTTTTCATAATTTATATTATATTTTCTTGATTTATTTATTCTCAATGTGAAATTAAGAAATTGTAAACAAGATGATTCATTTAAAATTTTTCGAAAATTGTTTATAATTTATTTTTATGGTAGTACATGTAATATTAACAAAGAATTTTGCACAATTTTTTTTATTTAATTATAACTATTAATTAAATAATAATAATCTCCGTAAACTTCTGAAGTTAGTTACTTTTTATATTTATTCATTTTTTCTGTCCACGTTTTAAAGTCTGAAGTGAAGTTAGTTAGTATTAATATTTATTCCTCTTTTTCTGCCCATGTTTTAAAAACTGACGTGAAGTTAGTCGTACTCCCTGTTATTTTATTAATTTTGACTCTCTTTATCAGGAAATATTTTAGAATTTGAATTAAAAGAATAAGGTAGCCTTTTACGTTATTGTCGTGTTTTACTGGTTTTTAATTGTCATTTGTGTAAAAAAACAGTTTCGAAAAATGCTTTAAAAATTTATTATGCATTTGAAAAAGTTTAAAATATACATAAACACATGCAATTAATTTCCTAAATTTTTAGTTATTTCAAATTTAGATTATTGTCATCAATTTTCCATTATATAACAATTTTTTAATTATTGCCTTTTGCTTAAAAATAAATTCTGCAATTTTTCTTGATTTTCATCAATTTATAATTATATTCATTATTTTGGCATTACTTTTAAAAATTTCAATTATTTATCCGATATTGCAATTATTTTCATCAATTTTCGATTATTTCTGCGATTTTTTAATTATTCTCTTTAATTAAACATTTTTAAGTAATTTTTACAATAATTTTTTTTTTTTAAACATATATTCTATTTTTCAGTTATTTCTTTCAAATATTATTGAATGTTTTCAAGTTTTTATATTATTTAAATTATTTTCATCATAATTCAATTTTCTTTCTCAATCTTAAATTATTTTCAGCAAATTTTAATTATTTTTGTCAATTTTTAATTAATTTTATCATTTTTCAATTATTTTTAATTATTATACTCATTTTCTAAAATTATTTTCTAAGGTTTTTAAGTATTTTTCTGAAAATTCAAACATTCTCTTCAATTTCTAATTATTTTCATTTGTTATCAGAATTTCAATTTTTTTAATTAATTATCATAAATTTCAATTATTTTTAGCTTTCTTCTAGACTTTTCTCCAATTTTTAGTTTTCCTCATTTTAAAAAAAAATTTCTAAAATTTTTTAAGTGTTTTTCTCAAATTTCTATTACTTTCTTCAATTTTTAATTATTTTTCTTTGTTTTCATAGTTTCTAAAAAAAATTACTAATTATCGCAAATTTCAATTATTTTTAGCATTCTTCCAGTCTTTTTTCCAATTTTTAGTTATTCTCATTTTCTAAAATTATTTTCTAAGATTTTTAAGAATTTTTCTAAAATTTCAATTGTTTTCTTTAATTTTTAATTATTTTTCTTTGTTTTCACAATTTCAAAATTTGGGGCCTGTTTCATTTTGACACAAATTTTTTCGTGCGACTTGTTATATTGTACTCCCGAAGATGAATGTTATATTTTACTCCTTCAAAAATCAAAGATTTTTAAATCTTATTTATTAAATAATTGATTTTAATACATTAAATTAATATTAAAAGACTTAATTAATCCAGTAAGTTCAATTATTGAATAATTAAAACTTAAAAATCTTTGATTTTAGAAGGAGTAAAATATAACATTCATCTTCGGGAGCACAATATAACAAGTTGCACGAAAAAATTTGTGGCAAAATGATACGGGCCCAAAATTTGTTTATTAATTATCGTAAATTCCAATTACTTTTAGCTTAGTTCTTCAATTCTTTTCTCCAATTTTTAGTTATTTTCTTTTTTTTTCATTGAATTCTAAGATCTTTATGTTTTTTTTTCAAATTTCAATTATTTTTTTATTATTTATTTAAATAATTTAAATGAATCATATTTTAATTATTTTCGGCAAGTTAAAAAATTTAAAAACATTTTTCTAATATTTTCCAAAATTTATTTCCTTCAAATTTCAATTCTTTACATTTGTTTCATAATTAAAAATATTTTTAACTATTTATCTGACTTTTTAATTATTTCATTATTTTTATTATTTTCTTCAATTTTCAATTACTTTCGTTCTTTTTCTCGTTCTTTTTCATAATTGCCAAAAAGTTTTTACTTATTTTTCTTTAATTAAAATTTGTTTTGTTCAATTTTAAATTATGTTTATCTTTTTTCATTTATTTTCTCTAATTTTTAATTATTTTCTTTTATTTCAATGAATTTCTGAAAGTTTTAAGTATTTTTCTCAAATTTTGTTTGACTTTCCTTTATTTAAAAAATTTTATGTAATTTGTTTAATTATTTTTCCAAATTTTAATTATTTTTTTAAATTTTAATTTATTTATCTCTATTTTTAACCATGTTTTTTCAATTTTTAATTTTTTTCTCTAATTTTTCATTATTCAATTTTGTTTTAATTTACTTTTAAGATTCTCAAGTATTTTTCTCAAATTTAAATTATTTTCTTTATGTTGAAAACATTTTTATGATTGTTTAAATTACTTTCCCCAATTATTAATTGTTTTCATTTTTTTTTCAATTAATTTGCAAAATTTGCAATTATTTTGTTTAATTTCAATTATTTTTTGCAATTTTTTTTAATTCTAAAATATTATAAATTTTGTCCTAAATAAATATTTATTTTATTTATATTAATTGATTTTTAAATATTATATTTAAAATATTTATTTCTTCTTATTAGATAAATATTATTTACCGATTTGTTATATTTTTTATTGTAGTTTATAATTTCTAAAAGGTATGAAAAACTAATCGCGCGCTGGCGCGCGTTTTATTTTGCTAGTTTTAATAATAAAATATTTAAATAATTAGTTGTACAGTTTTTCGACTAGATAAGTATGCAGAATCATTATGTCTGAGAAAGTGGTATTAAATCTTGTAATTTGATGACGTGTCTCACTTAACAATTCACATTTAGCGTAAGAAAGAATTATCTCAGATTTATATTTGTAAATTATTTTGAATTATGGTATTATATAGTCTTTTTATAAAATACAAATAAAAAATTTTCATTAGTAGTTGGCCATTTTTTTATTTCGATGTTCTGAGCCAATGAAGAATAAAATTATTACTCAATTATTTCTTGTATATTTAAGGATATAAATTAAAACAGTTTTATTTAACGAAATTACTTATTTATCCTTTATTAGCTTAATTTACATTTTATGTCAAATTCATTTATCATGAATTAAAAATACTAATACAGTCCAAAAATTTATATTTTCATTATATTGTTACTTATAACAAAATACTAACAATAAGTTAAAAACTATGTTCACTTCGTAAATATTTCAATTCCGTGCTCTCTAAATCTGTATTAGTTAAAAATAACTAATAATTAGTAAATCGTGGCTGAGTTTTTATTTCAGCAATTAGTTATAACTTACTAATTATTAGCAAAAAAAAATGACTAATTGTTAGTAAAAGCATAACTAAAAAATAGTTAAAATTTGACTAACTGAATTAGTAAACAGAATTTTACTAAAATATTATTTATTTTGACATAAACTAAAAATAAATTTGACTAATAATTAGTTATTTTTTACTAAATAATTAGTAGAAGTATAACTATTTAAATTAGTGACTGAGTTTTTGCTTTTAAATTTAGTTATTTTTAACTAATTCAGATTTAGAGAAATGACAGAAAATATGTCTATTTTCTCACGCTTCAAGAAGAAAACAAATTTACTTTTCAAAAACAAAGAATTTTCGAATAATAATTTAAGAAAACTTGAAAATTTATCAAAGACGATTGACAAAGTCAATTTTTAAAAAGTTAAAATTAGTATTAATTGTATTAATTACTTAAAAATGTAAGCTTTAATATAGTCAGATGGATTCGTTTTATGTAAGAACTTTAAGTTATAAGAATCTAATAATTTTTACATATTGGGTTGAATTTAGAGAAAAAAAAATTTGTTCTGAAAAATAATATTGTGATAATTGGAGGTTATATTTGTGATATATTTGTGGAAATCTGACCAGGAACTCATTTAATAAATTTCTAGACAGAAGGAAGCTTCTTTCAATTTAATTAAGAAAATTTATAATTATGAAGAAATACAATATTCCCTTTTTGAAGAAACAAAAATAAATTATTTTTACTTTGTTTATAAGGTAAGTAAAAGATAAATACTATAGAAACACCATATTTTTTTATTTGAAATTTTAAGTTCCTTCAAATTCCGACATTAACATTTGTGTTAATTTTTTTTTTACAATGTCACAGCTATTTTACAAATTTTTAAAAATCCAACCCTTGTTTTAGAATCTAATATGACAGCTTCATAAATGGCGTTTAAAAGTTAAAAATTTTTAAATTCTTTACCAATCAAAATAAAATTTAATTGGAGGTCTCTCAAAATGCTGCACTTGAAATTTAAAAGTTTTTTAAATTTTGATTCATTAAAGTTTCCAAAAACTATACATAATTTAAAAATTTTATCTTAAAATAAAGGACCTGAAAATCTGAGTTTACCAATATTTGACTAATTTGGGTGAAATTGAATTAAAGGGTGTTTATTAATCTCTTATTACGAATTTGGTGACAAAAAATAAAGTATTAAAATTCTTGTACATAATGTCAAACAATTTTTTAAATTTCGTAATTTTCAATTAATTCACGTGAAATTTAAAAAAAAAAAAATTTTTGATTGCTTTTTGGTCGAATTTGATGTAAAACAAAAATGCATTTACTAAAATTTTTGAAAAATTTGAATGAAATTGAATTGAATGGTTTTTTCTGCCTCTTTTTTTTTACGAATTTTGGAATATATTTGAGACGAATTTGACGTAAAAAAAAGTTTTACTAAAAAATTGAAAAAAATTGAAAAATTTTGTGTCGGAGATTTTTAGTAGGAAATTTAAAAATTTTATTTTTTTGAATAAAAAATTTTTTAATAAAAGTATTTTATTTACTTTGAAAATTGAATTAATATCCAATTAAAATTAATTGATGAATATTTATAATAAAATTAAATGAATCTACTCAACTAATCATAAAGATATTGGAAAAACAAAAAGTAATCTATTTACCTTGAATTTCAGGCCAAATTTCTAATTTTGGTGAATTTCTCACCCAAAGTCAAGGTAAACATTGCCTTTTGTGTTTTCTGTGATGGAATTGAAATAATTGTGAAAATTATAATTCAATCAATAAAAATAGTATGTACATTTTATTTTTAAATTTTAAAAACGAAATAGTTTATTATTTTAAAGAAACAATAATTGAATATGCTGTAAACGAAAATGAATATTTGCATAAAAATAATGGAAAATTAAAGAAATTAAAACATTTAATATCATATTTGTAATTAAGCTTATAAATGAGGAAAGTAATTGGAAAATGAAAAAATAATTTGAATATAAAAGATAATGATAGTTAAACGGCAAAAAAGATTTAATAATGAGAGAGTTAATTGAAAAATAATTGAAATAATTAAAATGTGAAGAAAAGAGTTAAAAAAATGATAAAAATAATGATAAATTGAATAAAATAATACGAATTTGGGAAAATTTATTCTAACGAATAAAACTTTTAAAAAAGAAATGTTGCGCAAAGTTTAAAATCTCTCAAATAAAAATTAAGTTACATAAAAAATGCTTTAAATAGTGTTTCAACAAAATATTAATTCTGTATAATAAGCATTCGTTGAAATTAAAATAATATTAATTTGGTCATTTTTTTTAAAATGGTTTCGATTAAATTAACATTACGCCAATTTAAATTGAGAAAAATGTACACGATCCGTTTTCAGACAAAATTATTTTGGACTGAAATATATATATATATAAAACGGATAATTGAACATATCCGATTTTCTTAAAATTTAAATTGAACAAAAACTAGAACTGAAATTTAAATTGCTTGGAATCCTATAATATAAAAAGATTAAGATTGCTTTAAATAAGATTCAATTAAAATCATTTATTAGGTGTCGTAAAATTTTATTCACAATTGATCAAAATTTAGTACCTAGAATATGCAAATTTATTACATGCATGTTTAGCGCTTTAATTTTGCAGTTTATATTTTACTATTGCAACAGATGCGCATTATATCTCTTCGCGTTTGCAATCTCAGACATATTTCTATAGCAGTAAACTTCAACCAGGTTATTTTATATTATGTGTGTAAGTAGCAAGGGTATTAAATTCAGTTTATGAGTACATTAGTTTAACATGGTGTGTTGAGCAATTTTTAATTTACAATGAGCTAGTGTTTCAAAAACGCCAAAAATTCAAACAATACGTGAAAATATTCCTTACCATTGCTAACACATTAATTATAATAAATACAATTATTACAAAAATTTAATGACAGTTGACAGCTGTCAACTTTTTGAAAAATTATAATTTTAATCAAAAAGGTATTTATACTGAATTTTAATCTGAATTTTCAACCTCCGAGGGTGTTAAATTTTTCCGACATTTTAAAAAATAGAGTGGCGACTTTATTTTGCAAATATCTTGCAAACTGTGACATTTGAGTAAAAAATTATACAATTTAATTTTATAGAGCACAAAAATCTCTACAATATTGGTTAAATACATTTTTTCGTAAAATTAATATTTTTTATCTTACAATGCAAAATATGACACATTAATTTTTCCTACATTTTAAAAAATGGAGTGGCAACTTTATTTTGCAAATATCTTGCAAACTGTGACATTTGAGCAAAAAATTATAAAATTTAATTTTATAGAGCACAAAACTCTCTACAATATTGGTTAAATACATTTTTTCGGAAAATTAATATTTTTCATCTTACAATGCAAAATATGACAAATTAATTTTTCCTACATTTTAAAAAATGGAGTGGAAACTTTATTTTGCAAATATCTAGGAAACTGTGACATTTGAGCAAAAAATTATACAATTTAATTTTATGGAGCTCAAAACTCTATACAACATTTGTAAAATAAATTTTTTCGTAAAATTAATATTTTTCATTTTACAATGCAAAATATGACAAAGTGAGGCGTTAAAAAGTTTGTTATTGCAAATTATTAAAAAAAAAAAAAATGAAATCAGTTAAAAATTAGGGAAAGTAATTTTTACAATCGTAGAAATGTTTTAAACATAAAGAAAATTATTTAAATTTGAGAAAAATACTTGAAACTCTTAAAAGCAAATTGAAAAAAAATTAAATAATGAAAAATTAGAGAAAATAATTGAAAATTTTAAAAAGTGATTAAAAGTTGAGATAAATAATTTAAAATTGAAAAAAAATAATTAAAATTTTGGAAAATAATTGAAAAAATTATATGAAATATTTTAAACAATGGAAAGTTAAAGAAGATTTCAGAAAAATACTTAAAACATTTAGAAGTTCATTAAAATAAAAGAAAATAATTAAAAATTAGAAAAAATAAATGAAAAAAGATAAACATAATTTGAAATTGAGGAGAACAAGTTTTAATTAAAGAGAAATAAGTAAAAACTTTTTGGAAATTATGAAAAAGAACGAGAAAAAGTACGAAATTAATTGAAAGTTGATAAAAATAATATTAAAAATCGCCACCCCCGCATAACCCTGTAGAATGGGCTACATGGTACCTGAGAGCAGGTTTTCACATTCTACGCAAAAAAAAAAAATATAAATAATTGAAAATTGAATGAAATAATTGAAATAGCAGATAAATAGTTTAAAATTTTTTAAAAAAATTAAACAAATGTAAATAATTGAAAATTGAAAAAAATAAATGTTGAAAAATAATTGAAAAATGTTTTTTAATATTAAAACTTAAAGAAAATAATTAAAATATAATACAAACAGTGATAAGTTGAAAAAAGTAAATGACATTTAAGTGTGATAATTGAAAAAATTTTAGAATTTTTTATAAATAAAGAAAAAATAATTGAAATTTGAGAAAAATAAATGAACATCTTAGAAATCATTTGAAAAAAATAACTAAACATAAAAAAAGAATTATAGGAAGCTAAAAAGAATTGAAATGTACGATAATTAATAAAAAAAAAATTGTAAATTATGAAAATAAATAAAAATAATTAAAAATTGGAAAAAATAATTAAAATCTTAGAAAAATATACTTAAAAATTTTAGAAAATAATTTTAGAAAATGAGAATAATAAGTAACAATTCAGAAAAATAATTGAAAAATTATTAAATTAATTTAAAATTGAAAAAAATAATTGAAATATGCTACAAATAATTAAAGATTGAGAAAGAAAATTGAATTACGATGAAAATAATTTAAATATGAAAAATTGAAAACAGTAAATTAAATTTGAGAGAAATAATTAAAAATATCGTGGAATATATGTTTAAAAATAATAACTACTAAATTACTTGAAAAATTTTAATTAAAGAGAATAATAAAAAAATCGCAGAAATAACGAAAATTGGTGAAAATAATTAAAATTTCGGATAAAAAATTGAGACTTTTAAAAATAATGCCAAAATAATGAAAATAGTTTTAAATTGAACAAAATAATAGAAAAATTGCAGAATTTATTTTTAAGCAAAATAAAATACTTTTAAAAATCGTTATATTATGGAAAATTGATGACAACAATCTAAATTTGAGATTAATTAATTAATTGAAAAATAATAAAAATATTAAAAGATGGAGAAAATAATTACAAAATAATTGAAAATTGAGATATATGTTTGAAAGTTCAGGAAATTAATTAAGACTTTATGAAAATGATTAAAAATTGAAAATAATAATTGAAAAATTACAAAAATAATGGTGAATTAAAAAAATTAATCTAAATTCCCGATGAATAATATATAAAATTTAGGAATAAATAATTAAATTGATTGAATGTCAAGGGAAAAATAATTAAAATGAAAAAAGTGCTTGAAAAGAATAAACAAAATAAAAAAATTGCAGTTGAAGTAATTGAAACCTTAAAAGAAAATATTATTATTTTTTAATTTTTTAAATTTAAAATATTTTAAATTTAAATTAAAAATTAATATTAATGTAAAATAGATATAGGGAAGCAATTTAAAAAAAATGAAAAATTGCAGAAAATAATTAAAAAATTATAAAAAATAGTACAAAATTGCAGTTTAAGTAATTGAAATCTTAATAGAAAAGAATTACTAAAAATTGAAGAAATTTTTAAATCACTTCAAATTTAGTATATAATGAAACGTCGATAAATTGAACTTTTAATCAATGCAAGTTCACATTAACAGAAATTTAAAGAAATTAAAATTGCTTAAAATTAAAGATTTGAGAACATTTTAAAAAGGTGAAATATGATTTTAAATTTTAAAAGAAAAAAACATCTAGTGACAAATGTCAGGTGTGGACAAAATGAACGAATGAATGAATAAATGAACAAAATTTGTAAATTATTATATTGGGGTCCCATTTTCTTATTCGCCCCAGGGCCCTTGCCCTCCTAGTTACGCCACTGGGTTATAAATGAGAGAGAAAGAGATAACACTACAGTTAACTGCAGTGCTATCTCTCTCACTCTCATATAAATGTAAGGCATCTAGGAGGGGGGGGGGGGGGTCATGACACTTCCCCTAAAAACGTGCCTGCTCTAATTTTTATATTTTAGAAAAAATTTTAAAATGACTGGGCTATTACAGAAAACCATAAAACACCCATTTAAATCTTGCAGTTTAATACAAAAACTTGCGAACATAATTTAATTTATTGACGATTCCTGACATTTTTTCATGAATTTCTGTTGTTTTTCAATTAGAATGAAATGCATGTTGAAATAAATAATTCATGAAATATGAAAATACTTTTTAAATTTTTTCATGTGCATAAAAATAAAATATTTGTGACACAGTTCATGTAACAAGCATATATCGCGTTAGAATTTATAGAAATGGGAATGAATTCCAACTTTATTCAAATCATGTTCCCAGCATGTGACATTACAAAAAGAGATTTACGACTTTTTTATTTACATTTAGGATAGTCTTGGATAATGTCGCATTTCAACCCTTAGTCTTCACTTTGATCTGATACGATGGTCTTTTAGAATTTATTGAGAGATTAATTAAAACAAGTAAAAGTAGAAAATTAATCAGTATTCTTCTCTCTTTGTTGTTTTTTAAAAATTTTCTACACTTTTTCGTCTCGCCCTCTTTCATTTCTGATTTACTTTTTTCCCTTTCATTCTTGATTTTTTTGTTATCCTTTTTTAAAGTGTCTTTCTCTATTTTTCCTAGTGAAATCATATACGTGTACCTATTCTACGAGTGTATGGCTGAAAATACACTCTCTCTTTTTCACGATCTCACTCCACAGCCTTTTGGCGAATATATACAGGGGCAAATTTATCGACCGACACTAAACGACATAATCCAATTTTCCTACAAATTGGCGACGACGCTTTTTTTTGTGTACAACTCCAGCCACCTATATATATGACCAATTTTTTTTGTTTCTTTTTCCTTTTAGTACTTTATTCGCTATTGAATTTATACCACTACAGAAATAATTGAAATACGTAGCTTCTGTAACAATGCAAAGGAGAAAGTCTATTTTAAATTCAAATAACTTGCAACACTATTAGAACGGAATTGTACTTTATTTCAAAAGAAAAGAAAATTTTTGTATCATTTTGTACAGTTTGTCAATGCACAAAATCGAATAAATTATCAGAGTTTAAAATTTGCTTTATGACCCACCGACTCGTGGAATAAGATAAATATAAACAACCTGTGATATGGCTGAGGTGGCGAAGCGTTTGGTACCGCGGTCGGGGAGGTTAAGCAATATTCAGGTTGGTTAGAAAAAGGATGGATGACCGCTTACTAGACCGCTAGTCTCTAATCTGATTAAGGAAATGACCACCTAATTTGAAGACGACATCCAAAGAAGGCTTTTATTTAAGATATTTTGCCACACATTAAAATAATTAATAACAAATGTTTTTCCACATGAAAGAAGAAGAAGATTTTCTTCATATTTGAAGAAAAAATTATAAATCTTTAGAACTAAATATTGAGAAATAGGTGGGATACATCAAATTTACGAGGGGGCCAAAGAAATAAAGGATTTTGCCGTAATCACTTCAGCTCGTCACGGGATCAACTGAAATCAAAAACAGACAGAATTGATCATTAGCTAATGTTATTATGCTCCAAATGGACGAAGAGATATGAAAAAATTTGATTTCTCGAAAAATGTCGGATGTTAAAATTCAAAGTTGTTTATTCGATCAAAAATTCACTCATATTTTTATCTATAAAAGAAATAACCGTAAAAATTTCTTTATCCATTCGGAAGGCAATTATATATAGAATAAGTGATAAAAATATCAAACTGATCAGTAAAGTCCTTCTCAAGTTACAGCGATCACCAACATCGAAAACATGGTTTCGAGAAAAAGGTGTTTAAAGTTTTGAGTACGATCTGCATGCAGATGAAAAATTTATTTTGGAACTTACACTAAACCGTCTATTACATATACACGTGTGCACAGCTCGACGTTTCACAACCAACTGCTTCTAAAGTACTAGGTACAACAAAGTGCTTACAAACTCCCTCAGGTAGCCGAGTGCACATTTGCCGTTACCTGCCTACTTTTATGAATTAAAGACGGCTCCATTCAAAGTTATTTATCTCCATAAATAATAGTTCGAAATGTTCTGAAATGTTCTGATATTATTTTGGACAGTAACCAAAATAACATTTTAAATTTAATCAGCCATTCATAATCAATTTTCTCTTATCGGAAAGTGGTTATTGTTAAATTCATTTGATTCTATCTCTCGGATGTAAAAGATTTTAATTTCATGTAACCAAGCAGTGTTTATTGTTCGTTGAATAAATACACAATGTGAAAAATTGTCTTGATATACTTTTTAAACGGAATTAAATATGTATTCATAAAGCGTGAGGTAATCTTTCGTAGATAATTCAAATTGACGGAGATATTTTGCAATTTAATGGTTGCGTGCTAGCAACCCTTAGATGACGTTCTTATCGATCCGCCTTATGCCAGTGAACACTAAAGAGTACATTGCCTATACTTACGACATATATACTTCACTGAATAACTTCACTCTGCGGTAAGTGCAGAGATATTTCAATGTACATATACCTCCTTTTTGTACAGAGTTATCGTAATTATCAACTGTTGACATTTTAATGCACTAGACGATACATATGTAATGTAGTACGTTTTTATGGCCGTGCAGGTAAGCAATTTGTTAATGTTATTATAATAATTGCAAAAAAATCAAGTACAGTTTATTACATTTTTTACGGCAACATAAAATGTAACTTGGGATATCATAAAAGCCACTTATCACTTCACTTTTATTACTCAGACAGGCGAAGAGTTTAATATTGAACAGATTTAAACTTTAGGATTATTATCTTTAGAGTTTAAGTTACTTTCTATATTTATACATCCTTTAAGGATTTAGCCAGACAATATAAAAAGAAATAAGGTTCATTTCTGTTTAAAGTATTTAGTATTACTAATTTTTGCACCAAAAGAAATATGTAATACTGATAAGTCGAAATTGAAAGGGGTAATAAGCATAAAGCTTTTGATCCATATTTTGGCTTTTCCGAATGAGAGGACAGATTGAGAAGAAAAAATAATGTTATCATTTTTGGTTTGCATGAAACCAGTTCTTCTGAAAAGAACAACATTAATACTTTTGACCTTGACACCATTTCTTCTCTTTTTAACTTGTTATTACCAGATCAAAATTATGAAAATATTAAAGTTTGGAGAATCGGAATCTTTTCTGATTCATGTGTGAGACCTCGACCAATTAAAATAACGTTTCCTGGAAATGTATGTGCCATCCAGATTTGAAGCAAATTCATGAAGGCAAAGATGACGAGTACACTTCCACCGGAGTTCCAGACTCTTTCCATTGTACCAGACCAAACAAAATACCAACAATCAGCCTATATTCGCATCAGAAAGGAATTGCAAGAAAGGACTGCCAAAGGAGAAAAGGACCTCGAAATCAGGAATCGTTTAGGAGTTTCAGTTATTCTTAAGAAGGCTAAAGTGATAAATCAAGCCATTTAAAAAACTCTGTTGTTCTCATCCATAACTACCGATATTCTTAAGCGGAGGTCAAGAACGTTGTTGGATGCTTTTTTAGAGCTACCCAATAAGAACTTATAATGAACAGTGCTGTCGGACCAGATTGAGTGAGCTTAGAAGGACAGACTTTTGCATACGAACCGTTAATGCTTCAGCTTGACGTTCGCAATAAGGTATCTTTTTTAATTGGCTTACAAATGAAGCTTTAATCCTTCCTAAACAGCCTAGTATGAGGACAATTGATCGGATTTTATAACCTGGATATATTCAACTCAGTTCGAACATGAGCTCTTGATACTTTCAAATGTACAAATGATCTGACTTTTACGATCCTGGAGTAGAATATCAGGCTTAGTAGCATTGACACAATGAGTTGTAGGAAAAGAAAAAATTCAGTAGATCTTACACTGTTCATTTTCCACAACGGATACCTGATCCCCTTGGGCATACGGCAAGATGGCAAGATCTATATTCAGTCTCCGATCTGAAACCAGCAGATTTAAGGAAAGCAAAGGTCAAGCCTTGGGACAATCCTATTTCATTTATGAGATTATAGAACTGCCCGTGAACAAGTTTGCTTTTATGTTCCTGTAACAGAAGCGCTTGTTCTGACTCCTTGACACACTTTTTAAGCATCAATGGTGTTAACGATGCTAACCCGTGTTCCATATCACTGGTTTCAAATGGGAGACTAAGTTCATTTAATAGACCTCTTCCTCCCCGATCTCATGGAAGGTAAATTCTTTGCACGGAAGACATTGAATGATGACTACGATGGATTGACATCATCTTTCGAGTTTTTCTATCTAGTATTTTTAACTCATGCACGTTGCACTCAACAGCTCCAAAGGTATTGAGAAGCAAAGGAATGGCTAATGTATTTGTAGACTGTATTTTGTTTTTCCCAGACAATGCGGAACACCAAATTTTTCAGAAAAGCCCACGGTACTTTGTTTGGAGATGATCTTTAAGCCCACACAAATCTTGTGTCTCCGACTGTGGAATTCCAAGATATGTATAAGTCTCTCCACCACCAAGATGTTGAATGATGTTGCCACCAATGACCTGAATGTCCTCAAAGTTCCTCGGAATTTCAGATGTTTCATGTCTTCCTTTAATCAGATGGATGACGGCACATTTATACAATCCAAAATCCATTCCTATAGCTCTGGAATACTTGGCCAATGTAAACACCAACATTCTAAGCGTATTCTTATTGAATGCATAGAGTTTAAGATCGTCCATATAGAAAAGATGGTTGACCTTATAGATTCTATTTCTTGGTTTGCCGCACATGTATGCAGAGTGTTTTTCCCGAAGTGGAATAGACAGAGCTAAGAGGAAAAAACAAAAAAGTAGAAGACTAAGGGAGTCGCCTTGGAAAGCTCCTTTTTCAAACGAGATGATGATGATGATATTTATTATATTTTTTTATTATTATTATAATTAAGAAGAAAAAGGAAACTGGTTGTTTATTTATATGATTAATTTATTGCTTCCTCTATGAGAAAGTAAACTTTTTTGTTTACGTGGAAGCAAAATGTCCACGAAATGGACATAATTTTCACCAAGTTTTTTCCTGGCTATGTAATTCTTCAAGGGAAAATACATAATTGAAGACTCAATTAGTAATACATTGTTACTGTTGAACATTTTATCTCTATAATTATTTTGAAGATCTGTTTAGGCTACTTTGCATGTGAATATGTACTTTATTTTAAAATCAGATGTATCTCCAGCTAATTGTAGATAAAACTCTAAAGTCTTTAGTTAGTACTTCCTTTGTAAAATAGAGGAAGAAGTTTACCATTTTTATTTCTTCATTTTACTCAACTTGATAATTATTTTCAAGGGTTTATCTATATTGTATAATGCAGCGCTAATGGAATAATAAATTTACATTAATTCTTATTCGTTTTTTCAATGTCGTAAGCTGAGCTTATAAACTTTTAATCCGTTCATAAGTGATAAATTATTCCATGTAATCCTCAGACAATGTTTTTTAAATTGTATTCTGTTTTAGGAAAATAGTACTTCCTGTTGATAAAAAAAAAACAATTAGTCAATATCAAACGTATTTTATCAGTTTTCTTTAATACGAAGTAGTTTCTCTATTCGATAAATGTGAAAAATTGCGGCTCTGAGAGGAACTGTTTCCTTGATTCTATTCTTTTCTTTATCCCATAAATCACACTTATATCGAAGAAGCAGTGAAAGTGAAAATTAGCTCGTTAGATCAAGAGGAAAATTAATCCTCTAGAAACTCTCTTTAATGGAAGAAATATTTTAAAATATCATAATTTTAAGTTGGTTATTTTAAATAATTAGGAAAAAAAGCTGTACTGAAAAATTGCATCAACAAGAATATAAAATATCAGTTCACAATTTCCTAAGAATTTTTTATGTTTGTCAGTGGATCGGTTTTGAACATTGAGAAAAACTTCCTTGATAATAAAGAAACTTCTTTATTGCTTAAACTTTTTAAAGTAGACAAACTCCATCGATAAGTTTTTGATCTGAAAGTTTTAAAAACGCATAGTATTATAAGAGTTCGTACTACCCATTTAGTACTGAGAATTCGCTAAATATTTATTAAAATTGAGCCAAAATATTTAACCGAAACAATAACTTGCATTTTTATTAATAAACACAAATGTTCATAGCTTTCTTGTGAAATGGAATTGTTAAACTAAAGTTTTGATCAAAAAAAGAGAAAAACTTTCGCTTGATTTTTATCTAAACTCAATATATAACTTGCTGAAAATCAACTGAAAATCAGAGAAAGAAACGTCAAAACTTTTGTGGCTGGAATCTATTTAGTAATCAAATGTACGAAATTTTTATAGGTTTTTCAAGCTTTTTTGTTTGTATAGTTTAAATCCTCACAGATTTGTTAAATTTAAATACCATTTTGCATTAAGTTGTGGTTTTAGTTTTTCTGCTTTTTAAGCAAATACAAAGAAATTTTTGTTTTAAAAGTCCGATTTTTAATTGCTTTTCAGTTGTGAATAATTTTTGGAAGATTTAGGCAGAACCGAGAAACATTCACTTCCTTTGAATCCAGACGAATAAAATAGAATTAATCAAATAAAGGACATTTTTTATACATGAAAAATAATTTAATGCAATAATTCCTTTAATTTTTAAAAAATTAAAAATTAACGACCGTTTTAGTTTATTTTAGAAATAGCTTCTGTTTTATAAGTAACTGTTTTCAATGTAAACGAGAAAAACTTCAGAAAAGGCAGGTTTTTGTATTTTAGTCTTGCTTGCAATATATTTTATTCTTTACGAGCTTTCCTCAACTTTTGCTGCATGCTAATGAGAAACTCCCAAGAGAGCAAGAAAAGGGTTAGGTTAGACAAAAGAATGCGAGATGTTATAAAACTGAAATTACTTTCGAAACTTTTAGAATAAAAAGAGGATTTTGAAACTACATCCGATGGGTAATTATTATGCAGTCTTAACTTAATAAATTTGACACAAAGCGAACATAAATTATTAAATAAAAAATACTGTTTTTGGAGAAAAAATGAAAAAAAATTTTTTTTGTAAAACATCAAAAATAAGGAAAAAAAATTATTAAACCATTTTAGACTTTTTTAAATTTTTTTGAAAATTAAAATTTTGGAATGCAAAAAAATTTAGCTTACTAAGGTCATGAAAACTTAGGGGGGTAGAAACATGGGATGATGCCTCTTCTAAATAAATGGGGCACCTTCTTATAGAAGTCTATGAAATTCGTTTAAAAATGAATTAAAAACACTTGTATACACAGTTTATTAGCGAAAAGTGTAGGCTAAAAACTATACGTAGTTAGATCTTTTTATAAATGTATTGAAAAAAATTGTAATTAATTTCCTAAAACGCAACTTTTTTGATCTACAAAATTTTGTATTAATGAAAGGGACATTAGTATCTATAACATAACAAAACACATAAATACTAATCCGAACCCTTTGAATGGCAAATATTAATTAATTCAGTTAACGTCAAAGTAAAATAACCCAAAGAAGTAGATGATTTACAATTTAAAGAATTTTCTTTAACTGTTGCTACAATAACTGTTGCTACGTAACAGTTGAAACGGTAACAGATGCTACTATAACTTATGCTACAGTAATTGTTTCTACGATGACTGTTGCTACGATAACCGTTGCTTCAGTTTTTTTTTATAAATCGAGGTTTTTCGAAAATGCATTTACGCAGAAACGGGGTATGGCCCAGAATTCAAGTCAAAGGGATGACATGAATGCCGAGACATACACTCGAATACTGTTGGACTCGTACCCGGATTCTCCGGCCTCAGTATACACTGACCAACTAATACCTTCCTCGTTTCGCACCAACCTTTCTCTCCGACCGCTTTCGCATTACTTCAGGGATAGGTTGCATTTAACCATACTTCGGTTCCTTTCTCTATACTTTGCTGGTCCTCTAGGGCTGTTAACTAGTTGCAATTCTTTGCTGGTCCTCGGACTTTTTTGTCTTCAGTACTACTACGACAAAGTTGTTGACTAGGCTTCAGGTCTCCTTGCTTTTTAGCATAAGAGAAACTACATTGTCTGGTGTAATGTTATTCGCTAGCTCAGATTCTGTTTGATGCTTTAGTATTGCCCATCTATTGCAAACGAAGAACGTGTGATATACATCGTCCTCAATTTCACAGTAGTCGCACTTTGGACTTGGTTTCTTGTTCAACCTGAATAGGTACTTGTTGAAGTGTCCGTGTCCACTAAGAAACTGCGTAAGGTGGAAGTTGACTTGACCATGGTCTCTCTTTCAATCCAAGATTTGATCTTTGGGATTAGTCTACGTGTCTATTGTGCTTGGGATTCGGTGGCCCAAGCTTCTAGCCACAACAGAATAGTGGTTTCGCGTTCTGTTCTCCTAACCAATGAGAACCCCTTTTTTCTTCGCTTAGGTCATTAACATTTGGCATCAATCGGGTCAGTGCTGCTACAAGTCTTTCGGCTTGTGCAGCTGCCTGCTTGATGTGCTCGAAGAAAGTAATTTTTTGGTCAAAAACGATTTCGAGGTATTTCAAGAAGCTTTGCTCTTTAATGATGTCGTCTATTACCTGGATTTCAAAGGTATCATGCAGAGTTCTCTTTCTAGTCAGCACAACCAACTTGGTTTTACTCGCCGCTAGCTTAAGGCCGTGATCCATCAGCCAATTATTTATAATCCTTAAAGCTCTTTCTAATTTGACTTCGGCTAGACCGTGGGTTCTTGCTACGACAATTACCACTATGTCGTCGGCAAACGCAATAATTATAAACCCGCCTAGGAGCTGAGTGTCATCGTATGAGATGTTCTACAGGTCTGGTCCTCGGGCATAACCTTGGTAAGTACCTCCTGATGTTACTTGTTTGGTTCTTGTTCCTTCTGCTGTGTTGTACATCAACACCCTGTTGTCCAAATAGTCATTGACTACTTTCATGATGTATTCAAGTGTGTTAAATGAATTTAACGAGCTAAGGATGTCATCACAGTTAACTGAGTTGAATGCGTTTCGGACATCTAAAGTCATAAGAACACATATGTCTCTAGTTTTATGTGGGCCTTCCCAATCTTTTTCTATCGCGGTTCTAACCTTCTGAAGGGCGTCTATTGTTGACAGCTTCTCTCGGAAACCATGTTGGCTTTCTGATAGGTTGCCATTTTTCTTTATGGACTCTCGTATCCTATTACGGAGAAGATTCTTGTATACCTTGCCTATGTTTTCAAGCATATACAGTGGTCTGAACGAAGATGGCGTTATTGGTCCTTTTTTACCCTTGTACTAACCCCTGACGTTTCCATATGTTCGGGAATATTCCTGCTCAAGTAACCGTTGTTACTGTATCTGTTTCCTATTGTACCGTACTATTGCCGCTTCTACAGTATCTGTTGCTACAATAATTGACTGCTACTATAATTGTGGCTGTGGTTACTGTTGCTAGAGTAACTATTGCTGTGTTAACTTTCGCCACAATAACAATTGCTATGACAACAGCTGCAACGGTAATGTTTGCAACACCAACTGTTTCTCCATCAGTTTTGCTAAGGTGCATGTTAGTATGTTATGTTTTTGTTTTGTTCCATTTTTTTCCCGCTGGTTACCATTGAACTGATTTCATTGTCATCGGTTTCTATGGTAACCTTTGCTATTGTGGATAAATATTCAAATATAAAAATATTCTCTATGAAAGCAAATTGTATATTTCTATTAATTCTGTGATTTATTTATATTATACTTTCCATCTAGAAGATAAAAATGATTTCAAATAAAAAACTCCAACTTGTTTTAAAACCTTGATAAGATTATGAAAGAGAGTGGAAATCCATAAACTTTCTGTTCTTTGCTGTAATATAAAAAGCTCTCTAGTGCTTGAGCTTAAGAAATAACTCGTAGGCAGTAATTTAACCTTTTATTTTTTATTACAGCATGTGCTATGACAATCTTAAAGCTCTAACTAAAGTTTTATTTGATGGCTTTATTTTTATAAAAGTGCTGTGAAATATTAAAATGATAAGTGTTATATACTTTTGTGCTCACAGAGATGTTTCAATAAACAGATTAATTGTAAGTCCATCAATAAATTGTCAAATAACATAAATTAAGATGAAGATTTTAGGTTGCTAAATTTAATTATAAATTAAACAGTATAATAATATATAAATTTTGTCAACTGAAACTGGACTTGAAGAAAATTTTATTAAATAAAAATTATCTAATTCTTTCAGTGTATAAAAATTGACTATGTAGTTATTCAATTTTAATTAATGCGACTATGCTCCTATTTATTTAGAAACTAGACAATAAATATGAAAGGATAGAAGAAGCTTTAATTAAAGCTACGTTGTGGTTCGCAGTTTGCTAATTCCGAGACCAATTTGCTGATCGGATATTGGAGAAATTTAAGCTTTGACTCAAAGTTTCGAAGGCAAGGAAATACTCATTATCTGTGCTTTTAACCATTACATATTTAATAATGTTTAAAATCTTTTAATGCTTCGACTTCGAGTTAAAGCTTTCAGGTTGAATATTAAAAAATATTTTTAATTTAAATATTTAAGGAACGGTATTTTTAATTTTACCTTCTGCTTTTTTACTGTAGTTAATTTTTTATACATTTACTCTTCAATGCTTAAATTGGTTTTTGAAAAATTTAAATATAAAAGTACACTTTATTGTTCTGGACAAATAAAATACATTTATTGTCCTAGCCACATAAAGTTCACTTTATTGATCTAGTTAAATAAGGTAGACATTACTAGTAAAGAAGTAAGAAGACTCTTTATTGACCTAAATAAATAAAATTCACTATATTATGTTCTTTTGCAATTTGTAAACACACTAACTACATCTTGACCTCTTTTTTCTAGTGAATTTTTCGTTTTTAACAGATTCACTCTATTCAATTTAAATTGACTATTTGAACCAATTAATGAAATTAGCTTTCAATGAACATTTTTTTTTTAATTCTCAGAGATATACCTTGAAGCACTTAGAGCTGCGTTCTTTCTTAACGTTTAAGCAAAAGTTGCGAATTTGAATTTCAGAGTAGGTCGTAAGCATGGAAGAGTAGATCTGCGAAGAGAAGATTGAATGATAAGCACCTTCTCCCGTCTTCCATTTTCTCCTCCCACTATCTACCCTCTCATAGTCTGCAATTTGAATATTCTACTTTGAATTGTACGAGGCGTGAAATATAAAAAGCATTTTGAGAAGATGTGAGGCCTCTTGTCTTTGATTTTACGATTCTTCTTTATCAATTCGACCCAATTTTTTATTGCGTCATTAATAACTCACGATTTTTCTACTTTATGTACCTTTTTATTATTGTACTTTTTTACTACAAAATACTTCTCAAGATGATAATTTTTTTTACAAATTCATCACGATTATAATATTATTCATTATTATTGAACTGTCCTTTGTATCAGTAACTCAGCTTTTCTACAACTTATAAGCGTTTTAATTTTCTATTTAAAATTTTTGTTAAACTTAGGCGCGATTAAAAAAAATTATTTTTTAATGTATTCCAGTGTATTTAAAAACCAAATTAGTTATAAAAAAAATTCTAAATTTTTGTAGAAATCTGTGTTTTCTCATATATACATTCAGTGAAAATTTCGTTGGTTCAAAAATATTTGAAAAATATCGAATGTTTGCGTTTAGAGAATGACAAGCGGTGGCTTTACGCCTCATCCGTTATATCAGATTACTCGTGACAGCGGGTTTAATGGACCATTGCGAGAGATAACCCGGGAAGTGTTTCGATTAAAATTCTAATAATCTCACTCCCTTTATGTTTCCATATCTAGATAATCACTATTTTTTCATTCAAATTACAGTTTTAGATGCGATATTCTCCTCTTCAAGTTTCTCCAATCAATCAATCCTATATTTTAAAAAAATGAATTTTCTAAGTCACGTACACATTTTGACGACTTAGTGAAATAAAAATTTTTGTGCTAGGTTAATAATACATACTTTATTATCTTAGGATAATAATACAAAAAAATATATTTTTTGTTTGAAATGCTATTTTAGTATATTTCTATGTATCTTTCATCGCTGAATTTGAATCCGAAGTCAGAATTGCTAAATTGGTTTTACTTTTTTGTGATAATCTCAAAAGAATGTTTAAAAACACAAATGAACCAAAAAAAAATTTTTTTTTTTAGACATTACGCTAGTTAATTCCTACGTATATTTTTCTGATGAATTCGAAACTGGAGTCAGAATAATCAGATTTGCTAAAATTTTTGAGATAATCTTAAAAAACTGCTCAAAAACACGAAAAAAAGCAACAAAAAGAAAATAAAGTACAAATTTTCGACATGTTCAAATAAAGAGCACATTATTGCTCTAGAAAAATAAAATACACATTGTTGACCTGCTCACATAAAGTGCATATTATTGCTCTAGGTAAATAAAGTACCCATTATTGCCTCAAGAACATAAAGTAGACATTTTTACTGTTGGAAAATAAAATGCTGTTATAACTCTTGAGAAATAGAATACTGTTATTACTCTAAGAAAATAAAGTATACATTATTACCTCAAGAAAAAAAAGTAGAAACTTTTACCCTTGGGAAATAAAGTGCTGTTATTGCACTAGGAAAATGAAGTACACATTGTCGACTTGTTCAATTAAAGAGCACATTATTGCTCTAGGCAAATAAAGTACACATTATTTTCCTAAGAAAATAAAATATTCATTGTTAACCTAGGGAAATAAAGTGCGCATTATTGCCCTAGGCACATAAAATTCACGTTACTGACCTAGACAAAAAAGTACATATTATTGTTCTAAGAATATAAAGTACATATTATTGCCCTAGCAAAATAAAACGCACATTATTTCCCTAGTCAAATAAAGAACACATTGTCAACTTTTGTTAATAAAATTCTTATTTTTTAGTTTTTTACCCTCCCTCTACTTATGCAAGTGACTAAAGATAATAATTATTTAGTCACTTTTCTTACTTGAAATAAAAAACAGTGTATAAGGAGGAAAAAAAATATATATATGGGGCATTCTTTCTCAGATTTAACTTCCCCCTCTGTCCATTTTTCGTTTCAACAAAAAAATTCCAAATAGGGGTCAAATGAAAGCTTGAAACTTCTATTTCTATTTGCACCGTGCCTTTTTTAAAAATCCAAGATGGCGGACCCGTAAAATATTTCCAAAGGAGTCGTGACGCATACAAAAATCTATTTGTTGCTAAATAAATATGAAAAAATAATAAAAATAGTTCCAATTTTTCGAAAACATACCTTCTTATGAGTACTTTATATAAAATTAATGAGATTTGAGAAATTTCAAAATGGTTGATCCAATATGTCCGACAAAATATTAATGTTCGTCAACCTTTGCAAAACTGACTATTTAAAGGTTATTTGAGTAGCTGATTACGAATCTCAAGTCAGTTTAAAAAAAAATGGCGGATCCAATATGGCGGAGCTATTTTTCAAAAATCGTACTATTTTACTTGAAAGTTGTTACTCGGGGGTTTTTGGGGTCTCTGATTACGATTCTGACGTCAAATTTGTAATCAGCGACCCCAGAAACCTTCGAGTGACAAATTTCAAGCAAGTCCGATCATTTTTTAAATATTTAACCAACATATTTGATCCGCCATTTTGGATTTTACAAATCAGATTTCAGATTCAAAATCAGTAAACCCAAAAACTTCTGGGCAACAAGTTTGAAGCGAATCTGATCACTTTTCAAAAATTCGTCCGCCATATTGGATCCGCCATTTTGAATTTTACAAATCTTATTTTAGATTCGTAATCAGTGACCCCAAAAACCTCTAAGTGACGAATTTCAAGCACGTACGATCACTTTTTAAAAATTAAACTGACATATTGGACCCGCCATTTTGAATTTTACAAATCTGATTTCAGATTCGTAATCAGCGACCCAAAAACCTCCAGGTAACAAGTTTCAAGCGAATCCGATCACTTTTCAAAAATTGGTTCGCCATATTAAATCCAACATATTCTATTATTCAAAACTGAATACCGATTCGTAATCAGCGACCCCACACGGAAAAAAATAATTTTTCGAATATTACAAAACTTTTTCGTACCCTTGGATAAAGCCATTTACAAAGCTCAGTTTCTGTAGATGTGCAGAACAGTTTTGTAAAATATCCTGAAATTTCAGCACAGAGTGCAAAATGATTTGTAGTTACTGCAAAGAATTCCGTAACTTGTGTAGAAAGTTTAAAACATTTTACAAAACTGTTCTACATATCACTCAAAACTGAGTTTTGTAAATGGCTTTATCCAAGGGTACGAAAAAGTTTTGTAAAATTCGAAAAATTATTTTGTTCAGTGCAAAAACCTCCGACTAACGAGTCTCAAGCGAAATTGGACAATCCAATATGTCCGACAAATATAAATTTTTAACAATCTTTGCAAAACTCATTTTTAAGGGGTTATTTGGGTCACTGATTACGAATCGGTATTCAGTTTTAAAAAAGTACAATATGTCGGATTTAATATGGTGAACTAATTTTTAAAAAGTGATCGGATTCGCTTGAAACTTGTTACCCGAAGGTATTTGGGTCGCTGATTACGAATCTGAAGTCAAATTTGTAAAAATCAAAATGGCGGATCCAATATGTCGGTTAAATTTTTTAAAAAGTGATCGTATTTGCTTGAAATTCGTCACTCGAAGGTTTTTGGGGTCGATGATTACAAATCTGACGTCAGAATCGTAATCAGAGACTCCAAAAACTTCCGAGTAACAACTTTCAAGTAAAATAGTACGATTTTTGAAAATTCTCGAATCTCAGTAAATTTATATAAAGTACTTATTAGAAGGTATGTTTTCGGAAAGAAGCAACTATTTATTTAGCAATAAATAACTTTTTTTCATGCACCACGACTGCTTTGAAATATTG
This sequence comes from Ganaspis brasiliensis, assembly GCA_037103525.1. NCBI lineage: Eukaryota > Metazoa > Arthropoda > Insecta > Hymenoptera > Figitidae > Ganaspis > Ganaspis brasiliensis. The sequence goes on along the minus strand of JAZKLR010000254.1, from coordinate 2,830,850 downwards.
TACGAGTCCGCCATCTTGGATTTTTAAAAAGGACACAGTGCAAATAGAAATAGAGGTTTCAAGCTTCCATTTGACCCCTATTTGGAATTTTTTCATTGTATCCGAAAATTGCTAGGGGGGTGGGGGGTTAAATCTGACAAAGAATGCCCCATATATGTATGGGCGGTTCCATGTCAAATTTACAGTCCACATTTTAAAATCGATTGAATCTATTTTTTATTTGTTCCTTAAAAAAAATATTAGATACGTATTTTTTTATTTTTTTATAAGAGGCCAAATTTTAGAGTTATAAATTTTCGAAATTCTAGATTTTTAAAAATAAACCTATTTTTAATTACATATAACTCTGAACCTATTGAATTTAGAAAATTTTTGCCAATGCAAAAAAAGTTAGGTTTTTCTTCAACTTTTAAATAGTGATTACAAAAAAAAAGAAAATATATGTATATATGGGTCATTCCATACGAAAAGGCAAATGGCTGAGTCCACTCGTAGTTTTAACCAATTTTAAAGATATATAGCTCAAAATTTAGCATTTTTTATAAGGAATCGAATGCCGTGTGGTACTTTTTGAAATATTCAAAATGGCGGCGACCACAGCTGGATATATAACCAAACTTTTTGAATTTCTGGGTTTAAGCGATTATTACTTTTATTATCTCGGATTAAAATTGCTCAAAACAAATTTTTCTTATGTTTTTGAGATCCCCGAGACAAAAAAATATGACTTAATAATCATAAATAAAAAATTCAAGATGGCGGATCCAAAATGGCGGTCAAATTTTTAAAATGCTATTGGATTTAACTGAAACTTGTTACTCGGGGGTTTTTGAGGTCGCTGATTACGAATATGATCTCAAAATTTAAAAATTCAAAATGGCGGATCCAATATGGGGGACAATATTTTGAAAATTGATCGGATTTCTATGAAACTTGTTAATCGGGGGTTTTTGAGGTCGCTGATTTCGAATCTAATGTCAAAATTTAAAAATTCAAAATGGCGTATCCAATATGGAGGACGAATTTTTAAAAATTGGTCGGATTTGTCCGAAACTAGTTGCTCGGGGGTTTTTGGGGTTGCAGATGACGAATTTGAAGTCAGTTTTTCAAAATTCAAAATGACGGATTCAATATGGCGGACGAATTTTTTTAAATTGGTCGATTTCGCTTGAAACTTGTTTCTCGGGGGTTTTTGGGGTCGCAGATTACGAATCTAAAGTCAGTTTTTCAAAATCCAAAATGGCGGATCCAATATGGCGGACGAATTTTTTGAAATTGGTCTAATTCGCTTGAAACTTGTTTCTCGGGGGTTTTTGGGGTGGCAGATTACGAATCTAAAGTCAGTTTTTCAAAATTCAAAATGGCGGATCCAATATGGCGGACGAATTTCTCTAAATCCGTCGGATTCGTTTTAAACTTGTTACTAGGGGGTTTTTGAGGTCGCTGACTACGAATCTGATGTCAAAATTAGAAAATTCAAAAGAGGTGTACAATAAACAAGAATTAAATACTGATGGCAGTTGAAAGGCTACGTCTCTTGACACATTTTTCGCCATTTTATATCCACCATTTTTAATTTTTAAACTTTGACATTAGATTCGTAATCTGCGACCCCAAAAACCCTCGAGTAACACGTTTCGGACAAATCCGACCAATTTTTAAAAATTCGTCCTCCATATTGGATCCGCCATTTTGAATTTTTAAATTTTGACATTAGATTCGAAATCAGCGACCTCAAAAACCCCCGATTAACAAGTTTCATAGAAATCCGATCAATTTTTAAAATATTGTCCGCCATTTTGGATCCGCCATTTTGAATTTTTAAATTTTGAGATCATATTCGTAATCAGCGACCTCAAAAACCCCCGAGTAACAAGTTTCAGTTAAATCCAATAGCATTTTAAAAATTTGACCGCCATTTTGGATCCGACATCTTGAATTTTTTATTTATAATTATTTAGTCATATTTTTTTGTCTCGGGGATCTCAAAAACATAAGAAAAATTTGTTTTGAGCAATTTTAATCCGAGATAATAAAAGTAATAATCGCTTAAACCCAGAAATTCAAAAAGTTTGGTTATATATCCAGCTGTGGTAGCCGCCATTTTGAATATTTCAAAAAGTACCACACGGCATTCGATTCCTTATAAAAAATGCTAAATTTTGAGCTATATATCTTTAAAATTGGTTGAAACTACGAGGGGACTCAGCCATTTGCCTTTTCGTATGGAATGACCCATATATTTTTTAAATAAACACAATTTTTTAGAAACAAATCCATTTTTTTTAAATTTGGACCTGAGTAACAAATTATTATTTTTTATTTATACATACCTCAAAATGTCAAGAACATTTTGCAAAAAGATTCCGGTTGGCTAGAAGGGTATTATTAGTTTAAATTGATTTTCAAACTCTAGCTGTTATATCTAAGTGCTGTACTATGCCTATTTAAACTGAAAAAAATTGTTTTAACTTGAATTCAGCTGCATCTCTTCTTTTTTTTTAATGTCAAATCGAATTAATATAACCAAAATAGGTACAGTACAGCGCTTAGATATAACAGCTAGATTTTGAAAATTAATTTAAACTAAAAATATTCTTCTAGCCAACCGGAATCTTTTTGTAAAATGTTCTTGACATTTCTAGGTATGTATAAATGAGAAATAATAATTTGTTATTCGGGTCCAAATTTAAAAAAAAATGGATTTGTTTCTAAAAAATTGTGTTCTTTTAAAAAAATATATATTTTTTTGTAAACACTAATTAAAAGTTGAAGAAAAACCTAACTTTTTTTGTATTGGCAAAAATTTTTTAAATTCAATAGGTTCAGAGTTATATGTGATTAAAAAAAGGTCTATTTTTAAAAATCTAGAATTTTGAAAATTTATAACTCAAAAATTTGGCCTCTTATAAAAAAATAAAAAAATGCGTATCTTATATTTTTTTATAAGGAACAAATAAAAAATAGATTTAATCGATTTTAAAATGTGGACTGTTAATTTGACATGGAATCGCCCGTATGTATATATTTTTTCAATGATTTCTTTTCCTTTCAGTTGCTATTTTGGAAAAAGTTCTCGACTGAAGGATAAAAAACTTGGTGAAAGAATTTTAACGAAATGAATTGGAGAGTGTATTAGGTCAAATCATAATTCGATATTTGTCGTGAAGAGGCTACGGAAGTAATTAGAGAATGGGATAACTAGATTATATCCGTTCCATGCTCTGCAATAGGGCGTAATCAGCGTATGATAGTTATCTAGGTTGGAAATACGAATAGTTCCTGATCGAAGCACCACTGCCGATATCTCTTTTAATTATGAAACTGTAAACAGAACTTGTTAAACAATTTTGAAAAAAAAATGAAAATCAAAAAAGTGAAATTGAAGAAATTATGCTGATAAATAGGTTTTCCACATTGTATCAACGAAAAATCAATGTTAGATTTAATATTATTGAAGTGTAAATTAATTTTATCTTTATTTAGGATGTTTTGAGCAATATCTAAGTGAAAAAGTATAGCATATTTAGAATTCGAGTATTTTAACGAAAGACGCGGAACTATTTATAATATTTTACAAGGTGTACGTGATTTTTGTTAAGGTCTAAGTATTTTTCCTTTTGTAAAAAATCTGTAACATCTGCCTATTTTATTGCTTACAAAAAATTATCTGTTTTATTATCGTCGGATTTTCCGACCATTAGGTTTATTACCACTTTACTTAAAGACGACGCTTCTCGGCACCTCCATTTTTAATCCTGGTCAATCTCTGGTACTTCTACCTGAGCGAAATATTGTTTATTAACATCACCCCACTCTTAATTTTGTACTCAAAATGACCCTTGAACGACCGATTGTCAATTTTCTACAGTTAGTTACAAACGAGAGTTTCGATGGAAACAACGTGAGTCGAATCTCTCAAAAAAGATCACTTACAAAATTATGTATCTTTTTTACACAGAATAAATGTATCATGACTTAACCAGTTCTTTATTTTAATTGAGATCCTCAATATTAATTTATTGAAGAAGTGATGACGTTATTTTATTTACTGTCATTCGCAACGCAACAAATATTATAAATAAGAAAAAATTAATTGTAGCAAACATTTTACAAGTGGACATGTTTTTTGTTTCAGCAGTCAGTTGCTATAGTATGCTGCACGGGAGCAGCGGTAAAAATGGAGAAACTTTTCCAAACACAATCGAAGAAGCAGCACGAACGGGGCCCTATATTGACAAGTCTGCCTCGAAAAACGTGACAGCTCTGTTGGGAAAGACGACGTACCTAAATTGCCGCGTCAAAAATATAAATAACAAAACGGTGAGTGTGTCAAGTGTATTCTTCCTCAGTAGTTCCAACAAGTTTTACAAATGGTTTTCCGCACAATGGTTATTTCGATACGCCTTTTCATACTTTATATACTTGCTCTCTTTGTCGACTTGAAAAGTACTGCTGACATTGCCATGTATCTCACTTCTTAGATACCGAAAAACTTTTATATTGCAATTCTATGTCTAGCTCGGAAATATTTTTTTATTTACGTCACTCACCTTTTTGTGGAAAAAATTAAAAAAAATTGTTATTTAATTTCATTAGACGCTGTAGAATATTTATCAAACAATCAGTAAGATTCTTAATCAGTACAGTTCTTTTTTATTTCTTTTGAATATTATATACAACTAGCGCGCACAAGCGCGCGACAAACTTTGCATTGTTGTAAGTCATTTAAATCTATAAATTTTTGCAAAATTCAAACAATAAAAGTTACCAAATTAAAGAATATATATCTGAAAAATAATGAAAATAATTGACAGTTAAAAACAAAATTTGAAAAATGGTATTACACAATTGAAAATAATAGTTTAAAAATTTAAACAATAAATGTTAAATTTTAAACAAAATAGTTCAAAATTTATAAAGGAATAATTGTTGCTAATGATTCCAAATTAAACAACTGGATTGAAAATCGAAAAAAAAAATTTGTAACGAAGTGAAATTTTGCTATGCTCCGAATTTGCTCGCCGGAGCCAAGGTTCTCAAATTATATTCACTTATACTGAAAGACTAGATTATTGACCATAAATTTGCTCTGCTTAATTTCTACTGTCGCTTTGGGTTAGGTATAGTCAGTAAAACTCACAGAATTTCTATTAGTAAGACATAACAAAAGAATATATTTAGATCAAAATAAAAAGTGTACAAAATATAATATAAAAATAAATTTAACAGAATATAAATCAAGAAAAATGAAGGAATTTAACAATAAAAATATATAATAAATAAAAAATACAAATAACAATCAATGTGCTAGAAGAACCGGCGTTAAATAATAAAAGAAATAAAACATCGTATGGTCGATTCGCGGATACATAAACTGAAATTAATTATCAGGTAAGAAAATAAATTAATTAATTCATTTTACGCTAATTAGGCGTTTCAGTCCGGTAAGAAACAATTGAATCTGAACGCGCAATTTCAGGTGTGTGGTAAATTTATTTGTAGAACAGTTTAACAACGTGGGTGTTCACCTAGCATAGTCTGTCCTCCAATGACGTAGCACAGGGGAAGCCCATGTGACAATCTACGTCAATGATTCGGCGCAGGAGATTTTAAAATTGTTTCGAACACTTTCCTACGTGATAAGTGCTCTAGCAATTTTTTCGAATTTCTTGACCATTCGTGATGGACCACGACAATGATCAAGAATTCGTCACGGAGTAACTTTACTCTAGTCAGGATTCCTTCGCTTATGAAATCGATGTCCAGAACTTTATCGTGTCTGAGACTCTACTGTGGACAGTGTCAAATCTCAGGACGATCCTAGCCAGAGGAAAGCACAAGGGTTTTGTTCTTTCGATTTTCATTTAAGGATCAATGCTAAATATTCAAAACGTTCTCTAGGTATCATTCTTGAAGGACCAAATCTATGGTATCTGGAGGAGTCAGAGAGGCTTTTCCCGATATGTTTCTCGGTTCGCTCCTGGGAGCTGACTCCTCGATCTACAGGCGTGTAGGTCGATATATAGACGCTGCTCGCTGTAGAGCTGCGCGTTCGTACTACTTAGCGTCGTCTGCGCTGTGTCTGACGTTCCGTGCCATCTTCCGTCGATGCGCGTGTGAGGATGCGCAGTTGACTTGCAAATACTTCTGCTAGCCACGTTTTTGACAGTTCCAAAATAAGATGAAAGTGTAACTTAACCTCAAAGTTAAGTTTATTTATTTTTACTTAAAAATAAATTATCCAATTAAAAATTAAAAGTCAAGTGCAATTGTGAGGTTCGTCACAAATTAAAATTGAAGAAAATAATAAAAAATTGCAAATTTAAGAATTGAATTAAGATTTGAAAAAATAATTGATAATTGAACAAAAATTATGAAATTACGAAAATAATTGACAATTGAAAACAAAATTCAACAAATGGCTAGATTAATACACAACCGAGCAAAATAAAATTAAAAAAATCGGGCAAGTACGAGTTACACCTGTACCAAAATCTAGGGTTCCGTACATTTACGAAACAAAGATGTACCTTATTATCAAACAGAGTGCTCTAATTTGCTCTATTTTCACGTGTAGATTGGAGGAAAATTATAGGGAACATTATCTGGATTGACAGTCAAAACGTTGTCAAAAAAACAAAAACTGCAAATTTTCGAAAAAAAAGTTTTTTCCTCATAACTTTGAAACTATTTGAGCTAGAGGGCTAAAATTTGATACATTTGTATATTTTTATGTACAGATTATGAAAATTAATTAGAACGTACAAATTATGAAAATACTTCTACCTTCAAGTACATGAAACTTTACCTTAAGGGTACAGGCTGGTACAGGCTGGGGGAGGCCCTGAAATTTTTATAGGGTTTTAGGGCTTATAACAGTCTTGATTATAGGTCCTGTGGCAGCCTTGATCAAGCCTGGTATAAGATTAAAAATTTTTTTTAGTTTTTTTCATAATTTTTCAATTATTTTGAAAAAAAAGTGATAACAATTTTCAATTGCGTTTTATATCGTTTTTTTAAATTCTGAGTATACAAATAAAAATTTTATTGGTTTGAGGGGTACTGTAGGACAATTAGGGTGAGCTCTAGCATAGGGGTCTAAACCTGTTTTTGGTGATTTTTTGAATTTTTTTTTGTGACCTCGTAATATTTAATTTTATTTTTAAACATAATTTTTCCATAATCTGCATGCAAAAATACATGAGTGTACCAAATTTTAGTCCTCTAGCTCAAATAATGGCAAAGTTAGAGAAAAAAAACTTTTTTTTTCCAAAATTTGCAGTTTCTCCTTGACAACGCTATGACCATCAATCCAGATCATGTTCTCTATATTTTTCGTGTAATCTACACGTGAAAATACATATGTGTACCAAATTTCAGACCTCTAGGTCAAATAGTTTAGAAGTTAAGGGGGGGGATGGTTTTTGGCTACGGACACACGAGTCTCGCTATAAGGGTTCCGCCAAACACCGAAGGTGTACGGAACCCTAAAAACCAAAGAATAATTATAAAATATTGAGATAATAATTGGAAATTGAAAAAATTGTAGGAAATAATTGAAAAACTTAAACAAGAAATATTAAAATTAGAGAAAATGATTGCAAATTGAAGAAAGCAATTAAAAATTAAAGAAATTAATTGAAATTTAAAGAATATAGTTAAAAATTGAAAAAAGCCGAGAATTAATGAATATAGAAGAATACAATTAAAAACTGAAGAATGAAATTAAAAATCAAAGAAAATAATTAAACAATTGTTTTTAAAATTTATCGATAATCGAAAAACATAATAAAATAGACCATAATTGTTTAATATTAAAGAAAATAATTGAAAATTGAAAACTGCAATTTAAATTTAAAAAATATAACTGAAAATTAAAAAGAATAGTTCTAGAAATGAATAACTGAATTGAAATATTAAAACAATTTTTATGAGTGAAAAAAACAATTGAAAAAATCAGAGAATTATTAAATATTGAGGAATTAATTGAAAATCGATAAAAATAATTAAAAATAAAAGAAAATAATAAAAAATGGAAGAAATAAATTGGAAATTATAGAATTAAATGAAGATTTCAAGAAAATAATCGCTAATTACAATATGCTGAAAATAATTAAATATTGACAAAAATACAATTAACTAAAAAAAAAAAAATTCGAAAAATGGTGTGATTAATCGTCATTCGAATTTTTTTTTTAAATTAATGAATAATCATAAAATTAAAGGAGAATAATAAACTGGCTATTGAAAACTGTTGAAAATTATAAAAAAATTGTAGAAAATAAATGAAAATTGAAAAAATTGAAGTTCCATTGGAAATTGAAGAATTGTATTAATTTTTTAAGAAAATAATTTATAATTAAGAAAATACAAGAATTATTAAATATTGAATAAAATAATGGAAAAGGGAAGAATGCAATTGAAAATTAAATAAAATAATCGAGAATTGAAGAAAATAGTAAAAAATTAAAAAATAAGTTGAAGATTAAAGAATTAAATTGAAACTTTAAGAAAATAATTGATTATTAAAAGAAAAATTACAAAATGACGAAAAAAATTAAATATTAAAGAAAATAATTGAGAAATGGTAGATTAAAATTTACATAATAAAAGCCTAAACCAATAAAAATTTGAATGAGTTGTTATTTGAATCAAAGAAAGTGTTATTTAGAAGATGCAAAAATTTATATTGATATAATGATAAAAATAATGATTAGTTTGATTTAAATAAGTATAAATTAAACATTTTATTTATAAATTGAAATTAAAATTTAGTTGAAACTACAATAAATTTAAAATGAAATGTGTCGTTGCTAAATTTACTAATTCAGATTTCCATTTGTAAAAAATTATTTCAAAATTTCACAGATTTCAATTTTCAATAATCTAAATAATAATCAATTAAACTTCTTCTCATAAACATTGTAAATAATTTTTATATTGATAGAATTAAATTTTAATTAATAATCTTATTTTCTGTAAATGCAGTTAAATTGATTCGCATCAAAATAGACTCTAATTTAAATTGATCACTTTTATCTAATTTTTAATTAGGAATTAAATAAGTATAATAATAATTTCCTCATGCAATAAAAAAAGTATTTTGAGATCTAGAATACAACATTTATTAAAAGAAATTTAATTTAGTTTTTTTTTAATAAAAATAACGTTAGAAGTTTTGAAACAAAATAATGTTTAATCATTAAGAAACAAAAAATTATTTTAGATAGGTGTTTAAGACACTTATAAAATATCTCAAAATAAAAAAAAATAAAAATTAATAATAATCGACAGTTTTTTCAACTTTGAACATTTGTTGAGGAGGACGTATGGTTAAGTTCTAAAATTAATGATTTAGAATTTTTATTTTCATAGAATTTTATGTGGTAGAATTTTCTTGTAGCCGAAATTTCACATTTTCGAATTTGTTTTCGATCGAATTTTAATAAATTCGAAGTTTTACCTAACAGAATTTTTAGGTCACCGAATTCGTATTTAACAAAATTTTCATCTAAAAGAATTTCAATTTAAACAAATTTTAATTTAGAAGATTTTTCATTTTACAGAATTTTAAGTTAATCGAAATTTTAAATGACAGAATTTTCATTTGACCGAATCTTCATTTATCCGAAATTGCATTAGTACAAATTGACATTTGATAGAAAACTTAAAACGTAGAATGTTCATTTGTCAGAAATTGTAAATAGCCGAAAAAGCATCCGGTAGACATATTTTGGCGCGAATTTTAAAATTGACCAATCAGGAAATACGAAAAAAATCCCCATTGGTCAATTTCAAAATTCGCGCCAAAATATGTCTACCGGATGCTTCTTCGGTCATTTGCAATTTCTGACAAATGAACATTCTATGTTTTAAGTTTTTTATCAAATGTTAATTCGTACTAATACAATTTCGGATAAATGAAGATACGGTCAAATGAATATTCTGTCATTTAAAAATTCGATTAACTTAAAATTCTGTAAAATAAAAAATCTTCTAAATTAAAATTCGTTTAAATTTGATTGAAAACAAATTCGAAAATGTGAAATTTCGGCTACAAGAAAATTCTACCTCATGAAATTCTATAAAATGAAAATTGTAAATAATTAATTTTAGAACTTAATCATGCGTCCCTGTTGAGGTCTTATAAACTTGAGAGCTTTTTTTGATAAAATTAAAAACATTTTTTCGAAATTTTGTTTCGTTTAAAAAATTTTGTTCTTCTATTTGATCATTTAACTATATCCTATACACTTTCAAACGATAATTCGCATTTAAAATATGATGTTTATTTGAAAAGCATTGTATGGTGTGTTAAACGAGAACTACTCAAATCCTCTGAGCCCGTAATTATTCAATAGACTATTGATTTTAGCAACTTAACAAATGTATACAATAGCTCTTGTGCAAATTGCTGAACATGGAAAAATTATCGAGTGTCAATATTTTATTAATACAAAGCCCACTTTTTCCCAATAAACTTGTGCATTGATTAAAAGCTTTGCTGAAGTTTTAATACCTCTATTTATTAATTTTATTGTTAAAAGCACTTTTTAATGCAAGCGTCAATTTCACACACTGCTCTTGTTTAAATGTTAAAACTTTACATAATTTAAAAAGAATTAATTACTGAAATCGGATTTTAATTTTTCAGTAATTTAAACTGATTGTACTTTTTCCAAGTGATTAAAAATGTCTGCCTTTGTACATTTATTAAAATACCAAATGAAAATCCACCGTGACCATCTGTTTTTCAACATATTTTCGTGATTACAAATTTACTTTTAATATTTTGTGATGTGTAGAAAAAAATGTATGAATATGTAGAAATAACGATAATAAAATAAAGAAAAACTTACAAGCATTTGTAATAACGGTGTGCTGAAAAATGATCTAATGAATAATAAACAACAGATGTGACGCTCCATGATAAAAGGGACTTTAGTTGAAAAACATTTGATTTTTAATTTTTATTATGAATCGATAGAATTTAAGTTGCTCATGCACATAGAGAAATGAAAACTTTTTTTCTTTCTATTAGTTTTTGTGAAATTGGCGATGAAACATAGGCACAACCTAATAATAATTTAGGCGGGCTCAACTTCAAACGCCCGTCCTGTAAAATTAATTTCTTGCAGCTAAGGTCCCTTTTATCGTGGAGCGTCACATATATTTAGTCTAAAACCACAGCAAGAACATATTACTGTTTGTTTTTTCCTTAAGGGCATGTGATGGAGAATGACGTCACGGGAGTAGGCAAAATTTGTCCGTAAACTTTCTCTTAAAATAATAAATATTTTGACACCAAACTTTGTAGAATTACTTAAAATATTATTAAGAAGGTCTCTTAGACCCAAGTTTGTCTAAATTTTGTCTTAAAACTAATTTTTTTGATTTTCCGAAAATGAGGTAATTTTTTAAAAAGTTAAGTACAAGGAAAAAATTAGACAAACTTGGGTCTGAGAGACTTTCTTAATGATATTTTAAGTAATTCTACAAAGTTTGGTGTCAAAATATTTATTATTTTAAGAGAAAGTTTACGGACAAATTTTGCCTATACTCGTGACGTCATTCTCCATCACATGCCCTTAATGTTGTAGACATAACATTTTAAATATTGTGTACATACTGTAGAAAGAACAATTTAATATAATAATTATCATAATTGAAAGCATGTGTTAATTATACGTAGTTCTGTAACCTTATAATATTGATCAAAATATAAAACGGCATATTCATTAATCAGTTATTATCTTTTGTATACGAGTTTTAATACCAAAACTGAGTAAATATTTCAGAACATTAGTGATACAAGTGTGTGTGCATCTGGAACTTTGAAATATCTAATTTTATGAATTAATTCATTGATGTTTTTCATCATGTGTTTCATGTGTTTTCAGAAATTATAAAAATGAACGGAAGTAATTGAAAATTGAAGAAAATAATATAAACAATTGAAAATTGAATGAAATAATGAAAGTGGCAGATCAACAGCTTAAAAATTGGAAAATTATAAAACAAATGGAAAAATTGAAAATTGAAGGAAATAAACTTTAGAAAACAATTGAAAAATCATTTTAAAATTTGAAGCTTGAAGAAAATAATTGAAATATAAAACAAACTATGATAAGTTGTGAAAAATAAATGACATTTGAGTTAAATAATTTAAAAAAATAAAGGATTTTGTTGAAATAAAAAATAATAATTGAAATTTGAGAAAAATACATGAAGATCTTAGAAATCAATTGAAAAAAATGGGAATAACTAAAAACAGGAAAAAAGAATTAAAGAAAACTAAAAATAATTGAAATTTACGATAATTAATAAAAAAAATTTTGAAATTATGAGAACAAATAAAAATAATTGAAAATTGAAAAAATAATTGAAATTTTAGAAAAATATTAAAAAATCTTATAAAATAATTTTAGAAAATGAGAATAATAACTAACAATCGATGAAAAAATAGAAATATGATGAAAATAGTTAAAAAAATTCCAGAACTTTTTTCATTAAAAAAAGATAATTAAAATTTGCGAAAAATCTAAGAAATTAGAAAATAAAAGAAAATAATTAAAAATTAATAAAATAAATGAAGAAGATAAACATAATTAACAATTTAAGAAAACAATTTTTAATTTAATAGAAATAATTGCCAAAAATACAGAATATACATAAAATACAAGAAAATGATAGATATATAATGGAAAATTTAATAAAATAATGGAAATTTCAGATAATTAATTAATATTTTGGAAATTATGAAAAAGAACTTAAGTAATTAAGAAAAAATAATAACAATAATAATAAAATTAATTAAACAATTAAAATATTATGTAAACAGTTTAAAATTTTTGAAATTAAGGAAAAAATGCAAAATAATGAGAAATTTGAGAAAATCATTAATCTTAGAAAATAATTTAAAGAATATAAGAATAATTAAAAATTGGGGAAAATAATTGAAAAATGATTTCGAGATTCAAAACTTGAAGAAAACAATTGAAATATGATAAAAACAATAAGTTGAAAAAATTACTTAAATTTGAAATAAATAATTGAAAAAATTGCAGAATTAAACAAAAATAATAATTGAAATTTGAGAAAAATACTTCAGAATCTGAAAACATTTATTGAAAAAATTGCAGTATTAAACAAACATAATAATTGAAATTTGAGAAAAATACTTGAAAATCTGAAAAAATTTATTGAAAAAAATGAGAATAATTAAAAAAAACGAAGCTAAGAATAATTGAAATTTAAGATAATTAATAAATTTTTTTGAATATTCTGAAAACAAATAAAAATAATTAAAAATTGAAAAAATAATTAAAATTTTACAAAAATACTTAACAATCTTAAAAAAAAATTTATAAAATAATAATAACAATTAACAAACGAGGAAAATAATTAAAAAATGATAAAATTAATTTAAAATTGAAAAAAATAATTGAAATATGCTGCAAGTACTTTAAGATTGAAAAAAAATTTAAATATGATAAAAATAATTTAAATATGAAGAATTGAAAACAGTAAGTCTTTGAAAAAAATAATTGAAAAATCTTGAAAAAATTTTAATTACAGAGAATAATTAGAAAATCGGAAAAACAATCGAAAATTGATGAAAATAATTGACAATTCAGATAAATAATCGAAATTTTTTAAAATTACGCCAAAATAATGAAAGTAATTGAAAAATCGTTTAAAAAATTGAAGATTAAAGACAATAATCTAAAATTGAGATACTAACTGAAAATTTAAAAAATTAATTGAAAAATAATAAAAAGAAATAAAAATTGAACAAAATAATTGAAAATTGAGATTTATATTTGAAAGTTCAGGAAATTAATACAAAAATTATGAAAATAATTAAAAATTGAAAATGATAATTGCAAAATGACAAAAATAATGGTAAATTAAAAAATTGAATTAAAATTAGCAATGAATAATATAAAAATTAGGAAATCTAGTTTAAGTAATTGAAAGCATAATAGAAAAAACGAATTGTTAAAAATTAATTATTCCCATTATTCTACACTTTTTATTTTTATGTAATATTTGCTAAATATTTAAATACATTATATTTTTTTTAGTCCTGATGAGCTGTGTTCGTGCGATCAGTTGAGTAGAAACCATGTTTAAGTAATTAAAAGCATAATAGAAAAAACGAATTGTTAAAATTTAATTATTCCCATTATTCTACACTTTATATTTTTATGTAATATTTGCTAAATATTTAAATACATTATATTTTTTTTAGTCCTGATGAGCTGTGTTCGTGCGATCAGTTGAGTAGAAACCATGTTTAAGTAATTAAAAGCATAATAGAAAAAACGAATTGTTAAAATTTAATTATTCCCATTATTTTACACTTTATATTTTTATGTAATATTTGCTAAATATTTAAATACATTATATTTTTTTTAGTCCTGATGAGCTGTGTTCGTAGCGATCACTTAGGAGGAAACCATGTAGACACACGAAACTCACTTATTTTCTGTGAATTGCTTTAAAAGTGATAACATAAATCCAAGATTTAAACTTTTTAGCATAATTTTATTAGTACATTATATATTAATATATGTATATTTATTATACATACATATAGCTACTGTCAAAACTGATGGACAAAAGTATTAGATGAAGGTTGTGACGCTGTAAAAAGTTACCGCGCACAATATTTTTAAATTAATTTAATAATAAATTATTACACACCAGTCTGGAATTAATTCCAGACTATTGTTCAGCCTTAATGTAAACTTGGCCATTTGTGCCTGTTATTATTTTCAGTTTACATTATTTAATTTTATTAGATATTTAAAATTCACTTTAATTTATTTTGTTCCTTGGCAAATTTAAGATTTAGTTAAATTCAGATTTATTTCTATTTTGATTTTGTATTTAATTAATTAAATTGATTAGATAATATTATTATTCAAACTTCTGGTTTTTACCTGCCGGATGTGATATGCTTACAGTCCGAATGTGAGTCCCGTTTTCTAAAGGGTGCCAGGACTAGAGGATGATCTACTACGCCTGGTTTGCGTTCCTCGGTCGATTGCCGCTCGATTTTGAAATGTGATTCGTGAGAGCGGCACCGCGGCGTATGTGTCGGCGCATATCGACTTGACGTTCTCACTGTCGTCGGTATTCTGAACTAGTGTTTTCGACCTGTTGCTCGTACAGTTTATTAAAAGTCTTAGAAACTTTATAAAAATGTAACAAAATAAGTGCCGGAGCTCTATTCGTGGCCATTGTGCCCTATCAGGAGAGCTCCATTATTAACTTTTGTTTTTTTTTATTTGATGGAGTTGGTTCTCCGACTATTTTATTAAAAATAGAGTCAGTGATTTCTTGTAACATTTTAAAATGGTTACCATTTAATAAATTTGTTATGTTGTGGTTTAATTTAAATTCTTAGTTTGTTGCTGCTCCTTACTCCCCACTCTCTGGATTATGAATTAGTTGTGGCTTTATTATATTTCAATTAAAGATGAGAATCATTTGATGAGTTCAATTAGTCGTTTATTTTACTATTAATTTTGTTTGGTTATGTTTCATTAAAATAACTTGGCGTCCTGGTTTTGTTTTTATATTGTTTACTTGGTTTTGATTAAATATTCAAAAATAAATTAAAAAACCTCAAACATAATCGGGAAAATTGCGTCACAAGGTATTGTGAAGAAAAGCTCTCGACTATCTGACTCGCTCGAGTTTTGTAAGACAGGTTTTTGAATAATTGTTATGTCACCTTTGGAATTTCTGTAAAGATTTGTTGAGCGCAAAGTGCTTTTGAAAGGTCTAGCATAATTCTAACAACCAAATTAATAAAGAGAATACTTCACGCCCGTCATTTTATATTCGATATTTTCAATTTCTTAATTAACCTTAGATTCGCTATCGGTAACCTTGAATATTTTTATGTACTAATTGAGTCAAGTTTCATTGAAAGAAGAAATAACTTCTTCTAATAAAAAAACATAATTTAGAAGATGTGACAAAATTAGTAAAATTGATCTAAAAGATACTGTC
Organism: Ganaspis brasiliensis; assembly: GCA_037103525.1. NCBI lineage: Eukaryota > Metazoa > Arthropoda > Insecta > Hymenoptera > Figitidae > Ganaspis > Ganaspis brasiliensis. The sequence goes on along the minus strand of JAZKLR010000254.1, from coordinate 2,814,821 downwards.
AGCAGGAATAAAAAAGTAAAATCGCCTTATCGAATCTAGATTTAACAGTTGAATGAATATGTCTTGCAAAAGAAGAGTACAAGTGAAATATGTCCCGGGAAGTTTTGAAGCGTGTATCGAGTGTGCTTTGTATCACATGTCGAGCGTATATCAGTTGCACGTGAATGTTGGGTAACATCTGGTAACATTCAATGCATGCATATACGGATGGAAAATATCTTTGTGAACAGATTCGAGGAATAGAAACTTTGACGACGATTTCACCTTAATCCAAGATTCCCAAAAGATTTTCTATTCGAGGATAATGATAAATTAGTGCTATAGTGAAACCGAAATGCAAATAGAAAATAGAATTGTTAATTCCTGTTTTAATTAGAATTTTCAATTTTTCTCAATTTCTTAAATACCAATATAATTTCAGTTTTGCAAATTTTAAAACGTCCGTCAAGTTTTGAAAAATTTAATACATTTTAATATTGCGAACAGCTTCTAACTTTTGGGTTATTCAAATTACAAACTGTGGTAAATAATTTTCCTCTCAACTATTTTTACTTCATTTTATTGTAGATATTAAAGCGTAAAGTTGATAGCGCAAAATTGAGTTATGTGTCTGGCGCAGGTGATAACACCCGTTGGGGTCATCTGAATAAAAAAATCCAGTTGATTATTTATTGTTATGTATGCCAGTGGCTTTATCCTGCACTAAAATAAAATATTTTGGTTAATAGGTATAACAAAATGTCGGCCTTGTAAACAAAAGCCTTAAAGAATCGTCTGCTTTTATTGACAAAGATTATAAAAAAAAATTATTATTAAAACTAAGTAATTCTAGTTTTTTAACTTGTGGTTATATTAATGAGTCGATCCTCCTTAATAGTCACAGCATTATTGTGATGATAATAATAAAGAACTTGACACCTACTTCAAAACAGCTATTGAATATCCAGAATGGAGATAAAAAGAAAAGAAGCCTTTTAAGAGGCGCATTTTGTCTTTCACTCAGGGACTCTACTCTTTCCACTTTTTTCATCCTATTCTCCCATTTCCTCGTTTCTTTGGTTTGCCACTCTACACCTATATCTTACTTACTTGACTCGGCGGATGTTCTGTACGGCCTCTACTTCTGGTAGTAAAACTCACCCTATATTTTCTGCTGGTACCTTGCAGCGAAGCACTGCAAAAGTATACAGCAAAGAACGTACTTCCCGTAGTCTTGAAAGTTACAACCGACACTTGGAGACACTTTTTGCCAAACTATTGGCGATGGTTTCGCAGTATGCACTGTGTGGATCGTCTGCAATATTTACAATTATTACCCTCACTGTGTGAGTGGAGGACAAAATGAGCAAAGGTGAAAGTGGAATGAGCGTGAAATGAAAAGGGGATGAAATAGACGGGTACAAAGTAGAAGGAGAGGATAACGGGACACGAGTACAAAATACGACAAGACTGAATATAAAACTGAGAGAACGAGTTAAGGCTAAAATGAGACGGTGAGAAACTTTAATGTTGTTATGTGAATGTTGTGAAAGTAAAAATGAAATGAAACAGTCTTATGAAATATCATTTTCCACGCAGGTCTGCATTCAGTTTTATATCTAACAATATATGTATCTTCCTCCTTTAGGGAAGAATAATTACTTTTAAAATTCCGTTTAAAAATTCATCAGAAGCTCCAATATCGATTTCATAAACGACTGCTTGAGAAAATCTAACAGAATATGTTCCGAATGTTTAAAGTTATAAGGAAAATTTCTTTTAAAATTTAAATGGGTGGTTTATAGCTTTCTGTAAGCATTGTGTAACATTGCCTAATCTGTCATAAAATCTTTAATTGAGTTTAAAGTTCCTATTGAGATAGGTTTTACCCTGTTCTGTGGTCATGCCTGGACTCTTCCTCTCTCTACAGGATGAAGCTCGAATAGTTGATGGGAGTTCTCCCTCCATTTTTGGTCAGCTAGCTGGGGCCTAATATGATCATGGAGATACAGTTCCGTTTTGGCCTTCATACAGTCCACATCGGGCGCGTTTTCCCGTGCATTTCCTGATTGTTTCTTAACAGATTCTCCAATTTGTGTTAACAACGGGTGAACAAATGTGACGTATTCAATATTTGAAGTAACAATAAACTATCCTTTGGAGACTATAAAAGTGCTGCGAATTTTGTGAAATCCTATAAAACATTTCTAATAGGAACCGTGTTAGTTTAGTTAATGTCTAGGCAATCTTTCACTTTAATGGTTCCAGATCCATCGCATGAGTTTTGAGAGAAGAGTTCTTTTACTAAATCTCCACGTGTTTTCGTTGGTCCTCTACCGAGCCAGTATCATTTTGACACACGACTTAATTTTAGATTGTTATATTGTACAGAATGGAAATGTTATTTTGTACAACTGCTAAATGTTATTTTGTGCAGTTTTGAAAAATGAATTTGTTATTTTGTACAATTTTTTAAAAAAGCAATAAAACATTGGAAGTACAATATTTTAGCTTTTTTAAAGAATTGTACAAAATAACAAATTCATTTTTCAAAATTGTACAAAATATCATTTAGCAGTTGTACAAAATAACATTTCCATTCTGTACAATATAACAATCTAAAATTAAGTCATGTGTCAAAATGATACTGGCTCCCTCTACCTGGTAATGGTGATATGGTGAAAGCTTTTACTGGACAACATTATCATAATAACGGAATAATTAAAAAAATTAGTTTTCACGAGGAACATATCTAATCCTAATCTGCATAACAGACGTTTTAGTATCTAAGAGATCAGGTATCCTGTCAGTCGAATATGGTTCTTCAGAGCTTCCTTAATCTGGTTCAGCAGCAATGTTAAAACATAACATTTTTGACTTGATGGACAGAAAGAACCAAAAGTAAATTCACAGATAAGACCTCGAGAAAATGAATATCGTTTTGCTTACAATCTAGGATGGGTTGATAAAAAAAGAATTTGAATAATTAAAAAAAATGGGTAAATTTGTTTGGAACACGAACATGTGTGTAACAAAATTTTTTCCTCTCTTGAACTCGTTTTCAAGAAAAGTAGAAACAATTATAGGTAATAATAGTAATAAAAAACAACGTTGGGTAACTATTGTATATTTGATCTATCGGAATATCAACTTAGTACATATTTTAACATTACGTACATTACGCTCTCCAATGGAATATGTTTAATTCGTTTAAACAATAACCACTTCTTATCTTAAAAAAAGGGTGGTTAAAATCTTAAAATCCAATATTCTATCAAGTCTTCACACATCCTGAAACAAAAATAGTTATTGTTTAGTAGTTATAACTTTTGTTTTCAAGATATTACCATTAACTTCGACGCATTTTCAACATGAAAATAAAATTTGAGAAAAAATCAATGTTGTCCATGAACTTACTCTTAGTACTTTTTTTCCAGCCGATAAATTCATTTGTCTTCTCGTTTTCAGTTTGAAGCCAGTTCATTAGAGGTTGAAAGTAGTCCATGAGACCAGAGCTGCTCATGTTTCTTTGACCTGTCATAACCTCCATAGCATCCTGCCAGGGTTTAGAAGATCCCATTTTTAACATTGCTCTGAAATTCAAATTTTTATGTTAATTTGACTTTAAGAAATCATTTTAAAGTAAGAAGAAACCAAGTAAATTGTTTCAACAAACAATGCCGTTACATTTAGTTTTAATAACCATAAACTATTTTTCCAATAGTTTTTATTGTCATACAGCCTAATCAATTTTAAAATATCAGCAAACGAAGTTAAATTATACAAAATTAATCAAATGGTGCTTACTTCATAAGATTTCCGGCTTTCTTGCTGTCAGTAAAATCACATTCATGAAGAGGTTTCGAATTAGGATTTTTCGGATCGAATTCTCCTGCTTCAATGCATAAGGATCTGTAAAATTGGAAGCTAATAATGTTGCTGACAAAATATCTTAAAAATTCAACGTCATAAGCTACGTGGAATGTAGTGGCAGCGTCAAAATCTTTTTCTGTTCTGTTAACTGGTGGCTCTATTCCTTGGAAACTTTCAGATAAATTCCACCTGAGGGTGTATTTTAAAATTATAAATAGTTTAGAGGTATTTTCTTATCAAGCTGTAATTTAAAAGTTCAAATTGTTATTTAATTATTATTGCTTATATAAATCTTCAGGAAAAATTATGCTATTAAAATTATATATTAACGGTTGTCATGCTAATTGTAGTAACGGTAGCAATGACATTATCAAAAGTCATTGATAATGGCAGTAGTCTTGCCTAGTGCGGAGTGAAGATCTATTTACTGTTTAGGAATTAAAGGACCCAAAGGCTTATCGATGTAGAAATTGACGTACGAAATGCATTTAACTCCGTGCGATGGGACATCTGCATTAAGGCAATGAGGAGGGAAGGAATACCGAAATACCTATTGCAAATGATGGAGGACTATCTCAATAATCAGTGGATCATGTATGAGGGTAAAACATTTCAGATTCGTAAGGAGATAACATGAAGCGCGTTTTAAAGGTCAAGGAAAGGGACATTGTATGGAATTTCAGCTATGATGACTGTTTACGAATAGAACTAAATAAAGATACCAAACCCATCGACCTTGTAGACGACGAAATTATCGTATGCGAAGGTGCAAAGCATACAGAAATTCCTGACATAAGGGTAAACGAAACGCTGAAATAACTTAAGAACTGGACAGATGCTAATGACCCTTAAATGGCATTGGAAAAGATCAAAGCGCTTCTTGTCACAGAAGGGAGGTCCTCTGCAGCTTCATCCATTGAAATAGATGAAACTGAAGTCAAATGGAAGAACTTGATTAGCTACTTGGGAGTCGAGTTGGATAAGAAACTTAGCTTCAACCAACATTTTTAACATCAGCAATAACCAAAGCCATCCGGAGTGGAGGGTTTTTTTTCGGTTTATGCCTAATATTGGTGGCCCTACACAATCTCTAGAAGGTCACTTTTAGCTGAAAGAAGAGTATTAATTCACCTGTAAGGGTTAATCATCTACAAAAGTTGGACCTAAAAAATTATATAATCCTACCATCTGCAGTTGTAGTTATCCGGTTTTATTTGGTCCCTAAATATTCCCCATCTGTATAAATCCATAATGTAAGCATAAGGAAGAAAGGGTACAATCTCCAGTCCCTTCAAAAATAGATGATTTATTGAAGCTTCATGATCTACAATATCATTTTCAAGAAGTTCGAGTTTATGCAAATGTTTCGGTGTTGAGACACTTAAACTCATCACATCGCCAATAGCTTCATGAAAACCTGGATTAGCACCTCTTCTATAAACAACAGGTTGATCCTTGTACTGCAAATAATATTGAATGTGTCCCATTTCCTGATGAGCAGTTAGAAAAGATTCGCCATTAATTTTTGTACACATCCTAATTCTGAAATCTTTGCTATCATAGAAGTCCCAAGCACTTTCTTTGCAAACCATTTGATGACCAGGTATTTTTTTAAAAACAGACTTTTCCCAAAAAGTGTCAGGCACCGCACTCATGTTCATCGAAACAAACGAGAATTCCGCCTGTTCAAATATGTTACGAAGAGTATAATCTGAAACATTACAAAGTTTTAGATGTTGCTTTTAATACTAGTATTTTGTTTGTTAGAATCTTTTTCAAATATTTTACTTTGTGCAATCATAGCAGCTGTAATATTTGGTAACTTTTTCCCAGGAAAAGGAATAGTAAAATTAGCAATATTTTCCCAAGAAGCTGACCACATGTTTCCTAGAAGGTGAGCTGGAATTGGTCCATCCTTTGAGACAATAGTGTCTCCATATTTTTCCCTCAGTTTCCTTCTTACATAAGCATGAATTTGTTCATAAAGGGGTTTAATCTCCTTCAAAACAGTTTCTGAAAGAATGCACTAAACTTAAAAAAACAATGTCAAAGAAATTGAGAATTACAAAAATTAGAATCATTTTTTGTATTTTATTTTTTAGTTGAGGTATGAATATATCCTAAACAATTACCAATCTGCTTTTCAAAATTATCAGCTTCATATTGCTTTAACCAAACTTCAGATTTATCTTTAAATCCATTTAACTTTGCTCCTTTGTTAGCTAATTCAACATATGTAGGGTAAAAGACTTTTATTTGGGGGCCTAAAACTTTTCTCCACTCAATCCAGTAATACTCAAGCTCACTAATATTTTGACTAGTAGCCATAATTTCTTTAAGATTTGAGTGATAATCCAAGTCACACTTTTCTCGATTTTCCAGCTGGCAAACTTTAGCAGTTGAGAATTTCGTAACCATTTGATTCATAAGATTTTCGTATTCCTCCAAAAGCTGATATTAAAAATCGTTGCAATTATTAGTGAACATGTAAAACAATGCAAATTTACAAAGATAGAAAGAACTTATAATGATAAATATGATAAATGTGTGAATAAAATAGTCTCAAAAATGTATTAATTACATTTGAAGGCAGTGCAGATATTCCAATGTCACTCATTTTTAAAAACTGGTTTATAACATCAGAATCATTCAAATTTTTCCACGATTGATCTTTTAGAATTTCTCTCCACAGTTCCTTTTTAAAATTCGCAGATGCATTGGACACTCTGATTCTGTTTATTTTCAATTCTTTATTATCTAAGTTCTGTTGATAATCCCACAAAGCTGTCAGTTCATTATTAGCCCAAATTTCTAGTTCTTTATTAACATGTCTTAAACACCTTTTTGCGCTTTCCAATGAAATGGGTTTAATAAAATAAGATTCCAAGGAATTTCCACTAGTTTGTATTGCTTCTGATATAGATAACGCAAAAACTGTCAATACCAACAGACTAGAAATACAAACAATTTTATTTATATTGGATTTTTTATTACTTTCCTTTTACAATTTTATGTTCAAATATAATAAGTATATGTCCTACTCTCAAAAAATAATATAATTTTTGTAATTGTCCCTGTCGCATCAGGCAATTGTGGGTCTCTCTTTTTATTCAGGCAGCTAAAGAATTTAAATTCTAGCTATTCCACGAAAAGAATTATTCATCTTTATTTTTTTTAAGGCAAGAATTTTTAAGTCCGTCGAGTCGCGTCAGTCTGTCTGTCCGTCTGTCTAACTGTTGATTACAGCCAATAGCAATGCATTTCCGATTCTGGCGCGCTGTTCTAAATCGTTTTGAACTAGAATTAAACAGTTTTAAACTAGTTCCAAACTAGTTGCAAATAGTTACGAAGTAATTTAAAATTGATTGATTTCTTTTTATCATATGTTGTTATAGTCATTAATTACTCGTATTATAAAAATTATTGTATTTCTTACTAACAATTTATAATATTTCTGTATTTAATATGAATTTATTCTGATTTAAAAAAGAGTACTTACATGATAAATTTGAAGGTTTCGATGTGCATGGCCATGTTTCTTCTATATTAACAAAATGAAACAGAATGGTTACTGAAAATAACTGTTTTTATATCTGCTTTGGTAGACACGACTTTATATAAATAGAGTAACTGGTTTACTTTATACTGTAAACATGAATATAATTGGTCCTAAAACATTCTTTGCAGACAATCAATAATCATTAAAATGCACGCTTACAAAATAACATTAAATATTTTGTGTTCTTTCGTGAAAAATCATTTGTTCGTATGTAACAAACTGTATCAACAACACGTGTAATTCAGAAATGTAATTCTTGTCGATTGCAACTTATTTCAAATATTTAAATTAGCCTTTACTTTAAATTAACTAAATTTTGTATTATTACTCTTTTAATGACTTGTCAATCTACTTAAATTTTAGTTTACATATATATTATACTATCTATATTTTAATTTACTCAAGATTTATTTTATTTAAATCATTGTAATCGATTTCAATTATCCGATTTGCTTATAATTGTCATAAATTCAAATGTGAAATGATTTAAAATTCTTTTAATCGTAATTTATATCGATTCTAAATTGAATTTATTTATCATTGTATATAATCAAAATTCAAATTTTTATCTCTAATTTTTATTTGAAGCAAATTTAATCTATAAAAAACTTAAATTGTGAAAATTTCGATAAATGTAATTAATAATCTTGTATCAGATCAATGCCCGTTAATTTCATATAATAAACAATTAAAATTTTAGTTAACATGAATTTTAATTATCGAACAAACATTTAATTTGTCAAAGTGCCGAGATTTTCGATATTATCGATTTTAATGAATTGGTAGTTTTGATCTCAATGATTCAAAAATATGGTTTGGAGAAACATATTGATCTTTTAGTGAACTTTATCATTTACAATATGAGATACCTTCAATGTGAATTAATACATGTTAAAAGATATTATTTATGATTAAATCTTCTGTATAAAGCAGTTTTAAGATAAAGGTATAAAAGACTTGCTGAATTATTATAGCGATTCTTTATTTAATTTTTAAAGGCAAATTAGAAAATTACCTTTAATGATGAATATATTATATAAACAAAAGAAATATCAATATTGTCTCAAATATCGTATCGTCTTGATATCGTGAAGCTTTAGACAAAATATATTCTTATGGTTTATAACCTTGTAAAACGCGTTGTTTAATGTAATATAAACTCAAATTGATCATATATACAGATAACTTCTGTTACAAAATATTTTCTGTAAAAATGATTAAAGTTATTATTATTTTTAAATTATAATTTTTATTTTTAGTTTGTTGTTAATGATTGCTATTTAAAATAGTTTCAAAATTAAGAAAAAATTGCAATTCTTTAAAATTTGAAATTAAACAATGATAATTTGTTTAAACAATTAATAAAATTATTATTTTTAGTTTATTGGAATTAATTGGTTACATTTGTATTTAAAAGTTGCAATATTGAGAAAAAGTTGTAACTCTGTGACTCAATTTAGTAAAAAGTTAAAATTCAACAAAAATAATTTATTTAGACTATTCGTAGAATTATTATTTTTAGTTTGTTGTCAGTAATTGGTATCTGAAATAGTTTTATAATCGAATTTGCAACTCTGTAAAAATTGAAAGTAAACTGAAATTAAATTTTTGTAAATTGAAAGTAAATTGTTATTTTAGTTTATTTTTAGTGATGGGTATCATTCAGGTTAAAACATTGTAAAATTGGAAAAAGAATAAAAAGTTGAAAAAAACAATAATAATTTGTTTAAACAATTAATACTATTGTTGTTCTTAGTTTGTTAGTAACAGGTTACATTCGTCTTGAAAAGTTGCACAATTCAGAAAAAGTTGCAACACTGAAGTTAAATTCGAACAAAACAACTGTTTAAACAATTAGTGGAATTTACTATTTTTGACCACCATAATAAAAAATCAACAATGAAGCATGGAACATAGCAAGGAAGGGGAGTTAGTTAAAGAAAGAAGAAGAGAATGTCCATGGCTAACACTTCTTGTCACTCTCAATCTTAAGCTACTTAATAGCCTTTCTCACATTAACAGCCATCACTATTTTCACTCGCCCTAACAGTCTCGACTTTGTCTCTCTCAATCTTTAAGCAACCTAATGAATTTGGTTCTTTCTCCTTAACAAGCATCTGAAGAAATAGCTAACTAATTTCTTATATAGAATAAATTTATAAATCAGTGATGCGTACGTAAATAGTCTGATTCACTGTAGTTGGCACATATATAGTGAATCAGACTATTTGCGTACGCATCCCTGTTATAAATACAAGTTATAAAATCTATATTATTTACGTATAGTATGTTTTGAGGTACTCTCATTGTATACAATTAAATTAATCAACATTGGTGCGATCCCATTTTTCACTGACATCTTTACCCAATTTTACAATAAAATTAAGACTTTTTTTTAAAAGGGGAATGTTGCAAATGTTGTACTTTTTAACAGGCTTGGGTCCGTAAATAGTCTACTTCACTATAGAATTTACTTTTATAGTGAATCAGACTATTTACGGACACAAGCCTGCTTTTTAAGAACATGCGACAAATTAAAAAAAAAAACTGTATCATCAAACGGTAAAGAAATTTTTGGAAGTTGTCTGTATGAAATTGCTTTGTTGTGTTTATCATTATTTTCTATTGTCAAATATTTCAATTTATTTAAGCGAATCTTAATGTGTTTATTTATAAAATCCGCCGGGTAGTCGTTAAGTTTTAAAATATTAACCATTGATTTCATGTTGTCACTATGAAATTTTTTTTGTAAAAAAGAAAGCGCCCGGTCAACCAGAGTAAAAACAATATTTTTCTTCTGTTGAATTGGGTGACCCGAAAAATAACTGATTAGACGTCCAGAGGACATTGGTTTTTTATACCAATCGGTGATAAGAATACTATTGTCTCTAATAATAGTTAAATTTTGATTATGATTAGGAGGGTGCAAAAATATTGAATTACGAATCTAATCGTAGAAAGAGAATAATATCAGAAATGTTTCATATCAAATCCACTCCTCACACTATTAATAGAAAGAAGGACGTAAATCTAAATAAAAATTTTTTTCCTTTTGAAATAGTGATTTCAAAAACAACAACAAAAATCCATATTTGAAATTTTTTTTTTTCTCAACAATTAAGATTTATAATTAAGAACAATAAATTATTATAAAATAAATACATAAATTTTTATAAAATAAGAAATTGATGTATTTAGGGGGGCATTGAAATGGTATTTCATGGTTAAAAAAAAAACCATTTCAATATATTTGTCGAAAATTAAAACATTTAATAGTAATAAAAATAAAATTATAAATTAAAGAGAAAATTTAAATATAAAAAGGTATTGGGATCGATTGGGATCGAGCTCTGGACGTTTGGGTTGGTGGTCCGGTGGTTTGGGCGTGTGGCTGCACAGCCTATAAAAATCGAAAGGAAAATTGAAATGATGAATTGCTACTTAGATTTTCAAAAATTCAGTTAAAATAATTAATTTTGATAATAAAATTTATTAGATTGTTATTATAAATAATTGTGAAAAATTAAATAAGAAATATGTTTATGACCAGATTTTGATAGAAGATTTATAAAATCAGTATGAAAATCGAAATGGACAGTTAATGTTGAATATTGTTAAATAGATAACTGAATATTGAAAATCTGAGAAATAGTTAATTGTAAAATAGTAAAATAAGGAATAAAAAAATAATTTAAGTAGAAAATAAGCGGAATTCATTGATAATTATTGATATATTAGAATTAAAATGAAAAAGTGCAAATTTTGCAATAATTATAAACAATTATAAATAAATATTAGTTGGTAAAATTAGTAAATAAGAATGTTCACAAAAGTGAATAGTTGAATTGGTAAAATATTGTTTAATATTTAAATAATAGTTTAAAAACTTACAAAATTGAATAATTTAGTTAAAATTAATAATAATAATGGGAAAATTGAAAATACAAAATAAAAATAATTAAATACAGGTAAAGTTAAGGAAAGTAAAGATAGTACGATTAGATTAATTATTAGATAATAAATAATAAGTCAATTTTCAAAGTTCAAATAGAGTTTTTTATAAAAAATAATAAATTTATAACAAATAAATTTATGATAAAATATAGAGTAGAAAATTTAGAATATTTCACAAGAAAGAAAAATTAAATTATCAATCTTTATAAGCGTTAAAATTAAAATAGAAAAACCGCGGAAATTGAAAATTTTGACAGTTGTAGCGGTTATCGAACTTTCTGGACGTTTTTGGGGGTAAATCAAGGGTATATAAGGAGCTCATTTGCATGGACTCGTCCTCTTGATTTTCATCAACTAAATTGGTAAGATATACGTACTTAGCGTCATAATATTTTAATTAAGATTGTGTTGATTGATGAATTCAATAAAATATTTATTTTATTGAATTTGTTATTAATAATACAATTTTATTAATTATAATTAAAAAGTACAAGAATATAAGGAGATACAAAGCGTCATAAAAACTAATTATTTAATTTATTTATTGAGGAGTACATAGTACAACCTCAATATTTATTTAAATAATTTAATATTGCGAATAATAATTTGGAAACAGAGTTTTTCCAAATTATTGCTCAAAATACTTTCTGTGTTTGTTGGGTGAAGCTTTTAAGCAATAATTATTAAATAATTGCGATTCAGCAATTATTTAATAACGAAAGTTAATCGATCTTTTGTTGGAGTACATAGTACAACCAACAATTGACTGGTTAATATTGTTTAAATTCCTCGCTTGGTTTACACTACTTTCTACAAAACTTGTTAAGTTGTGGTGCATTGTAGCATCATCAAGACTTATTCATGAGTTTGTAGAAAGGAGAATCATCCTTAAAAGAATAAAATATTTATTTTATTTGTTTATTTGAAAATATAAATAAAGAAAGAAGATTAAAAGAGAGAATTAATGGTAGAGTAAAGATATGAATTTGAGATTGAATAGTTATTGAATTTTTAATGGAAATTTATATTAAATTTTGTTAATTTTATTTAATAGATAAATCAAATTTCATAAATCGAACAAGAAAGCTTAAAGAGGATATATTCAAGGAAATTAGAGAAATAGATCAAATCAAGTAGGTCAATGAACTTTATTTTTGTTTACTTTTAAATTTTAAAGTGGAAGTTTCATCAGAAATAAATTTATATTGATTTTGATTTAATTGTAATGCTAGATAAAAGTTTAACTGTTTTAATATTAAATTTTATTTTTATATTTTTTTTATTTTTTTTAATATTATAAAATCAATGATGATCTCCCTAATGCTTGTTATATTATTTAACAAGTATTACAACTGAGATTATTAATATTAACAAAATAATATTTTGATTTAAATTTAATTTAAAAGTCGATCAGAAATAGAATAGAAATTATAAAGATAGTAATTAAAAGTCAATTTAAATTCTGTATGAATAATATTTCAAAAGATAGATAATGACAACAGGTGGCATACATACAAATATTTTCCCTTTAAATTTGAGATTTATGGGTTTAAATGCCCATAATTTGGACTACTTTCTATCTCTCTCTAAATTCTTGCGATAATAGTAAGCATATGAATCACTTTCTTAGATAATATTAAATATTGTGAATCCCCGGAAGGAACAGAGATAGGAAGTATGCTTCACTTTAATTAGAAAGTCAGATTCATTATAGTTCTGTCTTTAATCGTTTGATATTTAAATGCTCGATCTGTTTAGTTGTTGTTCTGTTTCGCTCAGTCTGTCCTCGTCTGGTTTGTCAGTCTGAAGGGGCAAAATTTATATAAATTTATTAGTTTTCGATCAAACGTCAATCGTTTCGTACAATGTGACTCGAATTTTATAAATTCAAGATTATTTTATTTGGCGTTTTTTTTAAACACAAAAATAATTATGTTATTATAATTTATATTTAGACTTTATTATGGTAAATATTGATGTGTTAGTTAACTTAAATTGTTGTGAACTTTAATTGTTGGTGTAATAACAAAATGTTTTTTAAATAAATTATAACCTAAAGAGGTTATAACCTCTTCGAACCTAGCCGACGAAACGTCGCTATTGTGACTAGATAAAAATTGTGGTTATATAGTTTTTTATTTAAAATCAACAACCTTCTTTGATCGTTTACTTTTTATACACAATTAATAATGAAAGGATTTAATCTACCAAATTTATCAACAATATTTGAAATCTACAGTAGACATTGCGTCTTATTATTTCTAAATTGAAGACTTGGGTGTATTTTAACCTAGGTACATTTTCAACTATTTAGCCTATCCTGAAGGCAGTGGGTTGTAAATAATTTTAGTGCATAATACATGGGTCCATGTGAGTAATGAAACGATAACATTTAGCGTGCATATGATAAGTGAGTTCTGTTTGGTTATGAGAAAACCTGCGCATGCACATATCATGGTTTGTGGTAGCATGTGTGCGAGCAAAGGACATATCTCATCTGAAACACACAAACGGCTGGATTATCTCTATTTATCGTACACGTACAGACATATAAGTACCTATAGGTTTCGCACGTACAAATTCGTTGCACTCTAAAACATCGAAAGAGGATTATGAGAGTACACGTAACTCTATTCGTATCTTCATTACCTTCGACTATAGACGTATGTCTGATGCCTAACGTTTTTTTGGAAAATGAGACCATCAATTTTAAAAATATATTTTTATTTTTCCAAATATCACAGTCATAAATCTTAAAAATATTGTTTAAAAATCAAATTCTTATAAACATCCGATGCAAAAAGGATATTTTGAATAAATTACTGTACAGTTTAATGCAAATATTTTACAAGATACATTTCTCTGAATATGTTTTTGTTATTGTTTACGAAACAATTTTGATTTCCTCTCGGTTATCTTTCGATGTCTGCTGAGCTTTCAAGCAAAGTTGGCTATAACTGAGACCACCGACTGCAACTGTTTAAAATAAGCCCGGATCTGGTAACTTGAAACTTTGCATTGAAAGACGACTTTAGTTTCTGTGGCTTAAACCATGAATAATTTTCCGTATAATATATTACTTTAAGTGGAATATTGTTCGAATAACAAGAACACAGTCCAGTTTAGTAAGTTATTTTTTATCACACTGGAACTTTTTTATACAAGAAACAGTATCCGAACAGTTAAAAAGAATACACTTTGTTAAAAGAATCCGCTTCACTTAAGATTTCGATTTCGATAATTCTTTTGTTTATCTCTAAAGACAGATTTAGCGACTTCTTATCCCACTCCATTTGAAGGACCCTTTGATCTTTTTTATCTGTTTTTAGTCTCCATTCTAAAAAGCACGATGTTATCTTTTCAGGGAGTCGACCAATGAGTCGAAAAAACCTGAACAATGTCTATCTCGAGAATCTACTGGGATCAAAAGCAATTGACCGCAAATTTATTACTCTCAGAATCTTAATTGTCGTAAAATAATTTAATTTTTGAAATCAATGAATATTTTTATTATTTATTAGCATTAGCAATTGATTAATAAATACTTAATAAAAAAAATTAAAAAGACACGTATTTAAAGTTTATTTTAGCTCCATCGTTTTCAGCTTAATTAATTCTGAAAATACCTTTTGAACACAACTTTTGCAAATGAGAAAATTCACGTGAGTTTTGCAATTAATGTTGATTCAATACTCAAGCCCGTATTCATCTACATGAAAAAGTTTTCTATAACATTTTGGAGCATATGTCAACCTGATGGAGTTTCCTCATATTCCCAGATTATTCAGTTGGCACTGATTATTACATGTAATAACCTTTCAGATAATGACATGGTCGACTAATAAATCCTATTGGTAAAAGATAATTTAACCAACTAAAGTATAAGTGCCTTTTTCGTGATTACGTTTGTAGAAGTTGCCAGTGAAACTCTTCCATTCGTCTTCTCGTTGGCTCACGTAAACAGAATCGTAATTCATATCGACTTGGTCAAGCGTAAAATTCTCGATCGTCTGCAAAAATCAAATGCAATTCTTACGCGAAAATCAATCTTTGAAAAAGCGGGTTTGCCATTCCGCATTAATCGTTGTGATATAAGAATTTCTATCTTATTCTTAGATGATGGAAAACATTCAGAAACTTATGACTTATCAGTTTTCAAAGTTTTTTCTTTTTTTCTACTTTTTCTATATTCAAATGTTTCCTTATTGGAATCTTCAAGTCTTCTGAGCATTGATAGCTTCTTCTTACTTAAGGCATGTGCTGGAGTTTAACGTCACTGGTTGTTACGTGCCGAGCTATATGGTAAAGCGTGACAAATTAAGAAATAATACTTCAATTTTAAGGAGGCAAGTGTAGCAGATAAATCAGGTTGGTAAGGCCTGATAATTTTTTATTTTGCAGGATCGTTGGTACTTATCGATTCTACGGGAATCGTGTTACATTTAGATATAAAACAATTGAATATTCCTCTTTTTAGGGTTCCGTACACCACAAGTGTACGCACGGAACCCTATTGGCAAGACTTTGTCGAAAATCGTATCCCCCCCCCCCAAGCCGCCAAACTATTTGACTTAGAAAGTTCAAATTTGGCCCACATATGTATTTTCACGTGTAGATGAAAGGAAAATTATAGAGAACATGATTCTAGGGGTTGATCATAGCGTTGTCAAGAAAATGTTACGTCAACTTTAAATTTGACGTTTTAAAAATTAATGTTTTCTTTCTTTAAAATTATTTCTATTTTAAATCAGCGTATACCAAAATTCTTGAGGTATAATAATTTTGACTTGTAAGATTTGAAGCTATATTTCCTAAAACATCGGTTTAATGTTAGAAAACCTTTTAAGTTTACTAGCCTATCTTTAAGCAAACAATACTAGACGGGCGCCTGTAAAGTGTGTCCTTCGACTAAAAGAAGCGCATCGGACCCTTGGACTACAGAAAGAACTCAATGCAGGTATACAGATAAAGAACAATATCTTCCTGTATGTGTCTAACTTATCTTCCTAGGAAAATCCACGTATACTTCGTTATGAGAATAACTCATATAAAATTCCGTTTCTTTTTTTTTCAAATATATAAACTAAAGGATATTTTATTCGCCACTAATGACTTCATAAACAATTTAGGTTATTTTTTACATTTTGAACCTAATTGAATTATTTCAGATTTTGTTTATGAAATTTACTAATTATTCACTAATTATATCGAAATTTATTGTTTATGTTGTTATGGATAATTGTAATAAACATAACCTATCATTGTCTATATTATTATTATTATTATTATTATTTTTACAAATATAAAAATCAAAATCTTCTGAAATTATTTCATTTATGTGATAATGATTATTAACAATATTGAGGTTATGTTTACTTAAATAACAAAAGTAAGTACAGAATTTCATACATTCTTTAGTTAATCCAAATAAACAAATTAAGTCTATGTCTACTTTCAGTTTTAGGAATTTTTATTTAATTATTGAAGATAATTGATTAAGTTAACAATTATAAACGTAAACAATTTTCTTTATTAACAAAAGGAATGTTTCCAAATCTAAATAACAACGTATGTGTGTGTGTGTGTGTGTAAGTGTAAAATGTACATCACGAACACATTTAATGTTTATAATTACTATTATGTATTAGTTTAATTGTTTAAACACAAATTTCATCTTACTAATGAAAAATTGTTTATGTAAAATTTAATAACAATAATTTGTTAATTTAGTTTATAAGGTATTTTGTCATGGAAATATTTTTGAGATATACGTTGTGACTTTTCAACTATTTTCTAAGCATTCCTAGACTTGCCCAATCGTTTCGCCTTTACCCCCACCAATTACAAATTGGCCCTTTTTCTGAGGCTAGGACGGTCAGTCGTGGAGACAGAACGAACACTCCTCTCTACTGCCCCGTCCGGGGTAGTAGTCAAGTTTATTTCTAATTCCTTTGAAATATTTTTACACATTTTAAATTTTAATTCAAGTTTCAAAATTCGATTTTCTATATTTAAACGAAATAATTTGTCAATTCTAAATTAAATCTAAATTTTACATTTTATATTTTCAAGAAGTATTTTAAATTGTTAACCATGATAAAATATCATTTTATTACATTTCTAATCAAAGAAAGAATATTCACTCCCATTATTTTCAGAGGTATTTCCAATTAGACAAATAAGGTAGTTATTACTAATTATCTATTTTTAATGAAAGTATATTAAAATGCAATTTATTAATAATTTCTCAATTTATTAGTTTTATTTTTACACTCTTTTATTTTACTCCGCAGGAATTATAAGGGACGTTGAAATATTACTGTCCTGTAATTCTTGCCTCTCTTCCCATTCTAAAGTTTTACTATTTTTAATTAAATTATTAAAATTGTGTATTATTTTCTTTTTTTCATAATGTTCTTATTTACCACAAGATGCAGTTGCGAAGAAGCAGTGAAAATTAACTCAAACTTACGAACCCTAGACTATTGAGATTTCTGAAATCTTCGGTCTAAACAACTATAACGTTATTAGTTTTAATACACGTTATTAATTTCCGATTGTCGTGATTGGAAATTCAATTTATGTCAACCCGACATAACAAAAATAACAAGATTTTTGAGAAATTTTGATATTTTTTGGCTGATAACTTTTGCCATTTCTTTGACAGCGCTATCACCACAACAATCTCTATAATGTTTCTGTAATCTACATATAATACTACATTTTTGTACCAAATTTGAACTCTCTAAGTCAAATATTTTGGCAGATAAGAGGGGAATACGGTCATTTTTTCGAAAAAATGCGTTTAATTTGTACCATTGCTGCCCTTTATCTGCCAAATTATTGTACTTAGAGTGCTGAAATTTGGTACACATATGTAGTTTGACGTGTAGATTACAGAAAAATTATAGAAAACCTTGTTGCAGGCTGTTATCATAGCGTTTTTCAGCAAATAAAAACGATTTTTTTTTAAAAAATGCTAAAAATGGTCGTATCCCCTCCCTGAACTTCCAAACTATAAGACTTAAAGAATTCAAATTTGGTACACAAATGTATTTTTACGTATAGATTACAGGAAAATTATAGAGAACATGATTGTATGTGTTGAACATAGCGTTGTCAAGGAAATAACAATATTTTTGAGCATTTTTTTAACATATGGGCCATAGTTTAGTGTTATAACTTTGACAGCGCTATAATCATCACTTTCTCTATAATTTTCCTGTAATCTACACGTAAATCTACATACGTGTACCAAATTTCAGCATCCTAAGTCAAATAGTTTGGAAGATAAGGGGGGGGGATACGGTCATTTTTTTAGCAAAAAGGCACTAAAAGTGTACAATGCCACCTCCATATCTGCCAAACTATTGTACTTAGAGTGCTGAAATTTGGTATACATATGTAGTTTGCCATATAGATTACAGAAAAAATGTAGAGAACTTTGTTGCAGATCGTTATCATAGTGTTTTTAAGCAAAAACCAACGATTTAAAAAAAATGCTAAAAAATGACCGTATCCCCGCTTCCATAACTTCTAAACAATTTGACTTAGAGAGTTCAAATTTGGTACACATATGTATTTTCACGTGTAGATTACAGGAAAATGGTAGAGAACATGATTGTAGAAGTTGATCATAGCGTTGTTAAGGAAATAAAATGATTTTTGAGTATTTTTTATGGATATTTGCTAAAATCTCTGGATTTTTCGTTGACAGCGCAATCACCATCACGTTCTCTATAATTTTTATGTAATTTACACCTGAAAATACATTTCTGTACAAAATTTGAACTCTCTAAGTAAAATATTTTGGAAGATAGGGGGGGGGGTGGTCTATTTTGTACAAAAAATTTATTATATATTATATTATATATAATATGTATAATATATTTATATATTTAATAGTATCAAATATATTAAAAATTATTTTGTTTTGTGTACGGAACCCTTGATTTTAGTGCGAGTGTAACTCGAACTTGCCCGATTTTTTTATTATTTATTACAATTATTTAAATTTACACAAATGATTATAACAATTGCAATTTTAACTTACATTACATTTCTATTGAAAGGGCACAGGATGAATATTGGTTGTCGATTGAATTCTGTTGTACTGCAAGACAGCGACGAAATCTTGCTGGGAGCTTTTGCAATTAACAATCTTAATTTGTGAAGAAACTTACTTAGTACTTTTAGTACACAAGACAATACGAGAACGGCGATAGCTTTAGTTAACACTTACACTATTTTGCGACAGGACTCGATTTACTTAACTTAATCGTTAACTTCAGACTAATACGACAGTATTCGAAATTTATTAAGACCTGTTTTATTGTTATTTTTATTTAACATAAACCAGTGAAGGCAAACCAAAGTAATGTTGAATATCGAAACTGAAGGATCTATCCGCGATTGCTAGTTGTACAAGTTTACAAAAACTAGTCAATAAACGCAAAAGACGAAAAGACGGAAAAACGAATAAACAAATAGATGAGTTGCTGTCTGTGGTACACTGCTTATATAAGATTCTCCTACTACTAGGCGGAATATAAAATGCGGGTTATCTAATGAAAATAAGGCACGATAACGCCTAATCTTATACCACAGAGGCAGGTACGCTCATGAATGAATTAGAACGGCTTATCATAGGCTCAGTTCTAGGAATATCCTAATCAGCCAGATGGGGGCTTATCTAATAAAAATAGGGCACGATAAGGCCTAATCGCATTCCTAAGCGATAGTCACACGCGTGGCGTAACTAAGGCGATCCACAATAGATAAGGAACTATTGTGGTTTTTAATTTAGCTCAGTTCTAGGAACCGGATAAGATATCATAGGCCTTGGTACCGTTAATCGCATACCTAGTGATAGTCACGCGTAACTAGAACGGTCTACAATAGATAAGAGATTTGTATTTTTTTATAGTAATTTAGGTAATGTATTGGGAACGTGTATATGAGCCGTTCGCTCAAAGAACCACCTAAGTCGACTTAGGTTTTGGACAAAAAACTTAAATTAAACATCTAGAAACAAATTACATGTATAATTTACGTAATTATTACCTTGAAATTTTTTTTTAAACTGATGATGCATTATCGAATCACAAGTTTTGACAAAAAAAAGTTGAATAAAATTATTCTAACTATTTTGAAAACGATTATTTATAACAAAGCACTTAAGTGGTTTTTCCGGCGAACTATACAAAACGATCCAAAAATAACTATTTTGCTGAAATACACAAAATAAAATTATATATTTTACACACAAAATTTGTCTAAAATATTTTTAAATAGATCTAGGTACTAACCAACGATTTGAAATTTGTTTAAACAATCTTAGTTAACAAATAAATAACTTCAAAACTTTCGCTTTCTTTCATTTCGTTTCTTTTGTGAAATTTATTAATTACTATTGGCCTACAATTACAATACAGAAGAAAATGTTTACTTACAATTTTTAATTTGTTTAAACAATTATAGTTAACAAATAAATAACTTCAAAAGTTTTGCTTACTTTCATTTTGTTTCTTTTGTGAAATTAATTAATTACTATTTGCCTAGAATTAAAATACAAAAGAAAATGTATTCAACTAATTTTAAATTATTTAAACAATCTTAATTAACAAATAGAGAACTTCAAAAGTTTTCCTTACTTAGCTTTCGTTTCTTTTGTGAAATAAATAATTTACTATTGGCATAGAATTGAAGTACAGAAGAAAATGTATGCAAACAATTTTTAAATTGTTTAAACAATCTTAATTAACAAATAAAGGACTTCAAAAGTTTTCCTTACTTTGATTCCGTTTCTTTTGTCAAATTAATTAATTACTATAATTGGCCTAAAATTACTACGTAATCTAAGTTAAGAAAATTTTCGAAGTTATTAATTTAAACTATAATTGTTTAAACAACTTAAAAATGGTTCGCAAACATTTTAAATTGTATTGTAACTCTAGGGCCTAGAGTTGCATGTCAAACGAGACGAACGAGAAAACAACGAACACGTATCAGATGATCGTCTGTTTTGAACTAAATTCAGCTCTGTTCGTCCCATGACGAACGATCATCTCGTTAAGGCGATCGATCGATCGATTTTGATTTGACAGTGCAAATTTTTGAAACCTTTGAAAAACTACCGTACATATCATTATTGGAAGGTTTGATCCATTATGTTAATTTTATTTCTATTTTATCTTCCAATCTTTAATAATATATACAATATTTAAAACCACATTATTCGTTTTTAGCTAATGAAAATTGGTTAAGTTTGAATAAAGTGTATATTTTTTAATTTATTTGTAATTTTAAGAAATTAAACAATATCCAATTTTTTAAATAAATGTTGGACATTGGTCTTATATTTTCAACTTTCAATAATAAAATAAAATAATTTTAATCAATAATTTTTATTTATTTTTAATTAAAATAATTAGTAAGGTTTATAATTAATTTCTTCAATTGGTCAAGAGCTTAATTTTTAATATTCTTAGATTAATAAATACAATAGAAAACAATAAATTTTAAAAATCATATTTATTATTTTTCAATTCTTACATTATTATGCGCTGCATGTAATAGAAAAAAAAACTTTTCGGTGTTAATCATTAAATGTTTTTTTTAATAAAAATAATATGTTTATAATCGCAAAAACAAGGAATAAACAAAAAGCCTTAAACTAAGAAAGATTGAATTTCGTCTTTTAACGAGCAAGTGACCCAGGAATTAATGCATATGAGATATTTGATACTATCATTGTTCAGCCTATTCCTATGCTTCCTAATTGTTAATGATCCACGTGAGAAAAGTCTTTCAGCAGCAACTGAAGTTGCTTGGACGCTTAATAAATCGCGAGCCATCAAGGAGAGTGTAGGATATAAGTTTTCGTTATTCCTCCACCTATCTAAAACGTCTTGATCTCCGTCTGCACAGGGTTGAGATAAGTAAAGTTCAATTTCTGTTCGCCATTTTTTGGAAGTTTGACAACTATTCGCTTTTTTCGATTTAGTTTGAAAAAAACCACGCAAGTTTAAAGTCTCTTCTTCATCTAAATTTTCTGAGTTTGAGGAGGTTGCTGCGACATTTTCTTTGATATTACTCGAAATCTCCTAAGATAAGGTATTAAATAATTAAATTGTATTTTTAAAAAATTAAACTTTCTAGAAATTTTTGCAAACTTTGCGAAAGCTTTACGAGATTCTTTCTGTCTGTTTTGATTAAAAATGAAATTTTCAGAAATAACACAAGATATTCACTTTTTTTCAAAACACATTATTATCAGAATCAAAATTAATATTTTAATTAAGTGTTTCTAAAAATGAAAAAGAATATTTTGTTTTTTTTTCTGAAAATGTTTCTTAAATAAAATCTGACAGAAGGTATCCAAGGGAAATTGCTAAATTACGATTTGAAATAAATTACTTAATAAATTTAAATTTAGATTGCTTAAAATTTGATTACTTGAAAATTAGATAAATTAATGTTTAGAATTAATAAAATTTACGTTAATTGAGTTTTGAATCGAAAATTTTAACAGAATGAGAATTAAATACATTGATTTTGGTTTGGTTCAAATTTTGCTCAATAAATTAATGTTTAAATACTGCAAAGACAAATGCAAACAAATGTCTCAAATATGGGGACATACGACATATATTGTGTCTCACTCTGAGACACATGCGTCTCAAAGTGTCTCATTCTGAGACATTTTGTCCCAGCAATTTTTACAGTGAACTTATTAATATTTAGATAAAGTAAAAATTCAAATCAAATTAATTCAATTCAAATCATTGGAAATTTGAATCAATTAAAATGTTACTTTAAATTATTAATAAATTTAAATTTAAATTGATTAAAAGTTTAATATAATAAAATTTTTATAATTTAAAGAACCTATTAAATTTTAGATAGAATAGAATGGAATTTAGATTAAGGGGAGATTACACTGATTTTAAGGTTTTTTCAAAGATTTTTTTTTAGAGTAAAAAAAAAATTTATTACATAACATTTTTTTACAATAAAACAACACAAAAAACTTTTAACTTTTTTTTTACTTTTTGTTGGATATAGTTTAAGAACTGCTCTTTTAAGCAGTGCACCAGAAAAAATGTAAATTTAAAAATTTAAAAAGGAGAAGGGCCCCTAAATGTACAAAATTAGCTGTACTCAAATTTCAATTTAAATGATCAAAATCTACTTATTAACAAACAAAAAATAATTTTACAACGATTTTAAGTTAAACGGGGTTGTTTGCTTGAAACTCATTACTCGCAGGTTTTTGGGGTCGCTGATTACGAATCTGACGTTAGATTTCAAAAATTAAAAATGGACATATTTGATCCGCCCTTTTGCATTATGCTAAAGTGAATGTTTCTGAGAGACGAATAAAATTTGGTATATTATACTTATATACTTATCTATGGATAAATATGACTAATTATTCATTGAGTTAGCCATTAAATAGAACTAAAATAATTTTAAAAGTTTATTTGACTGGAAAAGTTTAAAAAATATATATTTTTTAATTTATTCTTTTTATTCGTTTCTCAGAAACGTTGCGCACTTCAGCGTCTTCCTTCTGCATAATTAAAATCTAACGTTATAGATATTTTATTAGAGACCCCAAAAGCCCCCGAGTAACGAGCTTCAAGCGAGTTACGTAACAATTTAAATAAATAACTAAAAATTATTTTTCATCTTTTTTCTCAAACAATCCCACAAATCACAGGGTGGGTTTGATAATTTAAATTGATATTTGAGGGGGGCTAATTTTATACATTTAGGGCCCTTCTCCTTTGGATACTTAAATTTTTCTTTTTGATTGAATTAAAGGTTTTATTTAAAACTTCAAGGTGATTTCAAAGTTTTTAAGGTAGCTGGACTCTTTGTATCTAGAAAGAAAAGAATAATACGACAAAATACAGTATTAAAAATATGTATACCTTTGTTGTACAATAAGTTGTCTTGTATATTGACTCAAATTTTGATAATGAAGCCTCAACCATTTCCCTACCCCAGGACGTTCTGTAAAACGATTCGACTTTAAATCTGGGATCCAAAATAAGCACAGCACAGTAAACCCAATTACTTTTGCCATAGTGCTTCATGAGTTTACGAAAACATGCTTCGAGTCCTTGTAACATGATGTGATCCACCCAATTCATATCAAGATCAGACTTTTCTCTTAAATTATCAATTTCTTCAGTGATTTTATCAAGAAGCAAGTTGAAGCCAATGATAACTAAAGAAAGAGTGACATATTTGTCCCCGCTTAAAACTTCTGTCAGTTCATGAAAATATTTTAGAAATTTTAAAACAGTCGTCAATATTATCCACTCGTTTTCCAAAATTAGGTAATTTCGTATTTGATCGTTTGTTTCGCATAATAGAGTTAACGCACGTTTCATTTTAAGAGCAGTATTAATCATTGCAAAAGTGGAATTCCACCTTGTCGAAACATCAATATTTGGTAGATACATTTTGTCCTCTGTGATGTCACAGCAACTTTTTAATTTTTTTCGCCACTGCTCGGAAAGTTTTAAAATTTTAAAAAGCTTTCTCAATTTATCAAGAGGAAATTTGTCTTTTGATTGCGAATCGTCAACATTTGAATTTAATAAATTTCTTATCTTTCCATCGACATCAATTGCACTTTCTTCATCTTCTTCATCTTCAATAAGACCATCATAATCATATTCATTATCTGCACGATGCAATTTATCAACTTTTAAAACTTTAAGCAAATCTTGCACTCCCAAATTGATAATATGTGCATAGCACTGAAAGTGTTGATCCTTTGCATCAAACTTCATTAGCTTTGATGTTTCATTCATAAATGTTGTGTTAGCTGAAGCATTGTCCAATGTCATGCCTTGAACTTTGTCTTGTAACTTATAGTCATTAATTGCTTTAGTAAAAATTTGAGCAATATCTCGGCCTGAATGTTTTCCATTTGACGGAATGAAGAAGAGAGTTATCGAATGCATTTTCCAAGATTTATCGATGAAGTGAGCAGTTACACCAAAGTAAGAGCGATTAGAGATTGATGTCCAGCCGTCGAGAGTAAATGATATTTTCGAGCTATTATTTTGCAAAATTTGAAGGACAGCTGACTCCATTTCTAAATACCTTTTTTCAGTCAAGGAATGAAGTTCATTTCTCAAAGGAAGATCAGCTTTTGGATTTAGATAGTGAAAAAGATCTTGGGTTTCTTTATCGTCAAAGAATGAAAATGGCAGATATTTTTGAGCTAACCAATCAACCAATTTTTTATTGAAAGTTCCTTGGACAAAAACCTATAAGATACGTGTAATATAATTATTACTCGATTTCAAGCAATGTAAAAAATGTTTTTTTTTTTCAGTATTTCTCTATTTCAAAAATTATCAGAAACAAAATTTTGAAATTGAGCCGGTTTACACCATCAGAGAATTATAATTATGAGAGTTAAATACGAGCGCTCTATTCTATCGGAAAGTAAGTATTTTTCTCTCATATTCTCACTTTCTTGCTTGAAAAAAAATACTTACCTCCCGAACGAATAAGAGCGAGTATTTCACTCCAGTAAGTAAAATTTCTCCGTGGTGTTAACCAGCTCGTTATAAGTTTTGAGATTTAAAAAATTCGAATAAAAATGTACACTCGGATTCTGTGCCGCTGTAAATACAGCTCGAGTTAGGTACTGTAAATAAAGCAATATTGTTCGCTTATTACTCCAGTATTATATAAGCATGAAATCAAAAAATTTAAAATAAAATGTAAAAATGATAGAATGTATTAAGTTTGAAAAGTTTTTTAAATATATTTAAAAAGTTTCCACAAAAAGAAAATTAATTTTAAAAAACATAGTAAAAAAATTGTTAACACATAAAATCCAAATTTAATAAAGTCTTCTCAAAGTAAATTAAACACATTGAAAATTACTTCATTTTTTGATCCAAGAACTATTTCTTTATCGGGATATGTTTCTCTGTATACTTCGGGATGTTTGTCACGAAGATGCCTGATTATTCCAGTTGTGTTGCTATCTTTCATTTTTACAATCACCTCTTTCTCTGGAGAACACAGCTTACACTTGCCCATCTTGCAATTATTGGAAATAAAAAATTCAAACGAATCTCCTAAGGGTAATCCACCGTGTTTCCGTCTTTTAGATTTAAATGAAGCAGAATTATCTTCTACATTACTATATTTACAAAATTATAATGATTAAAATTGTGTCAAGGTTATAAAACAAACAAATTCAAAATAAAAATAAATTAATTTGATTAAATATAATATTTTCAAAAAAATATTATAATTTTTTATAAATATTTTTAAGAAATTTTAATCTGAATTAAGCAACTAATTAAATAATAAATATATACTTGAGTTTGACATTCCTTTAAACATTTTTGAATTATTCAGAAAGATTAATATTAAACGTTGTAAATTAAATTAAAGAGCACCTAGTCGATTGCTGATTCTCTTCTAAGTCAGTCTCCATATTTTTGTGAATGTTTTCCATTACCAAATATAATATATTTATTAAATAAACTAAAAGTCAAAATGTTGACAGATGGTTCGATCGGATATTTCGAACGATAAAATACGATATAAAACAAAACAATACATGTAATATCGGTTCGGAAAAGCTTCTCGTCAAACGAGATTGATCGAACGATCACGAGCATTTATCAGTTCGATATGCAACACTACTCTAGGCCAATAGTAATTAATTAATTTCACAAATGAAACGAAATCTAGGAAAAGAAGACTTTTGAAGTTCTTTATTTACTAAGATTCTTTAAATTATTTAAAAATTGTCTGTTAAACGTTGTAGTACAAACATTTATAAGTATCTACAAAGAAATATTAAAATCAGTTCACTTTTGAGTTATCGGCAGATTTTCGTCCAAAATAGTGATTTTGGTCATATTGTGCGCTGCGCCTAGCCTGAACGTGGTACTTGCGGGCGCGCTTTTGGTCGTTCTCGCGCACTTAAACTCTTCATCAAATCATAAATGATGGTTTTAAACTTCGGAAACTTAACAGATTTGTTCTATATATGTTGTAAATTTCGTAGATAACCGAATTTGAAAAAACCACCTAAGTCGACTTAGGTGGTTCTTTGAGCGAGCGGCTCATATATCCTTGGTCTAATATAATAATATAAACTTAACAATTAAGAATGATTGTTCATTATATTACAATTGTGTAATCAAAAATTTAAAAGTTACATAGGGATATAAAACTGGTATTTAAGAAAATTTTGTTGTTAGGTTTCTCTTTAAATAATAAAAATTTCTACAACAAACTTTGTCGAATTTTTTTTAATGTTATTAGAAACAGTCTGACCCAAACTTTGTTAAATTTAGTTTTAAAATTAATTTTCTAAAATCGGAAAAGAAGAGAAAAATTTATTTCAAGGAAAAGTTGAAACAAATTTGAGTCAGAAATTCCTAATGATATTTTAAGTGGATTTAGAAAGTTTAGGAAAAAAGTTTACGGACAAATTTTACCTATAACAGTATTGTCATTCTTCCACAACACTTTTAAGTAATTTTTGTAATTACGAGCTCAGAAATCTTTGAAGCTGCATGCGAAATCATATTAAAATTACTAATATACCTAATATAAATTAGAATGAGTCTCTGAAATGTAAATTTACTAATATTTATGAGAAAGTACGCTGCATGTTTAAAGCTGATTTAAATTAGTCATTCAGCCATTCAATTCAGAAATTGTATACATGCACTTCATAATCATAAATACGAATAGATCTAAAACAACGTTTCAAAAATAAATTGGAATACTATATTTAGATTCAAGTCTACTTTCAAGTTTATTACCAACTTTAGCTCCAGGGAAATCTACAGATTTAAATTCATAGTGAGGAAGATGATTTGCTTAATGCAAATAAAAGTTGTTTGAATGTTATTTTTTTTGGTTAAACCTATTTTAACTTTAAATAAAATAAAAATGTTGTGAAAAATATTGAAATTAAAAATCACACTGTCTATATATATATAAAGCCTGGCTCTTAAAAAAAATATACTTAAGTTTTCGGGTAAAGGGAATAATTAAGATATAAAACGTTTATATCTATGTCACGTCAGAAAACGACATGTATATGAATATTGAAAATTTTATATTTATTTGAGCCTACGAATTAAATCGCAATAGCTAGGGACATCGAATCTCTTTCTGGTACTTTGTTCTGGTTTTCCTTTTTTTGTTATAAATTAAATTTTCATAAGTTTCCTAACAAGGAGGAAACCTAAAACGCGGGAAAACAATTTTGGAGTATCTCCCTTTAAAATAGGGGTACCCTACAAAAAGAAAAGAACGAGAAAAAAAATACTAAAGGACCAATCCTAGTCCCAGTAACTAAACGGGCCCGGGATTGGGATTCTACCCTGAAAAAATGAATAAAATTAAGGAAAGGAAACGAAGAGTGAAAAAAAAATGAAAATAGAGAGTCACTTAAAATTTTGAATTTTGGTTTATTTAACTTAGTTTGATTGGTCGTATTTGATAAACAATATAGAATCCAGGAATCCTTAGAAAGTTGTACCAGTACTGGTAGATGTTGAATGTTGTAGTAAATCCACCAAGTTTTTGGCTAAATCCAATTCAAACGTGGACACAAATAACATGAAAACTGATTTGAGAACAATAAAATTTAATCCCAGATTAGAACTTGAACTCAGGAACATTATATTACATTTTTAGTACAAAAATTCTTGAATTAGACTTGAATTCGTTTTAAAGACTTTGAGACAAAAAAGAATTTGTTTGAGAGAAATAATCTTCGACAACTCCATTCTTGATGACAGTTTTTCGGAGAGTGTTTTTAACTTTTCGTGTATATCCTTCCCTTAGCTTCTGAGAGAAGAAAAAGTGGGAAGATAAAAAAGGCAGAAACTGGGGGAGACTTAGAAAACACCAATGAAAAAGGCCTTAAACGCGTCAGAATGTAGGAATGTGTTGAGGGTAGAGAGAGAACGACGAAGAAGAAAAGAGAAAAGAGAGAAAACCGATAATGAGGGGTAGTTATTGGGACTTGCATGCTTGCGTGGGAGTAGTAAATGTATTAGGAAAGCTAAGAAGTCAACCATTTTCCTAATTTTGATTTGGTCCTGAAGTGTGTCTCAAAAGTGAGTGGGTAGAGATAATCCGCCCTAAAGCACAGTAGTTCTTGTTGCTGCTGCCCTCTGTACCACTTCCAAGGATCCTGGTTACAAATGTTCAAAAATGAGTTATTACATAATTTTGAAATATAAAAATTGAATGTGTGTCTAAATTAAATCGTAGTTTGATGCTGCTCCTTCTCTCCCAGCCTCCGCACTTTTCTTTGTTAGTCGGGGCATAATTTTTTTTGCTTAATTAGTTTAATTAGACTATTGTTTTACTAATGAACAAGTTTCTGGGTTTGGATTAACGCGATTGACCTTGATTTGAACATAAAACTAGAGTCGATAATAATCGATTCATAAATTAATCCGGAATTAAGCAATTGAGGAACACATAATCCTACATCTCAAGAAATGTTCGCTTTACCAATTGGTTAAATTTACCAGTGGGAATAAAACGATTCATTAGTCCGACCGGCATTTGTCCCATGATAACTTATGCCTGGGATTTCCTCGGATATGGATAAACCTAAGGCATTAATATTGATTTATTCAGTCTAACCATACTAAGAAAGATTTATACCTGAATCGAAAAAAATGTCTGATTCTCCAACTCGTAAATGTGATTCTTATTTATTTACTTATTAGAAATTTGTTTTCCTCTTAGCTTTATTTAGTAGGTATTTTATTTTAAAATATTCAGGAATTGATAATTTGTTTTATTAAATCGATCATTTATTATATTGGGACTTTTTTGAATCACAAACTGAGGAATAAAGATGAGTAGTGTGATTCATCAAAAGTTTATTTTCACTTTGTTAATGGAGTATGAGAGCCTTAAAAAGGAGAATTCCCAAAACAATATCATCAAGGTGTTCTATTTCCTTTGACGTCGAGCTTGCTGAGTGCATCGCAAAAAGACTGAAAGATATTTAACTAATTTTCTTTCTGCTCATCGGGTTTCTAGTTAAACCCTTTCATTTCATCATTGTTTTGTTAAAGCGTAATTTGTGCAACAAATTGAAACAGAAATACAATGAAATTAATTATGATTATTATTGAATATAATTAGTTTTTTAGCGATAGAAATAGATAAAGATATATATTTGCACAGTAGTTACATTCCAGCTTCTGATGCTGTTTGTTTAATCACTTCAAACTGAGAAAAAAAATCAGGTCTCCAGTTATAATTGAAATTAATTATAAATATATAAATTATTAAAATTAAAATTTCGTCGACAGCAGCAAATCGGGATTTTATAAGCAGCTTTATCTGCGGAAGAACTACTATATGGCCCCAGAATTGATGACTCGATCTGTTTAAAAAATAATTTATATTCATGTAAACGTAAGTTGAAACTTCAAACACGTTTTTCTCAAAACTACACAGTCGTGGTGACCACTCTTACTCAAAAACTACTGAAAAATATTTTTCTTTAAATCCTTCGATTAAAGACAAGATAATTTTTCAATAAATGTAAAATCCGTTTCAAACCATGTTTTTCGGAAGAACGTCCCTTCGACGGGACATAACTTTGGACCTACTTAACATTTTTAACTTTTTTTTAATTCAAGTTTAAATGGTGCACTTTTAGACAATAAATCGATATTTCAAAAAAATTTAATGATTTACGAGAAAAAAATTCGTGAAAAATGTCTAGTTTTTGGTGTTACAACTGCAAGTGCCCCCTTAAATGTGATTAGCGTATAACGTCTTGCGACAGACAGACAAACTGACAGACACGAAATTTTAAATGAGAATCTTTGGTTACCTTTATGCTTAAGACGAATATCTATGTTAAAAATTTGAGATTTCTTTGCAATACACAGACTCTAATTTTATTTATATGTATAAATAAAGGTCAATATAGAACAATTCTGACTTTTGTTCTGTTCCAAATTTTCATAAACTTAATTACATAAAGTAAAAGATATTACTCAACTAGGGTAACTTCGGACAAGCAGGCTAACTCCGGACACTTAAATTTTATTGCAAAAATATTGTATCGAATAGTTTAAATCGCATTTTTAATTTTATAAACTTTTTAACTACGTGATCTAAAGAAATGAAAAGAATGTGAAGTTGGTAACAGCTAAATTTTAAGTGTCCGGAATTAGCCTGCTTGTCCGAAGTTACCCCAGTTGACGATAATTATTACAAGGGGTGATTAAATTGTATGCCTGTACTAACAGCGGGTAACGGTTTTATTAAATTCAACAAAACTAGTACTTTCAAATATTCTTAATATTATTTTTAATAGAATGAATGCCAAGAGAAATTGAGCCAGTACTGAGAAAGCAGAGAAGGAATACGAGAATAGCGCTTAATAATGCAAGAAAATTAACGAGAACTTGAAGAAGATTAGTTAAAAGGAAAGATTTCTCTTATATATATATAAACCCTTTTGGACATTTTATTCTGCAAATTCCTGCTGTGCTGCTTTTGTCAAGAACACCCCCTTTATCTTCTGAAGCAGTCCTCCTTCCAATATTAATTGCAGTGACATTCAACTGTGAATATACACCAAGCCTGCAATTGAAATATGCTTCTTGAGAAAAGATCCAAGTTCGAAATTTCATCATGAATTGCCGACATTAAATCTGTCACGGTTAAGGAGCTTTATTGTCTTAAAAGTATCTCAGCAATTTATATTGCGTAATATAAAACGTATTAGGAGCTAAGAACAATTGATTTTTTACACCATCAACTCAGAGATATTAATTTTTGTCCTTGTTGAGGTGTTAAATTAATGTAATTAGAAACTGATATATTTTTTTATTTTGAAATTTAGTTTTAAAAAAGCAATGTTCATGAGAAATTCTTGAAATAGCTTAATTTCCGAATATGGAGAACTTTACATTGTTAATTACAATGATTTGAAATAGTTACGATTAAGGAACAAGAATGTCGAAAATTTGTATCTGCTAAACTGAAAATGGTTAATCTAATTACAAGATTTCCAGCATTGAGAAATTAGTTACCATAAACTATGCAAACTGCTAAATAAAATTGTAAAAAGGTATTAATATAGTTTTTTTTATAAATAAGTTAAGTTTAAGAGTACTGTGACGCGGTAAAAAGTTACAGCGCACAATATTTTTAAATTAATTTAAAAATAAATTATTACACACCAGACTGGAATCAATTCCAGGCTATTGTTCAGCCTTAATGTAAACTTGTCGATTTTTGCCTGTTATTATTTTGAGTTTACATTATTTAATTTTATTAAATATTTAAAATTCACCTTAATTTATATTTATTTTGATTCTTGTTAAATTTAAGATTTATTTCTATTTTTATTTTGTATTTAATTGATTGTCCTGGTACATGGGTCCGGATGAAAGTCCCATTCTCTCAAGAGTGTCAGGACTAGAGGATGATCCACTACGCCTGATTTGCGTTCCTCGGTCGATTGCCGCTCGATTTTGAAATGTGATTCGTGAGAGCGGCACGGCGGCGCATAAATCGTCGTATATTGACTTGTCAATATACGCGTTCTCGCCGTCGCGTCGTCTGGATTCTGAACTGGTATGTTCGACCTGTTGGTCGTATTGTTTATTAAAAGTCCTAGAAACTTTTTAAAAATGTAACAAAATAAGTGCCGGAGCTTTATTCGTGGCCATGGTGCCCTATAAGGTGAGCTCTATTGTTAACTTTTTTTATTTTTATTTGATGGAGTCAGTTCTCCGACTATTTTATTAAAAATAAAGTCAGTGTTCAGTGCACGTATTTTTGTAAATGGCCCTGCCATGCGTCCGGCTATTTTTGATTTCTTGTAACCTTTTGAAATGGTTTTCATTTAATAAATTTGTTATGTTGTGGTTTGATTTAAATTCTTAGTTTGTTGCTGCTCCTTACTCCCCACTCTTTGGATTATGAGTGAGTCGTGGCTTTATTATATTTCAACTAAAGATTATAATCATTTGGTTAGTTTAATTGGTCTTTTATTTTACTATTATTTTTGTTTTGTTATTTTTCATTAAAATAACTTGGCGTCTGGGTTTTGTTTTCATACTGTTTACTTGGTTTTAATTAAGTATTAAACATTAAATTAATAAGCATTAAACATTTAACATAATCTGGAAAAATGCGTCACAGTACTTAGACGATTTTAAGAAATTCTTTAATGAACCAGTTACGTAAAAAACAGCATTGTTGAAATATTTTTAAAAGTGCATCCATTTTGGATTTCATGGGTCAAAGATTCTATTTATTTTTATAGATAGATGAAATGTTTGCATGCTTTTACAATTTGATATGAAAGTAACAAATCAAATTACTTAGTTTTTCTCGTGTACGAATTCGGATTCAATGGAAGATGCCTTTTGAAGATGAACAATGCCAACTAAATTCCAAGTTTCGTTTCACTCGAATTGACATTCTACTCTTGCTGTGAAATATTCATCGATCTCTGGGTGAATCGATCAGTGGAGAGGATAATGGTCTTTCATCAGTATGCGAATCATTGGGAAGCTAACGAAGAATATGCACCAGGCAGGGACGATTGTTTGGAATTGTTGATTCGACGAAACATTCTGGTAGAAGAAACGAATTCCTAGTTCATGTCAAAGTTAACGGTCACATTCGCATTCTTGAACAAGTATGAATTTATACAAAAATTACAGTAAAATGTTTGAAATGAATCAGTCATTGGACTGATGATAACTGACCAAATTTATTTACTTATTTAGCTAAGACACTAGAACTATGAAAATTTAACATGATTGAATTGTAAACAGTGTATAACGGAGACAAAACGCTCATTCCTGTAACACGTTATGGGAGGCAACGCCGACGTTGCCAGGCTTCATAATGTAGCACTGTCGCTGACGAAGCGCTCTAGGAATATCAGAGCAACAAAGTTGGATATTCGTTCCACTTACCTTAGAGAGATTCTCCGGTTGCCTTTCACGTTCAACGTGTTTGTTTCCAGTGCGGTATATCACATAGAATCAAATTGGGTCAGATCTGTATTCACCAGAGAACTGCGAAGGGAGGAAACACTGTTGACAAGCTTCTGCCTTCTGTGCATGCAGTATCTAGTGTTGTTTTATTCCTTATCGATGTCTGCAGACGTTGGATTAGATTCATTCGTCATCATTAGAAAACGAACTAGTCAATAGCTTATCATATGACGTAATTCTTTGACAATGAGAGTCCTTAGTTTTTTGGCCAATTTAAATTTTCAGCAGGTTGTTGGCTAGAGGGTGGAGCTCAATTCCAAATGAGCACCCCCTCCCTTTCCTGCTCTCGGTCAACCAAGCTAGATGTGATCATTCAAGGCACTTTCCTTCTGGCTTTCTTACAGTTTAATTCGTGAAAGATTTTAAATTCTTATCGCGCGTCAGTACCTTTAAAGATAATTTTTTAACGTTTATAACGGGTGAACAAATGTGACGTATTCTTATCTTGCAATAAGTTTGTCGACGAAGAATATTTTAATTTGAATTTTAGAAATATGACAAGTCTCTTCATTACCTGGGCGGCAAGATGTATTAAGGGCGTGAGGACTGACGAGGGCAGAGGGTAAGTTTCGTGTTAATGAAAATTCTTCCGCATCCATCGTTCTCTCAATCGTTTCCCGGAAATCAAATCGAAATCGTCACGGATTTGTATGTCGCCGGCAGCACAGAGGTTTCTATTTTATTTCAATAATTTATTTCTTTTATGTTTTTTAAAGTGTGTTTGTGCAATTTTTGTTAATTATTTATTTTTATCCTTTTTAATCAGTGTGGCGATTTTCTTAAATGTGACGATTTCTAAACAAAAGAGGACGATGGGGTGAAGTTTTAATAAGAAGTACGGATTCTCATTAAACCAGAGAAACCTTGACAATAAACAAACAAAATGTGGTCCACGCAAAGAAAATATGCTATAAAAAAAGGGATCAACATTCTTCTCGTCAGTTACCATGCTCTCCAATAATCGACCCTAATCTTCAAAGAAAAATTAAAAAACGCCGGACATGATAAATTCTGTATTTATTTATTTGTTTTTGTCTATTTTATTTATTTAGTTGTTTATCCATGTAAATTTATATTCAACGTAGACATGTTTATATTTAACATTTTGTCCTTATATGTAACTAGGTGTTTTGGTACATATAATAATCGAATGTGGGTCCCTGTTCGAGTTTTGAACAAGGTTTCTTGCTTTATTTATACTGATTCAGCTCAAGTAGCTTTAATCATTATTTAACTGTAATGGAGTAATCAATAAGCACCTTTTTGGAAACAAAACTAAGTTTAATAATTAATTTTCAGTGATACGGGATAGAGAAGTAACAATACAGAATCTCTCTCTCGAGAATCTTATCGAGGACTGAGCAATTCGGCTTTATTATCGCATAGGAATAATTCTAGATAAATTTAGATAATTAACACATTCTTAATTCTAAGTAATAAACGCAGACATAATCAAATTGTAATATTTGAGTTTAACAAAAGAGTTAAAATAATTGTATTATAAAGTTTAAGCACTTCCGAATGTTCAAATATTCCAGAAAGAAATTATGAGAAGTTTTTGGAAAAATGTTAATCGTATTTTTAGTTTTTAATTTACATTCGTCAACAAAATCATTCGTCGTTTTTTTTTTTTGTAATTAACATTGTTAGTGCCTTAAAATAGTTCCAAGTTTGGTTGAATTTTGGGGATTAGCAACTATTTTGTGCCTAAATTGTAACGAATGCGCTATGATTTTCCTTTTATTAAAAGGAGCCACGGAATTTTAAAATGATAATTGTTTTTTAAATTAATTAGAAGGTTTCATAAAATTGATGTTAATATTGACGATGAATCTACTTTATGTACAGTTCAGATTAAAGATTTTATCTAGCTGGTAAGAAATTGTGCGTAAAATAAGATTAAAGTAAATGATTTATAGTTCTGGAAGAATATTGGATATATTTATATATATACACAATCTATGCTTCCTTAAAGATGTTTTACTGCATTCAACCCCTAAAGCAATCAATCTTTAGCTCAAAACAAGGAAAAATATACTCTTTTTCGTAATGACATGGTTTTTAAATATTTTGTATTGTATAAAAATATTACTGTTTTGTTAAATTATTAATAGATTTTTTTTTTCTTTTGTGTTACAGGTGAGCTTTTTTCAACTTTTTCTGACTCTGTGAGTTTTAAAAAACAACTTTTTCTTTCTCGAATTAAAAGAAGCTTGTTTTTAATAATTGAGTTAAATTAAATTAGTACCCCTAAGAACTTCTTATTGAATAAATAAATAAATACAAAAAGAGTTTTTTAGTTTATCTTAGTAGCCATTGCAAAGAAATTAAATTTCAAATTCCAAATTCCAGAGAGATACATTGCATTCACTTTTAGATAGAAAAATGTAAACTTTTAATTGAGGAAAGAAACTTTATATTCATTCAACTTTCATTTTAATTCAGTATTCTTTAAAATCAGTAAATCGGACTTTTTAACTAGTGAAAATGTAAGCTTCTCAAGTAGCCTATATTTGCAAGAAACAAATAGAGAATTGCTTAAAGAATCAATTAAGTATTCTGAAGTATTAAAAGTGCTTGTTAAAAGTATAAAATATCTGTCTTTAGTTTCACTAAAGAAGTCATAAGATGAGGAAAAATGGGATTTTCTTCAATTCTTGTTATGAAGTAAAATATGACATAAATGTTGAAAACGAAATATGCATATAAAAACTTAGCCTGATATTTTTTTAATGTAAATCTTTTTCCATTGAAAGAGGAATAATTAAAAATACTTTTATCACTCAAATTTTTTTTCTCATGAAATATATATATTTCAAAAAAATATTCGGAAATTATAAGAAATAAATATGAAGAAACAGGTGAATGACACAACATTTTCGTGAACTCCTGAAAAAATGGTTTCGCCGTGATCACGCTTATTCTTGACTTGATCATCTGAAATCAAATTAAAAAGAAGGAATCGTTAGATAATGAAATGATGCTGTAATTGGACGATGGGATTTAAGGAATTTTGATTTTTCGCAAAATGGCAGATGTTGAAAGTCAAAAATTGTTTTTCGACCAAAATTCTACTCACATTTTCGGCTATAAAAAAAATTAACTGTAAAAAAAAATCCTTTGTCCATATACCGGACAATTATATATAAAATAAGTGGTATAAATGTCAAACCGATCGGTAAAGCCGTTCTCAAGTTATAGTGAGCACGGACTCCCAAAACATGGTTTCAAAAAAAAACACGTTCAAAGTTTTGAGTACCATTTTCAGTCAGATAAAAATTGTATTTTGGTACTTACACTGTATCGTCTATTTCATTTTAGAAAATGCAATAAAAAAGAAATCGATTTTTTAAAAATTATAACTGTATGTAACCCCTTAAAGCTTCACAATTTGAAAATCTATTTAAAATAGAAAATTTAAAATGAAAATGTCAATTTGCATTTTTAATAGATATTGAAATAGATTTATTTTTAATACTTATCCAGCTCTGCACTAATAAAATACTCATAAAGATAATGTTCTAATAAGAATATAAAAGCTAGTTCGAAAGTCAACAGGAAATTACTCTCAATGCTCTCATTAAGATCCTGATTGACTTCAAATGACGACAAAATATCCTTTTCTGAATTTGAGGCTTGACTTGCATAATAGGCACACGGCATAGGTATGGTTATAAAACGGACGAAGCCCAAAAAAAAATTTAAAACGCTGACAACAGATATTATATAGCTTTGCCCTAGCCCTATTCACCTAAAAATTATAAGAACAAATACTTCAATTTATTATTAAACTTCTAAATTTTTTATACAACCGGAATTAGTAATCACTAGGTGGTATTTTAGTCTTTTACTGTTTGCTAACCATAAACATATTCTGTAGGAATAGAGTCAGATATATTTTTTATACTTCAGGATCCCAAAGCAATAATAATTTTACGCCTTCAAATATTTACAAAATTTGGCAAGTGAGGCTCCAGCTTTTGACAACTTGATCAAACTGAAAATGATATATAAAAAATTTAAATGCAAACAATTCTTTGGTAAAAGATGACACGGATTTTTTTCTTATGATCTTATCATAATCTCTTTTTCAGCAATTTCACTTCACGTGATCAGCTTTGGCTTGGATGCTGAAAAAGGTGAAGATTAACACCCAGCCACAAATCCTGTGGGAGTCGTTGGTCGTGCGTGTTTGATAGGTATTTTAATCGATATAGCTCGCTTGCTTAGACTACAAATCGTCGGTTCTGCAAACCTCGTAACATCTTATTTTTCGTTTTTGTTTTCGACACATTATCCTCTCTGTATCGTTATCTTCTATCTGAAAAAGGGTTTAAAAGACGAGGTTAAAAGATAAAGCGTGTTCTTTTTTAAAAAAAGTTAAACAAGAAACAAAAAACCTAAGCCCAGTTGCTTATTGTTGGCCTCAACTGTTAGTTCTGCAACGAAAACTAATCCTGACCTTGTTTCAAGTGTCGTTATCTAGATCTTATTACTTTCCTTCATGACATAGACAAACTTGTAATACAGTTTCAGACCAAATTTCATTTTGGTTTTCATTTTTGCCAGACAGTTGTCTAGATTGAGTTTGAGTCCAATGAAGATTTGGAATTCTACTCCACATGCTCTGACGTCATTTCATTGGAAATTTTGATGTATATTTTTGCGAGCAGGGTACGAAATATTTAATGTAGGACTATTTTATTTCTTTTTTCTTATTTAGAAAGGGTGTAACATTCTTTCAAATTTTGTACGTTTTGTTTTTGCGCAAAATTGTTAATTGTATAGGTAACTGGCATGATTTTATAGGATTTTAATTAATGCATTCATTAAATAATAAAATTGTTTCCTGGAACCACAAAACACGGAGCTTAATTTGCAGGTTATTATTGTTTGTAAAAATTTGTTGTACATAATTCATCATAGCTAGTCTAAAGAGGCGAGTTGCAGGATTTAATTACTTCTCTTTGGTACTGACCACAGTAATTAACATTTCTGAAATTCTCAGTTAAATATTAAATTACATTCTCGAAAAAACATCTAGTTGTTAAAATTAATTTTGTTTACTCGTGTTTCTATTTACAAAACCAGAATTACGCTTATTTAGATTACCTTTGAAGCAGCTCAGAGCAATAAGAGTTGATTCTTATTCATTACATACATAAACAGAGATGCAAGCTGTTCAGAACATTGTTAAAATACCAAGGACTGAGCACAGTACTGATCATATCGATTCCTTGCTTACTTAAATCTATTTAACAATGTAAGTCCAAAAAGATATTGTTATTTCAACAAAATGACGTAAAAATAGTATTGTTTTGTTAATATTTTAGTACTGTAATGATACAAAAATTTCTAAGCATTGCTGGGTATTCGCTCGTCGGATTGTCCAGTGAAAATAAATTAAATTTGTCTATCTGTCTGACAATAATATTTCTAGCAACAAAGCAAATTTAATCTAAGCCTGCTGGTTGACATTTATTTTCAAGAATACTAATTACTAGAAGGTAGGGGGAAGTCAATGATTACACCCAGAATTAAAAAAAGCTAGCTACTCAAAAAACAGTGGACCAACCAGGCGCGGATCCAGCGGGGGGCGATGGGGGCGATCGCCCCTCCCAAAAGCCTTATACTATCATATGAGAGAGAAAGAGATAGCACTACATTCTTGTCTCTTTCTATCTCACATATCGCCCCATCCAAAACCCTCGCCTGGATCCGCCTTTGAGCCGAATCTCGTTCCAAATCGAATTATGCAATTACGGTTTTTCCACTTTCTTGACATATTATGTTTCAAATCATAACCTAATTAATCAACTTTTACTAATCATCAGTCTAAGTCTTTGTTAATATGTTTTTAAGAAAATTATTCCGGTTATAATTAACTAATTTTGTTATCGTAAAGATAAAAGTGCAGTCTTTTTTAAAGTCTATAAAAATTTATATCATGCTTTGAAAAACGAAAAAAAAGGTTACAAATTCTTAGATTTTAGCTAAAATCTCACAATTTCTTAGACTTTTGAATTAATTTAAAAAAAAAAAAAATTATTCCTTAATAAATTCAAGAACAAATAATATTGTAAAATAAACCCAAAACTATTTTGAATTTATTATAATACATACTAGCATAATAAATTCCAGAATATCTTCAAGTTTCTATTGAATTTTATCCAATCAAAATAAATTATAAATCATTTTAGATTTATTTTTATAGATTTTTTCTATAATAGAATAAATCCAAAATACTTATTTATTTCTTATTAAGTTTTAAAGTATTTTATATTTTCTCTATTATTTTTTAGTTTCTAAAGTGGATTCTAGAACATTATTCCAAAAAGAATTCTAGAAAATTTATGATAATATTATATCATTAATTATAGAACATTTAATATTTTTTTACAATTTTGGACTCTAAATAAAAAATTGCAGAATTTTCTTAAGAGTTTGGAACAAAAAACAGAATATTTAAGATTCTAGAGTACAGAAAACTTTAAAAGTTATAATTAATTTCAGAACATTCATATTACTTTTTTATATTTAAATTTTGGATTAAAATCCAAAATCTTTTAGACTCTAAAATAAATTCCAGGTGACTTAATAGTTTAGAATAAATTTTACAGAATAAAAGTTTTATACTAAATTCTGGAATATTTAGGATTTTTTTTTCTTATTATTTAGATTTTAAAGTAATTTCAGAATTTTCAAGATTTTAATATAAATTACAGAAAATTTATGATTTAAAAATAAATTGAAGAAGATTTGAGATTTTCTTTTAATTTTTAGATTTTTGATCAACTTGTAGAATTTTTTGAGACACTAATGAAAATCGGAGAACATCGAAGATTCTAAAATAAGTTTCAGAAAATTGTTAAGATTTTATTTTTATTTTTACATTTTTGATAAACAACCTCAAATTTTACAGTCTACAATAAATTTTAGAAAACTGTAGATTTTATAATAAATATCTAAATATTTCAATTTTATTTTTATTAGATTTCGCATAAGAGTCTGAAATTAATAGATTCTAATATTTTTAGAATGTTTCAAGTTATAAATAAAATGCAGAAAAGTTTAGTTTGAAAAATAAATTTTATAAAGATGTAGAAGTAATAAATTCCAGAACATTTAAGATATTAAATAAAATTACAGTTTTTTAAATTCTGAATGAATTGTCAAAACCTTCTTAGATCCTAGAATAAATACCCAAAACTTTTTTTTCTTTTTTCAAATTTAAATTTTTTCTCCGTAAAAATATCATATTTCTAAACTTTTTAGACATTATTTGGAAATTTTCAAATTCTAATTAAAATTCTAGAATTCATTTCATTCTTGAAAAAATTCTCTAAAATTTGAAATTAAAAAAAAAATACAAACTTTTTAAGTTTTCAAAATAAGCTTCTAAGCATTTCAGTTTTAGAATTTCTAAATTAATTATTTAGAATCTATAACGAATTCGATATTTTTTCTGAAAAAAAATGTTGAAATGAAAAAAACAAATATGTATGAAGTTGTAGGTGTTTATTCTAGAATTAAAAAAAGTTTTGAAATTTCATCCAAAATTTTAAAAATGCGGAATTTTGTGTAAGGGGCCATACTTAAATTACGTAAAGCATTTTTCAGGAATTTTTAGACCCCCCTCGCCCCTGTAACAGTTTTTATAATGTAAACTTTTGACAGTTTACACAGGTGTAACAACTTTTCAGAAC
Organism: Ganaspis brasiliensis; assembly: GCA_037103525.1. NCBI lineage: Eukaryota > Metazoa > Arthropoda > Insecta > Hymenoptera > Figitidae > Ganaspis > Ganaspis brasiliensis. The sequence continues at coordinate 2,772,675 of JAZKLR010000254.1, read as the reverse complement.
CCCCCCCCCCCCCAACCCTCTAGAGCGTTACGTAATTTAAGTATGGCCCCTAAGATGTTTAGTGTTCTGGAATTTGTTACTTCTATAATTTTGTTGAATTTATTTTTCAAACTAAACCTTTCTGCAATTTATTTATAACCTGTAACATTCTAAAAATATTAAAATCTATTAATTTTAGACTCTTATGGAAAATCTAATAATTAAAAATAAAATTGAAATGTTCAGATATTTTTTATAAAACCTACAACTTTCTGAAATTTATTTTAGAATGTTAAATTTGAGGTTCTTTATTAAAATTCTAAAAATAGAAATAAAAATCTAACAAAAACAATCTTACAGAATTAAAATCTAAACAATGTTGGAACTTAATAAATAATTTAGAATTTTCTGAAACTTATTTTAGAATCTTGAATAATATCGAATTTTCATTAGTGTCTCAAAAAATCTAAAATTTTCTGTACTTTATATTAAAATCTCGAAATTTCTAATATTGTTTTAGAATCTAAATAATAAGAAAAAAACCTAAATATTCCAAAATTTATTATAAAATTTTTAATTCTATATAATGTATTCTAAAGTAATAAGTCACCTGGAATTTATATTAAAGTCTAAAAGAATTTGGATTTTAATCCAGAATTTAAATATGTATAAAAAGATCTAAAATGTTTTGAAATTAATTATAACTTTTAGAGTTTTCTGCACTCTAGATTAAATATTCTGTTTTTTGTTCCAAACTCTCAAGAAAATTCTACAACTTTTTATTTAGAGTCCAAAATTGTAAAAAAAATCTAAGGTGTTCTATAATTAATAATATAATCATAAATTTTCTGTAATTTATATTAAAATCTTGAAAATTCTGAAATTACTTTAAAATCTAAAAAATAAGAAAAAAAAATCCTAAATATTCCAGAATTTAGTATAAAATTTTTATTCTGTAAAATTTATTCTAAACTATTAAGTCACTTGGAATTTATTTTAGAGTCTAAAAGATTTTGGATTTTAATCCAAAATTTAAATATAAAAAAGTCTTGAATGTTCTGAAATTAATTATAACTTTTAAAGTTTTCTGTACTCTAGAATCTTAAATATTCTGTTTTTTGTTCCAAACTCTTAAGAAAATTCTGCAATTTTTTATTTAGAGTCCAAAATTGTAAAAAAATATTAAATGTTCTATAATTAATGATATAATATTATCATAAATTTCTAGAATTCTTTTTGGAATAAAGTTCTAGAATCCACTTTAGAAACTAAAAAATAATAGAGAAAATATAAAATACTTTAAAACTTAATAAGAAATAAATAAGTATTTGGGATTTATTCTATTATAGAAAAAATCTAAAAATAAATCTAAAATGATTTATAATTTATTTTGATTGGATAAAATTCAATAGAAACTTGAAGATATTCTGGAATTTATTATGCTAGTAGTATGTATTATAATAAATTCAAAATAGTTTTGGGTTTATTTTATAATATTAATTGTTCTTGAATTTATTAAGGAATACATTTTTTTTTTTAAATTAATTCAAAAGTCTAAGAAATATTGAGATTTTAGCTAAAATCTAAGAATTTCTAAACTTTTTTTTCGTTCTTCAAAGCATATAAATTTTTACAGACTTTAAAAAAGACTGCACTTTTATCTTTACGATAACAAAATTAGTTACTGATGATTAGTAAAAGTTGATTAATTAGGTTATATTTAAAACATAATATGTCAAGAAACTGGAAAAACCGGAATTCCAATTATTTTACAAGCTATGGTTCTATTCATTACGTTTCACGAATTCATGCGAAGAAGCACGTAGACGCCGATCGATTTGGAACGAGATTCGGCTTAGCCATTAGGTTTTGCGTGTGTGTATTGCATCACCGATTTAAGCAATATATTAGGGTGGCCCAAAAAAAAAAAATTTTTGATTTTCATAAACCTTACCCCCCAATTTTGTTCTTTGGCGAAAAATATGAGATACGTATTTTTTTATTTTTTTATTTTTTAATATTAACCCGTGCCGCAAAGCCCTTGAAAATTACCATTGAATTCCCATAGAAAAAAAGCACTTTTTCGTAAATTTGACATAAAATCGTGAAAAATTGACCTTTTTCTTTCTGTAAACGATATTTTTGTTCATGAATGTCCAAATAATAAAAATCTGTCGTATATTTATTAAATAAATTATTTTAACTATTTTTTATATGACTGTAAACAAACCCCATAAACGTAAAAAAACCTGGAATTTATTAAAAAAAATATGAATTATTATTTTAAATCCTTTTTCTTCATTCATTGATGTTATTATTAAAATATATATTATTGTTTATGTTTTACCATGTTACATAATTTGTTTAAACAATTTATTGTTGTTATTTCCTTACAAAATGATAAATAAATCGAGCGTTCTTGCAATTTTCTTAAACTTTCTAACTTTAGACGCCTAATAAAAACATAAATTTATATATATTTATGTTATATAAATATTTATTATCAAATTAAGACGCTAACAATTGTTTAAACAAATTATTGTTGTTATTAATTAACTTTTTCAGAATTGCTTAAAAAGAGTTGTTGTTTTTTCTTAATTTGGCAACTTGCTTTTCTTGAATCAATCACATTTTAATAAAATAAAAAAAAATTATTATTACAACAATTATTTAAACAAATTATTGTTGTTATTTATTAACTTTTTTAAAAATGCTTATAAAGAGTTGTAGTTTTTTCTCAATTTTGCAAATTGATTTTATTAAACTAACTTTTTATGTTAAAAATTTATCAATTTTTTTAAATTGTAGTTGACTTAAGAAAAGTAATTTGCAGGATTAACAATAAATTACAACTCTTTTAATGCATTTTTAAAAAAGTTAATATAAAACAACAATAAGTTGTTTAATTGTTATAATAATAATTTTAATAATTTTATTAACATGTCGTTGGTTTAATAAAATCAATTTGCAAAATTGAGAAAAAACTAGAACTCATTATAAACATTTTTGAAAAAGTTAAAAAATAACAACAATAATTTGTTTAAATAATTGTTATAATAATAATTTTTATTTATTTTATTAAAATGTGGTTGATTCAAGAAAAGCAAGTTGCCAAATTAAGAAAAAACTACAACTCTTTTAAAGCCATTCTGAAAAAGTTAATTAATAACAACAATAATTTGTTTAAACAATTTTTAGCGTCTTAATTTGATAATAAATATTTATATAACATAAATATATATAAATTTATGTTTTTATTAGGCGTCTAAAGTTAGAAAGTTTAAGAAAATTGCAAGAACGCTCGATTTATTTATCATTTTGTAAGAAAATAACAACAATAAATTGTTTAAACAAATTATGTAACATGGTAAAACTTAAACAATAATATATATTTTAATAATAACATCAATGAATGAAGAAAAAGCATTTAAAATAATAATTCATTTTTTTTTAATAAATTCCAGGTTTTTTTACGTTTATGGGGTTTGTTTACAGTCATATAAAAAATAGTTGAAATAATTTATTTAATAAATATACGACAGATTTTTATTATTTGGACATTCATGAACAAAAATATCGTTTACAGAAAGAAAAAGGTCAATTTTTCACGATTTTATGTCAAATTTACGAAAAAGTGCATTTTTCCTATGGGAATTCAATGGTAATTTTCAAGGGCTTTGCGGCACGGGTTAATATTAAAAAATGAAAAAATACGTATCTCATATTTTTCGCCAAAGCACAAAATTGGGGGGTAAGGTTTATGAAAATCAAATTTTTTTTTTTTTTTGGCCACCCTACAATATATATATGTATAGCTAACCACCTAAGCTTCGAATTTGTCCGCAAGAGCTCATACGATAACAGGAAACAATCATTTGCATTACGTGCGTACTCTCAGTTTCTCTCTGGTTTGACTATTCTTTCATGCTTTACGTAAATAATGTTTATTTAACGAAACTAAAAAAAAAGAGCAAAATCATGATTAATTTATTTAAATAAAAGAGAGTTATAAAAAGAGGTTAATTATTAACATATTGACACATTAATATACATTGTATTTTATTAAATTGAGAAAAATGGTTCATTACGAAACTTTTAAACTAATGCCAATACATAATAATTAAAAATAATCAAGGAAATTCTGTTTTTTAAAAATGAGGTTAGGTGTGTTTCGTTTTTTCCATCAAAATTTACGAAAATGACAAGAACATCCCCTCTCAAAAACCTTAGATTATCACATGAGAGAGAAAGAGATAGCACTATATTATTGTCTCTTTCTATCTCACATATCGCCCCATCCAAAACACTCGTCTGGATCCGCCTTTGGGACCAACGACTGATCTGACATAGACTGATACTTTAATAATCTTTTCTGTCGTCACTCCCCACCCCTGTGCAATGATCTCCAAGGAAAGAATTGTGTCTATTCTTTGGGAGAGAAGAAATCAAACAGGAGCACCTATATTGATTCCCCCGCCCAAGCGAAACTGAGAGTACCTAGCAGAACACGGATTACAACCTTACGGGGGCAACCATAGACGTTTCAATCCTCCACCACTGTTCGCCAAACTAAAGAGGGGCACCTCTATTAATTTGGAGAACGCCTAGGCAATCTTTCACCTCAAAGGTTCCGGATACATCGCATGAGTTTTGAGGGAGGAGCACCTCCACTCAATCCTCACACGCTCTCATTTGGTGAGTCTAACCTCTACACAGTTTACTTTGAAATAGTGGTGATGTGGTGAGAGCACCCACACACAACTCTACCACTATCCAGCGGCCTACTAAGTTACCTAGCCCAGGACCAAGGAGCGCCTCGAGTCCTGTCCGCCAGGCGACTGACTGAATTGGCGAGCGAAGCCGAATATATGTACGAGCCGTTAGTCCCCGCTGCAAAGAAGGGGAAGAGAGAGACGCGCAAGAAGTGGAATACCCCACTCTCTTCGACAGCAATGCTGGCTTCTATAGTAATGGTATGAGTACGCTACAAATTGTTAACTCATATCATTACTGTACCTAAGAACATTATTATTTAATGCTCTGAACATTTAAGGGGTTAGGCTACTCCACACTTTTCGAAGAATCGTTTTCCTTTTGTTTTTAAATGGTTTCTCAGGACCTAAAAAAATGTTTTTCTATAAAATTATGACCGGAAAATAAACATCATAATTTTTAAGTACAATTTTTAAAAAAATATTCTCATTAAAAGGAAACTCCTTACGCATTAAATAAAAAGTCTGACAGAGTTTATTTAAGTTACTAATGGCGTGATATTCTCAGAATTTAAAACGATTTATTTTAAAGGAGATCTTGCTTTTCGTATTTTATGTCCGGAAAATGGCGTGGATATATGTGTGAACATAGATGATGATAGCACGTCGTATTATTTGGCCAAGTCCACTTTTCTGCAATGAAACTGTACAGGTAAAACGGTAAATGGCAGGAACGCGACTTATGCCGCACGCTTTTATGAGAGCCTCGTTAAAAGCTCAGGAAATGCTCTAAAGAGGCTACCTTCTGGGTCGGATGGTTGAAGGTGCCGCTAAAAGAGCTTTAAAAAAACGTAAAGCACAGTGTAGCCATGTGCACTCCTTAATGGTTGCGGTGGCAGAGGATCGTATCCCCCTGGGAATAGGTATACGTAGCCAACCATACCGCAGTTTAAAATCTCATATGGTAGAGAACGAGAGCAAAAAAAAAAAATAAATGGAAAATTATCCCGATAATATTCATGGAAAATGTTGTTTGGAAGTTAAAGATCTTCATACATTTTTCTAGTTGTTAAGGAAATGTTATTGACCGTAAAAGCATTGTCTACTAAACGAGAATTTAAGTGCTGCTTTGTGCAATAATATAAACATGAAATATTATAAATAGAAGTATTTGGTTTTTTCAAATTGTTTACATTTTCTTTATTTAATAAATGGTCACGTCAAAAGATGAAGTTACCTTCAATCTTACCAAGATTCTTTTATTTATATCAAATTAAGTGAAGATTTTGATTTGGTTTGAGGATAAGTCAATGAGTTATCTATATATAATTTGAGAATATTTATTTATTTATAAACATAATAAGAATGGAGATTTCTGTTGATAAATTTGTGTTATTCAATTGGTTCACTTTTTCTGGATGAGAAAACGATAATGTTGAGTTGCAACTTAAAGCCTTTGTTTGCTTATCCCTTGGTGATAACGTGAAAACGAATCTCGATGGTAGCTAGGAGCCAGATATGTAGACTGCAGAGCTAATACACTATAATACTTTTTGTAGTGAAATTCGTTTCATTAATCAGAAATCTTGTGAGAGAAATGTTCGGACTTTGATGGGTGAGAGATAAAATATTTTTTGTCGAGTTAAGCTTTGATAATTGTTTCTTTTCTCCACAAGTGTCTTGGAGAATGATGAATTTGTTCTGATAAATGTTGTTCAAATCAAAAGTAAAATTTTCTATTAGGCTCATGTTAGAAATCGTAAAGAGACCAGGGTATGGGATAACTTGTCTCAACATGATTTTTAACTCTTTTAGAAATATTATGGCAGATCAAGAAGCACAAAACAATGCTCATAGAAAGACACAAAAAACCCAATTCTTCATCCCAGGCCATTTCATTTAAATCTGTCAAGAAAATTTTTTGTTAACTTTAAATACATTTTAAACAATATATTCTGAAAGTAAAATAGGTATCACAAAAATACGAACAGAAAAGGCTTCTGTTGCAACTTTTGAAACTATTTACAGGTTAGTGTTTAAAATGTTTAAAGTTATAAGGAAGGTTCCTTGCGGGATTTGAATGTGTGGTTTATGGCTTTCTGTAATCATTGTGAAACAATGCTTAATCTGTCATAAAATCTTTAATAGAGTTTGAAGTTCCAACTCGGCCTTCTTACAGTTGAGTTCCGCTTTGGCCTTTATACAGTCCACATCGGGAGCATTTTACAGTGCAGTTCCTGACAGTTTTTTAACTGATTCTCCAATTTGAGTTTATAACAGGTAAACAAATGTGACGTATTCTAAATTTTGTAATAAGAATAAATTATACTTTTTAAACTATAAAAGTGCTGTGAAAATTTGTGAAATACCATTATACATTTTCTAACAGTTAGAAATAAATTTTGAATGATATTCTCTCTGTTATCGCATTCGAGAAATCTGCAATTTCGAATTACATAAGATACTAAATCTGTAACGGAATCAGAAATTACAGATTTCTCGAGAACAGAAACAATATAGGATTTCTTAAAATACTGTTCTATAAATTATTTAAATTTACTTCAAATTTTTTGATCCATTATTTTTTATTCCCAAGAGTCGTGTAATCGTGGTGAGAAAATTCACAAGTGTTTAACGACTTTTTTTAACATGACGCGCTCAATTTGCTAGTGTCACCAATCACGAATGTAATCAATGGAAGGGTTGTATATAGCAGGCAACCCTGTGCCATGTATAAATTTCTGGTGCACTGGGTCAGTAAATTACGGTTGAAAAATCAATAAAATAATTTCGGATGAAGTGGAAGCTAATAAAGTTGAGTTTAAAGATATCAAAATTTTAAAAGTCTGCTTAAATAAATATTTTCATATATGTTTCGTAAACCAATTTACATAAAGTTTAGCGAGAAGCTTATGGAAATATTTAATTAATTCCAATTGATAATATTTTATATAATTTGAAAGGTTTTTACTATGTTAAATTCATAAACTGCGTAAATTTACAAAGCTTTGACTTAAAACTTTGTAATAAATCTCATTTAAATTTCAATTTATAAACTAATTAATAATCAATGAGTAATATTTAATTAAACGCAGTTAAATTAAATAAAATAATACTAGAGAGACATTTTTGTATTCTGGAATAGAATTTTATTTGCATGTAAAATTTTCTATAAATAGAGTTGTCTAGACACTTGAATATGGAAACAAATAAATGCAAAGTATTACAAATTATTTCATTAGGGTAATTTTTTTTCTGATAATTAATAAAAACAATTATTTTCGGAAAGAAAGTTTATATTTTTGTAAAATGACAATAAGTACGTAAGAAAGTTCCGTATAGGTATTATTTAGATTATAGAAGCAGTGCCCATTAAAAATAATTGAAGAAAGTTGACAAAATAACCAACATTTCTGCATGAAAAGATTTTTATTTTACGAAAGAAGCTTATACTAAAATCAAATAAAAATATCAAATTGCGTCTGCTCTCTGAAGCCAATTAAACATAAATTTTCGTTTACTTTACTGAAGTTAAAATCCCGTCCATATAGCGGAAACGTGCTGTGTTTAATAAATTGTACGCAAAGTGGAGCTAAGGCAAAACTTTAATTAAGGACAAATTTGTTAATTATGAGATAGAAATAGAAAAGTTAAGGAATATCCGTTTAAGCGTCGGTCGTAACTAAATGGACCAAAATCCTATTTTTAATCAAGAAATAATTAACGCCTTTTGTAACAATTAACTGCTAAATATTGTTTTTTTTACATTGAAAGATGCTTTAGATTTTTTTTTAATAGGATAAAGTAAAATCCGAATTACTAAAAGAAGACCAAACCAATTTTAAAACATTTACAAAAAAAAGTTTCCTCTCTGTTAAGAGATAATTTATTTTTGAATATTTTGAGGTAATATTGTTTTCGTTCTTTCTAATACTTTTATACAGAGACTTATTGGTATCTTGGGAAAGAATAGAAAAAGCCAATATTCGCATGAATTCGGAGACCTGGTGCAATTTACGATATAGCACTTGGCTGCCGGTGCACACGGAGAACATATGACAAGTTGTGCTTGAAAAGGTAACTCGTCGCAAAACTCACCCATAAGTTCTTTCTCGCGCTGAGCGACAGAATTGAAACATAAAAATCTTTCCAAAAGTCTTTTTGTAACTTTCCTCGAAAAGGTCGAGATGCGAAAAAGTCCGGTTACAAAAGATAGTAGAGGCAAGCTTTCAATACCTGCGAGACTAAATATAACTTGAAGTAAAAATCATACCAATACCCAGAAGGTGACAAATATAAAAGTCCACGCGACACTTTTGCTAAGGACATATAAGCCTTTTGCCTTATGAAGACAAAATTACAATATTTTTAATCTAGTCTGGTAGTGCCTTATTATTAATACTAGAAAAAAAAGCGCGCGCTAAAGCGCACGCCAAATTTTATTATTTCTTAAAATAATGTTTCATTTATGTATAATTATGTGAAATAAAAGAAATACATAATATAATAAAAAAAGAAAATTAATGATAAGAAGACATTAAAATAAATTTAAATTAATGTTATCTTTAATTCATCGTGTATATCAATTTGCAAATTTTGATTAATTAAAAATTAATTAAATAAAATAAAGATAAAGACTAAAATGAAGAATATGAGGAATAATTATAAAAAATTATGATATACCTAATACCATTTAAAAACTTTACTTTAAAAAGTTTACCGATCAACACTCTCAGCTCTTAATATTTTAGAACCTTCTTCCAATATAACCAATAACTGAATGTGTGGTAAACCACGCTTTTGAAATTCAATAACATAAACATAAGACTTTACTTGTCCAAATAGTTTATCATCTACTGTAGCTTTGATTAATTTTTTTACTTTTAAATGAAAGACTCTTGCAACCGTGTCAGGTTTATTAAAAGCTGACTGATTAAATAATACATTTTCTTAAAATTTTTTCCATTTTGAACTACATGTCATTGTAATAAATAAATCTGGTCTACTATGAAAAGCTACAATGGTCATTGCATCTTGATATTGTTTTAGCATGTTACGAGATAATCCTATAAATGTTGAAGGCAATATCAACATCTTGCGAACATGTACATTATTTTCAATTTCTTGATTATGTAAATGATCAATTAATCCTTTGTATGTTTCACTTCTTAATTTGGTATGATTAGTTTTACAAAAATGTAATCTAACTTTTTTAACTTTGATATAATTATCAACTAACTATTGCTGAAACATTCTTCCACCTTATAAAAAATTGATTGAAGGTATGATCTCTTACTCCCATTTTATATTTTATATAAGCAGATCTGGACACAGTTAGATTTCTGGTTGGTTTGTCACTATCAGTACGAATCATATCAAGACTATAACCCTTGCTTTCTAGAGGATAATGTATAGGATATATCCAAGGTTCAACATTTGGATCTAAATGACTTACTAATTGCAATTGTTTAATCAATGTATTATAAATCGTTACATAAGACTCTGGTATTAAACCTTCAGCATTCATATTAAAAATATCAGCAACTTCATTACACCTTTAAAAGTTGTAACTTCCTTTATCCAATCCTGTTTTTAAAAATACATTAGTTGTAATTCTGGAATTTCTTCATTATTTTTTTTTGCTAACGCAGTTTCCATTTCAATGATCTTAGACATCATCAAAAAAACACTTTGTATATGCGTTACAATCTCTCAATAATTTTCCAATACTGAATAATATAACCACATCTAAGTTGTCATGTTTGTTTAATATATAGCAAATTGCTTCTTCTGGATCTAACAGGAATAATTAAACAAAAGATGGATTATTATCAATTTCCGGAAATAGGAAATTGTTGATTTGATAATAAATTCGATCTTGAATTACTTATCAAAATGGTCCCCGTCTTCTATTATTGAAATTAGCTACATTGGCATTTTAAGATGCAAAAGCAAATGAATTATTGTAAAGTCTTATATCATTCATAAAATGGCCAGATATCTTATGAGATCCATCTAACAATTTTTTTAATTCATGAAGGTATTTTTCTGAAGGCAACGATACACCACCATGACTGCAACAATAATAATAATAAGTTAATTTCTTTTGAATTTTTCTTTCTCAAAATGTTTAGCCTTGCATCTTTTGCAAAAAACATTTTACCAAATATTGTTCGTTATAACTTGGAACATGTATGCTATTAATATTTTTTTCTGCATAAGCAAAATTACGAATATCAATGTTTTCATTCGCATAAATAACTCCATTTTTTTACCTGTATGTTCCGAAACATCTATTTTTTCCTCATCGATTACGTTTTTTTTTAATTTTAATCTTTTATGTTATTGTTTTTGTTATTTTGCGTGACTTTTTCATTTTCTCATCACAAATTCTTACATCTTTCTCCTGCATATCTTTTGAATATAGTATTTCATTATTTTCATCCTTAGCATGGCACATCTTCTTTTTCAATTTCAATCTTTGACGATAGCTTTTTTTTATATTCTGCTCTACTTTTTTTTTAATTTTCTGATTAGAGGTGTTAACAATTTTTGTCTGGCTCACTTGTCTTTGTACACTCAGAAAAAAATTTCTTTTCGACAACCAAATTTTGTTTGAATCAACCAAAAAAATGCATTGATATACAGTTAAACAAATTTTTGGTTTATATAACCAAATTATTTGATAATACACATTTATTTGAATTAACCAAATGGTTTATTACAATTGACCAAGTATTTTAGTTAATATAACCAAAAAGTTTGTTTCATACAAACGAAAAATTTGTTTGATTCAAACAAATTAATTTTATTAAATTTATTTGGTTCGTTCAAAAAAATATTTTGGTTTTCACAATCAAATGTTATTTATTTTTCTTTAATGCTTGAATTTCTTAATTAAATAATTTATATTTGTATATTATTAAAAGTTAAAAGTCAAAAGTCAAAAGCACAGTTAAACATAACCTGTATAGGTAATAAAAATCTCTTTAACGCTAATAACCTAAACCACTATAACTCACAAATTTTGTAGGAACTTTCCTCGTAATCCAATTTTATAAATACCCGTTTAGAAAAGTTCCCAGTATTTCCCAGTTTCTAAGTGGGCGCCAGTTTGGCCCCACTTGGCTTTTCCACACGGGTAAGGGAACAACACTCACTAAATAAAACACAAGTTATAATAAGAAGAAAGCACTTTATACAAACGACGCGGTTGACATGACGCTTGTTTAAACACATCTCGAGTTTGACTAGAATATTTATTTGAATCAACCAAAAAGTTATTGAACGAATCAAAACATTTGGTTGAATAAACGAAACATTTTTATTGACTGAAATAAATCGTATTTATTAAACACTTATTTTAGTCCAAGAAAAGAGTTTGGTCGAATGGAACAAATACATTTAAATAATAATTTTGTTTCTGGAAACCAAAGCATTTGTTACAAGGAACCAAATGTTTATTTAATTTGATAAAACTTTCTTATTGGATCAAATAAAATAGGTGAACTCAACGGTTTATTTAACTGAACTTTTTTTCTTCTCTTCTTTAACAGCACTATCTATGTGTTATTTTTTAGAAAAATTTTAATTTGTTTCACTACTTAAACATACATCTTCCATAACTGTTTCTAATATTTTATAATTATTACCTTCTTTTACTACTCCAATAGTATTTGACGCATTTTCCACATGTTTTTTCTTACAAACATTTCTATTCTGTTACTATTTACAATTTCCATATTTGTTATCTGTCTTTCTTTCCTATCTCTCCTTTTAACTTAGATCTTTTACAATGCATTTTTTCATATTTGGTACTGCTTTTTTTAGTTTCTTAGTCAGGAATATTAACAACGTATTTCTGTCCTATTTTTGTATGTAATGAAGGACTACTACTATCTCCTTTCATTTCTGTAAAGCAGTCATTAGTTTGAGAATCTAATTTTCTCTTCTGTGTCGCATCTTTTACATTCCTCACATGTAAATTATTGTTGTTTATTTATTTGATATTGCCAATTCCAAGTTTATACAATTTTGTAAAATTATTCGAAAATGAGATGACACATTTTTTTCAAACATCATATACAAATGAGTTCTCATTAAAGTATGATTATATACATCATTTTCAGGTTTAATATTAAAATATAAAGAAACAGCAAACGCAATGGCGTATACACCACAATCAACAAAATTTGGTTGTTGTTGTGCTCTTAAAAAAACTACATCAGATTTAAATGGATATAACCTTCATAAATATTCTCTTTGATGTTCATTTAAACAACCTTCATTAAGACTATCATAAACAAAAAGTTCATTTCCATCATAGTAATCATTGTTTCACATGTTTCATATCATTGTCTCATATATTTATCTCACCTCTTTTATATAATTATATTATTAACACTTCTTTTACACTGTAACAACTCTTTAAAAACATTTAAATCACTTTATTATTTATTAAACATTTACAATTAATTTATTTATTAAACAGTTATCAATCACTTGTTTAATGAATCCACAATCGCATTTTATGGACACTTTTAGCATTTCATAATACTAACTTTATTGAAAATAAGAAAGAAATAAAAAATTTAAACATTTTATAATTTTCTAAACTCTTCATAAACAATAAGCATATTAATACTATACACTTTCACATTAAACACATTTCTATTATCAACACTTAAAAAAAATCCACAATAATTAGCATTATTCACTTCCACATTAAGCACACTCAAGTTCTATTCATTAATAACTTTCACTACCATGCACTTCTATACCAAAAACTAATGTATTTATCTCTCTTTTCGTTGAAGCTCGAAAATTTTTTCTCTTTTCCAAAACAAATTATAACACTCATTATGCAAGGGTTGGCTCCAAAAACGATGGACTTATTTAGTCTATTGTTTGTATTTATAAAGAAAAATTTTAATTTGAAGAATATTTGTATAATGAGGTAAAATTTCAGAATTTAATTTAATTTCTCTCTTTTCATTAAAACTCGAAAATTTTTTCTCTTTTCCTATAGTCATTGACCCTCATTATACAAGGGTTTGATCGAAGGATAATGACACCCTGCAGGTAGTCTACTGTTTGTATTAAGAAATAAAATTTAAATTTCAAGGTAATTTGTATAATGAGCTAAGAGTTTCCTTTTCCATAAACTTTTAACAAATACCTTCTCTCTCTAACCAAGGAACCAGGTATAAAAGTATTCTTTTTTGTTAACTGTTAACGCTTACCTTCAGTACTCGTTTCTTATATAGGATGTAATTATCTCATTATCCACATTTCCTAAACGAAAAATTCTTCAGGTAGAAAATCAAGTAAGGGATAACTGCCTTACTTATTTAGTAATAAATCGCGTTATAAAATGAATATGAATTAAGATAAAAACAAAGTTAATTACATGGTTAGAAAACACAAAATGTTTAATATATACATTACATTTTACATTAATTTAATTATTTTACAACAAATTTTGGTCCAACCTAATTTTTTCTGATAATTATACAACTAAATCTTTCAGAATTTGGTGGAATGATTTTAATTATAGTTTCATTTGCTGTTAAAAATCACTTTTTAGTTTGTTGTATAGCTTTTTTTATATTTTTTATATTTTTTAATAAAAAAGTCAACACATAACCTGCAACTTATTTTTCCTGTTTTTACTTTTCGATTAATAATAAAACTATATTTACAAATAATATAATACAGCGTTTTTCCAACACGAATTTTGCTAGAATTTTATTGGACACATAGTCCAATGGATATTAAAAATTTATCGAAACAAGAGTGGTTTAAAAACTTTACTGCTTTATTTCAATGATCAAGGGAAACCAGCTAGAGAGTAACATATAGATTTACTGGGAGCTAAATATTTTTATCTATAAAAGACGGGTCAGTGGTTTTTTAACCACATTTTATTCACTTTCATAAAAAAACTTTCCCACATGTTTCGATACTAAATGTGATCTAAATGTTTGATAGTTAAAAAATATGAGAAACTTAATTTGTGTTTTAAATTAAACTGAAAGTAGTGAAATTTCTTTAACTCTTCTTTATTGTCAACAGTTATATTAATTAAAACAATATTTTTAGTTAGTTTAACAAAAGTTATACAATCCTTTAATATTTTGAACTAGTTTCATTAAAGTTACTTGAAAATGAGCAAGTTTTAGTTTATAGAACAACTAAGTTGTGCAATGGTTGTTCATACTCTCAGTCGATAATCTACTTTACACTTATTTTGGATCAAATTAATTAATTAAATTATTATCTCTATCACCATAGTAGTTTTACAGACTATCAATTTTATTTAATTTTTTATGTACCTGAATAGAAGCAGTGTTTAATATTAAATGCCTGAAACTCGAGGATCTTTAAACTTTTAAGGATCACATTAATTAATTTAAATTTACAAGTTTCTTGGTTCGACCTTTCAAACATTCAATATTTAACAGAACTAAATTATTCACATTCCATCCTGCGCTCTGAAGATAGTTATTATTTAAAAAGAAATTATTTAATCATGAAACTTTAAATTATTCTAAACCTAAAAATCGTTAATAATGAATAATGCAAAATCTGTGCTTATCGGACTTTTATGTAATAAAATATTCAAGTTTGTGAGTAAATTATAAGGTTAGTTATTTTTAC
The DNA here is from genome assembly GCA_037103525.1 of Ganaspis brasiliensis. Lineage (NCBI taxonomy): Eukaryota > Metazoa > Arthropoda > Insecta > Hymenoptera > Figitidae > Ganaspis > Ganaspis brasiliensis. The sequence continues at coordinate 2,757,325 of JAZKLR010000254.1, read as the reverse complement.
AAAGAATTCACAAATTTTACTATTATTAAAAAAAAATTAACCAATATATTATTAATGTTTCATTAAATATTTTTTATTGTTTAATTGTGGTATTTATTTATTGTTTTATTTCTTAAAATATTTTGGTTTTTTTTTTAATCATTATAACGATTTTAACATAACTTCAGTAAAAGATCGATTAGCTTTAGTATTTATAGTAGGCACTTTGCATAGTCTGAGAAGTCGCAAATGTGCAAGTCAAAGTTAAGTCAGACTAATTAGTTTCCAATTCAACGTTAAATCCAGAATATCTTAGAGTTGAAGTTGCTTAAACCGCTTACTAAATTTTGGTCTTTATATTTAAACGGTCCGCATTATTTTCGAAATATATTGAATAATTTCAACATATTTCGAAAGTCCTTGAAATTGTTGGATATGTATAAAAACATAATTTAAGTAGTTAAAACATTTAAACTCTTTTTCATTTTAAATTAACAAATAATTTCGCAAGATGATCATTGGAATTAAAATATTAGTAATATTGAACTAATTTAGTAAATTGTTCAAAAAAGTTTGAATTCCTATAATTAGTTAAACTTTCTTGTCTTATACTATAGAGCTATAACAAAGAAAAATAGAAGAGAAAGAAATAGAAGCGCAAGTATTTTTATTTAAGAAAGTAAAGTGTATTCACTCAAATTATGTTGTTTGATCAAACAAATCGCGTTCTCAGTGCACATATTTTGTGCTTATTTGTATTTCATTCCGAGTTTTGATTCAAATAAACCTCTTCGCATGCATGAGGAAAATATAAGAATGTTGATTTTACCCGAGGAGACCATTTTTAAAAATGGATTTCGACAAGTGGGTAATTTGCGTTCACATTGAAATCTCAGACTTTCGAGGATGAAATTGCGTGACGTGTCATTCCAAATAAACGAGCATGTAGAAGGAAGGAATCTTTTCTGACATGACATGCATTTCCTAATAGTTTTCGTTAACGATTAAAGTTATTCAAGATCATACACTTATCTACAAAATTTCCTGATTGTTGGGTTAATTATCATATATATATTAAAAAAAATACATATTAATTGTAATATTATGAATTTTTTCACAATATTATGAATTTATCAATTAGCCAATAATAATTATGTAGGAGAAATTATCGATTTCACTGAGTCAAATGAAACGAAAAACGTCACTTTTTTAACGTTTCAACAGATATGCTGCCCTCATCAGAAACTAAATATTTATTAATAACACAATTTTAACAAAAACTTAATTTACAAATTATGCATATAATAAAATGAAAATGCGTTACATAATTACCGTGAAAATTAACAATGAATAATTGTTGGATAATGTGAATTTAAATTTGTTGGAAATTTTTAACAAGCTCGTTTAACGAATTTAACAAAATAATCCTCTCTTGAAATTATTTATTAGTTGCAAAAATACATGACAACATGTTTCGACATTCTATGCCCTCTTTAAGAGGTTCCTTCTAGTTATTGTTTACATTATTTTATATTATTTTAACATTATAAATCACAAATCAAGATATGCCTTTTTAATTAGAGGTTATGTATTTTCTCAAATAGTCCAATTAAACCGATAATCGATATTGAACAGACAATCGGTAATCGATATTAAACAGATAATCGATAAACTGGTAATTTAAAAACATTAAAAAAAAAACATTAAAAATTCTTATTAAAATCTCTTAAAATCAGTTAATTTAAAATCTGTTATTTATAAGTGACCTAATAAGGATACAATGTGTGTGTCGAAACATGTAGTCGCCACAAAAAAAGAGGATTTCAAAAAATACATCTCATTATTACTTCGAAAGATAATGAGCCTCGTAAAATGTTCTTTAACAAGTTTTTAAATACAAAGTGTAAAAAACGTTTAAACAAAAATAAATATTATTGTGTAACTAAAATGAATTCGTTGTGAAAAAAAACAAAGTATTGAAAAAGTGGAATTAATTTTCCAAGTGAGTGTATAGTGAGAGCTATCTTTATTGAAGTGAAGCGAAAAACTGAATGCGACGGGGAAACAGCAACTTGAATACCAAATAAGTATGCTGATACCATTTGAGATTGTGACGCATTGATCTACTTCAATAGGTCATTCCTTTTGTTGAATTTTCTGTCAGCAATTGAACTAAACTACCAAATAAAAATTTCACAGGTGATTCAAATTTCAGTTCGAATTTAGATTTCAAATATAGATTTATACTCTGAATCTGAATTAAAGTGAATAGTTGCATAACTTTTTGATTTATTTCAATTTAATTTTATAGTAATTTTAATTTAATTCGAATTTAGTTCGAATCGATAAGCCTTAAAAATTTACTGTTAGTTTATGTTCAATTAGCTCATCTGCATTCGACTCCAGAATATACCTCTTCAAAAACTATTTAAATAAGTACATCGATAGTCTTTAGGGCTTAAGAGATTACTTACAATTAGAGCTTTAAAAAAAGCTGTTTTTTAGAAATTTTTTGTTGTCACACATTAAAATAATCAATAAAAAATCTTTTTTCAAATGAAATATATATATTTCAACAAAATATTCTGAAATTATAAGAAGTAAATATGAAGAAACAGGTGAATGACACAAAATTTGCGTCAGCTCCTTTAAAAAAAATACTTTCGCCATATCTGAATCAAAAATTTGAAGACAAATACCTGCGAAATTGTCAAAATTAGTTAAATTAAAAATATTATTCTAAACTTTATGAACGGATTAAAGATTTTACAATTTGTTTAACTTGCGCCCCCGATTTACAGTTACAAACTTCAGTTGCAAATGATTAATTTTTAAAAAGTTGTTAACTTTATAAATAATAATTGTCACAATAAATTATTACTTAATTATATTTATTTTGCTTTAATGGAATTTCCATTCGTTAAATTAGTACTACTTAAGTACTTCTAAATTATTAAATTTTTAATTAAATGGATGTACAATTTATAACAAAAAAATAAAATAAAACAGAATACCGTTTAATATTCATTATATTTTAAATGATACGTATAAATTTATTCAAATCCTGTGATGTGCACTTATGTGTTAACTGATACATTCATTTGTAAAATTAGAATGAGTTTTAATGAGTATTTCAATAAACGGCTTTAAAAGCAATTTCTGATATAATTTGATTATCCGATGAATTACTTTTTGCGTATAATTAATTGGAATGTAAATATGTGAACAATAATTGTCATTATTTTCAAAATATTAAATTTACTTTAATGGCATTAATTGTCAAACATCCAAATAATTTCGAACTTATCAATTGTACAGAGTCCAAAGAGAAAATTATTTAGAATATTTAACGCGAGATTTGATTTTTAATTATAAATTTATCATTGAAATTATAATGACTATTGAAGCAGTAAAATGTTGAGTTTATATTATTTTAAATAATGAAAATTGTATTACATGCTGTATTATTTTTAATTAGGAATACTACTCGGATTAAAAGAACGTGGTACAAACAGGATTGCATTTGTGGTGAAGTTGCAGTAACATTAGAATACCAACAAGGAGAAGTTGTATCGCAAAATTGATTCCAAGCATTTTGAAAGGGATTTTGGTGGCGAAACAAGTTGGCACCAGGATCAGTCGGGATTTATCGGTGCGATAAGGGTTCTTCCATGCGAATTTCCAGCATGCGAATTTCGGAGAATATCACCTTTTACGAGTATTCAACCCTTTGTGGTTTGGCTCCGTTGCAGGACGGTAGTTGTTGCGGTGCGATCTCTAGAATAAACAAGTGCTATATTACCGATCGCAAATGAGACTAGTGCATCTAGTTTACAGAGTTTTAGAAAAACGGGCATTACAGAAATTCTTTACAAAATTTTAAATACATGTATATTTATTATAACGAATTCTTGAACTTTCGCTATAATTTTAACCTACTCCAACCATAATTGAATTAATTTAATTGCTTTAGGCCAAGTTAATCTCTAAAAAAATAGCATTGAATTAAAGTTAAAAAGTACTTTAAACTTTGCAATCACATTTAAGTTTAGGTAAAAATTATTCAGCTGGTTCTATTTACAGGTGAGGGAGGGATAAGGCACACTGCCACTCTTAATTAACATACTGAATTTAAATAAACTAAGCGTGAAACTGTGAATGAGGTTGTTGAGTAAATCACACTTCCTGGTGATTAGAAAGAACCTAGTTACAGATTAACTTTTCTAGCTCTAGTGATTTTGTTTTTTATTTTATTTGATGATGAGATGATGATCGTAAAGAGACGGAAGACTCGCTGGGGAACACTCTGGGGAAAAAAGTCAGGTTAGTAACTTGATCCGCTTAGAAACAAGAAAGTATTGTATGATTTTTGACTAGACTTGCAACGAGTTTTAATGTAGCTGAATTATTACGATGATGATGTCGGTAATTATTGATGATTAATCAACGAATGTAGAGGGAAGTTACAATTAGATAATTAATAAACTGACTTACTTCAACGGAGAAAGACCTAATCTAAGATTGGACTACAACGTCCGAGTTTAGGATTTTGTCTGAACTTGCCGTCAATGCAACATAAAAAACAAGAAAAGGTAGAAGAAGTAGAAGAAGAATAAAAGAAGAGGTTTATAAGGAATCAATAACCCGGTTGATTGCTAAATCTTTGGAAAAAGTTGCATGCGAAAGCTTTTAAGGGAAACCTATTGTGGGTGTTTCTGCTGTATGCTGAGTATTAAAAGAGCTTATAACATGTAAGGAGAGTTGTAATTCGATATGAGCTAAAGCTCTTTTTAAACAGCTAAGATTCATTCTTACATATCGTGACGCGGCAGTCAATTATTTATACTTCTCTATTGTTTCAAGTTAAATAGAATTTCTCTTGTTAACTCATAAATTGAAAAGTGGTGCTATTTTTTACCCTTTCCTTTTAACGGTTGTTAATCAGAATGTCTAAGCCGATTTGACGTAAAATAATATTTTATAATTCTAATTTAATTATTTATTTAAAAAAAAAAAAATTTTTGGAGACTTGAATAGCGACAGAGTACGGTCGCTCGCGGTTGCTATGTAACGCTGACGGATCTCGAAGTTACTCTAAACTTGGAACGATTGTGTCCCTGGCTTGTCGCGCTAAAGGTTGATTGTGTGTAGACAATTGTGGCTTGACAACGACGCGTTCAGCCTGTCGTCATTCCAGTTTTGGTCTGCATTGTGTATCATTGGACAATTGATAAACATTTCTGATTTTAATATATAGTAATGTCTGATAGAAAAGTAATCCGGGGGCGTAGGCCCACACCAGGTGAGCTCCTTTAATAATTAATTGACTTTTGTCTTTATTGGAGTCGGTTCTCAGACCAAAATTTGTAGAAAATCGAGTCAGTGTTCAGTGCGCGTATTTCGTAATGGCCGTGCCATGCGGCCGACTATTTTTGAAATCCTTTCGATACATCAAATTAATACATGTCGATTTATAGTGAAAATTAAATTTGTATTTGAGTTACTCCTTACTCCATACTTTCCGAAAAGATATTAGTTAGTCGTGGCTTGTTATTTCCAATTTTGTTTAATTTCATTAGTCTATTGTTTTATTATGTCGTTGTTTAGTTGTTTCTAAATAAAATAACTTGGCGCGAAATATATAATTTTATATTGTTTATTTGTTTTTATTTAATATTAAAAATTTAAATAAATAAACAATGAACATAAAGTGAAAGAATGCGTCATAGTACCTACAGTTATTTATTTTAATTAAAAGACAGATTCCCTTCCGAAATGTTTATTATGTGAGAAAGTAAATTCGATCGAAGGAAGGCAAATAAATAACATAAACAATGTTATTTTTTAATAGTCAGAACTTAATTAGTTATTTATTTTCTATTTCGGCATTATTATTTATTTACTTATTTATTTCGGTATAGACGGGCAGTCGAGCCCATTAGATTCTTAAAAGAAAAAGATTTATACAATAAAAATCAATAGCAATAACAGTAGTCAATAAAGTTGATATCATGAATACACAATATAGTATCGTTGGGATTGAAGGGATTCGATTTGTCGACGAAAAATATTTTAATTTGAATTTTAAGAATATGACAAGTCTCTTCATTGCCTGGGTGCCAGAAGGTATTAAGGGCGTGGGGACTAACAAGGGGAAGGGGCAATTTCGCATTAAATAAAATTTCTTCCGCACCCATTTTTCCTCACAACCGTTTCTCGGCATTCAAATGAATCCGAAATCGTCACGACTGTGTGTCGCCGGCAACACGAAGGTTTTTATTTTATTTCAATTGTTTATTTCTTTTGTGTTAGTTAGTTTTTAAGAGTGTATTTGTGCAATTTTTATTAATTATTTATTTTGAATATTTTGAAGTGTGGAGATTTTTAATTGACGATTTCGGGATAATTGAGGACGAAGGGGTGGATTTAAAATGACAAAAAATGCAGCTGCAAGGTGTTCTATAACGTAAAATAATGCAACCAAAGTGGTCCACGCTAAAAAGAAGGGTGCTGTTCAAAAAGGAAAGAATTCCAAATTCTTTTTGTTAGTCACCACGCTGCCGAATAATCGCCCCCGTCTCAAAAGAGAAAGGAATGCGGGAACGATAAGTTTTTATATTTGTTTAATTGTCCTTTTATTTTGTCTTATTGTTTTGTCTCAGATTTTAGATAGATGTTTATTTGATTTTTGTTTACAATTCTGTGCAATTTTGTATTAACTTTTATATATAAAATTATTAATAATCGCTGTATGGAATATTTATATGTGTGTCGGGTTATTTTATCTTGATTTTATTTATTGACGTCGAATTTTTATTTGTTAATTTAATTCTGACTAAATATAATTTTATATAATTGACGATAGATTCCGACTTTTATTTTATTTCATGACATTAGCATATTTTAGACGTATATTTGTTATATTTCATAACTTTATATATATTCTTTTTCTAATTGTATATGTAAATTTAAATGTGCGATTTTAAAGATAGTCTTAATAGCTTTTAATCGTTACAGGATTAAAACCAAATGAATATAAACATTATCATAAACATAACTCTTGCTTGAGAAAATCAATTTTCGCAAAGTGGAAATAAATCCGCTGGTTACAAAAAACTTTTTAAATGAACAATTTTTATTTTTGAATCGATATTTACTTTTTGCGTCTTCAAAAATACATTAATTTAATATTAAATACAAATTATTATTAAAACCTATTAATTTAAACTTACCACATCGTGATGAAATTAAGGTTTGTCTTATTAAAAAAAAAATTGTTCGTCGTGTTGAGAAATTCAGAACTAAGTGTACTGGATGTTTGCAATCGTGTTTTGCTTTCGTTTGCATACGTGGTAAAGAATTGCTGCCATTTCTGTCGAGAATAAATAGAGTTCGACCATAAAGAAAGAGGAACTAGAAGTGCAGTAAAAGATGAGGATAGACTGCTACATGAAGACGAATGGTTAACCGATAGCCCAGGATAGACAAACTAGACCATGACATGCAACCACTAACATGCTCTCGAGTTACAGTTTTGTAAAACCAGAGAATATCCTTCCCAACTGCACACACATATACATTTCCTGTCATGAAATATAAATCTGTCTTTCGAGTGAGTTAGAATATGAATTCTCATATTGCTTCCAAATATTAGCATAACACTCAAAACACAATTCCTCTCCTGCATTGTACTTAAATAATAGAATTTTAGTTTTATATTCAAATATTAACAAAATGGGTATTTTTATTGAACATTTAAATAAAACTCAGTAATGTAAAATTTAATGCTTATCAATTTTATACTTAAATAAATTTAAAAAAATTAGGAATAAATAGTTGTAAACAAAGTTTTTACATTTTGTGACAAAAATATAAAGGAGATAAATGTAATTGATTCTTTTGCAATAAAGTCTTAAAGCATTTACTTTGTCTAATATTAATAAACTTTTTCTTCTTGTTTGGGAGGAAAGTAGAGAACCTGCAACCAGATACCCTGGAGCTCGTACTCGAGGGTTTTGTGGGGCAGCTCCAAGCTTTGTTTATTGTATTATTGAATCTGTAGTGTTGTTTTGTCTCAAGCAATAGACAGTGCAGGCCTAATATGTTATTAAACTTGACCTTATTTTTAATATGTCATATATTTACCCTACTAATGAAAGATTTTAATTTTTAAAACATATTGTGGAGTTTATTGAACAAAAACTAAATTATATTTGTGTCTCTTATCAAAATATAGTGAACATTTCTCTACTACATTAATGAAGTGAGCTTTTCTAAGACAGAAGGTCCACTTCTCGATAGGATTCTCCGGAAACCTTATCTTATTACCGAAACCGTCGAAGATACGAGAAAACGTGGCTCCTCTATCGTCGCGAAAGGAAATGTTCTTCGAAGATCGACCAAAGTGATAATCTCTAATTAAACTCGAGTATTGGAGTTGGGAGACAAGATAGATATATCACGAACCATGAACTACATAAAGGTGTCTAATGTACGTTAGCTGTGAATTTCCTAAGTCATTATAAGTTGAGCCTTTCATGTGCAAATCCTTAATTACGTCACTTGTAGATAAAGAGACAATTATTTAATTTGTCAAATATCAGGATCATTTAATTTTATAAATTTGATTTAAATTTTATGAACATTAGCTTTATAAACTGTGTTTTGCAGTTGACAATCAGCATTTACAATTCTCTTGCTCCACAGTTTTCCTGTGACACATGCATTTAACTTTACACAACATTGCACAAAAACTAGTAATATGATAACGACAAAAGCGAAAAACTGTTTTGTACACTTGTATAACTTCCGGAGTTAATGTTTTTTAAATGAAAATGAGTTGCAAGTTTAGAGATGATTTATAAAAGTAGAAATATTTTCCCTGTATGGTAAATGAGGATTGACACTGAAAAGTAATTCATCAAAATAATGAAAGAGAAATAAAAATGCCGAATGAAATTGCATGCAGAGGCGTTTAATTTCTGCAGATGGTAAGGCAGAGTTAATTTCCCAGAAACAAAACAGAGGATGCATTGTCAATTGCGTGCGAACATGCGTCCTACTGTGGTCCCAATTTCGCTTGGACATTTTATTAAAATTCATGAATTACACGTACAAACAGCGACACGTCATTAGAGACTCATTCATTACGGTTCTGTCGCGGACGAATTTACGTAATTCCGCGTTCGATGGGAATAGATGCAATCACACTCATTGACCACATGCGCTGGATAAACGGTTGCTGTGCTCTTCGGTAATTCAATCGTTCAATTTGCCATACTCATTTAAATACCAAAAATTCTACCTTTTAAGTTAATAACCAAAATTTTCATTTTAATTTTAATTATAACCCTAAAGAAATTTTAAATTTACAATTCGTGAAATAAAATGTATTTATCATATCGCTCTAACGTTCCACTAACTTTAAAAAAGTAAAATCCATCCAAGCTATATCTGATTCGCAGATTTTTTAAGTTAAGTTTTTTGCTAATCTATAGGAATAAAGTACTATAACGCATTATTTCTGGTGTGCGTTTAATTCTACAAAATTTAATATTTAATTTTATCAAATAAACAATACAAAAATAAATCCTAGCGTCAAGCTATTTGAATGAGAAATAACTGAACAAAAACAATAATTAAATAAAACACTAATTAAACTAATCAAATTACTTTAAATTATTTAAGTGAATCACATTTACTTAACGGAAAAAAATTAAATGTCTACAGTGGGTAAATAATATTTGCTGTTGAATCTAACAAAATTAGTAACCACAGCAAATTACTTCTCCCAACCTATAATAATATCTCACATATGCAACCATAAGTGTACTTCGGAAATAAAATGTGTTTACTGTTTTTTAGTTCTGAAGAAACACGTTTGTGGAGAAATACATTGATAAGAGGATTTCAATGACAAAAATAAATATTAATTTTTGTCTCAAATCTTTGACATTTAATAAAAAATGTTTTAACTTCCGATGACGAAAGTCATAATTTTTCTCTCATGTATGTAAAATTTAGGATCTATAAGAATTTGAACAACATAATTCAAATAATAATGTAAACAATTTTAAATAAACTAAATTTTATCCCACACAGTACTGGAAATTCCCTAAAATTTCCCTAAATATTGGTCCACATTTACCGAATATTCGAACCTAATATTCAGGAAGTTTCGTGAAAGCATTAAAATGTCCTCCATGAAAAATAAAAATTTCCCTGAAAATGTATTTCTAATTTTCAGGGAATTTCCGCATCTAATATTCCCAGAATATTCAGGGAAAGTTAAAGAAAATTTCTAAATTTTTTTTCGGTCTGGTAATTGATCAAACCCATATTATATATTATATTTGACACCCGTAGGATTCTAAAAAATTAAAAACTACTGAGCAACGTACCGTAAGTAACACAGAAATCAAGTTCGACCAGTGCGCATCGTGTACAGTGAATTTACGAATACTATGAATATTCTAGGAATATTAGATGCGAATATTCCCTGAAAATTAGAAATACATTTTCAGGTAAATATTCATAAAAAATCAGGGAACTTCTGGTGCTGTGTGGGATATGTTAAGCAAAATAGAAACAATCCTTAATTAACGAAAATATGAAATTCAACAGAAATATTGTGCGAGGTAATTTTTACCTCGTCAAAGTACTTAGCGCTTTTTATTTCCTTGAGTAAGAATGATTTTACAAAATTACTTTTATTTTGCTTAATTCAACCTTGGGATTTCAATTTTTGCATCATAGACCGTATTGCACGCAATTTTAAGGTAAGTTGTAGACGAGCTTTGAGACCCAAATATGAGTATTGCAAACTTATGCAAGGCGTAAAAAGTTTACCTCCATGATGCATATGATACTATATGCAAAAAGAAGTATGATTTACAAGTATTTTTATAACTTTCGCTGCATCGTAAAGGTATGACGGTATTCACAAAAATCCCTTTACTGCTAATACAGTTTTTTATTTTCATTACGCAATATTTTACAGGTTCAAAGCATTTTATATAAATTTTGATCATGCTTCAAGCTTTAGTACAGGGCATGTGTCAAAGTTCTGTTAAGTTCTAAGGGTTAAAACAGTTCGCAATTGTTCCGTTTTCCACTCCTTGATATGGTTTCTCTTTTATTGGTGACAGATACGGTTACTTATTGTACAAAATGGTACACGACCGGCCAAAATTGTAGGATCATTTACAAAAATAGGATTAAAAACATGACCGTCTTAAAATGTTGATAACTCTGTCAGATATTAGCAAATTGAAATTTTTTATAGACCATTGGAAAGCTTATAAAGTTTTCCGTTAAATGGTCCTATTATAAAACTTTCTTGATTAATAGAAACGGAGAATCAATGTGATAAAGACAAGTAAATTTTTAATTTTTGGTGAATTTTCATTGTTCAAGTTTGGTGGGCTGCATTTTCTAGAAAAGTAATTGGAAAAATTTGAAATTAAGTTAAATTAAACCTTGAACTTTTAACTTTAAAATCAGCCAAAGAAAACTTGAATATTTTAAATGGTTCGAAAGTTATAAGTAAATGTATGATACGAAAAAACGCAAGGATTCTAGTGCTCGCATCACTTTTGGCTGCTTAATACATTGCAAATAGGCAGAGAGGGGAGAAAACGTAGGAATTGTTTCGTTTTGTTTTTTATACACATTTACTTATAACTTTTGAACAAGTCAATATATTTAAGTTTTCTTTGGCTTATTTTAAAGCTAATAGTTCAAGATTTAATTAACCTTAATGTCAAATGTTTCCAATTATTTTTCTACAAAATGCAGCCCAACAAACTTGAACAATGAAAATTCACAAAAAACGAAAAATTCACTTGTCTTTATCACATTGAATCTCTGTTTCTATTAATCGAAAAAGCTTTAAAATAGAAATAACTTATAAAAAATTTCATTTCGCTAATATCTGACAGAGTTATAAACATTTTAAGACTGTCAGGTTTTAAATCCCAATTTTATAAGTGGTCCCACAATTTTGGCAGGTAGTTAACGTTCGGATGAATTTTTTCTGTTTTGGAATCAAATGACTGCATTTGTTTAGAAAGAAGCATACTCGTCGAAATGGTGGTAGAGGAAAGCACAGAAAAGAGGCAGATGGACACAACGACTGATTCCAATATTCGAAATCTGGTTTAAATAGACAGCATAATGTGGTGTTATGCGTACTTCATTAGTGTTTATAACGGATGAACAAATGTGACGTATTCTTCTTTGATAATTATTATTATTATTAGATACTTAATTAGACAACAAGTCCATATATACAGAGTCCGGTTTGAGGCGAAAACAACTTAACTGCTATTAAAATTAAATTGTACATATTGACAGTAAAAACCACTAATAATCATAAGTTATAAAACTCTCAGACGTTACCCACTATTTCGTACAGTTAGCGTCACAATGAACGTATTAATGAAGTTTTTCATTTCTAGAACATCATCAGTTAGGAGAATATTCTTCTAAAACGATATCTGATCTTTTTCATCCCGTAAATCCGGGAAGTGTTCCAATTTAATTGAAGAGTATTTAGGGCAGATAACCAGAAAATGGTGGAAGTCCTCGCACAATGAGTCGCAAAACATACAAGAACTCATGAAAGGAATTGATAATATAAATTTATTATAATTTATTGATAATAAAATTAACTAATTTCTGATATCTATAAATAGTGACTCTAATGTTTTCTCATTTCTAACACCACTTGACTTTAAAGAAATTAATTTTCTACTAGCTTTTGAGTTTTTAAAACAACAAGAATAGGAATATATTTTGAATTCTAATCAAAGCTGCGTTCCTTGGTTCTCAGAACTTTTAGAATTTAATTTTGTGCTATTTACTTCAGCAATGCGTAATTAAAATTGTACTTAGGAAATTTCATTAGCTTATATAACGGATAAACAAATGTGACGTATTCTCATTTAATAATAAAATTACTTGCTTACATTAACTTTAAAAGTGCTTACATTAATTCATAAATGAATTCCAACATTTTTTAAATACTAAATTGCGTCAAAGTTTAAATGAATCATGATTTACTAAATATCTCCTTTATAGTTAATTTTATCTAAATGAGCACAAGATCTAAAAAGTATATTAATTCTAGTTATACTAACTATTATATTCTGTAATTAACTATTTATCAAAGATCTATCAAAAATGTTCACATATTTATATGAAATCAGTTTTCTTTTGAAAAGAAACTTAGTTAATTAAATATGCTAAGTTTTACACACAACATACTTTTAATGTTTTCTTTTAAATATTTGTGTTTGACGTCGGAAAAGATGAAAGAACGAGAGGAGGGTCGAAAATGAAATTTGCATGAAACGTTTTAGGGAAAAGGGTTATATTCGCTTTGGGGAACTCCAGGAGATATTGAAGACCCATCACTGGATTGCAGATTATAATTAATAAAAGTTGTCTGCAGTAAGCATTTATGCATCATGTATAGGCAGATGTTGTTGATAGAAAAGTAAATTCTACCCGGAAAACCGAAACTTGCGTCTCCTTTGCAATTCATATCCGCATATTTTTAATTTTTATTAAATGTATAAATTACAATTTAAAAGTAAGAGTATTTAAATAATAAGTATGAGTAACAAGCTAGCGCTGAGCGTTAATTTTTGTTAGTTCTGTACGATGTAAAATCATATCTCGGTTTAAATTCAGAATTTCTCTGACATTCTCATTGCTTTAATTTAAAATCTTAAATTCAGGTTTCAATTAGAACCCGCCTTTTTAGAATATATTTAAAGTGTGAGTGTTCTTTTCCCCTGGATGTATGTCAACCTTCGTGCTTAAAAAAGGAATAAAATTTGTTATCAGAAACCTGAAATTGAGGATGTAAATTCAGGTTTCCGTACTCGTACTTTCGTTTTTTCGCGTTTGTGTGGTTTAACGAAATAACGAAGATAGAGAAGAAAAAGTAAATCCAGGGCTGAAGGAGAAGAGCGCACATTCCTCCGACGCCGTAAGGCTTTTCCAGCGAGAGCGACCTGTCATGTTCGATAAATTATTCCTCGCCATATTGCGGTCTCGCTTTAGTCTAACTAGTCATGGAGTGGAGTAATTGGAAAGCTGAATGCCAGAGGGGCATATCTTAAAAAAAAATGAAAGAATATTTTGCTCCAATCGCTTTAGAAGGATAAAAGATATTTTTTATCAAATTTCTCTCCAATTAGTTTATCAATTTCATTTTTTTCCTTTTTCAATGGCTATAATTAAGTAAAAAAAACAATACCATCTTGAACGAAATGTTCAAAGCTTCATTGCAATAAGACCAATTAAAAATTTCCTCAATTATATACTTTTTCAATTTACCGATACTTTGAAAATCTATTTCTTTAAATATTGTGTGTATCCTTAAATAATAGTTTAATAGGAAGAATAGTTTTAGTTTCTTTTTCTTTTAAATAATTAATTGCAATAGAAAATGTTACCATTTGATTTAAAATTTATTTAATTTGAGAAAATAGAATAGAGGTAATGATTTGTCTGTTGCGAAATCCATTTGCTACTTGGACAATGGGCTTCAGCATCGATAGTCTGTGCGAAACATCAAAGACCTTTGCTATCTGCAGTGTACAGGCGTTTGGGTGTTTTCGAAGATGTGCATGTCGGCACACAAAGCAAGTAGAACTACCATACAAGCAAAGTACTCTACTCTAGCTCTACTTTGATAAATAGATTCCCCTCTTAAGTAGATGAATTCTACGAATTCACCATTGTGTAAAGTGTTTAATTCGGTGTCTTTATGTTCATTATTGTATAAAACACGACATTCCAGTTCACCAAATTGCATGTTAAACATCCTTATACGTATAATGGCATTATACTTTCTGAAACTAAATTCTGAAATTTTAGAAAATTAACGTTTTTATTGAATTACATAATTATTATAATTCGGTTATTTTGATAAAAAGAAAAGTGTAATGATACTTTTGCTTATCAAATTACACAGGCACACTACTTTGAGACAGTTTGGTTTAAAAGGGTAAATTCTAGTTTAATTATTGATCCTTTTTGTTCAGCCATCAAGTACGGTCGCGTCAAGTCAAGCGTCAAGCTTGCTTGGTTCGCGCCCCGGGGAGCCTGGGATTTTTTCGGCTGTGAGATAACTTCAGTGGAAGGTAAAGACGTCGAGGTATAATGATATGAACTGTCGGTAATTAGCCTGTGCAAATCACTAGAACTCGACTGTCGATAAACCAGTTCTACTCAGAAGAGGTTTTTCTACAGTTTTCCCTCTCCACTGGCGAGCAAACCCAATATACCGGGTGGTCCAGGCAAATGAGAGTACTCCTAATTTCAAGCTGTTCTGTAGAAGCAAAAACACTTAGAGAATATACACAAAAGTACTGAATTCTAGGAACTCCCTACGGGGGTCACTCATTGGGCCTGTAAGGTCATTAAAACGGGTGTATAATAACTAAAAAAAAAAAAAATATTCGTAGTTAATAATTGAACTTAACGTTAATTATTAAAAGAGAATTTTATTAAGATATATAATTAATTAAAGTGTTTTTTTAATCAAAAATATATTTCAGTAACAACTTGTGTTATGAAAAAATAGTTTATCCTAAGTTTTTTACTTCAATGTTTGATTTTTGGTGTTAAAGGATAGTATTTCTATTTTTAAAAAAATGGAAGGTGGTGGAACAATTCTGACTTCGGATTCGTTTTTAGGATGCAAAAATACTATGAGATATGTAGGTGTACCTTAAGGGGTTACATACAGTTAGAGCTTCAAAAAAAGCTGTTTTTTAGGACTTTTTTCTGGCCACACATTAAAATAATTATTAACAAATCTTTTTTCACATAAAATATATTCTGAAATTATAAGAAGTAAATATGAAGAAACATGTGAACGACACAACATTTGCGTGAATTCCTTAAAAAAATGGTTTCGCCGTGATCACGCAATCTCTTCTCTGGATCATCTGAAATCGAATAAAAAAGAAGGAATCGTTAGTTAATGAAATAATGCTGTACTTGGACGAAGGAACTTGAGAAATTTTGATTTTTCGCAAAATGGCTGATGTTGAAAGTCAAAAATTGTTTTTCGACCAAAATTCGACTCACATTTTCGGCTATATAAAAAAAAGTAATTGTCCAAAAAATAAATCCTTCGTTCATATACCGGAAAATTAAGTGGTATAAATTTTAAACCGATCAGTAAAGCAGTTCTCAAGTTACAGTGATCACGGACTCCCAAAACATGTTTTCGAGAAGAACGCGTTCAAAGTTTTGAGTACTATTTTCAGTCAGATAAAAATTTTATTTTGGTATTTACTTATCTTAATAAAAATCTCTTTTAATAATGAATGTTGGGTTTAATTTTTAACTACGTTTTTATTAAAGTACAGGAAACCGTCAAGTTACTTTTGAGGCTAAACAAGAAGGATCAATAATTAAACTAGAATTTACACTTTCAAACCAAACTGGCCCAAAGTAATGAACAACTTTCTGCGGCAGAAAGTTGTATTTCTAGCTTAGTTTACGTATGAGTTTTGAAGCTTGCTGAAGATGTTGGTCGCTCGACAGCGACGTTTTGGGATATCTCCGCAGATAAACGGGAGCTGTGGCTAACATGGCAGCAAATAGCAAAGCATCAGCAACTCATTGCCTTCCAGGGGTACCTGTAAACTTCGTTGTGCTACAACTAGCTTTAAACACAATGTATTATATCTCGAGTTGGTTGTTTCACTAATTTATGATATGCATGCAATGTAAACTGCCATAGTTGCTTGGCGAAGGTTTCACCCGTTCCCGGCAGCTGCAACCGCTTGCCGTCACAACGACAGAATTCTAGCTTCTGTGACGTGTCAGTGTATGTGCATACTCTTTGCATACCAATATGCAGTTGTCATACGCACACGATTTATGCGACGGTCAGTATGTTATTCACTAATACAATTTGCTCCCCTCACGACACTTATAGGAATTCAAAAGTTATTTTTCATTACTCGCCACTTTGTTTTAAATTTCACTTGCCCGTTCTTTACAATCTCTAGAAAGTACACGGCAGGTATCTGATTTATTTATTTTTTTGTTTCCTTTTTTAATTAAAGAAACAATTTACGACCAATTCGCGGACGAAAACTTAGAAAAACCCCGTATCAAAACTGGAAAGGGAGATGAAAGGTAAGTAGGAACCTCCTCAATCCACAAGCCCACTACCTACTACCTCTAATCTCCCTTAGCTGAAAAGAAACAGAATTAATTAAAAAATACAAAAGATCGACGTTTCAGCAGTCATCCATTGCCCTCATCAGGAGCTGGAAAAGAGAAAAAAAATATTAGTAGTACTCCGGCCAGCTATCCGGAAACTGCAAGACTGAAATAGAAGGGTAGCATTACTGTAGTTATGAATAAGTCAGATTATGTTAATAAAGAAACAATTTACGACCAATTTTTTAATTAATTTATTTATTTATGATAAATACATCAAGAAATATTAAAGTGTTTGAGAAAAAACCTGTTATTTACCAAGAAAATCAAGAATATACTCTAAAGCATGAATGCTGATTTAATTTATACGAGTCTTTGTCGGAGACACTATTACATTATTCGGAGAATCTGTAGTGTGAGACGTCAAATTATTGTGAGTGACAAGAATTTCTGGGTTCTGTACTACGCCTGCTTGTGTTAAAGTAAATTGGCTCTTTGGACGAAATCGTTTCTTAACTATCACAGGTGTAGTCCCTCTGAAGATCATTCTCACTGATTCCCATTCCTGACGTCGAGCAGCTATCTCGCTTTTCATAGATAGTTTATTCTTCTGTTGCATCTTTGTCCTGTCCAGAGTTAATCTTAAATTCTTTAAAGCTGAACTATTTTTTGCAGATACGAATGTTTGATGGACAACTCCTGCCCTTTCCTCCGTCAAAAAGATAATTTTGACTGGACGTGGTTTCTCATTCACAACTTGTGACATCGAACCAAGTCTAAATGCTGTAATGTCAACGAGATGCTCAGGGGGAATAAATTTATTGAACAAATTGTTAATTTTCGGTATTAAGTCTTTGATGATATTTTAAGTTCTAGGAAATCCCATCGTGGAGAGAACTCAATCTTCGCAAGATGAAAAATCAGAATCAAATAAACTGGAGCTTTAATACAGCTATTAATTTTTGTTATTGTTTTTTGTAAACATTAAAACATTATTATGAACGTAATCAAAACGATACTGACAGGTAAAAAATAAATAACTGTGAATCATGAAAAAGGTTTCCCGTATTTTAAAAATATAGCTCTCGTGCGTTTTTAAAATCGCTAATAAATTCTGTTTGTCGCTTTCAGGCGAGGGCGATGTACACACAAAACTTGGGTAACTCGTTTATCTCGATGGTAACCTGAATGGCATGTAACTAACGATAGAGTTCAACGGGTTTTGGACCTTTTAGTCTTGCAGCTTTGCTGATAGGATATTCGTACAATCTATAGTCCTCTCCGATTAGCTATTGTTTATTTTATCTTGCGGAAATCGTCGGTCAGCATCAAATAAAAATGACACTCACGGGATACAGCCTATTTCTAAATACTCTGTAAATTTTGTATGACAGAAATCAATGCTCGAATGTCAAGCACAAATTCACAATGAAATAAAAGAGAATCAGATAACTTGCTTTTAGTAATTGCTTCGGGACATTGTTGTGCGTTCTTCTGATAATAGAAAATTGTATAACCTCGCAAATTGTTCCCTTCAGTATACAAAAATGATTTATTTTCACGCAAAAGAAGATTTGTAGATTGCGGCAAATTTACAATTATTAATTTTTGTTTCACGTCTAAAAATATTCACGTGTCAATGCGCTCAAATGAAAATATCCGTTTTATTCTTTTTTTTATCGATTATTTAAACGATGTGAATTGTTCGTTTCATACACTGCAGACCTTTTTCTGTTTGTCAATTAATTTCCAGTTGAAACAAAAGCTTCAAAGCCCCAGAACTTTTACCTTTTGTATTTAAATTTCCGTTTTGATGTTTTTTTTCGTTTCTCTCTACTGAAATAAAACGACAAGAAACGAGATTCTAGGACTTGGGCAATGCAAGTCTAATTATTACGCCAAGGGCGTCTCACTGTTTCTGTGAAACATGTGCGGTTTCGTTTCCGAGAAGACAGACCTTATTAATTCGCAAGAATAATTTTCACTAATAGCGAAAAACGGATTTATTTTACGCACGTATAACTGGCGAAGAATCTACTCCATTGTAAATTTAACATAGACTTTTCTGGTCTTCAAAATCCTTTACCATTTGAATTATGAAAATCTTTTGCTTTTGTTCTTACAATTTCCTACTTTAACAACTTAAATTAAATTTAACAAAAATGGGGATGCTTCAATAGATCAATATTGATTTATTATCTAAAAGTACATCATTTAAACTTGAATTTCAAACGTCAACATTTATATTTGATTTTGTCTTTCCCTAGAGATCTTTAATTTAGTTAATTTCAGGGTAAATTATTGGAAGTGTTTGTGGTTGAATTATGAGATACGAGCCTGAGTGTCGAGTATTGATTTTCTGGTCGATCTGTATCTCTCGTCTTTCTCTAGATCAGCGGTCTCATTATTGTCGTTCTTTGTTGAATTCATAAGTTGCAATTTGCGCAGGTCAAGTTCACGAATCGTAACGAAGGTCAGCGAGGGGATCCGAATTTTTCTTTTAGGTGCAACTGAGAGGGTGTGTGGCTTCCTAGTAGCTGAGGAAATGAGATTGAGCAAGGAAGAAAAAGACGAGGAAAGGGAAGGATCGCGGAAAAGAGGATCTATCGGTCGATTAGAGTTTGCCATGTGCTTTATTGTTCATTCACGTGTGATCCCTAAATCGATTATTTTTTTAGTCCTCGCCCCGGAGTTTTGAGTTTTGAGCTGTGCTCGTGATATTAGTTTAAATGTTCTTTGAGATTAGTGTCAATCAAGAATTCCATTTAAATACAAAATAAAGATTTTAGTTTATTGGTTAAAATTATTGTTCCCAATTATTTGTGAGAACGTCCCAGGAGTTCCAAATTAAGGATTGCTGTTTTTCTTCCAATCTGCTTTGATAAATCTTCTGGTGAGTTTATTTGAAAAGTGATCAATTTGTCTGTTTTCAACGTCGGCATCGCGGCGTATGGTTTTGGCGAAATCTTTCTTTTAACCTTGATTTTTGATCCAGCATGAAGGAAGTTAATCGTTGTCAAACTATAAAATTATTTAATATCGAGACGATGCAGATTCTCTTTAGTTAAGTAGAATTAATCTCATATGTTATAAGTTTTAATTTACTTTTACATGAAAATGAATTTTTTTTAAATTAGATCGAGTCATCAATTCCGGGGCCATATAGTAGTTCTTCCTCAGATAAAACTGCTTCTAAAATCCCAATTTGCTGCTGTCGACGAAGCATTCTTCGCTTGCAGTTAGCCTGTTTTGGACTGACCTGACGCGCCTCCCTTTTATCCTGTATATCTCATTTAATTTTCACCGGATCATCTTAAAATTTTGTAGGCACATTTCTGAAAACATATAGTCTAAGAAAATGCAAGAAAAAAAATCGATTTTTTGAAAGTTACAGCGCTTTCATTTTTTTTTAAGCGAGTGCCTCCTTAAGATCAATTTTAAATTGAAGAAAACTTATTAATACTAAAGCGTTCACTAAATGATCAATCAATACGATTTTAAAAAAAGCATATTGTTTAACTTTTTGAAGAAAATTACAAATATGTAATAAGAAACAAGAACATTTTAAAACGGTATGGAACTTTTCAAAAGCATAATAAATATTGTTTGTTTTAGATGAGCTTACAAGTGTCGTGGGTGAGGTATAGAGATATTCACCTGCTGACCATTGGACGATACACGTACACGAATGATCAACGATTTCGTGCAATTCACAACGTGCAGTCGGACGATTGGACGCTTCAAATAAAGTATCCTCAGCACAGAGATAGCGGACTTTACGAATGTCAGGTCTCCACAACTCCACACATGAGCCATTTCGTGCACCTGAACGTCGTCGGTGAGTTTCATTATTTCACTTGACATATGCATATATGATATTTTCTCGCTGGAAAATAATTCCAAAAGCGTACATGACTCGCAAATTTCAGCCATGCTCCACACCCGACAAATGTCGTCAGCAGCTCTTTGTACAACGCTAATTCCGGAAATTCGTCTCCTCAAAACTAATACGATAATCCTCTAAGCCCAGATAAATAATTCAAACATAAGCAGACATAATCTCAGTATATTTTTAAGAGGAAAAGGTGAGGTTTTAAAAACTAAAGATAAACCTGCTACATAATTCTTTTGGATTTTTAAACACTCACTGTGCTGAATATTTTAGTGACTTTGCGCGTTTTTCTCCTGTGTTTGCAAATTTTTAAAAATTTTAAACACAAAATCGGAAGTGAAGGTTTTAAATATCTGCTTTTTTGATCAAAATCAATTTTTAGAATGAGCACTGCATTGATTATAAGCTTTTAGCTCGCAAATTTGTTATCCTTGTTAAATTTGTTTTATGTTTAATAAAACGAATTGATTATGAACTTCTTTTGAGAAATTATAACGTGGCAGAATCTTTCTGACACGTTATCTTCGGATTCGACCAACTCTCGAAGGAGCCAATCGCGAAAATACTCAACCAGGGAGCAAAATTAGTCTTTAAGGAATTTATGTATTTTTATATTTATGTTAACCGTTGGGTTTTGCTCCCATTATGGGGTTGAGAAAGTCGGTTTGAAGGTTCCATGCTCGAAGGAAGTCATTATTATTGTTGAAGTTCTGATTATTTATTGTTTGTATATTTTGTTTGTTTACGCAATACCGCCTAAGTGGGCGGAGGAATGTCCACAAGAGGTTGCCAGCGTCGCGCCAGGTTTCGCCAAGAGCGCAGCTGAGGGCTGTACACCGAGGGCGTCGAGCGGATGAGATTTCCGCTCTTCGAAACTCTCTTGGCGAAAAGCAATGGGGCCAAATCGCACAGCAAGGGACATCTGTACGAATCAAATATAAGTTTGAATCGTAATTACCGATTACGATTAGAAGGAAGGATGACTCAGGGGGAAAGAAGGGGGAAGGCACATGACGAGCTCCCGAATTTTCGCCACCATCTTCCTTCCTGGTTGAGCCGTCAAGTAGAACGGTTATAATTTTAAATAGAAAAAGTTTATACTTTGCCGCCATGT
This sequence comes from Ganaspis brasiliensis, assembly GCA_037103525.1. Taxonomy (NCBI): domain Eukaryota; kingdom Metazoa; phylum Arthropoda; class Insecta; order Hymenoptera; family Figitidae; genus Ganaspis; species Ganaspis brasiliensis. The sequence continues at coordinate 2,735,144 of JAZKLR010000254.1, read as the reverse complement.
TGGCGGGAGTTTTACGAAAGTAAATTTGTTTTATTTAATTAGATCTTGATTATTATTGTCTTATTGGCTGGCGATTGTCACGGCGAGTCTTCTTTCTATGGTAAGCGGCTCGCTATTAATTTAATCTTTATTTGTAAAGAATTTGAAATCGCCATGTGCTTCAGCCCGAATCAGTTCGGGTAAAATCAAGTTTAATTCTAGTAAACTTAAATTGTCTTCCTGTCGGGATGAATTGTTTTGTTAAGAACCGGTTTCTCACCTCCCTAAGAGAGGAAAATCCACGAATTGAATAATAAGTTGTAATATTTTCTGTTAAGAATTATTTTTGTAACGACTAAAATTTCTATTCTCATGAACTAATTTTTTAATAAATATTATTAATCTTATATCACATGATTTTTCCTATTTATTTTGTAGTACTTTTATTTTCGTGAATCAAAGGGAGGTTCAGGCTAATTCTCCAGGAAGCATGGCAGAATTTCGGAGAATTCGTTTGTTCGCCGACTCGCGCCCCTCTCCGCACCAGATGAGCTAGCTGGTGGTGCTTTTGAGGCTCAATTTGTATTATAGATAAATTTGTGGCGGTAATGATCAAATCCTTTTGATCATTACCTGGCGCACTCGAGAAAAACGAGTAAAGTCGTAGATTTTGAAAATTGTGAGCCTCCCCAGGTAAAAGCATCGAGACACGTTTGAAGGCAAAAATTATAACGAGGTTTTATTTTGATTTCTAGTATTAGAATATATTTATTGAGTAATTAATTAATTAATTAAAAAGTTATAGAAAAATCTCGTTATAAAATTTAATAAATAAGGAATCCATTAACTTCGGCGCTGCTGATTCTAAAATAAAAGTGATTTGTTGGGCGCCCTATAAAATTCAAAATAATTAATCAAAGAATAAGTTAACAATTGTTTTTAACAACGTCGGAAAATACTGAGCAACTCATTGGGATTTCGAAAGAAATTAAATTGTAGAGAAGGCGGGTTGTATTAATCTGATTCAGAATCTTAAACTGCTTTTAACAACGATAAAAGAATTATTTAATTTTTCCTCTAATAACAGTTTTTAATTTAACGAAATTTTGATATCCAAAAGTACAAATTATTTAATACAAAGTAGTAATGAATACAAATGATGCAAATCAAATTTTTTGCTTGTGCTTTTTCGTCGCTAAAATCCAATATTGGTAATTAACTAATTAAATTACTAAATTAGGTAGGGTCAAATCAAAGTTAAGAAATTTACATCATATGAATTACAATTACTATAAATCAAAAAGCAAGCGATCAGAACTGAACACGAAGAAATCATAATTCAATTAATTACAGTAAAATCAGGATAAACAATTTAGAAAATTAAATGGTCAAAAATCAAGAATTGGGTTAATACATAAACCCGTGTTTCTAAGGAAGTTTGGTTTCACCTATATACGTAGCGGAATATACCTTGCAATCTATTTTATATAGTATATTTGTTTGGTCCCATTTTTTAGAAATATCTTTACCCAGTTGTACAATAGAATGTCTGTTTTTTAACCAGAGGAATCGACGTAAATTTAAATTGTTTAAAACTATTAGTTAATTTATAAAAATATTTTTTTAATAAAAAGGTAAACAAACTTTCGGAATTTGTCTATAAATATTAGCCCTGATTTTATTATCAATATTACTTTTCTCTAAAAATTTTATATTGTCCATGCGGATTCTTGTGTTGATCAATAAAATCAAGGAGGTAGTCATTATTTGTTAAATTTAACTTTACTTTTTTTAAATCAATAACATGAATGTTTTTATGGGAAAGTAGAATAGCTCTGTCGAACAAATTGTAAATAATATTTTTCTTCTGTTGAACTGGATGATCTGAAAAATAATACATAACTCTGTCTGAAGAAGTTGTTTTTTTAAACCAGTTTGTAATGATTTTATTATTAACTTTAATAAGAGTTAAATCAAGAAAATTTATCTAATTATTTTTCTCTATTTCCGTTGTGAACTGTAGTTTTTAGTTATATAAATTAAAAACCTCAATAACAATTTGGATATGTTCTTTTTTACATTCTCATTTATTGATAAAATTGTATCATCCACATATCTAAAATAGAAAAATGGGATACAATTGTATTTTTCTTTTAAGATTCTCAAGCAATCAATTTCCAGATCCTCCATCACGATGTCCGCAAATAGCGGGGAGAATGGTAAGCCCAAAGGGGTTCCGTTAGTTTGTTTATAAAATTTTCCATCAAAATTAAAAAAGGTATTATTGAATAAAAATGTAGTACAGTAAACATTATCATATTATAAATATATTTAAATTAAGATTCGTATTTAGATTTTATTTCAATATTTACATTACAGGGCATTGACTTTGTAACGAACCTCATAAATTTCGTTTCATAATTTTTAATGTAAACTCGTTGATGCAGTGGCGCCCATTGGATTTCTAGCAGGGGGGGCATACCCGTTTCCAGGATACCACCCCCCTTTCATGAACCCTAATTTTGACAAGCAAAAAAAAAAAAAGGTTGACATAATAAAATTATTTATACTCTCTAAATTTAAGTCAGTGAAATTTCACTGACTTGCAGGCTAAATTCTCACTGATTCAAAATTTAAAAAGTAATAATGAGTCAACTACTTTTTTAAAAATGCTTTTGAATTGATCAAAATTTAAATTTATAAGTAACAGTTGTAATTTTAATTTCAGTATTCAATAAATCTATAATTTTTTATTGAATTTTGAAGTTTTCAATTTACAATTATTCTTAAATTTTCTAAATTACCTTGCTCCGTTGTCTAATACTCTCAACAGTTTTAGAATTAGTTTTCAATTGTCAAATATACTCAACAATTTTTGATTTTTTTTCAATTATCAAATATTCTTAACAATTATTGAATTTTTTTCAATATTGTCAAATATTTTCCACTTATCTCAATTACTTTCTTTAATATCAAATTATTGTCGTTATTTTATAATTATTCTTTTTAATTTTCAATTAATTCTTCAATATTTAGTAATTTCTGTCTTTTTTAGGGTTCCGTACACCACAAGTGTACGCACGGAACCCTATTGGCAAGACTTTGTCGAAAATCGTATCCCCCCCCTAGCCGCCAAACTATTTGACTTAGAAAGTTCAAATTTGGCCCACATATGTATTTTCACGTCTAGATGAAAGGAAAATTATAGAGAACATGATTCTAGGGGTTGAACATAGCGTTGTCAAGAAAATAACAAGATTTTTGAGAAATTTTGATATTTTTTGGCTGAAATCTCTTGCCTTTTCTTTTGCAGCGCTATCACCACAACGGTCTCTATATTTTTTTTGTAATCTACATATGATACTACATTTTTGTACCAAATTTGAACTCTTTAAGTCAAATAGTTTGGCAGGTAAGGGGGGATAAAGTCATTTTTTAGCAAAAATTCGTTTAATTTGTATCATTCTTGCCCTCTATCTGCCAAACTATTGTACTTTGAGTGCTAAAATTTGGTACACATATGTAGTTTGATGTGTAGATTACAGAAAAACTATAAAAAACCTTGTTGCAGGCTGTTATCATAGCGTTTTTGAGCTAAAAAAAAAGATTTTTTTTAAAAAATGTTAAAAAATGGTTGTATCCCCCCCTGATCCTCCAAACTATTGGACTTAGAGAGTTCAAATTTGGTACACAAATGTATTTTCACGTGTAGATTACAGGAAAATTATAGAGAACATGATTGTATGTGTTGAACATAGCGTTGTCAAGGAAATACCAATATTTTTGAGCATTTTTTTAACATATGGGCCATAATTTAGTGTTATAACTTTGACAGTGCTATAATCATCACTTTCTCTATAATTTTCCTGTAATCTACACGTAAATCTACATATGTGTACCAAATTTCAGAATCCTAAGTCAAATAGTTTGGAAGATAAGGGGAGGGATACGGTCATTTTTTTTAGCAAAAATGCACTAAAAGTGTACAATGCCACCTCCATATCTGCCAAACTATTGTACTTAGAGTGCTGAAATTTGGTATACATATGTAGTTTGCCATATAGATTTCAGAAAAACTATAGAGAACTTTGTTGCAGATCGTTATCATAGTGTTTTTAAGCAAAAACCAACGATTTAAAAAAAATGCTTAAAAATTACCGTATCCCCCCTCCCATAACTTCCAAACAATTTGACTTAGAGAGTTCAAATTTGGTACACAAATGTATTTTCACGTGTAGATTACAGAAAAATGTTAGAGAACATGATTGTAGAAGTTGATCATAGCGTTGTTAAGGAAATAAAATAATTTTTGAGTATTTTTTATGAATATTTGCTAAAATCTCTGGATTTTTCGTTAAAAATGCAATCACGATCACGTTCTCTATAATTTTTATGTTATTTACACCTGAAAATACATTCCTCTACAAAATTTGAACTCTCTAAGTAAAATATTTTGGAAGATAGGGGGGGGAGGGTGGTCAATTTTTTATAAAAAATTCATTATATATTCTATTTTATTTATTATATTATATGTAATATGTATAACATATTTATATATTATATATTATATATTTAATAGTATCGAATATATTAAAAATTATTTTGTTTTGTGTACGGAACCCTCGATTTTAGTGCGAGTGTAACTCGAACTTGTCCGATTTTTCTATCATAAATATTGTTCAAATATTTCAATTCAATTGTTTAATTCTACGACTATTTTCTTCAATTTTCAAATCCATCCTTCAGTTTTCAATTATTTTCTTCTACATTCAAGAATTCACAATTCAATTTTTCAATTACTTATTTCAATATTTAATTATATTTCTAATTTTTCTTTGAATTATCAATTATTTCCTTCAAATTTCATTGAAAATTTAATTTACGATTATTTTAATGAAATTTTAAATTATTTTCTTCAATTTTCAATTTTTTTTCAAATTCCAATTCTTCTCTTTACTTTGTAATTAAATTTTCAATAATCAATAATTATCGGCTTTTTCAATTGCTTTTTTTAATTTTTAATTATATGCTTCAAATTTCAATTCGATTTTTTAGTTTTCAATTAGTTTCTGCTATATTCAATAATTCTCGCCTTTTTTCAATAAATTTTTTTAACTTGAAATTATAATCTTTAATTTTCAATTCCATTCTTCAATTTTCAGTGATTTCCATCAATTTCAAATTATTTGCTTCAATATTCAATAATTCTAGGCTTTATTCAATTTCATTTAAATTTGAATTAAATTGCTTAATTCCATGCATCAATTTTTAATTATTTTCTTCAGTATTCATTAATTCTCGGTTATTTTTAATTATTTTTCTATTAAAATTGTACAATTATTCATTAATTTTTTACTTACTTTTAAATTGGGTCCATTATTCTGGCCTTTTTGAATTTTTTACAATATTCAATAAATATTATCATTTGTCAATTATTTCTTCCATATTCAATAATTCTATGTTTTTTACAATTATTTTTTTCAAAAATCCGATATTTTACTCTATTTTCAATTATTTTCTGCAATTTTACATAATTTCCAACCATATTTAATAATTTTCGTCTTCTTTAATTATTTTCTATAAGATTTTAATTTTGTTCTTAATTTTTTCAATTATTTGCTAAATTTTTAATTACTTTCTAGATTTTTATTTATTTTTTCAATTTTAAACAATTCACGGCTTTTTCCAGCTATTTTATTCAATTATAAAAAATAGTTTTTAAATTGTAATTCAATTTTTTAATTCTACAAATATTTTCTTCAATCCTTATTTATTTACTTTAAATTCCAATTATATGTATTTTCTTTACTATTAAAAAATTCTCGCCATTATTCAATCATTTTTTCGGGTATTAATAAGTTTCTTAAATATTAAATACAATTACAATTGTTCAATAATTTCGTTCAATTTTCTAACCAATTCTTCAATTTTTTTAATTTGGTTCTTTAGTTTTTTAATATTTTTTCCTATATTCAATAATTCTCGCCTTTTTTCAATAACTTTTTTAAATTTTTAATTATATTCTTTAAATTTCAATTACATTTTTCAATTTTCAGTGATTTTCTTGAATTTCAAATTATTTTCTTCGATTTTCAATCCAATTATTCAATTTACAATTATTCCTACAATTTCCTTAATTTTTTAATTTAAAAATATTTTAGTTTAATATTTATATAGTTTTAAATAACCAACAACAGTGAAAAGATTCTGGCCCTTGGGCGGGTGCGTTCATTTTGTTATTTCCAATAGGGTACTCTTGAATATTTATGGGCACATATTATTAATGATTAAAAATATAATTATTTAATAATTTATGGTTATACTTGAATTTGAAAGACATTCTAACTAAAAGACAGCTACGGGATTAAATATTAGGTATATACAATTATATTAAAATCAAATTAACCATAGTTCATATGTACGTAAGTTCTTGGGGTGTTTGAATTCCGTACTTTTCTGATTATTTTGTTACGTAAAATTTATTTTTTTATTTATATTTTTTACCATCCTCCTGACACCACCCACCCCTCGACCAGGGGGGGCGGCCGCCCCCCCTGCTCCAACCGATTGGGCGCCACTGCGTTGATGCCTCCTATTGTCCACTCTATCATTTAAGTTTAACGAATTATAATTTCTATTTCAATTTTCCGAGCTATTTTTTGTTCAGGAGCTACTGCTACAGTCGGTCGTTGACGTAATCATGTATTCGAAAGGACCGCGACATCGATCACGGTCGATCTCCTGTCAGAGAGACACCTTGCGCGGAATTGTACACATCTTAGGTTAAGTGAACAACTGTATAATAGAACTTTTATAATTTGTTGTTTTAGAAAATTGGGTCAAAATAAGTGAAATGGGCCATTTGAGAAATTTTTGTTTCAAATGCTGTTTGATAGATATATGAACATATTTTTTCCCCCTAAAACATTTTTTAAAAAATTTCATTTATTTTTTAAATAAACGGGGTGTGAACTTTTGGGTAATGAATTTTTCTTTTAATCATAACTCGGGAACGAATAAAGATAATTGAGCTTTCTTTTTTTTAAATTAAAGGTTAAAAGTTGTACTTTAAACTGCGATTAAAATGATTGTTGTAAAAATATAATTTAAGATTGTTATTAACAATTTTTTTAAACAATTATAATTTATAACATGTTCTCAATGTTATATATATAAACATTAAACTATGCTCATTCGACAAGCAATATTCTAACGAATACATTAAAAAAAAATGTTTAGTAACCTCCGATATTACAGAAGTTATGCATATTTTTCTGCCGACGCGCAGCGAGCAAGCAACACCTAACTTGCGAACGCGCGGGAATACGTTCGCCACTGACTGTCGCGCTTCGAAAAATTTACTTAATATTTAATAATAAGAAGAAATATGAACAATGATTATAATAATTTAAGTATTAATTCGATGCTTACTAGTTTATTAGGATTTTTACCACTGAAGCAACCAGTGGCGGATCTAGACAAGGGTTTTGGAGGTGGTACTATATGAGACAGAAAGAGATGGCACTATAGTGTTAACTCTTTCTCTCTTACATAAATATAAAACTTTGGGAGGGGGCAAGCACCTGTGCCTCCTTCCTTGGATCTGCCAATTGAAGTAACTTTATACAATTTTTAAATTAAAATATAATTGCAGGGAATGTCGAAAAAAGTTTTGTCGAAAAAAATATCAATTTCTTCTATATTAAATTCAAATTTACGTCCTGTTTTTAAAAATTAAGAAATATATTGTACATTATTAGGTCTTATTCTACATGTACAAACAAATTTTACTCTTACTTTTTGTTGAATATTAAAAACTAGAATAGAAATCAACAGTAATTAAAAATACATTTTTTAAATCTGAATAAGTAACATTTTACTTATGTACTATGTTGCTCTCTCGTTGAATAAGTGTATATGCACTTAAAATAAGTAAAACTTTTCTTAAAATTAGAGAAAAAATTAATTTTTATAAGTGCAATCTTATTCATAGAACATTCAACGTCCTTCCGTCAGGGTAAAAAATCCTTCTGCGAGTGCGTACTAAATCGCGTTGTAAAATGAATACGAATTAAGATAAAAACAAAGTTAACTACATGGTTAGAAGGGGAAGAAATTAGCTCTTAGCGTATGCAAAGTTTGAATTTCTAAATTCAAATGACGTGGGACTTGTAATAGAAGTCGATCGTTGAGCTATCCTGTTTTTATATTTATGTGAGAGAGAAAGAGTTAACACTATAGTGCCATCTCTTTCTGTCTCATATAGTACCCCCTCCAAAACCCTTGTCTAGATGCGCCACTGGTTGCTTCAGTGGTAAAAATCCTAATAAATTAGTAAGCATCGAATTAATACTTAAATTATTATAATCATTGTTCATATTTCTTCTTATTATTAAATATTAAGTAAATTTTTCGAAGCGCGACAGTCAGTGGCGAACGTATTCCCGCGCGTTCGCAAGTTAGGTGTTGCTTGCTCGCTGCGCGTCGGCAGAAAAATATGCATAACTTCTGTAATATCGGAGGTTACTAAACTTTTTTTTTTAATGTACTCGTTAGAATATTGCGCGTCGAATGAGCATAGTTTAATGTTTCGATGACATTGAGAACATGTTTTAAATTGCAATTGTTTAAAAAAATTGTTAATAACAATCATAAATTTTATTTTTTCAACAATCATTTTAATTGCAGTTTAACGTTTAATTTAAAAAAAAGAAAGCTCAATTATCTTTATCCGTTCCCGAGTTATGATTAAAAGAATAATGCATTACCCATAAGTTCAATCCCTGTTTATTTAAAAAATAAATGAAACTTTTGAAAAATATTTTGGGGGAAAAAATATGTTCGTATATCTATCAAACAGCATAGATAGATAACTTGCAAATCGGAAAGAAAAATTTCTCAAGTGGCCCATTTCACTTATTTTGACCCAATTAGTTATTAAAAATATTAAAAACTTTTACGTGTCATTGAACTGTTCTTTGGTACTTTTACGAGGATTAATGAATTTTTAATTGTGACGTTCGTTCTTCGATTTATCTAAGCGGGATTAATATATTTCGGAACGCCATAAGGACCCAGCGAATTGACGTTCAGGAATTGATGCTCACTCTTTTTATTGATAGTAATAATTGAAATCATGTAATTGATCATTTTGAAGGAATCTCGCTCGCATCTTTTTGTGATAGTCTCCGTGAGCCGAACCCAGTGATAATTTAAAATTAAATTAATAAAGTTAAAGTCTCGCGGAATAGTTTGACACAACTTTATTTACAATATCAGATCTTTAAGGAGGTTATTTGAAAATCACTAATTGTCGGTAGAAGTTTTAAATTTTCAGCAAAAATAATTAAAATATTAATGCACATTATTGTTAAACTTGAGATAATTTTACCGTATAGTTTTTGATATATTGTCTTCCAAAATACAATATTCTTCTTAATATTTTGCATTTTTCTAATGGCCGACGCGAAAAAATTAGTAACTTTAAATATATCATTTAATAACTTTTGATGTACAATTAGGTTTTAATTCAAAATTAAAACAAAAATAATTCAATATTTAAGGATCATATTACTCTTGAAAGACCAAAAGATTTACCGTTTAGTTGTTGAGTATTATTTATCCTAAAATTAAAATTTATTGTTAAAAAAGTTTTTTATGTTGAAAACACAAAACAAAAGACTAAAAAAGTTGAATACCGCGAAGATTCGAATAAAACGACAAATTTTAAAACGAATTTTTTGGCGTTAAGAGGGAAGTAATACAAAAAAAATTCTGATAAAATATAAATTTATTTAGTTAAAGTTTCAATAACTGTTAGGTACTAAATAAAATATTTTTCAAATAATAGTCATAAACTTAAAATCGAAAATTCTGTAGCTGTCATTGAAATCATGGTTACTTTGACAGATTTCTAAATGCTCTGCACTACGTTTTTCAAAAAACTATACTATTTTTCTTTAAAACTTTATTAATTACATTTTTTAATGTCGGAACGCAAGGCATATTGTATAAAAATAGAAAATTTAGTTTTACATAAAACTTTTTATTCCATATTTGGCATTTCAGAAAAAAAAGTTTTTACCTTGACTAGCTCATTTAAACTATCCTCCTTAACTCTAAAGGCATTTAAATTTAAATTTCAGTTGTCTTTTGTCTTTTGACTTGAAAATGACTTTTGTCTTTGTCGCTAATTTTTATTTTTAACCATGGAAGGATTTAATTCTCACTTAATTAAATAATAATAATGTTTCCATCGATTACTACAAGCAACAAAATTTGGAGATATTCTTATAGATATAAACTGTTTGCTGTGGCCTTCTTTTTTTTATTAATATAATTAGAATTCATGAGTTTCGTAGCCTAGGGAAACTTAATTGAAATATTTGCAGGCAAACCTGTTGCTAACATGTGGCTTTTAGTGCACAGTTGTGATTTCGCCTGAAGGAACAATGTCGGGAAAGAATAAGCTCTTGTGGGAAATGTCAGTTAGGGTTTCTGGAACTGCATGTTGCTCTGTTTTAGTTCTGTTTACTTAATAGTCAGCCCGAAGGATTCAGCCGCAAGCTCATCTATTTTCTCCATATCATCACATCACGAATACTGCATTTGAATATCTCGGTATAGAAAAAAATTATCTTTTTAGACAGCAATTTCTCGTCAACCCTTCATCTATCTATTTTTCATTCTTGTTTATAATTTCCTTTTTTGTTATATTCTAATAAGTATGTTTTAAGAATTTTTTTTTTTAATAAAAACTTAATATTTTGATAAGTCTAGCAAAATGTATCAAATTATATATTAGTTTTTAACTTCAGATATAATTTCAACTTTCTTTTAAACTATTTGAAGTAAATACATTCGTTACAATAGTGAATAGGCAAACCTCTGTTCAAAATTAAATTATGAGAAACCTTTTCAAATACATTCGTATTTCTCATGTACTTTTTAAACTTTTATCCATATTCAGCTAAATGGTTTAAGGTTCTGTTTTTCTCTTTTTTTTTTTTTTTTTAATTATTTCTTTTTTTATTCTCACTGACTTAACTGCCTCTTAATTACAAACTCGGGAGTAAGAAAATTGGAATTTCGGATGGTGCATTCATAAAAGCAGTAATGAAAAGTTGAAAGAGAAAAGGTAAAATTGAAAAAGTCCATTTCGACGAGTTTTAATATTTAAGTACCAACAGCGTTTTCCATTTACAGTCGTGAATTATTTGCAAAACTTATGTTTGAACCTACTTTCTAGACAGAGGAAGCCACTTTTCAGAAGAGTTCTCCAATTACCAAGGGAGACTTAAGTTTAGGTTTTTAACTCAGTCTTTGGTCGAATCTACATTCACTTTTTAATCCATTCAACTGCACAAATTTTCCTAGTAAACCGAAATATCTTAATTATTTTTAATTTTAAAAATCCAATATTCAGTTGGATTTTAAAAGAGCAAGATAATTTAAAGTTTTTGTTTTTACAAAATAAGCAGACTTGAAAATTAGGTACAGGTTTATATTTTGAATGTAAATATGGGTATTTATATTTGGTAATATTGCAGAAGGACTTTTCCGAATTTTTGATATTTTCTCACGGGACAAATTTTTTCCCACTTATTTTAGTAGCAAAATAAAAAATCCGGTGTGGGAGGTTGAAAAAGTTAAGTAGTTTTTTTTTATTTTTAAGAAAAACTTCAATTTTTTAAATACATTTCTTACATTCCTAAATATAGAACAAAATGCGACACATCAACGTATAGGATAGTACTAATGGTCTGAATGGGCTAAGAGATTTTTAAGTTGAATAAGGTTGGTTAGAGTTTAAAAATTTTATTCTTTTGTCAATATTTTCTTTAATAAATTCAATAATATTTTAGTTAACAAAAGTGTCTTTTTTTTCTAAAAGTGTATAACGCTTTTTATCTTCCGAGAAGCTTTTCTGATAGCTTTTAATGTAAGTCTAAAGAAAAAATAGTTGTCACTTTCCAGGAGCTTAGAATTTACAATTATCGACTCAATTTACCGAGGCGCATAATGAGGGTTAGGTGTTTATTACGAAGCAAGCGACGTGGAATATAATCGGACCACATAGTAGGCAAGTAATATAACCACGATATAATGACTGGAATGAACTGACTTTGACCTTTATTAACGCGTAAAATGTGATTGGTGAGTAAGACGTTGCACAAGGCACAAAGTTGGCTCGTATTTCATGTGCCATACTCGTAAAATTCTCCAACCTTTTTCACTGCAATCTATATGCGAACTCTCTTAACTTTTCTTTGTCTTTAACATTTTGCAACCTCACCTAACTCTTCGCGCTTAAAAAGAAAGCTGGTACTACACTGCAAAATTGTCCGCAGGATATTGTCAATCACCTCGAGCTTTTACGACCACGTAAAATTGGTTTTCTGTTCCAATTAATCCCATTAATTGAGAACATTGATTTAAGTCTTCTAGGGTCGTATAATTTAATAGTAGGAAATTAAAATTTGTTCTGTAAAAAATGCTAAGTGTAGGTAATTGGTTCGGAAAAACCTGAATGTTTTTAAAATTTCAAGAAAAATAGTAATTTTAGAATTTTCTTTTAATATAGCTACTTGATGTTTTTTAATATTGAGAAAAGATGTGAGTTAGAAGTCAAAGAAATAGAATATTAAAAATAGGCAATTAACCCAAAATACGTTTCTTTTATAAATTCTTGTCATTGCCTATGGCTTGGTGATTAATTTTAATATTCATGAAGTAATCGATTTTTAATTCACAAGGTGCTAGAGCAAAAATCAAGATGAATTTGTAAGGCAAATTGAAGACTGTCACGGAACCCGGTTTGAATTTGGCTCAAATTTAATTTTGCCCATTATGCATATTATGTAATACTTTTACTTAAAAATGAGTTTTATGAACCTGAGGTGAAATCCCAGACGGTAGGTATTCTTGCCATCTTGCTCGACGAAGGAGATAACGAGGTACGTTTTAAGGTGAATCGACTGTAATTTCCTACCGAAGTTTCCAATTCCACTTAATCTAATGGCGTCTCTCTGCGAATTGAATTTTAATTTCAAGAGGCATTCCACTCATTCCGTGATTCATTTGAACGACCGTTTCTTTTTCACAGAGCGTTGCGCCTGAAAAATAAGAACGTTTTATTGACAGAAATAGCGTTCCTCCGATAATTAAATGTAGCAAACGATGTAACGCCGGAATTTTTTAATTGAGTATTTTTATCTTTTTCCTTTCGTTATTTGACAAATTTACTTGTCAACATCACTATTTCCATTAACGCTTGAGAAATATACAAATAATGTGGTATAAGGCTATTAGATCAATCACATCTTCTGTTGATTAATTTTTTGTCAGACTACAATCATCAATGACCACCTAAAAATTATTTTAACTTTTTTTAAATATAGCATTAATTATTGAATAATATATATGAATTATCATATTTTCTTATTTTACTTCATGCGTATTCTGTTTAGCTACTTAGTGTAGAAGTTTATCTCTGTCTACTATAGTAGCAATTAATGAGCGCAATGTGTTGAAAGTTAACAGAGACAAAGCAGAGCCATCAGTATTTTATTTTTTGCAAAAAAGAAATAAGAATATAAATTTACATGTTACTTTATTGTTAATTTTAATATTAGTTAATAATATATCAAATACTTTTGCGCATAAAATATTTTACACATAATTATCTATTTCAAATATCTAATCAAAAAATATAATATAATACATTTGACTTACCTTCAAACATGTCGATATACTTTTCAAGTCCACAACTATTTAATATTTGTTTAACCTCCATTTTGACAGTTGCATAATTAAAACATTTGAAAAGTGTTGATAGGGTTCATTTTATTAAAAGATATTTGTCTCTACTACTTTGTTTAACCCTTCGAGCCCCAACGTATTTTCGGCACCTTCGGAGCCAGGACCTGGATCGTTTTCGTCCTGTCGTGTTTACAGGTAGAAAAAATGCTTTAAAAAATTGGAAAAATTCATAGATCATCATCAATCCTTCTAGTTGAAGTAACAATTACGTTTTTTAAAAAAAAAAAATTTTTATTTATTATTATTATTAAAAAATAGACTAACCTCCTGAAAAATTGCTACTTCACTTAAAAAATCATAACTTTGAGCAAAATTGAGATACCAAAAAGTTTAAAAAAGGTAATTAAGGCTGAAGAGTGTGCCTTTTACAAAAAAAAATAGTAAATTTTATTTTCTTAAAAAAAAGTGGTTAATTTTTTGACCTCAAAAATGGTAAAAAATTACTTCAAAATTTTCAATAAAAAGCTATATTGACTTCTTTTAATGACAAAAAATAGTTGTAAAATGGGTATAAATCAGTAAAAACTCAACATTTTATTAGAAAAGAAGAATTTTATTTTTAAGATAAATTTTATTTATCAAGACAAAATACAATTCTATGATCGTCGCAAGTTGGTTTGGCGCATTTCGCGAAACAATAATTTCTTTTTCGGTCTTTTTGGGTCGGACAAAAGTGGCATCGCTTTCTTTTTGACATTTTTTGAGAGATTAAATTTAAATTTTCTTTCTCTTCAATGTTTAAAAGATAACGAATGTTTTGACTATCATACGCGGATAAATCACTATCGTGGTCCTCAACAGCATCTACCTCTTCGTCTGAATCGTCCTCTCCGAAATAATTGAATATTTGACGAGGACGCAATATTTTGAGAACCTCCTTGCTCGTTCGTAGACCCTCAGACATTTTTTTCAAAAAACTGCAAAAATCATTTTTTTAAAATACTTTTTATTTCTTTTATTTATTCCATTATTTTTAAAATACTTTTTAATTGTAAAATACGAGCATTTTTACTTAAAAACTACTGAAAAATGTCAAAAAAAAAATTTTCGATTAAAAAACAATTTTTTTATACTTTTTAATTATTTTTAAAACTTTTTTTAAACTATGACACATTTTTACATTAAAAAATCTAAGTTTTTAAAGAAAAAAAAAATTACTTACATTTTTGGCACCTTCGGCGCCCGGACCTGGGTCGTTTTCGTCCACACTCAAGTTGACACACCTTTCCTGAAGGCTCAAGGAGTACTACTGCTCTGCCATTCGGTAGAGGGGTTCGCACGGACCCTAACTTTTTTTACGAACGGGTAGTGGCGTCAATGGCAGCCGATTTTGGAAATTACAGCACTTTTAAATTTCGACTGGGTCGTTTTCGACCCAGGTCCGGGCTCGAAGGGTTAATACAACAAAACTAAACGCTGACTCGTAACTTTTTCCGAATATTTATTTATTACTAATAAATTTTTCTAACTAAACGCGTAGTAGTAGAGTATACTACAAATCTTCTCTCCGTAAATATCAGTTGATAAACAACAAAGAGCAGGTTGATATTTGAGGCCCGATATGACGATAGCGTAGCGGGGCTAACGGCCTTGACGATCAGAAAAAAAAATCCGCCAAATTTCGATGCATGCAAAGGCGTTACAGCGTCATGAAAGACCATGACTCTGTAGCGTCTTTGCATGCCTCGAAATTTAGAGGATGTTTTCCTAATCGTCAAGGACATAAGCCCCAACACTCTATTGATATAGCGGGCCTTGAATGTCAACCTTCTTTTCGTCGTTTGTAAACTGATATTGCCTCGATGGTATATCTTCTAATTTCACGTCAATAATCGACTAAAAATAATACGATCTTTCAAAGAAATAACGTCAATTCTAGGCATTGAGGCTATTTACCCTGTTTCAGTTGACGTAAATCCTGTCAAATTTTCTCTCCGTCTTCAGTGTCAAACATTGAAAGTCACAAGAGTTCTTGTTTTGTTCTCGCCTTGTCAAAATATTAGTTGCTATTGTGCTGGTCATGGTAAACTGTTATACGTGCAGCGCCACCTTCAACAAATATCTCACGGCGATAGTGTCACTGAAAGTTGCACATCTGACAAACAACGCTATGCACCTCACTCCTCGTTTGACCATTGTGCATGTTAGGTACCTGTTTGAGAGATTAAATTAAATGATAAAGTCGTCCCTCAACCATTTAAAATCTTCTGACCCCTCTTTTCCGATTTTATTTGAGCTAATTAAAAGAAAAATAAATTCAGAAAAAATCTCCCAATTAAAGAAATCATATGTCCTTTTTAGATTTGTTGAAATAATAACTAACTTCTAAGATACATAATCTTCTTTGTCGGTCTTTTTCCAATAGATGACGACGAGCTGAAAACAAAGATAACCGCGGTGAGTAAAAATTTTATCACGTCATAAAAGTTGATATAAGAAAGACATTTCGACTTTTGGGACTTTATTGGTCAACAATATTAGTAAAACTCATTTACGCGAATGGAGAGAGACAGTTTATGTCTGTCAAGCACTTAGCAGTATTAGATTGTTTTTCTGCAAAGCAATAAAGGCGAGGCGGTAAAGTTGTTTTTGAATTGACGCGAAACCTGGTGTCCAGGAACTAGAGTATAAAACGTAAAGGTTTCATCGAAAGTCAGTTGAAGGTAAGAAGGCAGTCTTGACGGTCTTTAGAAAGTTTCTGGCCAGAAACTTCGACACGGTAAAATTATATTCTCAAACTTTCGTTCTGGCACGAAAACTAACACGCTTCAACTGCCTTCGTTTTTAGGTACGACTATTTAAAATGAGTCTTCTATCCCAATAACAAGTTAATTTTGCACTTTCTGTAAATGATTTTATTTTTGGAGAAAGTTAAAGCCTATAGCATTGTCTATTAAACAAGTAACTTCAGATTTTGTAATGCTTTCATCTGTTATAAAAATTGAGTACCAAGTATGGTTTTCAATTCGAGAAAATATGTTTCGCCTATGAACAAAAGTAACGTTAAAATTTTTCTCTAAAAACAATTAATTGTAAATTGCAAAATATAACTTGAACGCTGCACATGCATTAGATATGCAGTTCATATATTTGGGATAAAACTCTTGAAAGGATTCGATATTTATGACGAAAATGGTTTAATTGGGATTTAAGAAATGTGACTCGTCGCTTCATTACCTGGGCGCCAAGATGTCTTCAGAGTGTGGAGACTAGTGTAGGGAGGGGGTAAATTTTGATTTTAATAAAATTCCTTTCGCACCCATCGTTCTCACAATAGTTTTCCAGTCCTAAATCTAAAATCGTCACGGTGTGTGTCGCCGGCAACACGGAGGTGCTTATTTTATTTAAATAATTTATTTATTTTGTGATTTTGTCGAATTTTTTTGTAAATTATTTATTTTTATAATTTTAATCAGTGTGGCGATTTTTAAATTTGATGATTTCCAAAAAATAGAGGACGATGGGGTGGATTTTGAGACAAGGGGATTGAATTTCGATAAGTCAGAAATCCTGTGACAATGATCAGACAAAAAGTAGTACACGCAAAAGAAACGGTGCCGATAATTTATTGGTCTTTTGTCTTGTTGTTGTCTATTTTATTTATTTAATTCTTTATATATATTAATGTAACTTTCATGTCGATCTATTTATAATTTATCATTTATTTGTATATGTCAATTGTTTAAAAGATCGTCGGGTAAAAAGTGTGTGTGTGACGGTTACTTTCATATAAATTTTATTTGTGCCTTGCATTTTGCGATTTTAATTTTGACGAAACACAATTTTTTATAATTGACGATTAAATATGTCTTTTGTTTTATTTTAATCATATTTTGTTCTCATTAGTTTATTGTTAATTGTTTCACCTTCGTTAAAATTTAAGCTAGTAAAAGCTCTCTTTTCTGTTCAAAACTAATAAAATTGTACTATTTTTTATCCTCTATTAAATTAAAAAAAAAATTTTATTTATTATTAGTATTCTTCTTTTATAGGGTTTATTGACATTACTTTCATTATTAGTTTATTGCTTCTGACATTTTTGTTTTTCTGTTTTATTTAAAAAGGAAATTTTTTATTGCGATCAAAATGAATTGCAGAACAAATAACACAAATGTACGTTTTGTTCATAATTGCTTACAAAGTTTTTGACGTGAAATCGAACTTTAATAATACTCGGTAGAAACAGGTCAAATAAATAAAATACTCTTTGTTTACTAACATTTAAATAGAAATAAATTTTTATTAATTTATTTTGATGCAAAATATTACGAGTAAAGAAAAAAATTGTAATTATTTTTTAGAACATTTTATAGTGAGTAAACGTTTCTTTACTTGAAGACTAAAAAATAAAGATTGTGGCAATGTTTTACGATCGTCTGTTGGTGGTTTAGTTATGTAAGTATTATACATATAGAAGCACATTACACATTGGACGTTGTTTTGCATTGACTGCGCAGAACCCAGAGAAACTGGTGGCAATAAAGATTGCGTGATGTTGAGCAATTCCAGGGGAGGGTTAAAATTAGAAAGTGCCGTTCCTTGGCAGCAATCCATTCTCCAATGTATGTAGGTTCTCCAATCATATTGCTAAATAGAAAAAAGGGTCAATTTCAGGCCCTTATTATGCAGTCTCTGTGCACCGACATTCATTCTTTTTTCCTCAATTTCATTCAGAAACCTCACTTAAGTCTTAGGACTCCGTTAATTTCACTGATTTATATCTGTACGCCACAATCGCTAGGCATTCAAGATAATCGCTGGTTGAAAAAATTCCTATACACAGAAGGAACAAATTTCTCAACGATTTTCCTTGCCAACGAGAAGCTTATTTAAAAGAACAACAGTCAAACTGTAACAAATTTTAAAGTTAAATTTGTAAGAGATTTGTTAGTTTGCATCGACTTTTAGTAAAATAAATTCTATTTAAATTATTTACTTTGATAATTATTTATTTTGATTTTGGATGCCTTGTATATGACATCACGGATGATCTTGACAACAAACTGGAAAAATCCCTAAACGCTTGTATAAGATTTGTTTACGATGTTACTAAAAGAGAACATAATGTATATCTGAATTTTGGGATAGACCTGGGTTGTTGAATGTGGCAAAGAGGAGGCAATTTTTCTTGGGTAATTTTCTTTTCTCTCTTTTTAAAACTAAGGTACCTGAATATTTATTTAGTTTATTCAAATTTCATGATGAGACTAATAAACATAATCTACGAAGGGGAAACTCGGTATTAAAAATACCTCTTCATCGAACCTGTAAATCTCAACGGTATATTATAGTTATAGGCTCTAGGTTTTGGAATAAATTTCTTACATATAAATATAAGAGATTCAAACACACCTTTCATATTTGAAAAAATATTGTATTTGTTCTTAAGCAATATTATTAGTGGACTTTTCGAAATAACTTATTGGTAACTTCAATTAAAGGGACAGCTCCTTAAAACAGTTAACGTTATATCGACATTTGATTATTAGTTTCATTTACTGCGTTTTATTTACCTCTTTATTTTATCAGCATATCACAGACAATCCTGTTTTTTACTAATTTGCTAATAATAGTAATAGAATTTACTTTTTCTTTTTTATTATTCTACTAGTACAGCCATGTACATTTATACATTTATGTATCATATTACATTTGGCCCTATGAACTTTGAATTGAAATAAATAAATAAAAAATTTTCATTCTAACTGCAATGCTCTGATATTTTATAAACGCTAATTTTCTCGCCGGATAAAGCCAAAATTCTTTATATTTTTTATTGAAGAACGCATGAGTTTCTTTCTCATTACAAAATTTATTTAATTCAAATCCTGGGCTTGTTAAGTTTTCTTATTACTAATGTAATAATTTTTCGAGATCCCAGAAGAACAAGCTTTGCATCGCCATGGATTCTGATGCAAACTACGCATATCCCACTCCTATTGTTCAAAATGCAGAGGGAGGGTCTCCAGTAATTTAGAGAAGGCCTGGGCTATCTTTCCTTTTTAATAAATTCCGGATGAAAGATCTGAACAATGAGGGAGGTAAGACACCAACATTCTTCAGATGCTCTCGTGATCGTTTAGCCTTTCATTAAGCCACTCGGTACCAATGTAGTGTTGTAGCGTAAGTGCCCACATATAATTGTTTAATACTGGTCATCAGCCCCACTCAAGTATACTTGAGAGACGTATGCGTTCTGTGATAAACCTAGCACGGGAACTAAGGTACGTCTCAAGTCTCGCCAGCCCAGAGACTGACTAACTAGCATGCGACAGACGTTTATATAGATTGCTTCCTATCTTCCTGCGAAGAAGGGGAAGAACCGTATTAGCGTTGTCTATCATAAAATTTATGTTACTAAATTTAAAATCAGAACGTTCACCAAACTTAAATAACTTAATGATGTAATAATGTAAGTTTAGAAAGAGATCGTACGCTCCCACCATTACTGTAGTAGCCGCCTTGGCTCGTGAAAAGTGGGGGTTACTACTACTCCTCGGCGCGCTCTCGACCCCTTCCACATATCGGTGACTAGACTGGGTATATATCTTAGTACTCGCACGTGAAATACTCAGTCTTCTGACTGACAAGACCCGAGGTTCACCTCGGCCTTGTACTAGGCTGCTCAACCAAAGGCGATCGCCTCTCAGGTTCACCTGTGAGGTGATGCTGGTCAATATGAGTGTGGGTAATAATGTGTGGGTTCCCCCATCACCTCTGTTTTTACACTGAGCAAAATAAAGGATAAAACTATGCAAGACTGTGAGGGAGCTTGAGGGCCGAGTAGAGGTTCACCTCCCTCAGAACTCAGGTGTAACATCAGGAACCTTTGGGGTGAAGGGTGGTCTAGACGTTCGCCCTCCAGTTAAGGTTCACCTTTCTGAAGTGAAAAACGGAAGTCGAAATCTTTCGTCGTCTACGGGTTCTCCCGTGGCTGCTAAAGTTGTCTGAATTTCTTCAAGAAGTCTTGGTGAGAGTTAATACAGGTTCCCCTGTTTAAACTCACAATGACTAAGACGCAATTCTTCCTTTGGAGGGAATTATTGTAAGGAGGTTGAGAGTGACGTCAGAATAGTCAATATATTACTTAGTCTTTGTAGGACCATGAAATGGTCAACTTAATTTACTACCAACGTAGATTAGACAGGAAACTAGAAATATGAATTCTCGAAAATATGTGAAATAGCCTCGAATCGTTTTATTATTTTATGTAACTCAGTCTAGGTTGTAAACTGTAATAAGTCTAGTTCAGAATTGTAGTTTATAGAATTACATTAAATCTATTTTATGATAATTATCGAAATTTTTCATTTAATTCTTGTAAATTACTTTATTTCTTTATATTAGAATTTATTATTATTTGTTATCAAATATAGGGTCATCAATGACTTTACCCTTTCACTCTAGAATAATTTATTACGCAATTTAAATATCAGACGGTAGGCTAAAAGTCATATTGCTCTAGTATTTAACTAAAAAATTGTCAGCCAGTAGGCAAAGACGTATTTAATTTTTAGATACTAGATTTAAGTCAACGATTTCAAGAACCTTGGATATCCGGCGAGTGAATTCCGGAGCAACAAGAATTATTATCATTACAATGAGATATTTATTTGCAGATTGTGTAAAAATTCAAGTGATTTTGAATCGATGATGATTTCTCGGCCATAACGATAAGTACCTACTCAGGATTAAAAGAAATGATAATTTTTTGACAAATTTGTTATATATCGATAACTTACGAACAAAATAGTATGTTCAAGTTACTATATTTTCTAACTGGATCACTCTTAGTACTTTTTGTTGAAAAAGATTATTAGTACAAGGTATTAGACTAATGTTTTACCTTACATATAGTTATGTTCGTAAACTTCATTAGTAAAGGTTACAAATATTATACCTACCATGTGCAGTATAATATTACTGGTTAGAAATTTTGAAGCATGAAACTTGAACATGCAATATAGTTTGTTCTTGTGCGTTAGAACCTTCAGTTTACGTACTTTCGTATAGCCTCAAGGAAATTATAGATTTCACAATTTAAGGATAAGTTTGTTCTAACAAAAAATTGTATAAAATTTTACAAGAAATTTAAAATTAATAATTTATTTCTGATAAGAACAGTGTGAAGGAATTGGTTTGCTATACTTGGACAGAATAAGTACCTAAAAAGAAATTTATTAATTGTTATAAAAATATTTTACAATTTCTGATCACTATGTCCTCATGAAGGGCTCTTATCGACTCAAAGATTAAAAATACTTAGCGTTTCAGAAGTATTCTTTGATAGAAATTAAATACATTAAAATAATAAATAAAAACCAAAACTGTTTCTTTCCCTGAATATGGGTGACTGAAGTTGTATTGAACTAAATGATTTTCAATCGACTGAATAAAATTTTTATTTTAATAATATTTAATGCGCAGTGTGAAGAATACGAATAGGTTAACACTGCAACAAAACGAAGCATGGTTTGTAGATGACAGGACTGGAAAGTGAGGACGTGGATGAAACGGAAATAACGAGAAAAGAACCTAACGGACGCAGTAGCGTTGAATCCTCTCCTCTTTTATTGGACCGACCATTTTCCATTTATTTGAACCCAACATGATCGAGGCAATGTTCGATTTCAGATGCATCATCCGATTCTCGTTCTCAATTGAGGGAATAATTACTGTTTTATTTGAAACGGCCTTCGTTTTCTGATTAATTTTAATTCAATTTATTTGTTCATGATATATATTTTATTAACATGATTTACTAGCTTAATTATATAAACAGTATCCAATATTCGACTGTGTTTCCTAAAAATATGTAATTGAATTCCTAGACACTGTAATTATTTCCTTCTTGACACAGTTAAACTCTTGAATAATTTAGTTTGATTTATAATTCATGTTCATCGTATTAAATCCGATCAAATTAATAAATTACTAACAATAAATATTAATAGTATATCTAGAGATTCTCCATTATATTTTACGAGTAAATCCTTTTATTTCAAAATTGTGTTTTAAAATCTATAATTGAAACATTAGAAAGATGATTCTTAAAAATTTTCTTACTGAAGAAATCTAATAATGTTAATATTCAATTTATTGGGATTGACGGCTATCAAGAAAATACTCTCAATCTATATAGCCATATAAAGGAACGAAGTTTTAAATGATCTCAGGAAGGTGAAGTGAAAGTAAATTCTAAAAACAATTCATCTTATTTGATTTAAAGAAGAACAGCCTATTAAAATTTTTAATCTTTTATTCCTAATAATAATATTATAATAATATAATTATATAATAATAATAATAGATTATTAAGAAAAGAATTAGATTATTAGATTATTTATTATATTATAATAATATATCTTTAAAATTAGCAACGTTTCGTTGACAGTGTTTTGTCAACATCATCAGGCTAAAACATTTATTACATATATAATGAAAACGAACCCACAAAGATACACTGATTATATAAATATGCACAAAAGTCAACAAAAAAAAAACAATTACCAAATTCGTCAAAAACTTAGAATTATGAGACACGTCCAAGTAGAGACTTTCTACCAAGAGTCGGACAAGACAACTAAATAAATCTTCAGAATACAATTTAGAAAACGGATCGTTTAAGTCATGAAGGTTAAAAGCGTCAAAGTTTTAGTTGTCTAAGTAAAGGATAGAAAGCCTTGTTAAGAGAGAAATGTTCTTTCTTTCTTATGTACAGTAAATTTAATATTCGAACCAATGTGAATCATCTCAGAACTTCTTCGTTTTTTCAAATTTTAATGAACACGTATTAATAAACACAAAACTAAAAAAAATAAGAACTCTGTCACTAGCTTACATCTAAATTTGGGTCATGATTTTAATTAGGACAATGTCAAAATATTAGATTATGAATCAAATTTGAAAAAACAAGCAATTTCTTAGATGATTCACATTAATTCCAATATTAAATTTACTTTAAATAAGAAAGAAGAACATTTCTCTCTTAACATGGCTTTCTATCCTCTACTAAGACAACTAAAACTTTGACCCTTTTTTTAACCTTCAGGATTTAAACGTTCCGTTTTCTAAATTGTATTCTGAAAATTTATTCAGTTGTCTTGTCCGACTCGTGGTAGAATGTCTCTACTTGGACGGGTCTCATAATTCTAAGTTTTTGACGAATTTGGTAATTGTTTTTTTTTTTTGTTAATTTTTGTGCATATATTTATATAATCAGTGTATCTTTGTAGGTTCGATTTTATTATACATTTAATCAATGTTTCAGACAGATGATGTTGACAAAACTGTGTCAACGAAACGTTGCTAATTTTTACTACACGAAAAAAATGTAAATAATTTTTTTTACTTTACTTTCCTAAGATCATTTAAAACTTCTCTCCTTTATACTCATTATGAAAGGATTTAATTCTAGTTTATTAATTTATATAGTCATAGTTCATAATTATTTTATACTATAAGTATTTGTTAAGACAATTAAAATTGTTATGACGAGACTAGTCGACATTTGAAAAATTACCCGTGGTACCTATATGCCTTATTATAAACTTATTTTATTTAACTAAACTAATCAAAGTTTCACTTAAAATTATTGTGAAATATAAAACTAGTGCACGATAGAATTTCAAACAATATATGGTTACAACTTTATTAATAAAAGAAAAGTTTTTCTATGTAACTGATAACTTTTTCAAATCACGTGATTCTTTACTCGAATAACAGTTATAGTAACAGAGAAAAAATGAAAAACAAAAATAGGAAAACTATTGTACGTTGGGAATTTCGATATAATGTACAGACTCTACGCAATATTCGCGAGGAATGCACCAAAAATACATATTCGTTTTTCAAGCTCAGGTTGACGACGCTTTTACTGTAGCTTTAACCCGGGCTCAGTACACTTCTATTTGCTTCGTATCATATTCTTTCCAACTACGAATCTCGAGAAATATGAAAATGCTGATTAATATACCGTCTTTGTTAGAATTTAAGCGACGATATATTGATATGATGGTGACGAATAAAAATGGTCTGATTATGGAAATTTAAACACTCTATCTGCTTACTCGTTTTTATTTTTTAACTTTTCTTTTTGAAAGTCGTCATATCAATCTGTTTACCTCTTTTTGATTTCACACCTCTATTTAAATTTTACTTATAACAGTAGGCAGCATTGCATGATAAACACTGCGAACTGATATGACATTAATTTGTCATTCGGAGAAACGACTCCTAATACTAATCCAATAAAGTAAGATAGAATAACTCCTCGCTGATGTTTTCCGCGATTGATTAGAAGCTTGAGAAGATTACTTTAAAAAAGTTTTTTAATTTACCAGAGCAAAAATTAACCTATATAAGAACTGCTAAAAGGTTTGCCACCAGACTAATATAATGAAAGTAAAACTTTCTGTTACGAAAATTGCTTGCTAGATCAAATAAAAAAGGGGAAAAAGAAAAGAAAGTTAATATTATATTAATACCGCAAACTAGACGAGCAAGCTTTTACATTAGATCGTAATCGTGGTCAGTCAAGATAACTAGTATTCTCAGAATTTTGTAAAATCTTTCATTTAGGACACGGTGGTGGTTTTTAAATTAGGCTCACAAGTGCTCTCACTGAGAAAATAAGCCTTTTACCAGGTTGTGGTAATAGCTCGGTTAAAGGAACTTTTAAATCAAAATGAACAAGATTTTTTAAAAAGTGTTTGTTGGTATTTCACAAAAATTCACTGCACTTTTATATTTCACAAAGGACAGTTTATTTTTATTACAACTTTAGAATACGTCACATTTGTTCACCCGTTGTAACCACAAATTAAAGAACCATTAAAGAAACAGTGGGAAAATGCACTTGAAAACCTGCCCGATGTGGACTGTATGAAGGCCAAAACGGAACTGTATCTCCATGATCATATTAGGCCCTAGCTGACTAGAAAAGAGAGATAGAGCTTCCAACAACTTCCAAACGTTTTTGCTGTTAAGTAATTTATGCCGTTTATGTCTTCTATTATATGTTTACCTTTATCAACAGTTTACTCAGTAATGCGTCTGATTTAAGGTTATATTAAAGGATCTTGACATTTTGTATTCTGTAAGTTAAAAAAGAAAAACGAGCATCTGCTCTTCAAAAGATAAAAATTCCCTAGTACTAACGAATACCTGCAATTAAAAATATTTGTATACGACAAGCAATAAATAACACATAGTTTTCTCTTACGCGTTGATTTATATGATACTTGTTGATTTACGAGAAAGTTCTACTTGGCGAAAAAGGAGCGAATTCGAATTCCAATTCGGCGTAAACTCAATAAATCTCGTTTGGTGCAAGGCCAATGACAGTTTGAGAACAAAAAGCCAGAAAAAGGCATCCTTTCTCGATACTCGATGAAGTGCGAGGCCAGTTTATTTGAAGTCGATGCATAACCTTTACGTTTTTCACCACACTATTCACACTTGGTTGTGTTTTTTTCGACAGAATAACTCGTAAAAGCATCCGCACGTGAAAAATTCATTTCTTTTTATTTTATCGAAAATAGCGAAGGTCTATAGGAAAGAAGAGAACGGGTTTAGATTTAATCTGAACCTTCGCACGTCTTTGCGGTTCTTCGGTTCTCTCTTCTTATCGTCAACCCGTCGCATGCTTGGCTTCCCTCGTTCGTTTCTCAGTTTCCACCGAGCGGATTACAAAAGGCTGCTGTAGATATGCAGAGGGAAAGAGAATAAAGGCATCGTAGGCTCGGCGGAAGAAACCTGTGAAGTGTGACGAAAAAGGAAATATCAAGGGAACGTTGTACGTGTTCCTTTCCAGGCGAAAAGATTCGCGATTTTATTTATTTTTTTAAACAACTCAATTGGAGTTCTTGTATAGGATTTTTGAAATGTAATCAAACTTCCTTTTAAGCTTTTAAGACCTATTTCTTTATTTACTCGCATTTGTGTGTGACTGTCTAGAATATTTGGTCAAAAATTTGAAGCTAGAGCATTTAGAGATCTGTACTTAAGAAATTAAAATTCAAGCCGAGACTATATGGATTTTGTGATTGACATGGACTGATGCGGAGTTTAGATGCTATCTCACAGTAGATGTCGGCAGGGCTCTCGAAGAGAGTGGGGTTTCCCACTTCTCGCGCATCTCTTTCTTCCCCCTCTTCGCAGCGGCGACTGACGGCTCGTACATATATTCGGTTTTGCTCAACAATTAAGTCAGTCGTCTGGCAGACAGGATTCGAGCCGGTCCTTGGTTCTGGGCTAGGTAACTCAGTAAGCTGCTGGAGAATAGAAAAGTTGTGTGTGGGGCCTTCTTGCAGATCACCACTATCCTAGAGTAAACTTTCAAGAGACCACACCTACTAAACAAGAGCGCGTGGTGATTCAGTGGAGTTGCTCCTCTCTCAAAACTCATGCAATGTATCCGGAACCTTTGAGGTGAAAGATCGCCTAGACGTTCTCCAAATTATTAGAGGTCCTCCTCTTTAGATTAGCAAACAGTGGGGGAGGTTTGCGATGTCTAGGGGTGCTCCGTGTGGTTATAATACGTGTTCTACTAGGTATTCTTAATTTTTTAGGTTGTGGAATCAATATAGGAGCTCCAATTTGATTTCTTCCTACCCAAATGTTTTGTAGCAATTCGTTCCTTGGAGGGGATTATTGCATAGGAGTAGGAATGTTCGTAAAAATTATGTACGAATAAGTCTATGTCAGACTATTCATTGGTCCTCCGGTTTTGACTAGCTAGCTTATGTGGGCTTTTTCTGGAGTTTAAAAAAAAAATTTCAAGAAACCAGAGACACAGGTTGACCTCATGTTAACATTACTTTAAAATTTAAATTAATTACCTATTGTTTTGTTAAATTTTAAATAACCAAGTCTTTGACTAAGTATTGAGTCCCGTTTCTAAGTTCCCAGTGTTTTCTGATTTTATTTGAGCTAGTTGAGATCGAAATAACGATAATTTATGCATATTTTAATAATTTTTTAAACAAGCTTCAAATCCTAATTTTACAATAGTTTCCATTTTCAGCTGTATCTGATTTTTTTTTCATTTTTGAAAAATGGAAGATCGTGAACGAAAACAGAACCTTAAATTTAATAAAATGACTTATTATTACTTTTAACTAAAATTTGCGTCTGTAGGAATTTAATGTGAAAATTTGGAAGCATTTCAGAGTGAAAATACGTTGTTTTGATATTTACTATCCATTCAGATTTCAATCAAGTATGACGTGTGTAAACTGCATTTATTTTCTCACTTCGTCATGCGCTTCAATATTTTCAACATTTATAGCTACAGTTAAATGATCATAAAAGCCATTATTATTCACTGGAACGTTCGATTCCGCAGAATATCTGGCTTGATTTTAATAGACTTTTTCAGACACTTTTTATAGTCTACAAAATAGATTCAGTAATCAACTTCGTAAAAATTTATTTCAAAATAGATCTTTTTCTTTTGCACTATTCTAGTCAGAAAAAAGTTTGACCATTAAGTTTTCAATATTTTTGATAAAATAAAAATTAGTAAATATTATAAACTGTGTAAAATTCAGATAATCGAAAATATGAACTGCTTAGAGCTAAAATATTAAAATTACCTCATAATTGTTATTCTAAACCTTTAGAGGATTTACTATTTAAGAATTCTGCATGAATGTCCCGGTGAGAATAAGGCAATACAAGTTCTTCGGCAAACTAAGACAAAACCATTGTCAACCATTCACGGCACAACTTGAAACTGGTACCTTTCAAACTTTATCAAAGATTTAGTTTCTAAACTTCGTACTTAGATTTCTACAGAATAATCTCATAAAGCTCTCTCCAATGCTGGTCAGTGAAGCTAAAGTTAAGAATTTCTTTTAAACAAATTTTAATACTATGAACAGCAGACAATTAAATTTACTATCCTTGTATTCTATTTAAAATGTTTTTTTTTTAAATCTTGCTAAATTATCCATTATTAAAGACATTTACAAATGTGTTCCTTTATTCTGGTAAAATTGTAATATTAATATTTCCATAAATGTAAGTCTCTCTTTAACCCTCTGCGGCATAGTGACACTTCAGAGTGTCACCTTTTTTTTGCACTTTTTTGCATTTTTCAAACATTATTTCATTTCTTTAAATGACAAAAAGTGAATAAAATGTTTTACAGAAAATCCCTTACCACAAAAGAGCAAATAATAAATTTGTATTATTAACAATATACATGTTATAAACAAATGAACTTAAAAAAAGCGATTTTTTTAGAATAAATGTAATTCTAAGTAAACAACATTACACAGTAAACTGAGGATTATACCTAAAATATTTTTGGGGTCGCTGATTACGATTTTCGTACTGATTTTTAAAAATTCAAAATGGCGGATCCAATATGGTGGCCAAAATTTTGTAAATTTCTTGAATTCACTTGGAACTTGTTACTCGGGTGGTTTTGGGGTCGATAATTACGAATATGGAGACCGATTTTCAAAATTCAAAATGGCGGATTCAATATGGTGGACGATTTTTTTGAAATTCATTTAATTCGTTTGACATTTGTTACACAGGGGTTTTTGGGATCGCTGATTACGAATCTAAAGTCCGATTTTCAAATTCAAAATAGTGGGTCCAATAGGGCGGACGAATTTATAAAAATCTATTGAAATCGCTTGAAACTTGTTACCCGGGGGTTTTTATGGTCACTGAAGTTTGATTTCGAAAATTTAAAATGACTTTGATTTGTTTTCTTAGGATTATTAAAAATTTCGGATTTATAAAGTGGCTCAAAAAGCAATATCTATACTAAGGACAGGAATTCTTTATTTCCGCAATTAGTTACATAAAGTTTTAAAACCTCAATATTTTATATTCTTTTTGACATGTGATTTATTATTGACAAAGCGGTAGTTGGTTGGTTAAAGTAAAGGGTCACATTTGGTCGATTTCCAAACATGTGCTCGGTAGTATTGTGTTTACGTAACTCCCGATAAATGTTTATAGGATTTTTAGTTTGTATCGAACCAGAGATTTGTTTGACTTCAAATAGATGATATTTTGCCCGACTAGTGCCAACAAATGATCTAAATTGAAAAATGCTTTAGAAGGAATTCAATCTTTAATCATTTTTAGTATTTCGTTTTATCCATTTCAAGTCAATTTTAAATAATAGTTTAATTTAATTAAATAAATAAATTAAATTAGATTTTATTATTCAAACGAAAGAATTTTACGAGCTTAAGAGTAAATTTGGGATTTTTTGTATTGACAAGTAAAAAAGAAAAAAAAAACCGTTTAGTAAATCGCACGAAATTGAATATTCTAAAACTAGGTTCAGAATTTTTTTCCGTTTGTTTGGGGTAGTTAAATAGAAGTGAATTCGAATCTTTATCTCATCGACCTAACTCAGTGGTCAACCCCAAATTTACATAAATGCGAATGCTTGTTGAAATGGACGCCTGTATTTATGGAGAATACCATTTGGTATTAGGGTCCTCAGAATCAATAAATTCTCTGTTATATTGAAACGTGGTATTTTGCTTAATTGATGTCACATTATTTGTGGTTGAAAGACTTATGATCCAAATTCAGAATTAAAAGATTGCAGTATCCGAAATCAAGTTAGATATAACTAATAAAATCTTTGAGGACTTTGATACTCTATGCAATATTTCCTTAATTTTATAATGATTATTAAACATGTAATGATATATTGTCAAATATTTTTAGTTTTATAAAAATCAATATGTATTATAAAAATGTATTACATAATTCTTATATTTTATGTTTCAGGTAAGTTTAACCAGGAATTATGATGCACTTTGACTTTATTTCGTAAGTTGCTTATATTTGTAGTAGTAATTTAAATTTTAATATCTTGCACAAAATTCTAGTGAAATTTCTGTAGGACATTTTTGAAAGAATTTTGTCAAAAACTTTGCAAGATTCTACATGAAAATGTATCAATTTTAGAATTTTTTCAAAATTGATAACTTCTCTTGAATTTTAGTCAAAATTTCAACAAATTTTGTTTAGAGTTTCCATTATTAAATTTTCTTTAATATAAATTTTCTTTGTAATTTCCGCAAGAATTTTGAAAAGAATTTCTGCAAATATTCCAGCGTAAATTCCTGCAATTATTTACACAATTATTCCCGCATCAGCAAATATTTGAGAAACTTTTCATTAATTTTTAGAAATCAGAATTTTTTTTGAAATATCTACAAAATAGTCCTTTAATGGAGTTTAACAGAAACTCTCGCCAGACTCTTGAGGTAGTACAAAAAAATGTTTGCTTACGGAAAACTAATAGAAACTCTAGAGGAAATTTTGTAGGAATTCCCGCAACAATTCGCAAATACTTTCATTAAATTTTCCAAAAGAGACGTGGGACTTCAAATTAGGAATTAATTAGAATGCAATCGAATCAAGAAACTTCCAAAAGGCAGAGATTGAATTTTTAAATTCATTCATTAGAACTCAGTTCCTAAGTAGTATGGCTGTTAATTTAGTCAGCCATACAGAGATTTGTAACTTTCTCTTTATTCATTTGTTGCGTATACGTATGAATTAACTTTTTATTTTTATTTTAAGTTAACAATTTTGATAAGAATCCGGAATGTAAATTCTGTAAATTAGAATTATATTTAAGTCATGTTACTCATTTCTACGAATTACAAATAGGTTATAGTTGTAAACTTTTGTGCGAGTCCATGAGGTCTTTAGAACATTTTGGAGTAGGTCCGCAGATTGAAATAAAATATTGTATTTTTGTTTTTACTGTTTTAATGGACTTATTTGACTGCATTTTTCCCCATCAAGTAATGTTTAAGGGGTTACATGGGTTCACATGGGGGGAAAAAGGTCTATTTTCAACAATTTTTTTTCTATATAAAAAATAAATATTTTTTTCAAACTTTCTACTGTCTTAAAAATGTATATTTAAACAAGAATTTCTAAAAGTTTCAAAGATAAATATTCATAACTTAGTCATTGTGACGTCATTTTCGGTGGCCCCTCGGAAAAAGGTGTGTCCGCGTTGACAATAGAACTCATGACAGGATCATCTGAAGTGAAAAAAATCCTCTTTAAAAAAAAAAAAAAATTAAAATTTGATTTTTTAAAGCTGTGAAACCCATGTAACCTCTTAAAAGACTC
Organism: Ganaspis brasiliensis; assembly: GCA_037103525.1. Classification (NCBI taxonomy): domain Eukaryota; kingdom Metazoa; phylum Arthropoda; class Insecta; order Hymenoptera; family Figitidae; genus Ganaspis; species Ganaspis brasiliensis. The sequence goes on along the minus strand of JAZKLR010000254.1, from coordinate 2,703,209 downwards.
ATGGACTCGCACTTCTGATATTTCTGTTAGTAATCAAAAGAACTTGTTTGTTGATACAAGGAGAGCCCTAATCTCGACTTTTTTTCTGTTTGATTACATTTTTGTTGGAAGTATATGAAAAGGTAGAGAAAAAAAGAGCGGAAAAAAGACAAAAAAAGGTAAGATAGAAATTATGAAGTGACGATAATGGGAAAGGAGATGGATGGTTGTGGTTGAGAGAGCTGTTGCGTTTACGAGCTGTGACATGTGTGAGTTTGATAGCCTGCGTCACCATTGGACACAAGATTAACGGGAATTCCACTTTTCGTCCCACATTAACAGCTCGTAGTCGAGATTTCGCTCAATTCACAAAGTGCAGCCAATTTTCACGTTAACACGTCTGCACAACAACCTTGTTAATATGTTCAACAGCTCTCCACTGTTTCACACATTGAAAAAAAATGTCCCGCTCACTCTTGAAAACCAAACTATCGTTGATTTCAATATAATTACCTATTATTCTTGATATTATTATTATTTCTATTATTATAATAAAGCCCTAGGTAAACATTAATTTAGTTGATTTCAAATAACAATGCACGCGATAAGGAAGTAAATCTGTCCACATTCATATCAAACAAATTAATGCTATCCGAAATACAATATTAGCTTCCATATAATGTCGATTAATTAAGGACTGGTTTCCATAATTGGCTTTATGGAATTTAACAAAAATAATGGATTTTTTTAATACTTCTAGTTTATATAGTTTTTTTCTCGGAAACAGTCAATTTAATCTCTAGTAACGGAGCTGGACAATTAATAATCCCATTCAAAATTTTATGCAAGAATATTATATCCGCAAATAAGAATCTGGATGTCATCTAAAGAATTCCAAGTAATAAACCTATGTTGCTATGGTCATGAGTTTGAAAAGTGTGATGTATGTTTAGTATCGACTGTAAGTTTAATTATTCTTCAAAAAGATATTGCACATCAGTTTTGTTTCAACAGGCATTTATTTCAAACATTTCGTGATTTTTTTTTTGTTATAGACATGTTTCGTTCACCATACGGTGAACCTCCTCAGTATTTACTATACTCCTAATAATTATAAATATACTATACACTACCTTTGGAAATTGTTAGTCCGATCGATTGGAGCGGATCGCAAAAACACAACTCAAATAAAAGCACGATATCTTGGTTAAAAGTTAAGATAGAAACTTGTCTTTTAAAAAATTTAGGAAGCTTATTAAATTCTGCTTTAGAATACCTATTAATTTAATTTTTTAGAAACTTTAGATTGATGTTTTTAGTTGATGAGTTAGAAAAAAAAAATTCTCGAATTTGTCAATTATCGTTCACTAAGTTCAGTTTGTTGCCTGATGTAGAAAAATTGAACTCTATATTATTCTCTTCGATTAATTGCCAGCTTTAATTTGAGCCAAGAAAACTTGAAAAATATTAAGTGGTACACTAACTATGACTAAATATGTCCGAGTATGTTTTTCTCAGAAACCTTCATTTTTAGGCAAAACCACGGTTTTTACTGATTTTTGAGAAAAACATTCTCGGATATATTTAGTCATATCTTGTGAACCATTTAATATTTTCCAAGTTTTCTTAGCTTAAATTAAAGCTCGCAATTGAACGAAGAGAATAATATGGAGTTCAATTTTTTTGATCAATTTTTTCTACATCAGGCTACGAACTGAACTTAGTGAACGATAATTGAAAAATTCGAGAATTTTGTTTTCTATCTCATCAACTAATAACATCGCTCTGCTAAAAAATTTAGGTAAGAAGTATTCTATACCAGAATTTAATAAGATTACTAAATTTTTAAAAGCCAAGCTTCTATGTCAGTTTTTAATCAAGATATCGTGTGTTTTAGCGATCCGATCCAACCGATCGGACTAACAATTTCCGACGGTAGTGTAAATTATAAATGTTCTATAATAGAATGTCTCTCATGCATACATACATAAAATAATAAATAATTATACTCACATACAACATTTTAATAAATAAACAATAATAAATAAATAATTAAGACAATTGCACAAGAGTCGTAGGGGCTTTTACTTAAAGTTACATATTAGATTTTTATAACTACTGTGAAGTGAGTTCGTGTCATTTCTAATGTTCACAGTCTTTTTAGTTTTATTTATATACACCATTTCTATGAATTCTCTTTTATTTTTTTTTTCTTCCACAGAGAAAATTTCGGTTTCCTTGAATTTGAAAAGGTGATTCTTTTCATGTGACTGTTGAAACAGAATCAGAGAAACTTCAGTAATATTTTTAAAAAACATGGCATTAGTACTGTATTTCAAACAAACATGAAACAATCTGCTATATTCCGGAGCATGAAGGATCCTGTCGAAAAACTAAACAAAACTAATATGTTATATATAAAATACGATGTGGAGGATGCGACCACGTATACATTGGTCAAACAAGTAATAAATTAAGAACTAGATTGAACCAACATAAATTAAATTGTAAGTAGGGCCACCAATGTAAGCGCTGTAGTTCAACACTCACATGAAAAGAATGACGTTTTCAAATTCAAGGAAACTCAAATTTTTTTAACAAAACTAAAATAAAAGAGAATTTATAGAAATGGTATATATAAATAAAAATAATAATAAATAATCATGTGACGATTTCCAAAGAAACGAGGACGATGGGATGGATTTTACATGAGAGAAATGTAAATGTTATTTGTCTTAAAGCAGAAATACAGAAACAAATGATGATATCTTCCCTAAAAATTATCGTAGAGCAATTTTCAAAAACTCGTTTTTAATCATTTTAAAAATGCTTTCATATGCCATTTATAGAATTGAAATGGAATGATTTCTTTAAAAATTGTATTTATTTGAAATTTTTCAAAAAAAAGTTAAAATTTTTATTTTTTATTTCAGGAAATTAAATAATAATTTTTTTTTTTTAAGTTTTATTAGGTATTGTTTTTAGTGAAATATTTAAGGTTTGAAATAAATATTTGATGAAGGTTTTATCTTTATTATTAATGAAGATACAAAACTTTTTGTAATGACCTTGCATGCCGTAGGGTGGGCAAATCCTTTTAGCGGCACTATATTATGTCGATTATTGTTGTAGATTCAGTCTTTAAATTCTAAATAAATTGCTATTTATATTAGTTTATAATCCCGCATGAAATAGTTGTACGGAAATCACTTCCTAGAAATTACAAATAATTCTAAAAAAATGTTTAAAAGTAAATTGATTCGTGGGATTTTTATAACTGATTCTGTGAAATCTCCGCAATTATTCTGTATAGAAAATCTGCAATCCAAATTGAAAAAAAGATCTGCGAAATCTTCGTGGAATTTCGTATGGAATTCACGTAAAGCGGTTTTTGTTAAATTGTTTCACATAGGATAGTTAAATGTATTTTCAAACGATAAAAAATAACATGTGAATAAACTGTTCGTTTCTCTTTATTCTTAATAGCAATAAACCTACAGAATTTTAATTTACCGAAATACTCTTCTATCTATGACTTTTATTGTGGGCAATTCATAATTCCTGTTCTCAACTTGACAAATGAAATTTAAAGTAAAATAGCGTCTACACGTACTTTGCATACAAATTAATCTTTAGAAAATAAGCTCTCAGCTCGCATCTAATACGTTTGAAATGCAAGCATAGTTTTAATCTGATTTTACAGTACGGTATGTTTATAAATTAAAACTAAGAGAAAAATAGATTATTTAAATCAAAATTTTGAGAAATTTTAGAAAATAAAAATCACGTACAGTTGCAATATAAATAAATTGAAATATATTCTAAATTTCGTTTAATTTATTAAATTGTCAGTTAAAATTACCTAGGTGAAAGTCACGATTGGTTAAAGTTTTCACTTTTTCCAGTTACCAGAAAGTAATACATTTCTACACTCGACTATAAAAATCGAATGGAAAAGTATAGAGAATTATGGGGACTATATAGTATAGCATAAATGTGGGTTCGTAACACATGTGACGTCCATATGTTAATACACTCGCGGTTAAGTTACCTTTTGAAATATTCTCTTTGGAATCTCGTATCTCACTTGGTTGGGAATGACCTCCAGTTGTGTGAACCCCATCTGTGTTTCTATAGCAAATGTTGACAAGGGTTAAGCACCGACATTATAAATGACTTTGTCCCCAATTCTAAACAGGTAGGATTCATAATTAATCACGTTTTCACTTCATAAAAAGGAATTACACCTGTAAATCAATCTTCAATATTAATTAGAAAATATAACTGAAACAATTTAATATTATATTGATTTTAAAGTTTAAGTAAACGTATTCTTTAATTTTATATTTTGCACAAAAAACAACACTTATAAAATAATAATTAGTTACTCTCCAAACCTAATGAAATATTTATGACTGCTCTCGTAATACGAATTGCAGCAAATATAAAAATATATAAATAATAAAGTTCAGAGATTTACATAAATTAAATTATTATTTATTATTTACATAAATAATAATAATAATAATAATTTCCGCTTTTAATAAAAGTGTTACGTCATAAATAACGCAGCACACAAAAATTATTTTAAATTCAATCTGTGGTTGAACAGTGAGGGTTAGGTGTACGAGTAAATGAATCAAGAGACATTTGTACAAATTCTGAATTTATTGTTTACACAAAGGCTTAACGACGATAAAAATATTAAAACCTGAGGTGTTGAGAGAGCGGCGAGAGCTAATGGCAGAGTATGGACGGATAATCTGAAACATATTATATATTTAGGCAAGAAATGAGATAAGGGATAAGAAAGGAAACAGTAGAAAAATGTTTGCAACTTACCTTTATTTTTAATGCGGAGATTCTTGAACAATTCTCAGGAAGAGGAGTTGAGCGATGCTGGTCTACCTTGGTTGGAAAGTGCACTGTAAAAACAGGTGTCTTACAAGTGTCTAATTTTAAGATATAAGACGTTTAGAAAGCGTCTTACAGGCATTTTTAAGACACTATCTCAATGGTTTAAAATTAAGACACCTGAAAATGTATTAAAAGTGAGGACAAAATAAGACACTTGTTTTTAGAGTGTGTCAACCAGCCAGCTGTGTAATGGACGTGATGTTGGTTGAAACTTGTTAGGATTCTATATTTCGGTTTAATTAAAAAGATGCGTAGTACAATTGGTTGAAATACGGTTCGTAGAAAATTGACAACCTAGTCAATTGAGATGGTTGACGAATAAAATTTCTGGTTTAAATAATACTTTGTACGAAGATTGTTGACGATTCGTTTCTGGGGTTGAATTAGACTGGTTTATTCTGGGGGTCCTTGCAGCTTTTATATGCAAGGTAATCAATGACTTACATCCTCCCAGTGGGTGAGATACATTCAATTGAACATAATTCTCGGGGGAGAGTTTTTTATACAGTCTTCATTGATTTCTCATTTAAGACGATTCTTTCTGAACCTTGTGTAAACATTGTTTTGACATTGATTCATTTAATGTACTTTTTAGACATGCGACTTTAAAATTTATAATTTTCGTAACAACAAAGTTACTGACGTAACAAAAGATTACGCCAACTTTTCGATGACTTCATCAGTCTGTTTTATTATAAAAAATATACAAAAATTAATAATCATTTCAAAAAAATTGTATAATATAAAACACATCAGAGATCACATTATTTTATTTGAAGTAAATTTATTTGGTTTAATGTGTATCATCGCAGACATGTTACGTCTGGTTCCAAAAGTTGGGTATTTTTCCAATCAAATTAATGATTAAACTTTTCTTGATATTGATAGAAAACAGATTCGTCATTTTCTATTATTATTAGAAAAAAACCTTGTCGATTTAAAAAATAAATAAAAATAAAAGTTAAATAAAACATTAAATTTGCAATTAATTTACACAAATCAAAAAGGCGGATCCAATAATAGCGAAACGAATTTTTGAAAGATTGTTGTGTTGTTGTTCTACACTTTTTATGCTTTCATGCCTTAGGATTATTCTTTATCGATAAAAATACATCCATCTTTCGTTTTTAAATTAATAAATATTTAGAGGTAGCTCAAAGCCGATAAAGTTTGCCATGTAGGTATTTTGCATAGGAAAAAACGCGTTTTTGTAGATTTGGTGTAGAATCCACGAAAACCAATATTTTTTAATCGGATAACGATGTTTCTCTTCATAAATATTTCAAGAATAACATCCATTAATTTAATTATAAATTTTTTGTTAATAACTATTTTTTAAAGGATCGTAAAAAACCTGATAAATTGCAAACTTTTCGAAAAATGGTTAAAAAATGTTTATTCTTTTTTAAAAAGTTTCTAGCATCATTTGAAAAAAATCGTAATTATGAACTTTAATAACTAATCCATGTAATTGTTGATTTTGTTAAAACAAATTATTTTTGTTATTTCTTAACTTTTCATATAATAAAGCTTCAATCTAGAAGTTACTCTTTCTTTTCGGTTTCTTGAAACATAAGAAATGGTAAAATCCAGAAAAAATTGCATGTCTCTAGCTTTATTTTATGTGAAGTTGATAAATAACAACAAAAATATATTAAAACAATTGCTATAAATAAATTTCGAAGTTATTGTTTACTTAAAATTCTAAATATTAATAAAAAAAAAAATATTAAATTAAAATGTTTATTTATTAATTATATTAAATAAATAATAAACTATTATTTTAATTATATTATTCTTTTAAAAAACATATTTGTAATAAGAAAATCAAATTTCTATAAATAAATGGACTATTTTGTATCTTTAAATTCATTAAGAATATTTTAGTATTTGGTTCCTCATAAAGGAAGCTTTGTGATCGTTAAGATTTTCGATTTTCAAAAAATAGTCTAAATCGACTCATTTTCATCTAAAAAGCGTAAATTTTCATTCTTAAGCAAATGTCCATATGTATTTGTCTATGTGTGTGTGTGTAGCGTTTTTTGTGTACAAATATCTCGAGAACGCTTCAACATATTCCAATAAAATTTGAATGATTGTTTAAGCTCATGAATATCTACATTTGGACACAAGGAGTTTTGAAAATGTCCAATCAAATTTTTTAGCACCTTTTTTCATCCAAAAATATATTAACTATATAAAGTTTATAATTGATCAAGAATTCGTAAAATTTTTTTCCATATGAGAAAAAAGTTGTTGCCTATCAATAAATTTACAAAACTGATTATAATTTACTTACCGAGCAGGTTTAAAAGCTTTTTGATATTTGTTGGTAGTATTTTACTAAAATTATTCTGCTATTATCAGAAAAGATAAAATGTTACCTGCATTTTATCAAAATAGAAAAGGAATGCAGAGATTAGTTTTATGTCAAGTTGAGCAGAAAGCATCAAGAAAATTACAATTCCATGCTTGTGCGCGAAATGAAATAAGCGCTTTGACAGTGAATGTAATTCACAAGTGTTTCAGGACAAGACTTGGTGGGTCAACTTCAAAGCCTTTTAAACGTAAAGCATGTCCTTTTCGAAATAAATTCCAACACAAAAGAACGTTTGTTTCGTTCCCGTTGTCATTTTTCTGTCTCTCTCTTTCTCCCTTTTATAAAAACACACCTAAAATATTTTACGTTATCTTGTTCCATTGCTGAAACTCAGTTTACTAATTATATTGCTGACACTGAGTGTTTCTAAAACTCGGTAAATTTTTTCAGTGAAATTGTTACTCTATTTTAAGTGCAAATGAGCTTTTATAAACTTATATTAATTGCGTTTTATAAGTTAATACTTCATTTAAAAACATGATTCTTTATAGTTATTTATTAAACTCGTTGGATCTTATTCTATCTCACTGACTTTCAATTTTTCTGATTTTTGTACTTTAAAGTTATTACAGATATAATTGCAAACAGTTTTAAATACTCAAGCCGTTGATAGTGTTTATTTTTAATTAACCTAATCGAATTAAAATTTTTATTTAAAAGCGTAATTCATGTAAAAGTATATTTATGGAATTTCTCAAATAATTTTTATCAAAACTCTTAATGATAAAATTAAACGTTTAAATAACTTCCTTTCTTATGATTCACAGCCAATTATTGTTACATTTCATCCTTTTCTTAATGTTGAAAATATTAACATTTTCATAAAGACAAATGAAAAAGAGAAAATAGAGTTTATTCGCATTGGAATACTTAACTTGATAAATTGTAGTTAGCATTATCTCGCTTTGGGTTTAGCTTATTTCCTTGGTAAGAAAATTCTTTTATTTCGTTATTTCATTCACTGCGTCTATAGCCGCAAAGACTAAGCTTCGAAATTGGCGATTCGAATTTTACAGCACACTGCTAGAGCAGAATAATTCGCAAAAGAGAAATCGTGCATTGGACAAAATTACTCAAAACGTTGTCTTTGCTTGTTGGATGGGAACAATTTAAATTTACTCACTTCTCACTTCGTTTAACATTCATTATTAAATAATTATCCGCCAGACTTTATGGTATTGTCTCCTTTTTTATTCCCCTATTCTAGAGAATTAAATTTGTGGATTTCAATTCAAGTTATGGGATTAAGTTTCCCAATAATTTTTTCTCTCAATATTCCCAATTTCTTTTCATTATTAGGGTTTCGTTGACAGGATTTTAGTCTCCGTACGTCCGTCCGTCAAACGGTACCAACGTCGCCGAGTGAAGTCAAAAGGTTCCGAATGTGAAATAATAACGATTTCGATAACTTTTGTATAACTAGAAGCAAAACAAATATTTTAATAGCCTTTATTGTTTTGAATTTACTACTATTTTTCATTATAGGAATTTCCTCCTTTTTAAAAGTACACAATTTTCAATAAAACTTAAACTGATAAGTAAATGTATTAAATATCAATGGTTGCTTTAAATGCGTTAAAGTGATTTTTAACCGGTTCATTCATCTATGTCTGTTGAGAAAAAAGGAAAACAAGAATCGGTGTTGCTGGACATGAAAAGTAGCGACGCCTATGCATTGCGAAATCACTTTCTACTAAACCGGGAATGCGCTGCTTACAAGGGAGAAGTTTGTGGAGATCAATCTACTAAGTGAAAGCCTCCTCCTTCAACTTGTTCACCAGTTCCCCTGATGCTCTTCCTTATTTTTGCGTGATTTAATCAAATTATACATCAGTACAATATATATCCGCATATTTATCATCGTATCTCTTCTCAGGAAATCAAGAAAGTAAATCTGCCGAATCGATTTCACAAAGTATCTCTTCATTACAGGAACTACTGAGATTTTGGCAAAAAAATAGATAAATAATTTGTATTGAACAATTAAATAAACAAACGTATAAATAAAAAACTGTGAAAAGGAAGCTGAGCCAATGGTTGAAATCCTAGATCCGACCCGATGACACTGAAACACCCTTCCTGAAATTAAGTTGGGTACATTAGATCTACATACTCCCAGAATCAAAAGTTAAATTGAAAATAGGTTCCTGGTTCAAATCCGGTTTGAAAGACTAAAATATTAGAAAGTTAGGGTGGTAATTCACAAAAAACTCACAGCACTTTTATATTTGACGAAGGAGAGTTTAGTATTATTATAAGTTTAGAATACGTCACATTTGTACACCCGTTGTAAACACAAAAAGGAGAATCAGTAAAGAATACGTTGCCAAAGCACTCGAAAACCCGACCGATGTGGACTGTATGACGAACAAAACGGAACTGGTCTGTAGGAACACCTAGAAGGAACAGACTAGTACGACGTAGGACGTAGGAAGGCCGAAACGGAACTGAACTGCATCATCACATCAGGCCCTCGCCGACTGACCAAAAGGGAGGGAGAGCATCCCATCAACGGTTCGAGGTCTATCCAATAAACAGAGAAACAGAGAGAAACAGAGCAGGCATATCCGCAGAACAAGGGAAAACGCACCTCAATAACTTTAAAGATTTTAAACAAATAAAGTTTTGAATATCTATCATTAGATGGCTACAAAATTGTCGGACCAATAAATAATAATCACTGAATTGGAAGATCTGCAGTAAGTTTCTGGTGTCTGTTTTTAAGTTCTCAATCTAATATTATTGATTAATATTGACTTAACTCATGATTGTGGTGGTTTATCAGTTAGTCCTCTTATCGTTCCATCCCTGACTGTCATCGCCGAAGGTCAACGTGTTCTTGCATGTAACAGAACTTAAGCTCCAAATATTCCAGAATTTTTTAACTAGTAGAGTAGATCCAGTAAGTAGTATATTTAGCGTCACTTTTAGAAAAAATCTTTGATTTTCTAGTTTGTATCGAAAAAAATTATTAATATTATTTTATCCTGATTCTTAAACACTTTAATTCTGAGTGAAAGTTAAATTTATCAAATAAGTTTGTTTTTAGTTTTAGCTGATTTTGAAATTTGGTTTATTTAGTTTGCATCCTTTTTTTTAGTTTGATGTTTAACAAAAATAAATTACCTATGTTGACAGTCCATACCAAAGCTTGCAAATTTGTTAATACTTCCTTTAACTTTGTACGTCATTTAATTGAAAAAATATTAATCTTGTGAAAGTCGTGTTCAATTTAATTTTATCTTAAATAAATAAAATAAATTAACACATTTTAAGAAAATCACAAATTGCAACTAAATTTCGTAAAGCGAATTGAAAGATAATATTAGCAATTTCTTGGTGTGCTCAGCGGGGATTTTGAGGATGTGACTGATGATGAAACATTTGTGATTTTATCCGGATTTTCCCAGGCGACAATCTTGAACAAATGGTCTCTTAGGAATGCAAAATTTCATGCGGTGTAGGTGCAGTAGGATAAGAAAAGAAAAATAAAAGATAGCCAGCAAGACTTGAGTTTCGCCGTGATTAGTTTGGAGGCTTGACCTAGGGGATTTTATGCTTTCAGAGTGAATCTATTCTTGCCAGATAGCCAGCTACGTGACTGAAAATTTTAACGCAGCTCTCACTGCGAATACGAAATTTCGATTTAATGCTTGATTGTCTTTTCAAGCGTCATCAAAATTTACAAACTTTATTTAATTTGATGTATAACTTGGCTTTCATTAAAATGCATTGTTTGGCAAATATTCGCTCTAATAATATTTTAATAATTTACATGGAATAAAAGCCTGTTTTTACATAGGAAAATAATTAGTTTTTCGTACATGGTTTAAAAGAAAACAAAATTAATATTCGCAAAAAAACACGTAAAATATTGTTTAAAAACTTAGCCTTGAGGAATTTCGTGTATTAATGAGTAAATTTGAAATGAGATTTTTAATAAAGCGAAAATGTTTTGTTATTTTTAAGTTAGAGAATTTTTCTTAATTTGGTTTAATTTGCAAAAAAAACCTGGAATGTAACTCTCACCCACACTTAAGAAGAGGTTTTAAAGTGTGGAAGTCTCGGGTCAATTCTTGAGCGAGAGCGCTTGACACATAATTTGCTACCATTTAGAAAAGTAGTTGCTGGAACAGCCTAAAACAGAAATTTGTGGTTAACACCGCAAAGAGTAAACAGAAAATGAGAACAAAATGAGCAAAAAAAAAAAAGAAAAATGCTATTCAAAGATATTTTATACAAAGTCTTTTTTGAGAAAATCAATATTATAAAAGATTTATGAATCTTTTGTATTCAATTGTGTATGTTACAAATGTTATTAAAACTTACTATTTTAATGGATTGAGAAGTAACATAAAAAAATAAAAACATTAATAATCCGCAAGAATAATGATGTTCTGGGGAACATGAATGTATCTAGAAATAATTTTTTAAAAACAAAATGTGTTTATTTGCAATGGGTAAAAAGAAAACAGATGTTGCTGCAAGGTTGTTTCATATTTTACGTCCATTTGAGAAATCTAGGATTTTGTTTCACTAGAATGTCATCAATAAAGTCTGAGGCCGCTATTAATTTCACGATACAACCCGTAAATCCTTGGTACTAATCACTGCTTTCCAAGAGCTTTGCCATGAGCAGCAAAATCCTTCATACTCGTAATCACTCTTCATACAATTCGTACGAGTAGTATTATTGAATGCCATCGTCAAATTGGTAATCCCTCATTCTTACCTCATTGAATATTATGGTACTCTGCATGCTATTCATTTCATTTCAAAACAGTCCAACCAACAAAACTTGGTCATAAGAAAGTATAATTCTGGATTTTTCGAATTATTAAAGAGATGTAATTTATATTTAATCTCCCAACATAAAAAAAAATTACGTCTATACATTGGTCTAGGGGATGCAAAATATTAAATAGATATATTGATTATTATAATCATTTTTTTGGGACACCCTAATGATCAATCAGCGAGAACGAAGTGATGGTTACCTTTCGTTAGCTGATTAGCACAATTACATAGGAGATTTATTAATCTAACTAAGACGAATTTGCATCGTCTCCTTTGTTAACTTACTTTCACAAAATAAATCCACTCTCCGTGCTGAAGCAAAATTTGAGAAACAAAAGGGGGTTCCGCCGAGACTCACACCGCGATGCTGACGTTGAGACAGGACAAACGAAAGAAATTTTAAATCAACTCACCACAAATAGCTTCAACTACAATTCAATATGTTCAAATATCACTTAATATATTTTCACAGTTCTCAATTTATACTCGAACGCTAATCACTCAAAATTTAGTGTTCTGGATGATGGCACAAAATAGAATAGAATTTGCGGTAACGATCGACCAGCGATTGACTGCTTCCCGCGCGATCCTTCCCCTTCCAGACGTTCTCTTTCCTCTCTCCATCTCTCTCGTTCGGCCACCATGGAAACCTTGGACCCTCGCAGTCAGACCCATGGAAAGACGTCACCTAAAAGAAATATTCGAGCTTTTCCGATGATCTTCGCGCTCCTTCGTGAACCTGACCTACACCAATCAGAAACAACGACTCGACAATTAATTTAAATAAAAAATAAAATAAAGATATTTCGAAGGGAAGGCAACTAAATATATATGTTGACGATATACATCGTCACAGCACTAGTCAGAGAAATTCCTTGAATCCTGTCCGCCAGTCGACTGAGGACTGGGCATGTGAGAGCCGTATATATAATGAGCCTTGACTCACGGCTTTTAAGAAGGAAAAGATAGAAGCGAATAATTAATAAGTATCTTATTAATAATTGAGAATACGTCACATTTGATCACCCGTTATGAACACAAATTGAAGAACCAGTAAGGAAACCGTCGATAAATGTACTTAAAAACCTGCCCGATGTGGACTGTATGAAGGCCAAAACGGAACTGAACTGTAAGTAGGCCAAGACGGAATTGATTAGCGCGACGTGGTTGGCAAGCAGACCGAAGGAAAACTGCCCTTTAACGACGCCGACTACGAGGCTACTCCTGCGCACCATGTACATTTGTAGGAAGCCAAAAGTGTACTACTCCGTGACAACATAAGGCCCTCGCTCAAACAGCAAAGTGGGAACCCCCACCAACTAGGACTTTAGCTCCATCTTATAGGAGGAGAGATAGAAGAAGGAGAGATACTTCAAAAAAAGTCCTCAAAACGTTTTGCCTGGTCATCTGACGTTTTTTGAACATCTTTTAACATTTTTGGGACACCCAGCAATATCTCTTATTAAGTAAAACTTTTCGAAGTCCGTCATTAAAAAACTTATTGCAGTTTAAATTTGTCATCAAATTTCTAATTTTTTGTTAACCCTTAAATATAAGCATGGGTCACTCGTGCCTTTTGAAAAATGACGCCCATATCTATCTCGGAGGGGAGGGTGAGGGGCGCGGCCTGACTATTCAGGAAATAATTGTACACTATTAGGCCTCAAACTCCCCGAGTGTCGAAGGTTCAGTGCGTAAACAGTAGTTACAGATGCCGCATTGCTTTTTGAAAGTGCACAAGTGACCCATCCTTACCACTGACGTTAGCCAAAAGCTTACTTACCCTTACTTGTGCGGAATAAATTAAATTTCAGAATAGAAATTTTTTTTATATTTTCCTTGTATTTTTGAATAAATTCTAATAATAACATTCATTTTGATACCTAAAATTGATTAAAAAATGTATTTATTGTTTATTTATTGTAATTTATACCTCTTTGACAAACAATAATAAACGTGATTTTCATGCTCAAAACTTAAGAATTCCTTTTATTTATATCGACTTTCTGTATTTTTTTTCTCAAAGTACCACTTTTAAACTTTATTCTCCCGTTTTGAATTTTTAAAAATATTAATTTTTACCAAATTATGATTTCTTGAAAAAAAAAGTTTTTTAGCGTTTTTCTTTGTTTAAACAAATTTATTAATTAAACAAATAAATATTTCACGAATATAATGATTTGACCTCACTTTACGATAGTTAATATAATACCATGAATTTTTGTAGATTTTTTAAAGTACTTTAAAATACTTTTTAAGGTGCTGGGTACGAGTATTTTGGAAAGAAGAGATTTATTTAATGTAATTTAGTTAAGAAAAAATAAAGAACTGAATTTTTCAATAAAATTGCACAAGTCGGAAAAGTCAAATTAATTTGTTGGTAAAATTGTGTCACTGGGCTAATAGCAGTAAAAGAGACAATGTTCTCTCCTTTACCATTTGGTTTTCATTGTTTCATTGTGTGAATTCAGTTATTAGTAAAAATCGATGAAGCAGAATGCACGTCAATGTCTCTTGAAAAGGTTAATGAGTCAAGCTCGCTTTATTTTCACACAGTCTACATGTATATCGTTTCTTCTGAACAATATGAACAATATGAAGTTTTAAAAATCCATTATATTCTTCTAACGGAAGGTAACAAACGCTTGCTCGTTGCTGCCGGCAATATCAGCTCAATAAGAGTCAGCCAGTGTGTTCTAATAACTTGCTTGTAACTTTACGTTCAGCATTAATATTTTCTCATTTTCAAGGATTAAATGTTGCCTAGAGTGTTTTCTTTATTTTTCTTTTCTTTTTTCTAAAATCCTATTGTGCTCCAATATACTTTCGTTGTGTTTTTATTTTTTAATAACAAACTAAATTTGATAAAAAAGGTTATCTCAAGAACTTTTCAATTTTCACTTTCTGCATATTTTTTTACTAATTTAAACATTTTTAAATTACTTTAGAATGTATAATTTTTATTATTTAATTTTATTTTATTATAATTTCATATAATTGATTTTGTATTTAACAACAAACTTTACAGGCACTGTTTGATTACTCAATTTATTAGACATCTATTCAAACATTTACTTGTTTCTTTTTTAACGGACTGATGAAACCGCAACTAAAATCAGAGAGCAATGGGAATTTTTTCAATGTTAGTCTCGTAGATTCTCAAGGGAATGATACTTGGTCAAATAATGAATATCCTGAGAGCTGAAGGTCGAACGTGACAAGAGTTCGTCGAAATTCTGCTGCAACATTTATTTAACTTTTTTCACACTTCTTAAATTCTTTGGCGAGCAAACAAGAAACTAGTTAGGGACTTCTTCTAATAGAAATTGAATAAAATCACTTGAGTTTGAAAAATATAAAATAATTTATATAACGGGTTTAAAAAACATATTTTTGATAAGCCTTTAATCAATTATCTGTTAAAAATTATTAAAAAATGTAATAAATTTTACAACACCCTTTTCATCAATTCTTCTCAACTTGTTTCATTAAAACTCAATTTATTTTGTTTTTCTCTAGCACTGCAGAAATAAATGAAACTATTTGTCATAGTTTGTCCACAGAGCTTTCTGCACCTCTGTTGCATTACAGTTGTACAATTCTTCCAGAAGTATCGCTTATCCTTTCTATTATTCTCTAGGGATCATAAAATAATACAGATATTTCTGTTTTATTAAATTTCGTGAAAAAATTCACTTCTAATTTTATTATTGGTTTCTTTTCTAATAACCACGAGTTTTCAATAATTGTGACATGTATAACTTATAAAAATATTGTTAATAAATTCAGTTGCATATCGAGCATGAAATTGTATTTTCTTTTTTTTTTGGATTTATCACTGATATATGTCAATATTCGTTATGTCTCAACTGTTGTAATATTATTTATTATTATACGAAAGTCAGATTCGAAAATTGAGAGAGACAAGGTAATTACGCTAATACAAAAGAAAAGCTCTACAAGATACAGAATAGAAGAATAAAGTAATAATTCTAAGATGTCTTTTCCCTCGTTTTACATTCCGAATTCTAAATACTGGATTTCACATCCTTGGATACTATATCTAAGCTTGTTTATACCGATTTCCTCATTTTAGATCCTACATCTCAGATTTTACATTCCAAATTTGACATCCTAGGATTAAATACTACATCTGGGATGCTTAATTCCACATCCTACATTTCAAATTCTAAATTCTGGATCTTATTATATTAATATATTAATACTTCCCAAAAAAATAATTACTTAGAATTTACAAAATTATATTTTACATTTCAGATTTTCATCTTCAGCTTATGCATATTTTATCTAAGAAACAAATCTATATTTTTATGAATTGGAGAACAAAATATTTAATTTTATACAAAAAAAATATAACAGTAATAAAAAACTTGTCTATTTTTTCGACTGTCCTCTTGCTGGCGACAGAAGAAAAAAATTAAAATAAATTAAATTAAAATTGAGAAAAAATAGTACTGGTAATTAAAGACATAACAATACGTTAAATCATCAATAATACTAATTCTATAACAATTCCCAAAACTTTAGAAATTCACGTAGATAGAAGCACCGGCTTGTTCTGACCACAAAACTAAACCACAATTTCCTAAGGAGCTTAAACAATCTTGAGTATGTGATGCATCAAAATACAATTGCCAATGAGAAATTAACCTATACACAAATATTGTATTCCTATATTAAATCATGTTATGTATATTATATATTTAATGTAAGATTTGGTTGATCTTGGGAAGGTCAGTGAAATAAAAATTAAGCAATTTTTATCTTTGCGCTACGTTTCGTTGGCCGGGTTTGCCAACCTCATCAGGCTAAAAATTTTTTATTAAAGCACTTCATTAACACTTTTCTTTAACACAACACAAAGCAAAATATTTATAAAAATTAAGTGCGTTGTTAATAGATTAAAAATAAAGTTCACATTTACCTCATTTTTTAATATATTTTAGACCATAGTAACTTTTTTAATGCGTCATATTTTTTAAAATTGTTAACATTACAAACATAAAAATTGTTAACATTACAAACATAAAAATAAATAAATAAATAAATAATACATATCATAATTTAAAATTGTGTCTTGAGCCATCGACGGCCAAGTCAAAACTGAAATAGGAAATAGCACTGTTTTGCTTCTATGGTTGGTCGAGGTTAAGTATTTGAGAAAAGTCAGTGAACTCTAAATAAAAACAAACATTACAATCTCGGTCGAGGCACTGAAAAAATCTAATCACGAGTTCAATTGTCTGAGTAAAGGTAAAAATATTTTATTCAAAGTTAAACAGTCTTCTTTAATATTTATTGTGTGTTGAATAGAATTTATATGAATCATTTAAGAAATAGTGCGTTTTTTCCAATTAGATTCATAATCCAAAATCTTAACATTCTCCCAATCAAACTCGTGACCAACCTTTTGACGATGATATCCAATTACAGAATTTTCATTTTTATTATTTTTGTGTTCCTTGACACGTTTCTTTAACATACGTTTTGTTTCTCCTATATAGGATGCTGAACAATCTTGACATTCAATTCTGTAAACAATATTTGTACGTTCTGATTTGTTAGTCACGTCTTTACCTAATTTTACGATAGAATTAATATTTTTATCAATCAAAGGAATCGTTGAAATATTATATTTTTTTAGTAAGTTAGATAATTTGAAAAAGTAATCATTGTATGGTAGAGCAATTTTCGGAATGTATTTAAATAAACTATTGCAATTATTAACAGTCTTTTTTTGTGTATATTTTAATTTTTTCATGCGGATTTTTATATGTTTTTGAATAAAATCAACTGGGTAGTCATTATTAATTAAAATATTAGTTGTCAATTTTAAATTATTAGAATGAAATCTATTGTCAGATAAAGATATTGCACGATCGACTAGATTGTAAACAATATTCTTCTTTTGTTGGATCGTGTGATTGGAAAAATAATTTATTAATCTACCAGACGACGTTGGTTTTTTATACCAATCAGTAATAATTTTTTGGTCTTCTTTGATTAATGTTAGGTCTAAAAAGTTGATTCTATCGTCCTTTTCAATTTCAAAAGTGAATTGTAAATTCTTGTCATATGAATTAAAAAGATTAATCAGAATGTCAACAAAGTTTTTTTTGATACGAACAAGTGTGTCATCGACGTATCTAAATAATTTTTTAGAACATCGCCACACTTATCCTTTAATTGTTTCAGACAATCTAATTCCAGATCTTCCATTACCATATCGGCAAAAAGAGGTGAAATCGGGGATCCCATTGGGGTACCATTAATTTGTTGATCAAATTTTTTATTAAAGGAGAAGTAGGTATTATCAAAAAAAAATTTAGTATATTCTACAATTTCATGAAACGGGATGTTACATTTTTGATTTATGTAATTAACTCGTCGATCTAAACTTTGTATCACCAGGTTCAATGGAATGTTAGTAAATAAAGATTTAACATCCGGTGAAAGCAAGACGTCATCCTCATCTAAAGTGACATTACTTAATTTGTTTTTTAATTCAAAGCTATTATTAATATGTGACTTTGGTACTGGAATACAACTTTTTAGTTCTTTATATAGTACTTTAGATAAGAAATAAGTCGGACTATTTACAAGAGATATAATCGGTCGTAGAGGTAAATCAATTTTATGAACTTTTGGTAAGCCGTATGCTTTAGCTAAATTCGTGTCAGTCAAAGTAAGGTCATTATGATGGTATTTTTTGTCAAGATTGTCATGGTCATTAAGGTGATGTAAAATTTTAGCTGTATTGTCTTGCAATTTTTTAAGCTGACCTTCCCAAGATCAACCAAATCTTACATTAAATATAACTGGAAGGAAGAAAAATCTTTTATCTATATTATATATTGTATCTTAATGTATATCGCATTATAATGGTACACTGAAGTACAAGGGAACTATGAATCAGGAAACCAAAGGAAATAAACATTTAAACAATGGTATCTATTCTCAAGAAAAGATCCTCATACTAGAGAGAGGGGATTGATATCCATCAAATGATAGAGATTACTAAAGGGAGAGAGAGAATAATTTTAAACTAAAGTCAAGGAAACTGTAAATCAAGAATCATCTAAGAACCAAGGAAGTGAACTTTCCTACAAGCTAAGCGAAAATAATTTAACAGACACCTGAAAATTAAGAAATGTTAAAAGCCACGTATTTCAGCAAGTGACATAAATGTTAGTAAAGGTAGAGTAACTACCGAGTCGACATCCAGGAGAGGGAATTGATACTTAAGAAAAGGGTCTGATTTTGAAGAAGGGGGATTAACATTCAATGAAAAGGTTAATACTCTGAAAGGATGGTATTGATAATCATGAAACGATGCTCATATTCAAGAGAGGTAATTGATATCTATGAAATCATAGAGATGACTAAAGAGAGGCAGAGAATAATCTTACACTGAAGTTTAAAGAATCTGTGCATTAAGAGTCATTTTAAACCCAAGGAAGTGAACATTCTACAAGTCAATCGAAAAGAATTTAGCACACACCTGAAAATAACCAAATGTCAAAATCCACGTGTTTTAGCTAGTAATCTAAATATAAGTAAAGGTAGAGGAACTACAGAAGTCGACATTCAGAAGAGGGAATTGATACTTTACAAAATGGGCTGATACTCAAAAGAGGGTATTGATATTCAATAAAGGGGTTAATTCACTTAATTGAAGGCATTGATTCTCAAGAAAATATCCTTATACTTAAGAGAGGAAATTGATACTCATAAAATCGTAGAGATTTCTAAAAGCACAGAAGAAACAATTTTACACTGAAGTACAAGGAAACTGTAAATCAAGAATCATGTTAAAACCAAGGAAGTGAACATCCTACAAGTCAAACAAAAAGAATTTATCACGCACCTGAAAATTAACAAATGTCAAAAGCCACTTGTTTTAGCAAGTGACCTAAATATATGTAAACGTAGAGTAACTACAGGAGTTGTCATTTAGGAGAGGGGATCGATACTTAAAAAAAGGTGCTGATTCTCAAGAGAGCAGATTGACTTTGAATAAAAGAATTAAAAATAATATTTTTTCTTAGTATGCTTTGAATTGTAAATAATAAAATTATTTATTTTTTGTCATTATTTAAGAATATGAAGACAAATTTTTTTATGGGAATATTTAAGATTTTTTAAAATTATTTTTGATTATATTAATGTAAGGTGTCATTAAGGTGTAGTTAACATTTATTTTTATGTAGGAGAAAGGGCCCCAAGATGAACAAGTTAACATTATTTTTATGTAGGAGACAGGGCCCCAAGATGGACATTTCGTATATAATTTTAAGGTGACAGAGCATTATGCTTTCTGACATTTTTGTTGTTTGTATAGACTAAGAAAAAAAAGTTTCCTTATATGTTTTTTTTAATTTGGTAAATTTATATAAATTTATGTTTTAGAATGAGTACTTAACGTTATAATATTCTTTATTTATCGTATAATAATATTGTAAAATGATTCTACTAATTTTGTGTTTGTATAAAAAATTTTACTGAGGATAAAAAAATTGTGTTATGTACCCTAAGATGGACAGGCCCAAAATCTCAATGTATTTATTTACATATTTTTGATTTTACTCTTTTTTCAATAATTTTTTGAACCAATTAAAGTTTTTTATTTTTCAACACAAAATGTCATGTTATCGTTAATGAATTAGATATATCGATAGTTTTCGATATCTTATTAATTTTTACTGTGAATCTATTAAATTGAAGTATTTAGGAATGTTATTTCTTAATAAATAAAAAAATTAAATTAAATTAATTTGTAATATATAATATTTTATTCGGTTTGGATTCTAGAGCAATAAATCGAAAGGGTGTTCATCTTGGCTCCCTTTATTTTATATATATGAAACGTTTGTATTCTGAAATTACTGAAATTCCATTAAAGCATGTTTATAAAAAACGTATTTACTTTTACTAGCAGGGTTTTTTGAATAGCATTAAAATGAAATAAATTTTTATGTAAATAACTTTTTTTTTCAGGTCCCACTGAAGAAGAGAAATTTATACTATACTTGTTGCATATGTTCCAAAATTCTGAAATCTTATGAATTGCATGAAGTGTTTCAAAAGTTTCATAATTTATAATATAATATGTTTTGGTAAAACAGAATACAATGGATTCTACAAATGAAAAAATATACTTTATAATAAATGAAAAAGATCAAAACATTTTTATTCGGGGAGAAATGTTCAATGATAATCATATATACAAATTTCAAGAACTATTAGAAGTCGATTCTGGTGGTCATTTTCAAATGCAAAATATGCGTTATTTACAAGTGTTGGATGAAGTTAAACCCATTAGAAAAGATAAGAAACATATTCAAATCCTATTCAGTGGTTCAAAAAAAAGGTCACTGGATTTGTACTTACTATGATTCAAATACTATCTTGGTTTATGACAGCATGAATAATACTCTCTAAATTTGAATTAGTCAAAATTTGGCTAATGGAATTAGTAGCATCAGTTTTGACTGCAGAATTAGTTATTTCATCTCTTTTTACGAAAAAAATAGTCATATTCCTTTGCTAAATGATATTCTACTAATTTATTTTGTCGTCATGTATTACAAATTGAATAAGTCAAAATAATAAAACATAACCTTACATTATAATACATAATAGAGATTACTTTTTTCAAGTAATCTTGAAACACAATACTTTTCTTTATGTGATAATTAAGTATTTAATTATTATTTAAAATAAAACAATCTATTACATGTAGAATAAATTAATTAAATTTAATTATTCGGTTATAAATTAAAGTTTATTATAACATTTTTTTAACTGTGACACAAAATGTAGTAATGAAAGAATGTTTTTCTGAGATTAAAACTTAATAATAAATTCAAGATAAAATTTGTAAATTAACTCTCTTGAAAATTTATCAGAATTTAATTTAAAATATTATATTTTTTATTACGAAATTGAAATTTGTTATTTTACATAATTGCATCTGGCTGTACAGCTTATTATTTTAAGCTTTTTTTTATAAAAACTTGGTAAATAATAGAATATTGATTTATATGTACACATAATTTAGTATAAACATATCAGCTTACCTAATTTGTATCTTTTGTTTTTAACCATACATTTGCATTAATTAATAAATTATCGATTTTAAAATTAATAAATGAAAGACTAGATTATTTTACTAATTGCAATTTATTAGTAAAACACATTGTAAACTAATTATCTATAATTGACAGTGTTACTTTATATATGGTCTGTAGTAAGAATGCCTTCAAAATTCTTATAAAACCCTACAGCGTGCGTTGCATGGGTAGTTGGTTAAAACTACGGACTGTTAGTGTTAGGGTCGTGCGTTCAATCCCCAGCGACAGGGAATTTTTCTGTTATGTAGTTGATTATTAGTTAAAATTAGTTAAGGAGTCTAATACTAATACTGTTTGTAAGCTTCCAAATTTTTTTTTTATTACAGTTTGGGAATAGTTTATCAACATTAGTTTGATGCAATTCCAGGACGATGTCGTAGATGATTAATATTTTATAGTCTACAAATTCATTTAGTTACACATTTGTTAGTCAACGAATCCACCCTATTTGAATTAGTCATTAATGACTGAGAATTAGTCATTTTTGACTAATTCAGATTTAGAGAGTAAATTTTTGAATAATGATCAATGTCAATATCTAGCTAGATTATATCCGTTTAGACCTAATGTAGTTTTTCCCACTGTTCAAAAACAACCCAATTATGTGGATTATGGTGTTTATGCAATTGCTTTTGCAACTTCTGTATATTGTAATGTTAAACCTGAAAGTGTAGTATATAATCATGCAGTAATGAGAGAACATTTACAGACAATGTTTTTAAGAAATTGCTTATGTCATTTCCCTCTTATTTCAGATAATAGTAAAATTGCAAGTAGTGATAAACAAAATGTTAATAAACGAGTCAATCATTTTCGGAAAGTAGAGCTAAAAGAAGATACCCTTACCTGTGGCTTTTTCCAGGTTAATTTTATATACGGTTTTTATGGGTAAAAACAAGATTTATATTGAAAACCCTCAAAAATTTTTAAAAAAATAAAGAAAAATGATGAATTTCCTTTTAAAAATTGTCCAAAAGTTTTTTTAAAGCGTCAAATATAATCTAAGAGAATTTTAAAGTCCAACAGCAACCCCAAAACTACCCCTATTTTTTTTTTTTTTTTTTTTGTAAAACTATCGTGAAAAGTAAAAAATATATTTTTTAATACAAGTATTGCTGTACAATTATAAATTTTTTCAAGTGCACCAGTTTCAGTTTTTAGCTCCTAACCCTAATCTTAGAACAACCCCTATGCTTAATCAGAAATTGGAAAATATCGGTATAACTTTTCTATTCTTATTAAACATTGCATTTAATGGTTTTTGGGTTCCTGATGAAGATTTTGGAGTCAATATTTAAGAATTCAAAATAGCATGGCGGATCCAAAATGGCGGATTACCAAAATCAGAAACCCTTAGATATAAATTTTGAAATACATTTTCCCATTTTCTTTGTAAAAATTAAATTTTGTAATCTATTAATAAAATTTACATTTTGATATTAAAGATTCTATTTACTTTCTGTTTTGCTTATACATATATTCTTTTGGTTATATTTATAGAGTATAATGAACTATCCTTTCTCGAACATCGTCAAAACAGAATGTGCGCGACAAATCAAAATGACTCAGAGAGATTGATTTCTTTTTATTTTTTATTTAAATAAAATAAGCTCTAGAATCATGTTTTATTGACATA
The DNA here is from genome assembly GCA_037103525.1 of Ganaspis brasiliensis. NCBI lineage: Eukaryota > Metazoa > Arthropoda > Insecta > Hymenoptera > Figitidae > Ganaspis > Ganaspis brasiliensis. The sequence continues at coordinate 2,679,346 of JAZKLR010000254.1, read as the reverse complement.
TATTCATTTGCGGTAACAGCTACACTTTGACAAATGTGTTCAGTTAGTAACGAATTAAAAAAATTAAAGAAGAAACGTTTTATTTTTGGCACACCACACAAATTTCGGAGTATTTTTTGAACGAAATTAAAAAAGAATTGTTTTATTGCTTCCACAATAAAGTTAATAATTATAAGACTTTTTGAACTTTTAGTCTATGTATCATAACATAATAACTGATAAACAACCAGAACAGTTTGTTAAAAAGATACAAGATGCATCTTCTTGCCATGTCAAAAAGTGATTTATCTCTCCTCGTAATCCATTTCTCCTTTATTTAACCTATAAAAAAATACAATGGGTATTGCAAAGGAAAGAATATTTTTTAGTTTGAATAAGAAAGATTTAGAAATTCTCATTGAGGGAGAAATCCTAAATTATAATCATATATACAATTTTCAAAAACTATTAGAAGTCGAATGTGGATGCTATTTTCAAATAAATATTATAAAAATAATATAAAAGAAGGTTTTGTTTCCATTGTATAAAATAAATATAATAGAATACTTTTATTCATTAAAGAAAATTCAAAGATTTTAAAAAATTCTTTTATTCACATATTCATTTATTACGTTTTAAATATAATAGCCTAAGATACGCCGAGGATACACCAATCATGCGGTTATAATCAAGGTTATGTCAAAAAAAAATTGTTATTGCTTCAAGCTTATCTTTTGACTAAGATGTGCTTTTACTGTTTACATGGAATTTGAAGGACAAATAAAGATTTTATGTTAGATTTATGAAATTAATAAATTTAAAAAATTATTTTACTTTTAGTAATAAGTATGATTATAACTTTTTAAACTTGGCCACTTCTTAAAATAAAGAATGGAATACATTCTAATATTAGCCTTACATTTTATTGTTACAAATTAGACGCGCGCATGCGCGCGCGCAATATCTTGCTAGTGGTGAAATAATAAATTAAAAAATTTTATACGTTTAAAGAAATCAAAAGATTTTTTATATTAAAAAATAGAAGACCTTTTCATTACATTAAAAAGTATTAGATATTTTCTCATGTTTTAAAACATTGACAAATTTCTTAAGTTTTATAATAAATCTAAAGTTAGTAACGTAGTTTATGAATCACCTTGAAAGGGATCTAGAGGAGAAAAGTAGCATCAAAAAGACGAAGAGGATAAAAGGAGGATAAAGAGAATCAAAGGAGAACCAAAGGAGGACAAAAGGAGATTCATCAAAAATAAGTAGAGGAGGACAAAAGGAGCATAAGGAGGACAAAGAAGATCAAAGGAGCACCAATGCAGTACCAAGAGCATAAAGGGAGTAAAAATGGAGCATCTGGAGGAGTAAAGGAGAAGAAAAGGAGTACAAGGAGGACTAAAGGAGGATCAGGATTTCGACTCGGGAGAAGTTTAAAGTCCGATACAAATTTAAAGGAAACGTTTTCTAATTTCATTAATTTGATCAAAAGCTCAGTGTTTTTGTAAGTTGAATATCGTAATGTCGGATGACTTATTGAATGAAAAGAAATCCGTTTGTGAAACTTCGGGTTGTAGAATCGGGGATGTGGAATTCGGGATTATGAAACACAAGATGTGGTTTCTAAGTTATGGAATCCCGGACCTGGTATACTGGATTTGGATTTTGGATTTCGGAATGTGTAATCCACGTTGTGAATTTAAGGATCAGTATTTCGATGTGTGAAATATATAAAAATTTACGAAATCGACTTTAAGCCTTATATCTTATAAGTTTAAAAACTTATGTGTTATTTGTGAAAACTTAAGCACTTTCAAATGATATTTTCCATTTTATTCTGTACTTTTACTTCTTCATTGTTCTTCTTCTATATTTTTTTTAAATTATTGTTTCTGAAAATCATTAATTGTTGTTCAAACAAAGTTTAAAAGAATTAAAAGCAGAAAACATTTTTTTATAAACTGAATAGTTGACACTGAAGAGAATTCTCTCCCTCATTATTTATGTAGTGCTTTCTACATCGAGTACGTGTAGAAACACCAATGGATTTTGAGAAGCGAAGCAGCTTTTAAAAAATAAACAAAGCATCATCTAAGAAGAGTGACTTTTAAACTTAGAGGTTCTAGGTTAAGTGAAAAGTCTTGTAAAGAATCTTTAATGTTCCGGAGGTTCAGAATGTGCAACAAATTACGAGGAAACATAAAGCTCAAAACCCATAAGCTCCATTTAGTCTTACAAAATTCAATACCATGTAGATTGTTATTAAATTATTAATTTTCATTATTTAATACTTTTTATCATTACAAACGAGTTAGGTACTGAATGAACAGTTCACATTAAAAAATGTGAAATTAATTCATAATCAGTTTTATACGTACATGTATGTGTATTTACAGAAACCGTATAAATTTGTTTAAAGGAATAAACGTGAATTTAAGGCTTAGGATTTATCTATTGGCAACATTCCCTGGGTAATACACAGTAACGAATCTATTTCTCCTTTTAAAGAAAGCGAAAGAGATAAATTCGTAATTACCTCTTTGGAGTTATGCGTTAGTCGTAAAGAACAATGCTTTGAAAGCTGAAAACGAATAAAAAAATCTGCTACATTTCAAGAAGTTTATGTTAAAACTTGATGGTCCCTCATTCCAAAAAAAAACGGGTTTATATACGCAATTGTTCTTCTATAAACAAACCAGATTTTTTTCTGAAAATTGTACGCAGAGAACAATGTTCCACTAACATTATGCTAATTCCGGTTAATATAAATTTTACAACTTTATTACTGATACAATAACAAAAAATTCTGTTTTTTAACTAATTCAAGATAGAGCAAATAAAGTGAATGTTTTACACATATAATAAACTACAACAGTTTATGCAAACGAAATGCGAAAGAAAGAGGTAAAATATAATGATTTTATTATAATAGATGTTGATTAAAGCCTTAGACACTAAAGGAGTAAAAGTATAATAGCAAATGTTTATGGAGAATTCGGTCGAGGAAGGAGTAATAAAAGTCGAATAAGTGTTTTACTGCAATTGCGGAATTCGTTATTTCAGTTTACGATGCGTGGGTATTTAATTGCACTGTAAATTTGAGTTGTGCTTGAAATGTTTTTGTGCCAATGTATCTTCGAAAGACAAGAAGGAAAAGTATCTAAAGGTCGTAAATCTGTCACACAGAATGAAAAGAAAACACTGAGCCACTTCACTGCTCCTTCTATGCAAAGAACTGAGTCATGAAAATGGAAAAACCAATGACAGAAAAGAGAAACTGTAAAACTAAGACGACTGCAACTGAGAATGAAAAACGTTACATTTTCCCGCAAAAATAAAATAAATTTTCTGTACTTTTATCCTTTTCAATTTCCGCATCTTTAGAAAATTTAAATTCACCCCGATTTCAATCTGGATATACTTTTTTTAATAGAAATTAAATTGTTTCCATAGGAGCAATATAATTATTTTAGATAAAAAGGCTACAAGGAAACAAATTCGTTTGTTTCTTTTTGATTTATAATAATTTAGATAATTGAAAATGAGATACATCTCTTCAATTTTGAATTTTATAATAATGGCTCTTGAACCAATTTTTGGTTTTGCATTTGGCGAGCCTCGTTTAGATCTTTGTAGAGAATGAAACCTGAATTCGGGCTTAAATTCTGTTCTGCCTTTATCTAGCATAGAAAACAGACATGATCCTGCTCACATTTCGCAAACACGCAACGAATTTTGGAACATACTGTTTGGCTCGGAACGCATGATACCACATTCATAAACGAAATGCCGATTCTGAGAGCTCTAAAGCCCCAAAACATTGAATCAGTAAACTGTTTACAGTCAACAAACAAAGCAGGTTAAGAAAACTTTTCATTGTAAAAATAAAATTCACACTTCACATATTGTAAAATATATGAAAATAAATATCAACACCTCCGACCACACCACCAAATTAGTTTGTAGAAGCATTGAGTTCGAGTAGAAACTTATTCCAGCATCATTTTCGTTGTTTGATGTGAGCACCGGATATTGGCAACAAGGCTTCCGGATTCGGCACACAACATACGTCAATCGGCGATCCATCACACTGTGGGCCAGATTGCAAAAAAACCTGGGCAAAAACCCCTAGATGTGCTTACAACTGGCTAATATTTCTTACTTAGGGATTTTTGGGGTCACTGATTGCCAATCCGATATTAGTTTTTCAAAATTCAAAATGGCGGATACAAGATGGCGGATGCAAAACTAAAAAAAGCATTGGATTGTCACAAATCTTGATATTAAGGGGTTTTTCGGGTCGCTGGTTAAAAAATCTAAACTTAGCTTTTTAAAATTAAATATGACATACCCAAAATAGCGGTCTTTCAAAAATTCTCAAACTTTAACATAAATTAGAATTTAGAGGTTTTTTACAGTCACTGATTAAGAAATGAAAGTCAGATTTTTCAAATAGTAAATTTATTATAACAGTTCAAATTTTAAAATATATAAATCTTAATACTAGAAATTGAGGAATTCAAATTCAAGCTTTTTTATTTTGAAATTTAATCAAACTCGTCCTCCATGTCTGTTAATTCGTCGATTCGTCTTTTCTCTTATAAATCCGAGTATATTTATCCTTATCTGTAACATAATACAAAATTAATATAAATTTTTGTAATTTAAGGGGGTAGTCTGGTGTTCCGAGCCTGTTTTGAAAGCTTATTTCAATATTTTTTTTTAATTAGAAAATAATTTTTAATCAAACAAAATCTTGAAACATCTTTTTGTTCTTATTATGAATTATTAAAAAAAATTGTATTCCACTATTTTTAAATTGATATTGATATATATACTTATAATTAATGTTTATAATAATAAAAAATGAAGTAGGGCGCTGGCGCAGATGATATCATCCGTTGGCGTTATCTAAAACAAAAAAACCAAATTGATTATTGTTCTGTATGTAAGTGGCTATCGCCCGAACTAGAATTATGCATTTTTATTAAAAACTTTTTTTATTTTTAACTTTTTATCAATAATAAATAATTGATTTTTGAATTTTTTGATATAATAGTCCGCCATTTTGTTATTTATTAACAAAAATCTTTTATTCTAGTTCGGGCGATAGACACTTACATACAGAACAATAATCAATTTGGTTTTTTTGTTTTAGATAACGCCAACGGATGATATCACCTGCGCCAGCGCCCTACTTCATTTTTTGTTATTATAAACATTAATTATAAGTATATATATCAATATCAATTTAAAAATAGTGGAATACAATTTTTTTTAATAATTCATAATAAGAACAAAAAGATGTTTAAAGATTTTGTTTGATTAAAAATTATTTTCTAATAAAAAAGAGAATATTGAAATAAGCTTTCAAAACAGGCTCGGAACACCAGACTACCCCCTTAACATTCCAATATAAAGCAACTAAAGGTCCCTAATTTTAAAAATCTTAAAGCTTTTCTTTTTACCTTAAGGGCGTGTGTTGCAAGGGCGTCTATCTGACCAAAGTTTATTTAAATTTTACATTAAAATTAATTGTTTTCATTTTCCAAAAAGCAGATATTTTTTCAAAAATTAACTTTAAGGCAAAAGTTAAATAAACTTGGGTCAGAGAGACCTTCTTAATGATATTTTCAGTAATTCTATAAGGCTTGGTATCAAGATATTTAGTTTTTTAAGATAAACATTACGGACACATTTTGCTTATACCAGTGACGTCATTCTTTATCACATGCCCTTAACCTAACAAAAGTATAATAATTACATGTAATTGTCTACATAATTTCTGAACACCCTGCATATATTTCCATATTAATATACAAAAGAGAAAGTGGTTACAGGGTATATAAATGGTTTCTAAGCACTTCGGGTGCTCTTCTATTGTATTGTATACATAGAGCCATTTTCGTGTTACATGACATTTTGCACTTTCTTTAGGTTATATCTCCTACATCTGGTAAGAGTTGGTTTATTTTTTTGTGTATTTCTTTTTCTAGTAAATTAATCTAAATATTTCAATTGACAGTTTTATGGAATCTTCTGGGTTGTCTACTTTTTTAATACTTTTTTCTAATTTAAGAAAAGTAATTTAAGAAAAGATAACCTTAAAATATGTGAAATTTCCGAAATACAATAATAATTATATTTAATTGGATTACAGGATATTAAAATACATACCTTTAGAAATATTTTCCATTTTGTCCCATGAAGATTGACGCACACAATTAAAATATATTTCTCCTGAAAGTAACTACACGTTTTTCAGCACTGTTAGGTACCGAACCAATTGAACGCGTAGGTCAACATTGAATTGACGTATCTTACTCTTAATCGACCCTGTGCTTCCTAATATTTCACTACAGTATGCAGAAATGTGTCAGTTACTTTATTTAATAGTTCAAACCTTTAAATTAAAAAAAAATTTTTTTGGGTATTGGCCAGGTTTTTATTAATCTGGCCCACTGTGCCCATAATTAATTATATATATAAATATCTAAATCTCAATATTTGACCAATTTATTAGGTTTCGAAAATGTGTTGTTCAATATGTTTAAAACACTCATATCTTTAATGAAGTTGAAGTCAAGGTCTGAATCGGATGAGATTCCCGATTTGAAAGAATGGTAGTATAGAGCGTGAACCCGATCGCTCGGTGGATTTGTTTACTACCTGTCAGCATTGGAGGCGGCCATTTTGGATCGGTTACATTAAGGTGTATCCACACCGCTAAAACAACGTTCGGCAGCAAGCTCTGTTGTGATTTACGCCAAGTAGCGATCGATACGTCGAGTATAACGGTCAATACGCGGCATATATTGTGTATTTGGCGGCGCTAGTGTCGCCGCACCTGTGAAAATTGACGAGGTGACATTAGTCACCTCATTCACTGTTTGATGTTGTTCATAGATTGACCGGTACTTAACGGTGTGATAATGAAATAATTAAAGTTTACAAAAAAAATATGTTCGAGGAATGTAATTCGGAGCCGACGGCCCATAACAGGTGCGTGCCCTCAAATCTATTGTTTTTGTGAGTGTCAGAGTCGTTTCTCCAACTCAGAATATTGTTGTATGTTAACGAAGCTCAGTGCTCGGCTAATGTTTTAATTTAGAAATCGTCGGATTAATAATAATAATAAAAGCCGTAAGTTCTAATTGTTCCATTTCTTTCTTTATTTAAAAATTGTTAAGTGCTGTTCCTTACCACCCCACTTCGCTCAATTAAAAGTTTATTTAATTCAAGGTTTAGTTATTTTTCTAAAATTGTGGAATATAGAAACAATTAAAAGATAATTTGTCGCATCACGCCCAAGAATTCTTCTTGATTATCTAAAGTAAATACAATTGTTATGAAAATTCAATAAAAATAAAAGTATCGAAAATATAAAATTAAAATTAAAGTAGAATAAATAAAAAGTAAGCCAAAACTATCTTAGCGTAAATTAAAGCTGACATTTCTACAAAGAAGATGAAGTAAGTTTTAACTTTTTCCGATAATTTTTGTGCATCAGGCAGCGAATTGAAGATATTGGAGCAGTTATTAAAAATTGCAGGAATTTTTTTTCTAACTTATCAACTAATATAATCACTCTGCAATTAAAGAAAAAAATAATAATAGATTTTTCAAACCAGGATTTAATAAGATTTAAAATTTTTTAAATTTCAAATCTCTATCTTATTTTTTACTAAGTTATCGTGGTTTTAATTGAGTTTTATTTTTAATATCCACTCCGGTCAATCGGACCGATAATTTTCGACGCTAGTGTATGGGAGGATAATTACTTGACAAATAAAAATGCAACTTTGGATAAACCGCAGAAGATTCATGCCATAATTTTTTTTTCAATGCGCTCCAGTTTACGAGATAAATCTAACTGTCGACCTTATGTACTCTTCTCTCGAAAAGGCATGAGTGGGATTGGAAAAAAGAGTCGGGAGCAGGGGGAGTTGATACTCAGCCAGAAGAAATCACAGTGCGGTAATGCAATTTCGTTATTTCTCAAATGTCTTGATCCGGCGATTCCTCCCTTCCTCTTTTCTTACAATATATTATTCATGAAATATCGCTTATTATTTATGAAACTAGCGCGACGGATTTTAATATAACTACTACCAACGCTAGTCGACGCGTTTTCATATCGCGTCAAGCGATATCGAAATCTTGAAGGTAACTTGCTTTATATTAAGCTCGAGAAAAAGTAGACATTTTAAATTTTGCATAAATTGAAATTTCTAATTTATAAAAGTTGCTTTCAATCTGGAGTTCTAAAATTAGAGTTGTTAGGTGCATAAATAATAATAAACTAACGTCTTGCTGATATTAAGTGATATTTTTTTTAAATACTGCTTCTCTATTTTTTATTTTATATAATATTTCTATTTCTGTAATCAGGTTTTTCCATATTCTTATTATTGTAACTTTATTCGACATCCTATTCAGTATCATAAAGTCTTTCAATTCTTTTCAGGATTCAACTTTCTTAAATTCGATATACTTTTTTATATTAGAATAAAACTTTTTATGTTATTTTCAATGATTGTAATAAATTTATAATTCTCGTAACTTATTCCTTGGATGTTTCCAGTTAAAAGTTAGGTTTCGAGAAAGGATTGAGAGGAAATTCTAAATGGAAGACAGGATGCAGATAAAGTGTTCGAGAGAAACTGAACGAGATACGACTGGCCATACCAGATAGAAAGCACAGCAGTAGCAAAAGGGGTGAAGGGTATCGTAGACTCCTTGACGAAACTTTAGCGGTATCACAGAGAGAAAATAAATTTATGGATAAAGTTAAGAGGATTGCAAGCTGAGCATTGCAGTGTGTTACATTGGGGCGCTTTTATTTTTCATTTCTTTCCGTTCTACCTTCTCTTTCTATTTTCCTTTATCCTTTTCTCTCAGCTGCTATTTTACTTTGTTTTCTCTTTTGAATGGCAAATTGGGTTATGTAAGCACGTACGTGAGTCTAACATCAGCAACTCTTTTTTTTTTGGAACTAATTAACTGAGCTTTTCACCGAAGCGTGCATTGTGAGAAACTTCCCAGTAGTAATTCTCAATGATAACAGGACAAATTTGAAGCAATTTTCCACTTCTCAATGAAATATCTCTTGTGCAATATCAATATTTCCAAAAAAATTAAGGATTAATTTCAATGGCACAAACTTTTTCATTTGGTTCATTCAATTTAAGATTGTATACGAATTAGTTAAATCGGTATCTGACATTGAAGTAAAGCCTCGTACCTTTTCAATAGTACTTCGATAACGAAGAATCATGTTTGTTTAACGTTTTCAAAGTTGTTTAAAATTTTTTATTCTAGCTCGTATTTATTTGCTGTTTAAAAGATTGTATCCACATTTTTCTGAATTTTATCCAAGAGTTAAATTCATAAGCATAAAGCGAGTAAATTGTTGATTTTCATTTTTTTTACATTTTACAATTCATAATGTATTTAATGCAAAGATTTTGAATATTTAAATATTTCTCACTTTAATTACTTCTTTACTATACACATAATTATAGAATTAAATAGAAAAACTTGATCACAAAGTTAAAATTAGTTTATTTTAATTCAGACATGGCAATTCAAAATAAACAGAGTATTTCAAATGGGAATTCATACCCTCTAATTACTGCATAACCTACTTTAAATAAAATTGCTTTTTCATCAAAAATGTAAAATTCATTTTTTAACTGAGATTTGTAAATTTAATATTGACATCAATTAAGCGCATTGAGAACTTAGAACTTTTTAAATCATAAAAGATTAAAAGAAATTCCAATGGGTCAAAAATTTATATTAATGTTATCCAATCAAAGAAAAAGAAATTGAAAATTAGGATAAATTGAGATATAAGATAATTATCCAATCAAAGAAAAAGAAATTGAAAATTAGGATAAATTGAGATATAAGATAATTTTATTTAGATTATTATCGTTGCTTTTTTTCATGAATGCAATGCACTCGTAAATCGTAAGCATTAAAAGTGAATACAATAGCTCGTAAATTATGAGATTTGTTGTAAAATATTTTATACTTAGTGAAACGGTTAACGTTGAAAAAATACGGTTGTGGCAAATCATTCATGGGTCGGAGCTTGGGAGCTGTGAAGTGAGTTAATCGTTCTATTAATTATGAAAAAGCACAAGCTGCAAACTTTTTACCCTGAGGGATTTATTTTGTCCAATTAAGTTTAAACTGAGCCGCGTGAGACTTAATTAACGACATCAGCAAACGTGGGGTCGATTGTTGACACAAGTGTCTGTACTTTTCGCTCAAACCGTTTCGATACAAAAAAATGCTTAACGCAATTCCTCTCGTCTTGTAAAAAAAGCTAAACTTTTTAACTTAACAATAAAAAGTGTTACATATTTTTATCATTAAAGAATAAAGGATCAACAACAAAACTAGAATTAAAATTTTATTATTTTACCGGACAATACCAATAACTTGATTGTTAAACCTCAGAATCTGTGTAATTCAGGGAAAAATTTGTAAAAACCTAAATGTGTATGAACTATTTAAAACTATTAATAATTAACTATAACAACTTAATTCTATGAACCTATATACACTACTTACAGATTTTGTTGCAATAAATGGTTTGGCATTCTATGCCTAATCTTATAAGGTGCTTCATTGTACTTGATTGTACATGTGTTACTTAATATTTCTAATGTATTTAAATTATCGAAAAACGTTTCAGTTAAGCCATTTATTATTTTTTTTGTAGTAGGGATATTCAATTTTCTATGCATTGTAACAATTTTTTCTCTACTTTCGGCATTAAGGATCATACGTAGGCATTTATTTTGAATTATTTGAAATTTCTCAATGTATGTTTTAATCTTCAATCACCAAATGCAGACTGACGCATTTAAGCGCGACGTCAAGTTAATTCTCATTCTCATCTCCCCACTCTGACTCTTCCCCACTCTGACACTCTCCCCACTCCGCCTCTTTCTAGCATGTCTGTTACGGATTTTGACAAAATTTGACACGCACATACAAATTAGAGACCCAACCAGGGATATCCGGAAATCTGAAGGCAGATGAGATTCCTGAATTTTCAATAATGACCTGATCTGACGGTCGCTCGCTAAAGTTGACTAACTGTCTCAATATACGAAGGCGGCCATTTTGAATCGGCTTCAGCCATACGCATCCACACCGATAAACCAAGGATCAGCAGCAAACACAGCTGTGATTTACGCCAAGTAACGATCGATACGTCGAGTAGTGATCAATACGCGGTATATGATTAATAATGGGCGGCGCTAGTATCGCCGCAACCTTGAATTTTGACAAGGTGACACTGGCCATCACATTCTGTGTTTGATAGTGTGATAATTTAGACTGTCGATGCGCAACACTTTTGATAGTAAAAATTTTACCCCGTCTCTGTACTATAAAGAGATGTACTCTAGAAGTGTCATCCAGGTCTTTCGGACCATTGCAGGTGGAGGTGGTCTAATAAAGATTTTAAATTTAAAATATTAAAATGGTCGTTACTTGATTAAGTGTTGTTCCTTACCATCCCACTCTCCGTGATTAGTGGCTAGCTGTCAATTAATTAAAATTAAATTCAAGTACTTTGAGGTAAAAATTATATATTAATGAGGTTAACTTATTTTCCTCTGTTTCTCTTTAACTTCCTTTTCTAATGAACTTTAAGTTTTTTAAATTTGATTTCTATTTTAAATTTAAAACATTTTAATTTTTTTTTAAATTTCTAAAGAAACTTTTTAAGATACGAACTAAAAGAATAGAAGCGCATGCTTTTAGTTCATACTAAATTATATAATCTGTTATATGCATTAATTTTGTTGTTTAAATCTAATTAAAAGCAGTAGTTATCATATAAATCATTGTAAAAGTAAATAGAGTAAGTTATTTCCATTAGGTATAATACTCGAGATTCGTAAATATGCGATATTCGCTCTCAACCTCGACCTCAACTTTAATGGCTCTGGTGGTAACGAAGGAGAGAGGTTTATTTCTGTAGTCGCTTACATCAAAGTCTTATAACCTCAACAAGTGCCAAGAAGGTGCGTTTTACACGACAATTACGAGTAAAATTGTGAATTTCCTCATTTCAACGAGTGAATTCATAAAGTTGCATTTATGTGAACTCGGATAATGGAACAAAGTTGCTGGTTTCCCGTTATGCTAAAGCATCATTGCTTCTCAAAGAACAGTAACTTACCTGTAATAAAAGTTATTTCTGAAATTAAAGGAGAAACACAGGCAAATTTAAATTAATTCACACTTTTTGAATATTTTTTTTAATAAAAGACCCTATTAAGCCATTTATTGATTCAATTTTTATATTAAACTTAATTTAAAAATAAATTGACAAATACCAGAGAGAATACTGTAAATTAATATTTTTTGCTCTAATTAATTCTAGTTTCATTTTTCTTCCAGGTTTAAATATCATTTTACAATATATAACTTTTCCAGGGATAAGTAAATTTATCTTCCCCATGAAAGTGTTTTAAAGAACAGAATTTTATAATAAAAAAAAAGAAAATCAATGCAAAGGATATTATCCTCTACACAACGCCAGTAGGTAGTTTTATTAAATTTGCTAAGATAAAAGTCAAAGGCTTTCTTTCTTGATCCTCTTATATTACAAGTTTATTACTTTTAAAACACAACTGGAGGTTTGTAAAATACTATCATGATGGTACGTCCAACATAAGTAACTTATAACTAAAAAAAAATGATTCTTATAGAAAGTTTTCAAGATAACGGAAAATTCTTTTGAGAGCAAACTGAAAGTCCAGGGAAAAATCGTAATTGCAAATATTTTTCTGTAATTAAATAGAATTTTTCATTCTATGCGAGGAAAGCATTGTAAGTTGTTATGCTGAGTCATTTATGATTTTCTTTTATTATGAGAATAATAAATGTTAAAAATTCTTGAAAGAAAGAGCTTTTAGTACCCTAGTTAAAAATTTCGTATGTGGTCCTGCGTGTGTTCCTGTATGGGTTCCCGTATGGGATCTCTTAAAGGTTCCTACATGGGTTCCCATATGAGATCCTGTGTACCAGGGAACTTTAGCATGAACCCTCGAGGGAACACTGTACATAGGATCCCATGTAAATAGAATTTTAAATCGAGTTTTGAAAACTAAACATGCTGCGCAGTAGTTTTCTATAGCACATACGGCTGCGCAGTGGATTTTTTTGTTCTTGTAAATATGGTGTGTAACAGTTACTGATAAATAAATTATTTTCTTAATAATATTCTTTTTGTAGATTCATTTAAATCGTTTAACTGATTAAGGATCCCGTAAGGGAACACATAGACATGGGATTATGCGATCCCGTACGGGAACCCATACGGGAACACACACGACATTTTTAACTGGGACGCGAGTAATAATCTTATATTCTTAAAAAATAATTGGAATGACGAAGACCTCGATCTTAAGGTAATTAATAATATAAAATTATGAATTTGTCCACAGGATCAAATGATTAATACAAAATTTAAAATGTAATCGATGAGGGCAGTGTAACTGTTAAAACGTTATGTTTTAAATGAACAGAATTTAATTAGATCATTAATTTAGATTTAGAAGAACAAATATCCAAAAGAGACTTTATTAAATTTATTTTAAGTTACGTTTTAAGTTTAATTACAAATAATGATAATCTTGATTCGCATTAACGCCTCCAATCCACACAAACATGTTTAAAATAAATTAATAGAACGCAAAAAAACTATTCAATTTATCAAATAATTTGTATATTCTTCTGGACACTGATTTTTAAAAGATTGTTTTTGTTATTGCTCTTTTAGTTTCAATTGTTTTCATGAAATCGGATTCATATATGCTGAACGAAAATTCAGCAATTCATTTATTTCAATTCTGTAAATCGCTATCTTTTCAGGTTAAATTCAATTTAATTTTTTTTTTTTTGTACAAAATTCTACTTTACATTTTTAAGAATCATTTAACAGAATACTCTTATAGATATAGATTTGATTTGCAATGAATTTCAGTAAACATATTTAAGTGTTCTGCATTGAATAAGAGTAAGCGCTATTTAGCTGTCAGAATCCAAACCCAGAATTCTGAAATTGTGGTCTTAGCGGAATCAAATCAATTATGAATAATCGAACAAGTAATTACTGATAGTCATTATGATAATTCCATTAATATTTATAACGAGTGAACAATTGTGACGTATTCATAATACTATTAATAACCCTGACAGTTCTTAAATTCAATGTAAAATTTTAACAGAAGGTGACAGTGTGTACTGTGACTGAACGTTTAAACATTCACGAATACTCATAAATATTAGTAAACGAGTATTAAAAAAAATAGTTTTTAACTTATTTACCATTGCTTCTAAAAACAAGCACCACAAGTGCCAAAGAATTTGTCGCCTGATATTCGAGACATGATTTTTTTATACGTTTGATTATTTCAAATTCAGGTCGCGCAGAATTTTTAAAGTTCGGGATCTTTTTAAAATGAATGAATAAATTTTAATTTTGTATAATTTTATTCTCGCTTTTTAATCGAATTGCAAATGAAATAATGTCTTGAAAGTATCTTTACAATGCTAAGTAAATGCTAAATTTGTTCTTCACAAATTTACAACCATCAATAATGAAAGAACTTTATAAAAGTAATAACTGGAGCATTCAGAAGGTAAATTTCTAAAGAATCGGTCATATTTAACTATGCGTCGGGGGAAAAAGCGTATTGTGCATGTTTTAATGTCTGATAACTCTTGGTATGAAGGTGCTATTTTTATTTGCTATATTGTATCTGCATAACCGATAATTTCATATTATTTCATGCCTATGAAGATATTAGTGCTGGAGAATTTCCAGAGAAACCATTTCCAATTTCATAGAAGGGTATTCCATCAACAATTTTCCTTCAAACGTCTAATACGTAACATCTGAAAATATCTTGTTCGTGCTTAATAACGATTTCCAGTTTGCGGTCAGAAACACGCAACCACCAATCTTACACTGTTGGAAGTTTCAGCTTTAATTAGTCCTCTCGCTCATGCCTCTCGATCATACAGTAACCGGAAATGCTAAAGCAACCAGTGCTAACGCGCAGTCGACGATCAATATTGTCATTTGTTTTTCCATCTTGCATAAAAATAGATTATTTTGCGCTGGCGCTGACCAAGCCACTGGCACTGCTTTCAGTTTACTTTTCATTAAAGTTTCCAACTAAAGTACACCGCAAAATCCCAAAATTGAGTAAATCTTTAATATTCACAGAATGGAAAGAGGTAGTTTGTCAAGTGTTTATAAATTGTTATTTGAGTTTCAGAAGAACTTTAATGTTCTAAAAACAAAAACAAAAATTCTGATAAAATACATTATTGACTAAATTAGGCAAACAACAAACAATAAACAAACAAAAAATTGGTGATTCCATATTTTCAAGGAACAGAATGAAATATTCGTGTGGATATGAGTTTTATTGCTTGCTCTTCCTTCCAACAGGACAAATTAATTTGACCACATCCTTTCTCGAGTCTACGTCGGACTAATTTAGCTTACCAAAAAAAAGCAAAATAATGTGAATATCCACATGTTAAATTTTATAATTTTGTTCTTAAAACTAATAAGTGACAAAAAACCTTCTAGTACCAAATTTAACTTAATCTAATAAATTTCACTATTTACATTCGCCATATTAGCTTTGAAGTTTTAATTGATATAAGTATAAGCTCACAGAAACATTTCGAAATTGAGAATTCCGAAATTTCATATCGTTCTATCTCGGTTCTCGCCGCTAAACTCCCGTTATCACATATCTCGCTAGATCCGCTGAATATCCCACATCCCGAATTCCAACATTTCACATCCAAAATCCTACTTTAACATATTAAACAATTTCACAAACCGGTGCCTTAGATGCCACCATTTTTGACCTAACTATCTTTGATTAACTTGTTTCGGAATCAATAATTCCACATCTGAAATTTCAGATCTAGTAATTTTACATCACGCTATCACATTCCACTCTGAATACAACTGATCCACATCCTGGATCCCAACGTTCCACATTTGAAAGACTACTACACCGTATTTTGCAAATCCACATACCGACATCCCGAATCCGAATCACCTCGATTCAAACATCTCATGTTTTCTCATGCCGGAGTCAGTAATTCTGTTAGAAATGGTTGATGGGATTTCACAAAAATTAACAATACTTTTCATTTTACAACAGATAGTTTATTGTTATTTAACATAAAGAATACGTCACATTTGTTCACCTGGCATATACATAAAATGGACAACCAGTAAAGAAAATGTCGGGAAGTGCAACCAAAACCCGCTCGATGTGGACTGTAAGCAAGCTAAAACGGAACTGAACCGCATCATCACATCAGGCCCTCGATGTCTGACCAAAAGGGTGGGAGAGCTTCCACTCCATCTTGTAGAGAGGAAGGGAAGCAAACATATCCACAGAACAAGAGAAACCCACCACAATAAGAACTTTAAACTCTATTAGAGATTTTATTTTAGATTATGCATTGTATCACAATGCCTTCAGAAACCCATAAACCAACCATTTAAATCTTTCAAGAAAAAGGGGAGGGAGAACTCCTACCAACCATTTGACCTCCATCCGGTAAAGACAGAGAGAAAGAGAGAGAGAAATAGAGCAGGCATGGTCACCGAACAGGAAAAAACCCACCTCAATAGGAACTTTAAACTCTATTAGAGATTTTATTTTAGATTAAGCATTGTATCACAATGCCTTTAAAAACCCATAAATCAACCATTTAAATCTTTTAAGAAATTTTCCTTATAACTTTAAGCATTTTAAACAAATTCCATATTCGTCGTTTTCAATACCGTTATTCCACATCACACTATCCCACCCCACTTCACATCGGGCTACTATCTCATCCTACTATTCTAATACAACTAATCCACCTCCCGGATCTCAACATTCCATCATACTATACCGTAATTTGCAATTCCATAAATAGGCGTATTGGTTTCCGCAATACTGGACCTAATTCCCTTGTTTTGGAATCAGTAATTCCCTATTCAAAATTCCAGATCCCGTCATTTAACGCCACGCTATCCCATCCTACTATTCTGGATACCACTGATCCACATCCCGGATTTCAACATTCCACATCGGAAATCCTACTACACTATATTAAGCAGTTTTAGAAACCGGCGTCTTAGATTTTGGCATCCTGGACCTCATTCTCTTGTTTTTAAATCAGTAAATCCTCACCCAAAGTTAAAAATCCCGTCATTTCACTTCAAGCTCCCCCATTCCACTATTCTGGATACAACTAATCCACATCCGGGACCCAAGCGTTCCACATCCGAGAGCCTACTATATCGTATTTTTCGATTCCACAAAAAGGCGTTATAGATTTTGATATCTTAGACCTAATTCTTATCGTCTCGGAATCAGTAACTTCACATTCAAAATTTCAGGTTCCGTCATTTCACGTCACGCTATTCCATATCCTACTGTTCTGGATACCACTGGTCCACATCCCTGATCCCAACGTTCTATATCCCGAAGACTACTGTACCAAATTTTCCTTTTCCACGTGCCAGCATCTCCGACCTAAACCACCTGTATTCAACCATCTCGGATTCTCTTATCCCGGAATGAGTAGTTATATCCATTATTTTGGATACCGTTATTCCACCTAACGCTAACACATAGCTTTAGCTCAGATCTCCCTGACCCACATCTCGGACTGCAACATTCCACATCCGTGATCCTACTCTACCGTATTAAGTAATTTCACAAACCGTCGCTTACGACATCCTGGACCTTAGTCCCTCGTTTCAAAATCAGTAATTCCACATCTGACATTGCAGATCCCGTCATCTCACTTCCCGCAATTCCATCCCACTATTCTGGATACAACTTATCCACATACCGGATCCCATATTCCAATTCCACATACCGTCATCCCAAAACCCGACACCAATATTACACCATCTCTGATTCTCTCATTCCGGGATCAGTAATTCCGTATCCGTAATTTCGGATACCATTATTTTATATCACGCTAGCCCATCTGATTATCTTAAATCCCCTTGACCCACATTCCGGATTCCAACATTTCACATCCGAAATCCTACTTTACTGTATTAATCAATTTCACAAACCAGCGTCTTGGATTTCGCTACTATAAACCTAAACACCTTTGATTCCCTTGTTTCGGAATAAGTAATTCCACATCCGGAATTCTAGACCGGATTCTAGACCGGACCATTATAGAATTCTCATCTTATTATCCTACCTACTATGCCTATGGTGGGTAACAATGTTAACAATTCTGGGTCCCACAGATCCACATTCCAGACCCTAACTTTTCACATCCAGAAATCCACTATACTAAATTTCGCCATTTTACATATCCGCATCCTAGGTTTCTTTACACTAGATTCAGACATTTTTTATTCCTTTCACCCGATTACATCATTCAACATTCCGCCATCTCGGATCCCATTAATCTACATCTGGCTATCCTATCTCACTATTCTGTATCCCACTGTCCTAAATCCCGGATCTTAATGCTCCGTATTCCTAAACCCACTACCCTTTATTTTAAAATTTTAGATACCGACATCTTAGATATTGCCATCCTAGATCCAACTATCTTTAAGCCCCTCGTACTGGATTTAGAGATTTAATATCCAACATCGCGGATCATGTCATTTTATACCCCGCTTTCCTGTATCCTGACATTCCGCATCCCCTGATTCCATTTCTTTCATTTCTCTGTATCCCAATTCCCACTGTCCAACAATTTTTATCTTATTGTCTCGGAAACTGTCCTTTCAATTTTCGATACTTTTTCTAACCATTACTTGAAATTATATAAAAGAAATTTCAGTTTAATTTTTAGGTAAATTTATTTAGATGAAACGAGAAGATGTTAAAGAGTTTCATGTTACCTCATTGTCGACATTGAATTGAATTATCTTCTTTTTGTGCAGCTGGTTCAAAATTTTCATGACGCTGAACTAAGTGATCCAAGATGTGAGAAAGATTGGTTCCGGGTCAGTAGAAATTGGAATGTGGAATATAAGAACCCAGAATGGAACATAACCGGATTTAGGATGCCGGAATACGGGAAAAGGGATCCGGGTTAACGATGTCTAAAAATGGAAGTAGTGGGATTTAGATTGGTGGAATCTAAAATATCAAATAACAAAATCCTGAATAGTATAAATCGGAGAAAAGAATACAGGGAGGCGGGGTCCAGGAAAACGTAATGTTTAATTTCGAAATCCGGGACAATAGGCTACATTATGTGGAATATGGTAAGATTTGAAAAAAATCAGAAGACTTGTGGGATTAGAGTAAGTTATCATTTTGTAAATTTATTTTACCGATTCAAAAGCATAAACAGTGAATGCAATGATTAAAAAAACAAACTGACATTTAAGAAGAAAATTTATCTAGATACCAAATCTTTTACACTTTGTCTTGTAAAAATTGTAACGCTCATTTTAAATTGTAAATTTTATTATCTTTTACTTTATGTTCTATTTAAATTCTCTTTTTTTCACTATTCATGCTTCAAGTTAATTTTCTAATAATAACAGAAAAGGATCAATAACTGAATTTGAACTCTTATTTATTACTTTTATTACCAAAGTGACGCAAAAAACTTCCAGATCGAGATGAGGAAGGATTAGGAACAGCACTGACTAGATTAAATTTAAAATTTAAAATTTGGTGGACCATTGGAAGATCCTAGTTTTCAGCGGTTTGGTATGATTGTTTAAAGTTAAACAATTTTGTTTTAATTGAATTTGATGAATTGTGCAATTTGGAAATGTAGGCACGCATCAAACTAATCAAAAAAGCAAAGTAGAATTTAAAAAAAAAAATTTAAATCGAACTCGCGGTTTTGTTCTTGAATTCTTTTCTAAATTTATCTGATAAGCCCTTTTTTTAAGCCTTGTACTTATTACTTAAAATCATAATCTTACACCAATTTCTACAATGTTTAATTAACTCTACTTTCTTAAGAAAGAAAAATACCATATGCAAATTTGCCTCAATAGCAGATATTATCGATTCCCGTTTTTACAATAAGAAACTTATGAATGTTTTCAGAGAAGAATTTGAAATTTGAAATTCATCTCTATTTGAAAACCACTTGTCTCGTTTCGTTGGATGATAAAATCTTTCAGACACATGCCATATTCGGAACAAAGAACGTTTTTCTTTCTTCTTTTGACAGTTGAAAAAAAGAGCTACTTCTTTACTGCAGAAGAAAAACGAACTTATAAAAAAATGTAAATTGAAAATTGTTGAAGGAGGAAGAACTACTTTAATGATAAAGTAGAATAATATTTTTAAACTTTTTATCAAATTTTTCATTGTATTGTATTGTATTGCATGGACTCCAATTTTACAATATTACATCCAAAATGTATTCCTTTCAAAGAATTGATTTCGTTTATTTGATTCGGAATGAAAATTTGAATTTTTCTGCAGAGCTCTGTTTTGTTGTTTTAAAAAATTTGTTTTCGAGATATTACAGATAAAAAAAGTGATAATTGTAATCAATAACAATATAAATTGCTACTAGATAACTACAAAATAAGTTATTAGTTAAAGGAAAATTTATGTTCTAACTAGTAAAAATTTGAAAGCTTTTAAAATATTTTTTTAACTTGCTAATACTACTGTGTTTTTTATTAATATTCCCTTAAAACCCTAATGTTAAAAGTCTTTAAATTTTGAAGTAAAAAAGTTAAAAGCATTGAAGTTGCAATCTCCAGATTTTAACATCTTTTGCTAGATATAATATAATCTCTGATGAAATTTGAAAGATCTGAAAATATGAATATTTCTATTGAACGAAGAAACATGGAATTTGAAATAAGAGTTATAGTTGTTACTTCTTTTAATTTAACTTACTTTGTTAGGAACATAATACGATGCTCCATGGGTTAAAGCGGTGAAGTGCACTTAACGCGCAATATACTTGAGGTTAAGCCATTAATGCTGATAATTGAAGCGTAACATTTTCAAACAGTCTCTTTCATAGCTGACCTATGCATTAGACCATAATTTTAAGCTTCAATTTTCTTCTTTATAGAAAAATTAAGCACCACCTACATAAATATTGTTTTCCCAAACCTCGTTAATGAAAACAGAATATCTTGTCAAGTGAATAAACTATTCGTAGTTAATCACAATATCTTTTTAAAAATGACAGAAAATTCCAAAACTGGTGTTCTACTTTACTTGGTTGTCCAATTTTTTTAAGACAATATTTATCTTTCTCGCAAATTTTTCGGATAACACTTGTAAATTGCTACATATACTTCAACGAAATAGAGATTGCTACAATACGTGTCACGTAAAAAATAAACTACAGCTGCATCTAAGAACGTGGAATACCCGAAATTCAGAGGACACTTCCTATTCTCCTTTCTCCATGTAGAGTTTCCAGAAAAGATAGAGATTTACGAGGTTTAGCCCTTTTTCGTTGAAAGCTCTTTTTTACAATGTCACTTCTCATCACCAGTACAGAATTCAGATAAACTATGTTTATGGTCCAAATAGCCTATCAATACTTTGTCTCCGTTTAAACAAACGTTGACAAAAATTGGGAAATTTACATTGGATATTGATAGCAACTCTAAAAAAAATAGAAAATAAAAACGAGATAATTTAATATTAACTCTTCTTTGACACACTGGGGTCGAAAATTACCCCATCGTTAAATTAAATATTTTCTTTTTTTTATGTATAAGAATTGGCAACGTAACATAAATCACAATTAAAAAGCTACAAACAAATTTCTAAGTAAAATTGATATTAAATTTAATTTTAATATTTAATTATTATTAACATTATTGTAGGTAGAAAATAAGGTACATTTTTAGGTCAGTTAACTGCTCAAATCAGTGACAAATTACAATTTTCCATTAATCTGCTGCAGTTAAATTTTTTGTTTCCTCCATTTGCATAATTAAGTTCACGAAATTGAATATTCTCGCTTTTCACTCCAGTATTCAATTGTAACAATTTTTTCGAAAAAATAGAAACACTGTGTTGACTGAATGTTTGTGACAGAAAATGTAATTGAGGGCATCCCATTGGGAATCTGTCCCTTGAGATATGCCACCTGCTGCTTTTTTATTTTAAACAGAAAAATGGTAGTGATGGTAGAACATTTCCAAGACATCGAACTGAATTCATTACTGATTTAAAACTCGATTTTTTATTTTAATTTCTACTTCGAGGAAACGAGAACTTAAAATTTTAATGACTGATGAAATAGAAGAACATTTTTAATTGATTAAATACGTTCGCTAAGTTTTATAATTTAATACATTTTTAATAAAATTAACAACTTTTAACTTCGCAAAAATGTAGCAATTTTATACTTCAAGAAAGTTAGATTGATTAATAATTTATTAAACTTGTGTCACAAATTGTATAGACGAATAGATATTAATATTCCCTTTTATCGTAGGTATGTCGATGACACCATTCTTTTTATTCCTAAAAATAAAATTGATGAAACTTTGTAAGTCTTTAATTTTTATTACCCTAGACTTGAATTTACATATGGAACTTAAATTGACAGTAGTATACATTTTTTTAATTTAAAAATTATAAAAGATAAGGATGGTTCTCTGAAGACAAAACTGTTATAGAAAAGAAACTTTTTCAGTGAGATTTTTAAATTTTCTATCCACTCGATACAACATCAGATTTCGATTATAAAAAACCTGGTTGATACAGTATTACTTCTGTCTGATAAATCTTACCATGATGAAAATCTTAAATGCATTAAACAATTTAAATTTTTATACAATTATCCTGAACAATTAGTTAATAAACGAAGAACAAAACAAAGATATGTTATTGACAATAAAAACTGTTCTGCAAAAAATTCTTTAAATAAAAATGATGACGAAAAAACTGAATTTATCACAATTCCATATCATGGAAAGGTTTCTTAGACAATAAAAAGAATGCTTTCTAAACATAACATTAAAACTATCTTTAAAGTAAACTCTAAACTAAATAGAATTATAAAACTAGATACAGACTCCAGAAATTTTTAGAAAAAACAGGAATTATATCATAATAATAGTTAAATATAATTTTAATTAATTAAATAAAAAATTAAAAAGAAAGAAATAAAAGACATTGTTATTATGACTCACCTATATAAATTTGCAGAAGATTGACACGTGAAGCAACCTAAATGAACACACCACTTCATTTATAAAATTCAAACATTATTAATTACTGAACAGTTATCTGATTTTTTTTAACACTTTTCTCGTAAATGAAATTAAAAATTCAACTAAATATTACAAAATTACAAAATAAAAACAGAACAACTAACCTAAAATATTATTCTTAGCAAACTACCACCAAAATAACAGCAAAAAACTATCGATAAATATCGAAGATACTGTTGACCAATGAGAAAGCGAAAAAGGGACTTAGACGTCTGAAGTTTGTCGAACGGTATTTCTTTCATAAATTTCAAGGTTAAATCTCATTTTTAAATTACGGTCAACTTAATTAAAATTATTATAATTTTAAATTCCCGAAATAATGAAATGTCATGTAAAGTAAGTTTGAAATTAAATTTTAATATTTCACTATCAAAATTATTATGATAATCAGAAAGTCGAAATCGAAATCTATCGAATATACCTACTAACCAATAAGAGAACACAAAAGGGTCTTACACGTCTGAAGTTAATCACAACGTTCGTTCCTTTTTAGAATAGGACGAGATCGACCCGCGCGCCACAGCGCGCTTGTTATTTTCTTCTTAATGAATGTTTATAATGTGAACTGTTTAAGAAAATTCATAAAGTGTAGTTATTTATATAATTTGTTTGTAACAATTAAAAAAAAAACTTCTTATTTACTATTGACACACCCCCAAACATGAAATGCATACATTATGAAGTATGCAAAAAAAATTTTGTGCAAAAGAAATAAGAAATTGTAAACAATCATTTTTTTATACTTTTTGCATTAACATTAAAAATGTATAAAACAATAATTAAAAAATTGACTCCTACAGATCTCTTTAGAATTTAGTTCTGCGTTAGAGAAAAGAAGAATTTTTTAATTTGGTTTAAAATTGCGGTCTAAAAATCAATTTGAACCAAATTTTGTCCTATTGTTCTACCTAACCGAAGAATAATAACAAAAAACATAACCTTAAACATGAAAGTATAATATTTTTATTTTACAGAAACTTTAAAAGTTAATGAATTATAAATATACAATAAAACAAAATAAAGAACTAAAAATTATTATTACTTACCAGTTTCACCATTTCCACTTGGCCGAAAAGAAATCCGATGACAATCACGACGTGCATTCCAATAAAAAGAAATATCAAAACCTTAAATGACATAAATAATTATGATACTTTAAGAAAAAAAATAACATTTAAATAATAGACCTAGAAAACAGATAAATAAGTTACAAATAAAATAAAAATAAATAAAAGATCATTAATATTATTATCATTACTCACCTGTCAGAAACGAATGCCAATGTAAACAAAACATTATTTTACTCAAAACACTATAACCTTAACAACTTCACTAAAATTACTGTCACTTCTTAAACTATCACTTTTTAATTATTACAATTTAATGTATTTTCAGTTTATTATTATTTCATAAAATGCAATTATTCAATAAACGAAGATTTTAAATAAATTGAAAAATAGTACATATAAACGTCTAAAGTGTGATGTTATTGTTGACAAAAAATATCGAAAATCTGCTAGCCAATCAGAAGCCCGATAAAACGCATTACACCTCTGAAGTTGGTCGAAAGGGTTCTCGTATAGGGAAGTCAAGGTCAAACCTAATTTCTATGTATTAACTATTTTAATAAAATTTGTTGTTATTTTCGATTGCTAACATTATAAGAAATTTTATAAAATAAACTTGAAGTTACAATATTTAATTGAAAGATTTTAATTCGTCTGCAAAACAAAAAATCAAAACTAAAAACTATCGATAGTGAGGTTTGATATGTACTGACCAATGGGAGTCTCGGAAATGGAGTTACACGTCTGAAGTTAACCACAACGTCTGTTCTTTTTAGAATAGGATTATTATATTTGTATTTTAGTTCTTGAGAATGACAACGGTTTGTTTTGCCTAACGTCGGATTATAATTTAATAAAGTAAAATAGAAGACTGTCCGAAGGTGTCGCTATTCATTTCAGTTATAGTGCATGTAGCTAAATCCTAATCTAAGAAATTAACTGATTGGATTAAAGTAAAAATTGAAAAGAAATCTTAGGTGGAACTGTGGAAAGAGATAATTTATAAAAAGCCTATTTCGGTAGTTAACCCCGTGATATTGCTTTTTGGAGCGACCCTTCATGCGAGACGGTGCATCGAACAAGCATGTTGGCTGTGGAGGATGGTGTCGTCAATATTTCCTAAGATATCGCGACGTGGCGCTACCTCGTCTCGTCCGACTCCATTAACCTCTCCTGAAGATTAACTGTCAATTTGTTCGACGCTCGTGCAAGTCGGTCTTCGAATCTCCAGCGAGTCGTAAATTACGTGCCACCATAAGGTTCGTCTTCTAAACTTCATCCTATCCATCGCTCCTTATCTCATCTTTAATGTGCTTCTCTATTTCTCTAAACTCTTCCAATTTACTTTTTCCCTCTCACTCATATTGAGAATAATCAATGAGATAATTTCTTGATTGCTTGTACGTGTTTGAGTAATTTTCCACTGCTCGATTGATTATTGCAGGGTCGTTTCAAGTTGCAGTGCAAACGAGAATCGAAGTGACGAGCTATTGCTTTCCTAATGGTTATCTCCTGTGACGTTAACGTCTACTTCGCTTTAAGCTAGGAAACCTGTATCGTGAAAAATTGATGTTGAAAAATCTGTGCGAGAGGATCTTCAGAAATTTTCTTGACCCTCGTTTCTTTTAATCTCGTTAAAAATTATTTGAAAATAGTAGTTGTTCACAAAAATACCATTCACATCACTTTTATATTTAACGAAGGATAGTTTATTTTTATTACAAATTTAGAATACGTCACATTTGTTTACCCGTTATAAAAACAAGTTTGAGAACCAGTAAAGAAACCGTCGGGAATTGCACTTGAAAACCAGCCCGATGTAGACTGTAAGAAGACTAAAACGGAACTGACCCGCATCATCACATCAGGCCCTCGCTGGCTGACCAAAAGGGTGGGAGAGCTCCCACCAACGATCCGAACTTCATCCTGTAGGGAGGAAGACATGGCCACAGAACAGGAAAAAACCTACCTTAAGGAAAACTTTAAACTTTATTAAAGAGTGAATCTTACAAGAAATTTTCTTTATATGTAACTTTTAACAGTAGTAAATAGTAATTAATGATGAATACACAAATATGTAAGTGATTAATTAATTGTTCTTAATAATTTACTTGGTGTGATTAAATTAGTTGCGTTACTTTGAATTACAACGTCTTTTGAAACAAAAGCTTTGTTCAATCTAATCGCATGTTCTTCCCTTTCGTAGTTCAATGAATAAATAATAGTAATACTTTAGTTTGGTAACCTTCCTTCAGAAGGGCAATCATTAATCAATTGGTAGGATAAAGTTGTTCGAGCTTGAGGTTCGCTGAGTGACAGATCCTCACACCAAGAATATTTATTTCTTATCGATTAATTTAATAATTCAGACGAGGAACGGATTGTCTTTTTAATTCACTTTTTTAGTAATTATATTCAAATCAATCAATTTCAATTTTTAAATGTATCTAATTTTTATTTGGATTTCGAATTTTCGATGGAATTTATTATAGATTATTAAAATATGTACCCTGAGTAACGTCGATAGTATATTGAACTCCTGAGATAAAATTGAGTGGTATTTTTATAAATTATCCGGAAAATTGGAAGAACAACCTTTGAAAAGAAAAATTTTTATCGAGATCCTGATCATGGCTTTCCTTTTTCCAGCATCCTTCAGACGTAACTTGACGAAGGACTTTTTGTGACTTTCCAAGTACGCGATACGTATATTTTAGTAGGAATGGGACTTGGTACCTGAAAAAGGAGCTTTAAGAAGAAAGTTCGTTGACTCTGAGAAACACCAACGTTAAAGTATAGATCGTAAATCGTCCAATAGTGTCTTCATTTTCTCGTTTTAAGATACTTTATAAAGAATTCTCTTCGAAAATGTAAAAAATTATTCTTTGATTCCACAAATGGGAAATTACAGAAGATTTATAAGTAATTTTAGATAAACCAATGAAAAAACTTTTTTTGAAAGAAGAAGTAAATGATCTTAAGAATCATATTAGGCAAATAAACATTAAAACTGTTATTCCTTTGTCAAAAAAGCGACGCTTTGTCGACACAGGTTTGTCGACCTCATCAGGCTATATATAAATTTATTAAATAAAAACACAAAAATTACACACAACGTTTATGGGGTAAAGAGATTGCTCTGTCTACAAGATTAAAAACAATATTCTTTTTTTTTGTTGTATTGGATGATCAGAGAGGTAATTAATTAATCTGTCTGGTGGGGTCGGTTTTTATACCAGTCCGTAATAATGTAATTGTTTTCTTTTATTAGAGTCAGATCAAGTAAGTTAATTTTATCATTTTCATCGATTTCAAGAGTGAATTTTAAATGTTTGTCATAAGAATTAAAAATGTTTATAACACGTTCAATTTGTTTTTTCTCAATACACATAAGTGTGTCGTCAACATATCTACAGTAAAAAATAGCAGTAATATTGTGTTTTACTCCTAAAATCTTTCAACACTTAACCTCGAGGTCATCCGTTACAATGTTCGCGAAAAGAGGGGAAATAGGTAACCCTATTCGAGTTCCATGGATTTCTTTATAGAACTTTTTGTTGAATTGGAAATAAGTATTATCAAACAAGAATTTTGTGCAATAAATTATCTCGTGAAAAGGAATTTTGCAATCCTGATTTAATAAGTTTTGACGTCGGTCTAAACTTTGAACGACAGATTCACAAGAAACATTTGTAAAATGAGAACTGACGTCAAGTGAAAGAAAGGTTTGTTCATCATTGATTTAAAGATTTTCCAATTTTTTCTTTAATTTAAAAATATTATTTATATGAGAAACAGGAAACGGGATACAGTTTTTCAACTGATTGTAAAGAAACTTTGACAAAAAATAAGTCGGGCTATTAGTAAATGAGATAATCGGACGCAGTGGAATGTCTTGTTTATGTATCTTCGGAAGTCCATAAGCTCTAACCAATTCTGTGTTAGTGAGAATTGAGTCATTGTGTGTTATTTTTTTTCTAGGAATGAAAAAAATGAAAAAACTCGTGAATGAAACATTGTTCCGAAAAAAAAGTTGAGGCTTAATGTACAGTCATGACATTTCTACCGATAAGATGTTTCACATAAATTTCTAGATAACTAAAATTTGCTATCTACGCTGTTTCAATATTTAAATATTAATTCTTTTTTGAAGCACTTGTTTTTTATTGTGGTTTTTCTTACTACATTTTTTATCCTCCATTTTACTTTTCTGGCTTACATACATTTTGCAAATCCTAATGCTTGAATTTTACGAGATCTGTGGTTAATGATGTCTTTTGACTCACCAAAGAAGAGCAACACCGTGGAAATCGTGCGATAACGACTGATGTGTCTTATCTTTTTCAGAGAGAAATAACACTTCCCTTTTGCCTACATTTGTCGAGTGACGAACGTGCTTGAAAAGTTATGAGACTCTAGGTAGGAGAATAGTACGACAGTACCAAAAAGGAGAACAATTTTGCCAACTGGGAAGAATACGTAACGACTGAAAGATGAATCGTGAGTTTGATAAGAAGACTCTTTTGAAGCTGGTGACCAGACAAGAAAAAATAGTGGAACAAAAACAACTGTAGGTGAAGAAAATGAAAGTGTAACGAACGTTTCTCGTTAGTTTTATCAGTCATTTATGATTTCCACTTAATCCAACAAGGGTGTGTCATTCCCTAGAGAAAAGCCTTCACAATTTTCTATTTACACTTGTTTTCACCACTCGATTTTTAGTTTTTTTTCTCTTCCCTTAATTTTCTTCCCAGTGTCCTTCGTATACAGAATTCCTCCAACATCTTATTATCTTCTTCTTATCCGGATGGCATTAGTTGCCACCACTTTCATTTCAGATGAAAGGCAGTAATTTCAAGGATCGTCATTTTCACCTCGTATTCTGGAAGGTTTCAAAATCCGTGAACTCATCACAAAGAATTTATCCCTTGAGAGGATTGCTTTTTTCATAGGTGACTTAAAGCAGTTCGAGGGTCCAAGTTTCTACAAGAAAAGCAAACAAAATTATAATCTTCTGTGATGTGCTGTTTTTTCAGATTATAAATGTCGTGTTTAATTGTTTAAGGAGCGATCCTACTTTAGGAGGCTCAAAAATAGCGCTTTTTAAAAATTTGTTTAAAAGGGAAAAAATATAACTTAGACCTCTGGGCTTTTTGGAACATTTTTGTATCTATTTTAAGTATTTTTAAAAATTTGTTTGACAGGAAATATTAAAATGCACTCGAGTTATTATAAACTATCGACGGAGGTGCACATCTTGACTTTTAAAACAGTGGAAGAAATTAGATTTTTGAAAAAGTAACAAGTTTAACTGATTCTGAAAATTGTTAAACAAATATCTTTTAAATATTTTTAGTTTAGATAGAAGAGGGATTATAACTGACAATGAGTACAACAAGCCATTGTTGATTAAAATCGCCCAATACGTTTTCCATCAAACACACCCACCAGTTTGTAAAAATCGTAAAAAGTATTAAACGTACTTCCCTTCTCGAGTTTTGCAGAAATTCAGAACCTAAACTTTTTTGTAAATAAATTTTTATCAGAAATAACTATAAGTATATTAGACTTAAATCTTTGAAATTTTATGATCTGTTTACCTGACCCCAGTGCATTCATGTTTTTTAATTTTAATTATTGATTTTTATCTCCTGTTCGCAATGTTGAATGACAACAAATAACTTAAAATAAACTAAATAAAAAGTCAATACCAAAATAAACAAAAACAATTTGTTTTAGAGAATTAAAAAAAAGACTATATAACTTTCTTTATGCTTTTTTCAAACTTTGAGATTAAAATTTTATTTTAACTCGTCCAATGTTAGTAGTAAATTATGAATTTCTCAACTGTTTACCTTCTTATAAATTTGAAATAATTTTTCTTCATTCTTACCCAAACCGCAGGTTTTTTTTAAAAAAAGGCGCCTCGTATATTGATCAATAGTTGATTAAAAAATACCATCTAAAGTGGACGCTTTAATTACTAGAAAATTATCATCAAAATTAGAATTTAGTAATACGAGAGGAAAACCTCTCCTACTTTTTCATGAGTTCTATAACAGAACTAATCTTCCTATTCAAAGCACAGCATGCACATACACTAGGTCCTGACTCTGCATGAATTTTCATTCCGCAATAATAACATAGAAGAGAAAAAAAAGCTACAGGAAAGTTTTACATTCTGAAATGCATAAGCATTACCTGCGTACTTTAACAAATTGGTGGGTACTAAATCTCATTTGTCTGCTTGGATCTCGCATTTACTCTGAGAGCAAGCGCAGTAATTGTATTACATTTCCTGTTGGTTCGACCGCTTAGTTCTTGGAGTATTATGATGATAAACGACAGGTTTATTAGTCAAGACTAAAATTGCACAACTATAAGTTTAATCGTTAGAATAGCTACGCTTCTTGTTACGGTTCTTCTCGCGAGGGGAAGTGCTTTGCGACATATCCTGCATTCATATAGCAATGAAAATCACAACATATAAAATATGATCATAAAGACTTCTAACTTCTGATTCAAACCTAGCAAACTAGTTTATGAAAGTAAAATGATAACGATGTCGTGGGTTTAAAGAATAAATTTGTTTTAGCAGTTGACAAAAAAGTATTTTAAACACACTTTTAATCATTTTGCTGTCATTTATATAGTATTTTTAAAATTTAATTGAAAGTAAAAAAAAGCGCGCTCCTAATTGTTTAGTAGGTTGAGTCATTTTTCTTAAGGAAAAAACAATTGTTGAAGGCAAATACAACTAATCTCCCAATATGAGTATCTATTTCATTAGCTGCATTTTTTTAATGATATATTAAACTTTTACAAGATTCTGCTCTTATTGTCGATTAATTGTCCCTAACATACAGTAATCTATCCTTTTACATTGTCATATAATTATCCATTAACCATTGCAGAAACAATCTGCCACCTAATAAATGCGGATTAAATTCATCTCTTATAGCCATAAGGTACTTTAAATTATCTGTTAGGAATGTTGGGTGTTATTTTAAAAAAATGTCACTACATCGTTATAATTTCCAAAAGGATATTTTAATCTTGAATACGTCACATTTGTACAACCGTTATGAACACAAAATGGAGAACCAGTCAACAATCCGTCGAGAAATGCACGGGAAAACGCGCCCGATGTGGACTGTATAAAAGCCAAAACGGAACTGAACGCCATCATCTTATCAGGCCCTCATGACTGACCCAAAGGTGAAGGAGAACTCCTACCAACGATTCGAGCTCCATCCGGAAGAAATTCCTGCAAGAAATCATCCTTTTAACTTTAAAAATTTTAAACATACTTTGTTATAGTAATTCTTCTCTTCTTTAACTAATTGTTTTTAGCAATCCCCATTATGTTTGTTTCAGAGGATGAAACATAGGATAGGTCCAAGGTTATTATGATCCAAATAACTGACTATATGCAATGACTTCGTACAGTAATTGACGATTGTAATATAGGATGCTGGTACTTCAGATATGATATATAATATCATATAATATATAACTGCTTTATTAACATCATAAATGAACATCTGACCAAATGATGATTCTTCTTCTTGGTATAAAGCACTGATTACTTAATAATAAATGTGGCACTGGATTTTTAAATAAAACGGTTCTGGGCGTGTTTTTATAAATTTAAAAATTTTGAATTTAACGAAGCGATAAGTGAAAAAAAAAATTATTGTAAACTTGTATATCTTGTTTAAAATGATTACATTTAGGATGTGATTCATATCAAATAAAGAATTTAATTCTTTCGGAAATTCGAACAATTTTTCAAAAATGACTTCACCACGACTACAACATTAGTATTCACGATATAAAAATGAATTTAAAGAAACAATGTTTAAAAAGTATAATATTAATATACCTACTAAGGTTTTTAATATATAAAAAAGAAATAGGAAAATAATAGAAAGATATCAGAAATTAGATGTAAAAAATCGAAAATATTTAAAGAAAATCAAAATAAGTTCGACCAATGAAAATCCACTAACGCTGGAAATAACCAATAGGATAGGCGTTACAGAATTTCGAGATCAGAAATTTTATATGTAGGAAGGATAGAATTAAACTTTTTAGTTACGATGCATTTTTAAGTATATAAGGACACATTAAATCAAAAAGAAAAAGAATTTGACTAGAGTAAAATAAATATAAACAGATATTTTCTTCTCTTTGAAAAATTTTGCTGAAAAAATTTCAAGATCATGTGAAAGAAAAGAAACAGCTTAGTTTGTTATAAAAGTGAAACAATTTTGAAGAAAATTTTTCTCATTGTTGTATGCGAATCGTATTGTGAAAAACACTACAAAAGAGCATAACTTTCTTTAAGCTGTTTTGTGGAAATTCTTAGACCTTCTATAAAACAAGGGAGAGTTTTCCCTTATGAGAAAAAAGTCACGACTTCTTTGAAGATGAGCTTGTCGAGCTTTTAATAAACCCTTTTCTCAGCGTCCCTGGAGATATATATTAATTTGTCGTAGATGCAATGATAACAATGATGGAGTGAAAGCGAGAGATGAGGGTTGAGCTTGCTGCTGAGGATGAGAAATTTTCTTCCCTCACTGTCACGACTGTTTATCGGATCCTGGGAGACAATTATCGTTATGGCATGGGACTTTAATTACGAGAAGCCTATGCTACGACGAGTTATTACTCAGATTAAGGAGCTGGTTATAGATTGGAAAATCAGAGTGTAATTGCTTTAGCACCAGGCATCTTTGAAGAGTCATGATTAGTAAATCTATTTGTCTCTTTAATTTAATTAATTTTTATTTAAAAATCAATATTAATTTATTTATTTATTTATTTATTTATTTCATCATTTTACAGGCTTACTAAAACCTTTTTACATTAATGAAGAAAAGAGAGAAAAAGAAGTGTTTGCTAATTGACTTGAGAACTTCTATTCAGAGGCCTCAAAGAAGTCTAAATCACGGCTAAATCTGTTCGCCTCATTACATATTCTACTAAATACAAAGTTTTATGTGTAATTAGTATGATGAACAATTGTATGGAAAAGTCTAGGCATAGGCTTCTTAGCTTTCTTACGTTTCTTATAAGGAGGCTCAGGTGACACGGTCAATTTAACATGCTCCAAAACTGTAGCACAATTTACTTTACCTTTTAAGATTTTGTATAAGAAAAGTAAATCATTATACATAAATCTTGACTCTATTTTGGGAATGTTAAGCACAGTTCTGATTTCAGAATAATCATGACTAAATCGATCATAGTATATGCCCAAAAATCTAGCTGCAAAACGCAGTATCTTATTTTGGACTCTCTCTAGACGTACAATTTGATACTCCTGATAAGGTGACCAGATAACAGAGGCAGATTCAAGGATCGGCCTTACCAAAGATAAATACAAAACCCGGATAGTTATTCGATTACTGAACTCCGAAGCGTTTCTCATAATAAAGGCAAGCATCTTATTAGCCTTGGAGACCATATCATTAATATGATCGAAAAACGAAAAATCAACCGATAACGTAATGCTAAGGTCACGAATATTATAACTTCTGGTCAAGAAGCAGGAGCCAATCACATAACGATGGTGAACAATAAAGTTGGAACGGGAGAAGGAAATGATCGAACATTTAGAAATATTCAAACTTAAATGATTTTCCTTCGTCCAACACAAAAGAGCATCTTGATCAGTTTGTAAATTAGTAAAATCATTTGAATTTTTTATAATTTTATAGAATTTTAGGTCGTCAGCATATAATAAAAAGAAGCAAATTTTAAATACAGAGTATATGTCATTAATAAATAAACTTAAAAGCAAAGTACCAAGAAGCGATCCTTAGGGTACACCAGAAGCTGCCATAAAGATGTCAGAATATTCATTATTTACACGTACAGAGAGAGAGTCCTGTTAGAAAGATAATTTTTTATTAGTTTTAAAACCTCACCCCTAAAACCCATACGTTCGAGTTTAATAATCAGTAAACCATGATCGACTTTATCAAAGGCTTTAGAGAAATCAGTGTATATTGCATCCACCTGATTACCCTTCTCCAGATTATTTAAAATAAAATCAGAAAAAATGCATAAGTTCGTATTTACAGACCTCCCCCCCCCCCCCCCCCGGGAAACCATGCTGTTCATCAATAATAATAATGTTACGAGAGACAGATAAAATGACATCTGCGATAATACCCTCAAAAACTTTAGCAAAGACATTTAATATAGTGATGGGACGATAATTACAGACATCAGTCTTATCTCCAGACTTAAAAATTGGTACAATATAACATTTTTTCCACTCTTCTGAAAAAATACCATCTAAGATAGCTTTATTATATATAATATGTAATGGACGTAAAAAGGAAAAACAGCAGGATTTAACCAAAGCGGGAGGTATACCATCCAAACCCGCCCCCTTATTAGAATCCAGCGACATGAGCCTCCTCAAGATCGTTTCCTTACTAATAGAAAAGTTATTCAAGTCAACTAAATCGCTATAATTAGTACAATTAAATGAATTTGTATCACTCGGATTTTCATAGACAGACACAAAATAATTCGTGAACAAATTTGCAATATTTCTAGCATTGTTTGCTGAAGCACTTCCAAGATGCATATTAGTCGGGATGCCAGGTTGTTTACGTCTATTGTTAAAAAATTTCCAAAAGTAATAACTTAAATGAGCAATTTTTTTTTCCTTTATTAAGTCTTTAAGCTCACGAGTAAACCATTTAGGATACTGAAAACTAAACAACTGCTTAACCGGGACAAACTGTTTAAATGCTTTAAATATATAGTCATAAAAAATGCAAACTAAATCGTCGACATTATTACCATCAAGAACAAATTTCCAATCAATAGAATCTAAAAAGTTTGCTATGCCTGCAAGATCTGCATTTTTAAAATCATATTGACTAGTATTAAACTGTGGTGAATCAGAAGCAGTATTTTTTGGAGATACATAGATGTCAAAAATTAATGGAATATGATACTCTTCAATAGGCAATAAAAATCCATTATAAGTGGAATGTATAAAAAAATCTTTAAATTACAAAAATCAAGGTCAAGAAAGGATCCATGATAATTCATAAAAGTATTAACTTGAAATAGGTGCAAAAACTCCGGTAATCAGACGTGTGTCCTGTCCTGAAGTTAATGTTTTGAGTTATTCGTGTGGCAATATTTAGTATTTAACTATTTAACTAAATTAAATACTTTTTGTCATAAAACTGGCGAAATAATATTGGAATTATATCAAAGGAGATTCGATACATACTAGAAAATTATAGCTAGGTAAAACAATTTTCCTTAGGTCCTGCTGTCCGGCGTGCATCAAATTCTTATGTCTTGCTGCCCGGCGTTAATCAAGGGAGCACTATATTTCAAATTTAGTACGCATTGAGCGTTTCTGTAACAAAAGAAACCAAAAAACCATGAAACAAGACAACAATAAAATTATAAGATAACTCAAAAATCATTACAATGAAACTAGACGTAAAGGTTCTAGGCGTTTCCCTGTGGAGAAGCTAATTGGAGATGGTGCTTCCACCATCACATAACAAGCCTCCCATTCTTGGCTCGCTAGAAGGTACCTCACAACGTATCTCTCTGGAGTATCTCTGCCCCTACTACAAGGTTGTATATGATGGGCCGTTTAAACCATATAAGCGACGTTTGCAATCTAGGAAATGAGTCTCCTGGTCGACAAGATTCGAGGTTCACCTCGGTCCTACTTTAGGCTACTCAATCGAAGACAACTGCTTTTCAGGTTCACTTGTGAGGGGGGTGCTGGTCAATGGGAGTGTGTGTGGGTTTTCCCATCACATCTCTCATATGACATTGAGCAGTCTAGTGACAAAGACTATGCAAGACTGTCAGGACACCTGAGGGCTGAGTGGAGATTTACCTCTCTCAGAATTCAGTTGTAACATCCGGAACCTTTGAGGTGAATGGTGGTCCAGATGTTCCCCCTCCAGTAAAGGTTCACCTTTCTGGATTGGAGAACGGAAGTCGAAAACTTTCGTCGTCTACTCTCCCCTCGGAGTTTGTTGCAAATAAGGAGCAGTGGTACGTTGAAACCCAGATTGTGTTTTAGGAAAATCAGTAATAAGTTGAGCGGTAATGAAGAAATCTAGTAAGGAACAATAGAATAAAATTTCTATTGCAGAATACCGTGTAATTATCGGGAAAACGTGGATTATATTCTTAAAATTTTTTGCATTATATCATTTCTTTTACTTAATTTCTTATGCTGTTTCTTCTCAAATTTTTTGAGTAAAGTTTGAATGACTTTGTTAAAATTTTTGTGTCTTTTCTGGCCCTTCAGGACTAGCTAGTACGAGTGCTCGTTCCACCACGCGAAATCACTATCTCTTTCAAAAGTAAAATAACTCTCTTGACAGACAAATAAATTTGTAAATCTAAATTCACTTTTCTTATTATAACCAATAAATAAATATTCATAAAACTATTAGTTACTCATTAACATCCTCATCCCTAATAAGATGCATTAATTTAGAAGTAATTCAAAAAGAGGAATCAAAAAAATTGTAAGAGCTTCTTCTTGACGTAACAGAATAAAGGAGTTATAAAACTATAAAAAAATCAAGTTTCTTCACCATATAAATCTTTTGACACTTTTGATAGTCCAGAAAATACAGATATTTAAAAATATATCTAATAAAATCGTTTTCTCTCATCTCGTCAAATAATAAATCATAGTATACCATGTAATTATTTTTCTATAATTTATTTTGTTTCTGAAGTATACGAGGAACAAAACAGAGCCAGGACATAAAACTCTAAGAAAAACCATCATAAACTTTCCATTTACGAGCGAAAAGTACACATGATGGTTGCTGTTTCCGGTTGCATGTACGTCATCAGTTACAGGTTTCGCCTGAATAACCAAACTCGCCATACTTTGTATTTCCATAGAAACCTTTTACTCTCGTTGCTTCCGTTGTTCTCAAATGGACGTTAAGAAAGGCTCGACAGTTCATAGGAAAGTTTAGGTCCTGTGACCTTTTAGAAAGGAGGACAGGTTACAGCTACCCTGGAGACTTGAGCTTTTAACATAGAATGGCACACGTTAACCTCACAGTCGACATTACGGGCACCAGTGTGGTCATATAACCTAACTTAACGCGTTTTGCACTCTACAAACCTACATTCGATATAACGTTCTATCGCATATATTCGTGATATCATAAACTCAACTCACTAAAATTACTAACAAACTTTCCAACGAAGGGATGTCGAAACAGATTTGCTTGGATAATTTCAGGGTTAATTGACTCTGATAAACGTTTTGATAATCAAACTTTGCACTGTTCTCAACACCATTTCTACTCTTCGAGTTTCCTTAATCACTGCTATAGTATGCACCTCCAAGTACTAACTTAACTCCGTTTTGATTAACCTGCATAAACTATTGTTCAGTTTTAAAATTAAATACCAGTCATTAACGTCAAAGTAAATGCTTTAAAGGTAAGTTTGATAACACATTGCCTCTAGATAATCAATTTTAATTTGAAATCCATTTGAATTATATTAAAAACCGCAATTTCATTGATGGAGAATTATTAGAATCAAATAAAATCTGGTCTCATCAGATTAGCTAAATATTAGGATAATCATAATATAAAATATGAATTTAGATTTTTTAGCAAGCAAATAAAAACGATTTATGACTGTTCAAAAAGCAGAAAAGCACTGCGTTCTACTTTCGTATAATTTATCCTATCTATTCTCATGGTAATTCTTGATTCACGCGCAATTGATTCTCATATTATAGAATATAAAATACTGATATTAGTAAAATACAGAAAGCGATTAAGGCTAAGAAGGACTATACAAGATTTAGAAATTCTGCGACAGTGTTCAGAAGGACAACTATGAAGACTCCATGGTGCTCTAGAAACTGAGATAGATTTGACAAAAATACAGACAGAAACGGCCCATGGGGTTTGATTTGTACTTATTTATAGCTTCAAAATCCGTTTTAAATGAAATCTCACCTGTTCCCTTTCTCAAGATATGCGTACAAATATTTTTATTTTTGTAAAAAGTAAATTGTCAAAGACACCACAGCATCAATCTTCTTAAAAGTGCATGGACCTACGTCTTTCGGTGCGCTGACGACGAAATTGATAGAAAAAATTGTCGGCTAGTTAATTTTCATGGTAAGAACAATAAAAAAAACCTAAAATTTAACTTTTTTACATTTATCACAATAAATATTAAAAATTGTTAAAAATATTTTAAACAAAAGTCTTAGATTATAAAAAATAAATACTATATTTACGTATATTGATGCGCTAATTAAGAAAATAGTAAAGAAAATTGAGAATTAGCATATTTTCAAAGCAAAAACCATTAAAATTCATAAAAATGAGGTTTTTATGGATTTTTGATTACATATTATTCTATTTGACTTGTTCACGCTAAAGACATCGACTCTGTTCTGTTGGTCAAACAGTGCGTGCAAGAAAAGTAGAAAAGTGGGAGACATGCAATTTGGACTGTATTTGTTTGCACTCTGACGTCACATAGGGAATCATTCTGAAATCTGCAACTTTCTGGTTATCTACAGAGAACCGAATCACGTCATTTTTAAGACTGCGTTATGAAAAACGGATTTTGAAGCTATAAATAAGTACAAATCAAACCCCTTGGGCCGTTTCTGTCGGCATTTTTGTCAAACCTATCTCAGGTTCTAGAGCACCGTGACTCCTAAAGTGACAGGAAAGAAGGACAAAGGACTATCTAAATTTTTAAAATTATTTTATTTGTTACTGACAATGGACTCGAATTATTACATATTGGGATAATGGAATAAGGATCTATGTTATTTCTTGAGTCGTATCTGGAGGTTATTTACATTGGTTATTCGATGAACGGAAAGGATCCTCAACCGCTACACACTTTGGTCGAGTCGAAATCTTATTAAGAGTCTCAAAACCACATGACTTACTGAAAGCATTTGATTGGACAAGACAGTTCACTTCATTTGTGCTGCGGAGTCCAACTAACGAATCGAT
Source organism: Ganaspis brasiliensis (assembly GCA_037103525.1). Classification (NCBI taxonomy): domain Eukaryota; kingdom Metazoa; phylum Arthropoda; class Insecta; order Hymenoptera; family Figitidae; genus Ganaspis; species Ganaspis brasiliensis. The sequence goes on along the minus strand of JAZKLR010000254.1, from coordinate 2,639,990 downwards.
GCAACTGATTTTAGAAATGCTTTTTCATAAATTATTTCAAATAAATTAACGTTCTTCTTTTTAAAGTGAATAAGTGTTAATTAAACCGGTTAATTAACTTTAACCGGTGCTATAACATTTATTAATTTTAGAATATATGCTTATTAATTATGTTTAGCGTCACTTCCGGTAAAAAATTATAAAATTTTCTAGTTTGTATCGAATTATAAATGTATTTCCTTGATTACATTGGTTTTGCAGAAATCGTAGTTTAGACTTTTTGAAAAACTGATTAAAATTGCTGGTATTTTATACTTTGACTTTATCAGACTGAGTAGGAAATAAACATACATCAAACATTTTGTAAGCTTAGTTTATCATAGTATATAATTTTAAATTAAATTCATTCATCCTTCTTTAGTTTTTTTTTTTTGTCCAAATATTGAGAAGGCAACAAAACGAGCTTCCTTGGATTTTAGGAACCAAAACATAATTCAAGTATAGAAGCTAAAGAAGCACCTGTATCTTAAAATTGCATTTCCTTTTTCTTGGACTTTTTAGTAATTCAACTTTGTCGTTTCGACAGAAGGAAAAATACTTTTTCCCCATCTAAGTTTTTATTATATCCTCCGAGTGATTTGTGATAGTTATCGTTGTAAACTGAAATTTATGTGCAACACATGGAAACTTCAGTTCAAGCTAAATATGAAGTTTTTTTAATAATTTGCATCAAACTCGCATAATTATATCTATCCGTAATAACTCAACTCCAGCGCTGGAGATGTGAGTCAAATGCTTAACGTCAAAATGTGTAAAACATCACGTTAATAGTATTTACTAGATGACTTTAACTCGAAGTAAATTTTCCAAAAGTCAATAAAACCGTCAGAGAAATCAAGAAAATGGAAAATTGCTAGGGTGTGTTCCCAGTGCAGAATGTAAAGAAGTCTGAATATTTCGGGATGAAATTTTTCAGTGAATCAATATTCCTTTTGATGAACTGAAGCTTAAATCCTTTTTGCAACGTGACGAAGACTTTTGAACATTTTAAGCACTTTTCGTTTAATCCTACATTACTTCCACTCAAGGATTACTTTCAACATCCAAGCATGACCGAACAAGTCCATTCTTCCTGGATTGTAGTGCTATTATTCTTGATGGCTTTAGAAGTTACCTGAGTTTCTTCTGCAGAGGAAACAAAAAATTCCCCAAGGAAAAAGACTCTGAAAAATTTATATTAAAATTGTAACAACTTGTATTCCATTGATAGAAAATAGTGGAAATTTATAACAGTTCTTAATCTAAAAAATTTAAAACCAAAAGTCATTTTTAAATTAATTCAATGATATTCGGATACACTTAAATCAATTAAATCTAAATTCAATAGATACATTTTTTTATGTTAAAAATTTTATGCTACAATTTGTTTTTAATATTTTTTGTGTTTAAAAAGTTAAAATTTGTATTAACGAAAGTTGAAATCAATTAAAAAGTTTAAACACTAAAATTTTAATCATCTTATTGCGCATCAACTAACGACAGGATCTCTTAAAAGCTTAAAACTTATGTCAATATAAGTTCGAATTTATCTTTTGAAATTAAGCTTTCCATAAAAGCAAAACCATGTATAAAATCATGACTTTTATTTTACGACACAAATATAACCAGTTTTAATTGTTATTTTACAACCATAATAATACAGTTCAAATAATAATAATAACAATAGTATAATTAGAACATTGTAACATAAATCATTGTAAATTCCTAATGTAAAACATGCTCAGTATAAAGCATAAATGTTTGTTACGAAAAGCCAAGAATCACCGATTTTTCACAATTATTTGTGAAACGGAGAATGGAAAAAAATTGGAGCAAGTGAAGTTAAAATCGATAGGAAGGTTTTTTTGTTTGAAATCGAAGAATGGTTATTTCATGGTCTTTGGAGATACTTTCGTTCTTCGGTTTCTTTTTTCTTTTTTTTTTTCATTTAAAACACTTGCGGTGGAAAAATCAGTTTTTTAATTCGAAGCAAGTAGAAATTATAGTTTTACTTTTTATACAGTAATATAAAAAATTTTGGAGTTAACCTCTTACTGAATTTATAATTAATTAAATTTAAATTTTAATTTCTGTTTGCTTTACTTAATCAACAAATTGCGAAAAGTTAAAAAAATTGAATATACTTTTTATTAGACACTTATTTTATCCGGAAGTTCATTAATATTATTTTGTTCTAATTGTTACGTAACTTAGTTTTAAAAAGTGGTTTCATGGGTCAGGAACATTGAAGCTCAATATTAGAAATTCTACCTCGCAAACAGAATTCCATTCGTAATTGAATTCAACGGAGTACTCGGTTTATCCTTTCACGGTTAAAAACTAACAGCATCCTGATCAATATAAGATATAAAAAGTGCAGATATGTATGTATTTCGTGTATATGATTCAATGTATCAGTTCAATTCTTTCCGCCTTTCTCATTCCCCTTTACTTCCACCCATTCTTTATACAACAAATGTGCGCTCTCGATGGCATCGTTTTATCCAATCCAATGTACTTTCTCCTATGTTATACTCAAATTGGAATTCTCTACAAAGCAGAAATATGTGAGTTAAAAATAAAAATTGACAGATCTTCGGACATTTAACAAGCAAATTTTTATTTATTTATTATCTATTTGTAAATCCTCTCCAGACTCCTAAAAAATGAATGAGGAAATCAAAGTTTAATATTTTAAAATTGCTGGCGCAAGTGAAACATAATTTTTAAATTCAATAAAAAGTTTCCTAAAACATTTAATAATAATTTAATACTAACATTTTGGATGCGATATTTTGTTAATCCAAATTTCGCCTACATCGGTTTTGATTAGAAAATCTAGTTTAAAGCAAAAAAATGAAATTTAAACACCACGCTCTTCTTTTGTTTAAACAATCGTAAATTTTTTTTCGTAAGTCTAAAATTAAATTTTCGTGCAGAATCTAAGAGAGGACACACGAATAAATAAAAAATACCTTATGCAAATTTTTTTCTAAATTCCAAACATGTAAAGTAATAACCTTGAATCTAAACAAGAAAAAGCGGAATTTTGGAACCAAATGGGCTAATATACTTACAATTAGCCAATTTTTGTTATATTATATTAAGGATCAGGTTAAAACATAAATAAAATAATAATACATTTATTAAAAGCAAGAATAAATTTTCAGTAGGATCGATCGAGTAATTTGAGAAAGTGTTTTGAAATTTCTGACGAAATTTTTCTCTTCGGTCAGCAGTCCGATGGAGCTTGAAATTCAGCGGCATCGAACTATCGTTTACTATATTCGCTTCTATAATATATCAGGGATGTTCGGTGCAGGCAGGAGTTAGCCATTTATCAGCACCTGATCGTGTATCGGTTTTCCGTGTCTGTCGATTACGCACACTAGGAAAAGTTTACGTGAAAATTATAGTCCTTGGATAGTCATTAGAAAAAGTCCCGGGAAAAGTATTTTTCCAGGAATTTTTTTATAGCACAGCGTAAGAAGAAATAATATTTTTTCTTTCATGGAAATATTTCTAATTTTATTTAGGTACATGCAAAACAATTAACTTCGTAACGATTATTAATCTTAAAACGGCTGCTATTTAACCAGGTGATGAGAATTGGTATCAGTCAATGTGACCATCGGCGTCTTTCTTCTCCGTTCTACGACAGTTTTTCGAACAGCCATGAGCCTTTATCTTTTTACAATATTTATTAAAAAATATAATTAAAAAAAATCGATCTCTACACTGAGAAAATAAGCCTCTAGCCAATTTCTAGGTTAAGAGACTCTGAACAAAATACACAAGATACCGGCGATCACAACCAAACTTTAAGGTTAACAGTAGCATTTAATCTGCTAATAATAAACAAAGAGCTTTGCAGGTGCTATATTAACCACCTCTCTCTGCTAAATTTAATCATAAATTGGTTATATTTAGTCAACTTATTTTCTCAGTGTAGTAAAGTTTCCTATCATCCGGAATACTGAACACAGACGTTAATTATTATTATCATTTTTACTTCAATTTAGTAAAAAATTCACTTGTATAGATTGTCTATAAGTTGATCCCTTGTTCCTCCTTTTAAATCAATTTCTATTAAGAATTTGATTTAGGATGAAAATAAGGTCAATGAGAGCACTAATTGGTTTGAAGAATATTTATTTATTAAGAGTTGAGAATTTTTAATATGATTTTATAAATTGAGTCTTACTTTTGAAAGATGAAAAGATTGTCGTTTAAACTCGAAGATTTGTTTGTTGAAGACAAGCGATAAAGCAGGAGTAGGCCCTGAAGTAGATTAGGTGTTGGGTAAACAGACGATGATCCTCATCACTGGATGCCGATGCAGGTGAATTCTTATTGAGAATAGAAACTTCTTGCAGGAGACTTAATAATTTGTATTTCTTAAGAAGACAGTGTAAATATCCGAGAACTGAATTTGAACTTATTAATGTGTTGGAATACAGTAAGACTGTAAAAACTTGTAAAATTGTAACACTGCAAGTTACACTTGAATAATTAATGATGAATTTAAGTCCGTAATTAATTACTGCGACGAGGTAACACTTTATATGAGATGGTAAGACCGATAATTGTAAGACACGCACTGATGTAGGACTATTTTAAATACTATTGTAAAGACTATTGTAAAGACTCGAACTTAAGTGTAACACTATCCCTGCGTAGACCTCTAATTGAAGAGTCTAAAATGGTTGTTGTACAGGCCCGAATTTACCAAACATGGGGCCATAGGCAGACGCTGGTGGGGGCCTATGCAAGGAATGGATTTTTCCGAAATTTACTCAAGTCGAAAAAGCAGTTTCAAAACTTAACACTTTTTTAATGAGCGGGCTTTTTGAATTTCTAAAAACTTACAATTATTTTATAAAAGTCCCAGTAATAAGAGAGGAATTGAAAAGTATTAAAATTTGTTAATACTTTTGAATACCTTTTTTGTCCAATACATGTGTATCCGGCGATAGCATCTACTTTTACTCGAAAATCAATCCTTATTAATACACGTTTCTAAATATTTTTCAATCAAAATGAATGCGTTTATAATAAGAAAAATAAAGTTATTATTTTGTAAAATCCGCAGTTAAGATTAATTGAATCCAAATAAATCCCTTTATAATGAAAAAAGGTATATTCTGGAATACCTACAGTTCAGATTCATGTAACCTATATAAATAATCAGAATAGTAAATGTTATACTAAACAATATTCAAATATTTGTTTTCTCTAAATCAAATATAAGGTAAAAAACAATTTCTGAAATATGTAACTAAGCTTTCTCAATTTTTTTAGATTAATTTTATTAAAATCAAACATGAAGAAATAATGTTATACAAATTTAAAGAACTGTATATACTGTACAAAGTGGGTATTCGAAAATATTCACTTTGTTTGAATTTTATTTTCATTATAAAGAGATTCATTTGGATTCAATAATCTGAACTGTGAGTATTAAAATATATACATTTTATTTTTTTCGTTATAAAGGGATTCATTTGGATTGTAAAATATTAAGAAACGTATTAGTAAAAATTGACTTTTCGATAAAAGTTGGTGATATCACCGGATTCGAATAGATTGAACAAAAAAGGTATTAAAAAAGATTGAACAGTTTTTCTTTTTCTTCGAAAATCATAAAATTTCAATATTTTTTAATTTTCTCTTTTTCTTACTGGGTTTTTTCAGATTTTTAAATGCCTAAAAATATTTTTCGAAGTTATTTTTGTGGAAAATCTTATAGCTGGTGGGGGCCCTTTTTGGTGGGGGCCCCTAGGCAGTTGCCTAGTTTGCCTACATATAAATCCGGCCCTGTTGTTGTAACTCCCCTACGTCTCCGTTTTCTCCAGTAGATCTCACCATGACCTTTTTTTGTGTTCCCTGCGCCCGTTCTCTCAAATAAATACCACAGCTACTTCTTCCAGGTTTTCATAAAATGTGAAGCGTGCCATTGTTTGTAATTCATCGAATATGGTTCTGTGTGCGCGCACATACATTGTCACGGGGTCCCAATTTTTATAACAAAGTTTTAGAAAACTTGCAATTTTATTTTCATCTCTCTCTAAAATTTTAAAAATCCTAAATTTCTATATTTTATTGTACCTAATGATAAGCAATAAAGCAATTATATTAAAATCAAAAGTTTTTTAGTGCAAAAATAATTTAAATTAAATTCCTTACCACAAAGTTTAATTAAACAATATTAGAATATAGTAATTAGTGTTTGTAATACTTTTTAATTAATCAATTCTCAGTTGAATCTTGTTGCACATTAATTGGTGTATTAATTAATTATCAGATATTTAATTAATTAATTAGTTAGTAAATAGTTATATGGACGTGACATTATCCCAAACCAAATCTGGTCATATTGTCCGCTTGGTTCAAATATGGTTATGGACATCAGGTTGTTGACATTTACTACTACAATTTACGCACCTTCAACTGCGTTGATAAATAACGCTGCTGAATATACGATTTTACGTTATCGCAAAACAGTGGTAAACCGCTACGCTACTAGGAGAACGAAAATACGAATTGCAGTGGATGGTAAATTTAAACAATAGGGAAAAGTAGGTCAAAATTAAAAGACTGAAATTGAATCTCTAGTGATTCCAATGCAGCATTGAATGTTCTTAAAATACTGGATACTTACTTTTATTTTCGTGGAATCACAATTTTAGAATTAATTGCACACAAGGGTACTATAAAAACAGATTCCGTTTTCATTTTTCGATATTCACTTTTGATTCATTAAAAACAGTTTTCTTTTTGTAGATTTATTGAAATAACGTGTGAGGTTGTTAAACATTCATCTCTTTAATAATTTCTAATAGTTATTTTTAAAAACCCCTCTGATAGAACTCACATTTTAATTAAAAAAATAACTATACCACATTTCCCAGTTAGCACCGGGACGTCTAAAACACGTTCTTAGGACGTCTTTTTTTGTCCCCGGACATTTATGGGACAATAATAAATTGTCTTAACACACAAGATTTTTGTGAAACTCTAAACGCGTAAGGTTTTTTTTAAATTTAATTAAAAATTAGATGGAATTTCCGAATTCTAAGTTTAAAATGTTGGTTTTCAAATGTCGGACAGATTTTTCTTTATACATTTCTAAACTATATTTATAAACTCTTCGGATAATAATTAAGTTATAATTTCTAAAAACCATTATCTTCAGTTAAAATATTTTTTGATTGAAGAACGACAAGAATTGAAATCGTGACTAAAATTTAGATTGTGTATTTGTAGTATTCTTTTTTTTTGTTTGACTACTTTAATTATTAATATATGTGAAGAAGGAAGAGAGAAAGAATTGCGAGCTAAAAAAGGAAGTAAGAAAAAATATAAAGAGGAAAAAATGGTAGATTGGATTGCAACTCTCTTCTGGATCAAGGTGCTCACCACGGGGATCGTTCTCCTTAGCTATGATCCCAGAAGAAAGATTTTCATTCATTTCTTGTACAATTGAATTTATGTTGCCTCAGAAACATCTATACGCACAGGCGATGTACATTTTTATACAATTTTTCATCACATTTTCACATTTCAAATATTCTTTCGTTTTTTTTTTTTTTTAAATGCTTTAAAATATCATTAACGCATGGAAAATGAGAAATGTCGGTACAAAAGACCAACATTTTTAGAGTCCAATTATAATTAAAAAAGATAACATATATGATGAACACGTAATGAATGTTCACTCATTATTTGAATCGTCGCCTATAAAAGCGTCGCATCATAATAGTATGAAATTGCATTTAAATGAAACGTCCTGCAACCTTTAGAAGACTCATTTATTTGTTAAAACACGTTTTTAAATCGAGATTAACTTTGAGTAGTTTTAATTGCTAACAATACTTTTCACAGTTTTGATAAAATTTTTGACACGAGATAAATAAAAACATTATAAATTGTGGGTATAAATTTCAATAAAATTATGTCGGTGCTGTTTTATAATATACATAAATATATACATGAGGTTTACGTATCACATAAAATAAGTAGATAAAAATAATATTCTAGTCAAATTGTCACGATAATATTACGGTAAAGTTTAAAGTGATATTTTACATTATAATGGCAAATGTAATAACAAAATTTGCATATTGTATTGAAGAAAGTTATAAAGTTTACGACAATACTTGTAATGATTATAAACAATTTATTGATTTATTTAATGACATTTAATAAAAATTTTGCTTAGTTGATATAAATTTCAAAATTGTTATTAGTTTCCTTTGGGCATCTAAGTTTATGGAAAATTGTAAAAAATGAATTTTGATTTTATGCATGCTATTTTTATTATTGTTTTTTTTTACATTCCAGTCGTAACTTTTCCAAGAATATAAATTTTCTACCTCTATTAGTGCACCTGGTATTACTTATATATTTTCTTCAGAATTATCATTTGATGAAAACCGACTCTCGAGGTATACAATGTCATCTGCCGAGTCGATCTAGATAGATGTTGTATTCATTCCATCTAGATAGATGATACATACTGTTTCCTCATTTCTCGAAGTGCAATTTCTCTTCTTTTTTTAAAAAATGCGATTCTGCGGAAGACAACTTTCTTTCTGGTTTTACCAATTTTCGTTTCTATTTCAGGCCTTTAGTAATATTGAAAAAGAATTGAATTTCCTGTTTATTAATATTGTGTCAAAAACTTTGCATTATTTAAATATATTTAGTTAAAGTTAAATATCTTGTATCAATTTTTTAATTTCCACATCAAACTTTCTATATTTCGTAACCCATTTTTCACTTCCTGCAGTCACTGGAGTGAGGTGAACTGAAAGTGGAATGTTAATGTGCTCGAAGTGGAAATTAAGTATCAGTGCAAGTGAAGTGGACTTGAAAGGGACATAAAGTGGAAGTGAAGTCGAAGTGAAGTGGCAGTGGAGTGACAGTGAAGTGGCAGTGAAGTGGCAGTGAAGTGGCAGTGAAATGGAAATTGATGTAACGTGGAACTGAAATTGAATTGAAGTAGAAATAAATTGAGTATGTAGTAAAGTGTAAGTAAAGTGTTAGTAAAGCAAAGGTGGAAGTGTTAGAAAATTGGAAATGATGTGAACTTGAAGTCGAAGTGAAATCGCAGTGGAACTGAAATAGAATTGAAGAAGAAATCAATTGAGTGTGAAGTGAAGTCTCATTGAAGTAGAAGTGAACTGAAGTTGAAGTGGAACTGAAGTTGAAGTGGAACTGACGTTGAAGTGGAACTGAAGTTGAAGTAAAACTGAAGTTGAAGTGGAACTGAAGTTGAAGTGGAACTGAAGTGGAAGTGAATTTAATGTGAAATAAAGTGTAATTGAAATAAAAGTGAAGTAGAAATGAAGCGGACTTGAAGTGAAATTGAAATGTTATTGAAGTGTAAGTAAAATGGAATTAAAGTATTAGTTTGTCAATTGAGGTTTATATAGTTTCCTTGCGAATAAGACGAACTTTTTGTCACTGAAGTGGCTACGTTAGTGCGCATTAGCAGTTCTAATTCCAATGGAGTTCAATTAACGCATTATTAAAACAATTTTCCTGAATATGATTATGAAAAAACAAGCCACTCTATTGCTTCGATACCGTATTAAAAGTTAAGGAAATTTTCTAAACTTTCCCCAAAAATGTTACAAATTACAGTAAGTATTTTCCAAGAAATATTATCGAGAAGAAATATCGTCGTATCGGCGTTGATTGATGTGCTCAGCTGATAATAACAGAAGAGGATTTTCGGCACAATGAGGATTGGACTTTAGAGGAATTTATTTGCAATGTCGAAAAAGGGCAACGACGACACGAGCTATTTATGTCCGACAGACCGCGGCTGATTCCACGTCCTTTTGTGAGGCCAAGAGTGATGCGACTGACCTGGCCCTTGTAGCTCGAAAGAGCACTTTGAAGGGGCTCATATAGACCGGTATCGCATCTGCTTGCTGCCGAGAGGTCAGTTCAAATAGATCGATGGGAATATTTTCCGGGTTGCCTACTCGCTTTTAGGATTGACCGAAATAACCGGGAGTTGAACTAGCCGTGCTTTTGTGCAATAGGCGATATGACGGATAGGCCAGTCGCCTCTTCACCACAGAAGACCACTTTTCCTACTTTGACTTCATTCTCCACAAGAGAGCTCTTTCATGTATCCTTCAAATCCTCAATTTGCTTCTTCAACAGTTCAGTTTTCCTTTTCTAAAAGATCAAAGACAATCAACTGTTAAAACTGATCTGGATTGTGTCTGCAAATTGAAAAATAATATTAAATTGTCAGTTAAACACGACTCGTTTTTTAAATATCGGCAAGAAAGAAAACTTTTTAAATAAATTTTAATTATTCAGTGATAAGGAAAATAATTTTTTTGTCCCCTTCTGTACTCTATCCTATTCGACCCTACCTAACCCTTTCCTACCCGACCATCCTACACTATCTGACTTTTTAACCTGTCCGACCATTCGAACCTAATCGACCTTCGAACCTATTCGATCATCCTAGCCTACCTAACTATCTAACTATACCCAAATATCTGATTATATCCGATCCTGCACTACCCGATTTTACCCGTTTCGACCCTATCGAACCCTACCCGACCATTTTATGCTATCTAACTATTTAACCTGTCCGACCCTTCCCGACCATTCGAACCTAATCGACCTTTGGAACTTATTCGACCACCCGAACCTACCTAATTATGTAACCCTACTCGACTTTACCCGATCCAATCCTATTAGAGCCTACCTAACCTTTTTAGACTATCCAACTATTTACCCTGTCTGACCTTACCTGACCATTCGCGCCTAATCGACCTTCGAAACCTATTCGGCCATCCAAGCCTACCTAACTTTCTAACTCTACCCAAATATCTGATCATATCTGATCCTGCACTACCCGAATTTACCCGATTCGACCCTATCGGATCATACCCGACCATTTAATACTATCTAACTATTTAACATTTCCGAACCTACCCGACCATTCGAACCTAATCGACCTTTGGAACTTATTCGACCACCTGAGCCTACCTAATTATCTAACCCTACCCGACGTTACCCGATCCAATCCTATCGGAGCATACCTGACCATTTTAGGCTATCCAACTATTTACCCAGTCTGACCTTACCTGACCATTCGCACCTAATCGACCTTCTGAACCTATTCGACCATCCGAGCCTACCTAACTATCTAACTCTACCCAAATATCTGATCATATCCGATCCTGCCCTACCCGACTTTACCCGATCCGACCCTATCGGACCTTACCCAACTATTCGAACCTAATCGACCTTCGGAACTTATTCGAACACCCGGGCCTACCAAATTATTTAACCCTACCCGACTTTACCCGACTCGATCCTATCGGAGCTCACCTGACCATTTTACGCTATCCAACTATTTAACATGTCTGACCCTAGCCGACCATTTGAACCTAATCAATCTTCGGAACTTATTCGACTATCTGGGTCTACCTAACTATCTAACCCTATCCGACTTTACCTGACCCGATCCTATCGGAGCCCCTCTGACTATTTTACGCTCTCCAACTATTTAACCTGTTCGACCATAGCCGACCATTCGAACCTACTCGACCATCAGAGCCTACTTAACTACCTAACTCTACCTAAATATTTAATCATATCCGATCCTACCCTACCCGACTTTACCCGACTCGGCCCGACCCTATCGGACCCTACCCGACCATTCGAATCTAATCGACCATCGAAACCTATTCGACCATCCGAGCCTACCTAACCATCCGATCCTATCCCACGCGACCCTACCCTACTCGACTCTACCCGACACGAACCGACGCTACTCGATCGAGTCCGACATATATCTCTGTCTCTCTTTGTCTTCCTCTCTCTCTCGCGCACTAACCACAAATGCACGACGGACGCTTTTGTGTAATTTTATTTGTCTATGCTAACAGACAGAAAATTGTTTACATTTCATTTTATTTCTAAGAGCACATCATTTATTTTTCCCTGTCACAGGAGCAAATATTAAATTAAAGCATAGTGTAAATATTTTCATTGATAATAAAAATGTATTTTAAATCTTTTAACATTTTAAAATCTTTTAACAAAATGCAATGTAAACCGGGGGAAAAAATTACTTATTTATGAAATTTTCTTTATTTTATGATATTACAATGTCATACAAAAATTTAAAAAATAAGTTCAATATTTTCTTGAATATTAGTAATTGAAATTTGGAATTTATAATTTTATTTTAGAACCGACGACTGAAATCCTGGGAGGACCTGATCTTTATATTGATCGTGGAAGCACGATCAATCTTACGTGCATCGTTCTTCAAAGTCCAGAGCCACCCGCATACATCTTTTGGAATCACAACGATGCGGTGAGTTTGCCATTTATTTTCCCATCAAATTAAGTTCGTCAATATTTTCTAAAAACATATTCATTAATTTTTGTATGTTTTTAAAATATATGTCGTACTATGTTGTCATGAATTTTGTTTAATTTATATCTATTTATTTTGTAAAGTGACGTTAATAAATTTAAAAAAAAAATTTTATATAATTTCTTTAATAAGAATTAAAATGGTAATGTAAGTATATTTTTGCAGAAAAGCAAAAATAATTTAAATTCATTAAAATAACAGTTTCTTATATATGTGTGTATATAAATTAATTATTTTGCATAATACTAAAAAAAATAAATTTACTATAGAAATTTTTCCATAGTAGCTTATAATTATGTTAGGAACATGAAATGAAGTTTAAATAAATAAGTTTTGCTTTGTTTAAACTCATAATGAATTTAAACAAAAATTATTGACATTAATGTTAATATGACTGAAATTCCCACCTTTGAAAGTTATTACTACAAATTAGAAATGACTAAATTTAAAATGGAAAATTAAAATAATTCTAAGTTTATTTAATTTCCATTTTTAATCAACTAAAGGCAAAAACAATTAAAAGTTAAATAAATTGCACTCTGAGGATCGTCAAATGTATAATAAGTTGAGAAGAAAAATGAAATTCAAATTAAAATTTAGATCCTTTAAAATTTTAATGCAATTAATTTCGACTATTTGAAGTTTGAATTAATCAAATTTGGAGTTCCATCAACTTTTGGCTTCACCCGCATGATCAAAGTTATGGTTGCTGAACCAACTGTTCCTTTTTTTTTAACTTTGTCTCTATCATACTCTAAAAGTATCCAAAAATCACCACCGATAAATTTTTACAGATTTCTTGTCACTTTTCTTTTTCGTTTTACATTTCAGCTCGTATATTATCAAAGAGACAAAAGTTGTGGTAGAAAATTTATGCGAATATTATATCATACTTTACTTCCTCCTGCACTGCTGGCTTGAAAGATTCAAGTCTTAGAGTTTCCGGGATCAGGGCACATTGCAGATCGTAGATCATACAAGCTAATATGAAATATTTCTTCAGCAGGGGTTGCTGGAATTGTAAGAGTGCGTGATAGAAAACCATTGAATGTTTGTGGGTTCCAAAAGATCTTACCGCCCTTTATGGAAAGCAAGGAAGTCGAACAAATCTGATAGGGTTTACTGATAACACCGACTAGTATAACCATTAACTGCCATACAAAAATGCCATGCAGTTCTAAATGTTTCCACTCTGAAATTAACGTTTAACATTTACACTATTAGAAACTAGGACAAACTTAATTTTTCATGAAAAGTCTAAGCTCTTTCTTTCCAGCTAATAAAAAATTCATAATTTTTCGATAAAACTTCATAATTTTTTTTTTTTTTAAATAATATTATTAATAACAACTTAACATTACGAAAGGAGAGGGAATAGGATTTTTTTTATAATCAACATTTTTAAATTTTAAATATTGAAAAAATTCAGTATAACACACGAATTCTGAAAGAAATTATTGGCGTTTCAAGTTTCTTGATACTGTACTCGGGTTGCTGATTAAGAATCTGAAGTCACAATTTAAAAATATAGAATTTCGGGTCGAATATAGCGGTCTAATTTTAAACAAGTTATTGGATCCCAAAAACTCTTGTGAGAAAGTTTCAAGATCGATACAAATTGCTTTAACAAAATATAAAACCAATATCTAAGAATATCGAATGAAATTCGATTAAATGATGTTTGAATTCATTGAAATACGGAAATGTATTTTTTCTTGCATGTAAAAAATATATTTCTGAAGATTCTTTACAGAGAATTCTCTGTAATTCAGAAGTTTAACACTCTAATTAAATATTCATTTCGAAAATTCAATAATCAGACCTACTCTTGCGACTCGATATCTATTTTTAAGTTTTCAACGTATCATACTATTAACAGACCAACTTTGACATTTTGTATTAAAATACATCTTTTTACTCATCGCTAATATCGATTTTATAAGATTTTGAAATACTAACCTTTTCCTTCATTGAGCGTTTTAATTATTCAATTTGCTTCTGAAAGTAGATATGACTATAAATAAACATATTGTAGAGTGAAAATGTTTAAAATTACTTTAATGAAAGTTATTTTTGTAACTTCCAGAAGCGGTTTTGAGACTTTAGCTTCAACCGACGACATCAATCCTAAAATTTGTTTTGAAAACTTTGATACAAAATACTGTAGTAGATTTGTGGTTATTCAATGGGTTTAGTTTCTTACATCCCTCGGTTTTTTAAATTAAACTTCAAAAAGGATCAATAAGTAAATTAGAATTTATTTAAACCAACGATATCAGTCCTTATTAAAAAAGGTTTAATGGTAATTCACAAAAATTCACAGCACTTTTAATTTTAAACGAACGATAATTTATTCTTATAAAAATTGAGAATACGCCACATTTGTTCACCAGGTATAAACACAAATTAGAGAATCAGGTGAGAAACCATCGGAAACTGCACCGCAAACGCTCCGATGTGAACTGTATAAAGACCAAATCGGATCTTGACTATACATATAATGCTGCAACGGAAAGTTTACGCACGAAGCCGATAATGTGTCAGCCTAAAAATTCCACCTTTACTTTTCCTTCTTCTTTTAACCTTTCAGCATCGTCTTGGTCCACGACCACGATTGCTAACTTTACTCCTGTTACATTTGGACCCAAGACCTTGACTTCCCTCTTTTCTCGAGGAGTTCGTAAGAGCTCCTCTAGGGCTACTACTACCTCTTTCTTTTCGGTTAGGCCGTCCAGGTCTCGGATCTCCAAAGTTCCCCTTTGGTCATCCGGGTCCCTGAAGGTTCCTATGCCTTTCACGGCTTTGGCAACCTTTGCCGTGAAGGCCTTTCCATCTGCACCTTCTCTTAATCGTAGGAGAAGGTTACCCTGCTTTGTGGGCATTACATCCACCACCGTGGACTGACAGGAGCCAGGATCCACCTCTTTTCTAAGCTTACCAAGGACAGAGGCGTATGTCTGTTCCTGTGAAAACCGCATCAAGAGCGTCGATTTCCTGGGCCTCATAGGCTCTACTACTACTTTGGGAAAAACAATTAGAAGTACCTTCTTCCTTTTAATTTTCTTCGGAGCCTTAGCCTTATCAGCTAAGATCTCCGACGGCTTCCTAGGCTTCTTGGTTTTTGGAGGTGACCTTCCACCGTCTTCTCTTTTCCTCTTACACTCCAAGACCAGAGCTCTCATTGCTTTGGCCTGGACGTGCTCTCTTACTTTTTGCCTTTCGGTTGCACTGGACATTGTCAACCAGTCGCGCCTAAGCAATCAGAATGGACGGATGTATATTAAATCTTATTATAAATCATCTCCCTTTTCTTGTACAATTTATTTCATGTTTTTATTGAATATATTTAGTTTAAATGTTAATTTTTGTGAATACAATTCTTAGAAAGAACAAGCCCAAAACTCGTAAAAATTATTTTGCATGTTTAGACAACATCAGTCTAAGAGGATCACCTCAGTTCATGTTAGTTTAAGAATTATTAACTTGTTTATAAAACAAGAAATGTTAAATTGAATGAGTAAATTTTATAGTGTCGGAGTTTATCCTCGTCGCACAGGATAACAGTTTCATGACGTTATATCGGTCTCAGCACTTGACTTTTAATCAGAGTAAAAACTTCTAATCGGAATTTGATTAACAGGTCATTCTACTCTAAGGAATTCAGTCTGGTTCCTTTGATTTATCTATGCACTATTAGTGGTAACTTGTGCGATCTGACACCATCAACCCTCACTGTTACTCAGGTAGCAAATTCTGTGATGTTTTGTTCTCAACAAACTTGTCTCCAATCAAGGGTGCACTACTTTTGTCGGAACAACGAGAGCGTTTAGCGGATGAGATTCCTGCTTTACGAAACTCTCTCCACGAGTAAGTTTGGGCCAATTCACACAACAAGGGATATCTGATGGTTCCGACATCGATTAAAAATCCGAGTTACCGATAAGAAGGAAGGATGATTAACGGGTGAAGAGGAGGGAGGCACAAGACGAGCCCCCGAAAATCGACACAATCTTTCTTCCTGGTTGTGCCTTCGTCTTAAGTAGTCGTCAAATTAAGTTGACGTAGTTTATAATTAGATGAGAGAGATGTAAATCCTTCCATTTTTTGTTAAAGTTGAACCAGAAAATTTATATGATTCGGGAAGGTAAATGTTAACACAATTTTAATTATGTCATTCAGCGACGTTTCACCAACAAAGGTTCGTTGGCCTCATCAGGCTGTTTTTATTATAAAAAAATATACAAAAATTAATAATCACTTCAGAAATTTTTAAATAATAAATAAACACATAACACATAAACTGGTTAAATAGCGTATAAAAAAACAAAATTACCTAAATTCGTTAAAATTTAAACATTTTTTAACTTGTCAAACAATTAAAATATATTAAATAAAATTGTGTACGACGTCAAATAAATTAAAAACATTTTGAAACGACCAGCCAGGCAACAGACTTAAATTAAACTAACTACTTATTTAGAAATATAAACTTTTATAAATAACAAGAAGTTATTGAACTCGATGACAGAAGAATTACAAATATAAACAAGCGGTTACAAATAAATAACAAGACAAACAGTAAATATTGAGGAAAATATACTCATAAATTCATTCTGTTGATTAAGGAAAAAAAATTCTTATTTAAAAATACGATATCTTCTTTTTTATTTAAAGTAAATATGTTAGACTTAATGTGTATCATTTCCGAGATGTTACGTTTAAAAAAATTATAATTTTATAATTGTTTTAACCGCCCTGATGCCAGACTTTAGAGAAGTATTGTTAAACTTTTAAATTCTGAGAATCAGTGGTGATTATCACGACGAGTGTTCGTTTTCTTGGTAAGCGGGTTGCTATTATTTTTGGATCATGTATTGATAATTTCTAATCGCCATATGCTTTTATCCGACACAGGTCGGAATCTTGTTTTATTCAGAATTGTTTAACTTAAAGTACTTTTTCTTCTTCAAAAACGATCACGGAATGGGCTGTGAATATTCGAGTATTAAAGTCGCCTCCCTCTGAGGATTTCACAATTTTGTCAATTATGAGAACAATCTTTTTTTGTAAATTATAATCTTGAATTCTGTTCGTTTGTCGGCTCACACCCCTCTCCGCACCAGAAGAGCTAGCTGGTGGTGTTTTCTATGGTTCGATTTTACAGCGTTGGGAAATTTGTAACAGCAGTGATTAATTTCTTCAAATCATTGCCTGATGCATTCGAGAAGCATGAACAAAGTCGTAAATTTTTAGAAGTTTTGACCAAAAAGTGAAAACATCATAAGAATCGTTAAAGCCAAAAATTATAACGAGTTTTTAATTTGATTAGAAAATAAAAATGACTAAAAAGTAATTCTGTAGTCAATTTTATTAATTTAAAATAATAATTAACGTAATTCCAATAAATCTCGTTATACAATGAATGCTTCTAACAAGTTGTGGATTAAAACGAATTGTAAAAAGTTATTTTTGTTCATAGTCAAACTAAAGCTTTGAACACAATAAATTTTAATACCTCATTTGCGTTTTAAATAAAATCAATAGTTTGGGATCCTAGCGAGTATATTCTCAAGTAGAGTAGGCTCTTAGCTGCACTTTAGTCCTTGAGAGACGCACTTGGTATGCGGGACTAATACACCAGCGAATCTAAAATTCCAATATGAATATGCTAGTAAGGATGCAGTAAATTCCGAAGATTAACGACTTCGGTCAATATCGTGAAAATTGATCAGGAATCGGAGACTACCATTAGGAAGATTTTGTTTAAAATACCTGAGTTATTTTATTTTTCAAGTACAGTCGAGTATTCTGCACCGGATACTCTAAAAATAAAACAGAATTTCCTCCGTCATATGTTCGTTTGTATATACTGAAAGAATAATGATGATTTCCATTTATGACTGGTACAGATTCCTCACTATTTATATTTCCAACCACTCAGTTCAGTTAAGATTAGACTTTCAAAGAATACGTTAGCTTGTTTTCATCCTAGCTTATTATTTATTTATTATAATTACAATAAAAAATTTCTCATTATTTGAAAATAAGTTTAATTATCTCTTTGTTAAAATTTATACCGCTGAGAAAGAAAAGACAGCAGATCAAATGCAGCATGCTGAGTAAAAAATAGGACAACTCAGAAGAGACGTCAACAATTAAATAAATAATTTTTATATCGACGGTGTATCAAGAAAAGAAAAATACTGAGTTACGAAGAAGCTTAAATTAATTAATATTCGATTTAACTGATCCTAATTCCGTGCAGGGCTTCTGGTTCATCGGTCTTATCGCCAGCTGATGAATAAGGGAGCGGTGTCTAGAAAGGTACCAGAGATTTAAACTACGTGTTACTAGAAAAAATACTTAATGGGGTAATGATCTGAGTGTAGAGAATACAGTGCTCTCAGACCATTACTATAGAAAGCCAGTACGGTTCTCGAAAAGAGTGGGGGGACGCTTCTCTCGCGCGTCGCTCTCTTCCCCTTCTTCGCAGCATCGACTAGAGGCAGTCTATATAACCTCTTGCCGCACGCTATTTCTTCAGTCTCTTGGCTGACGGGACTCGAGGCGCACCACTAGTTTCATATTAGGTTATTCAAGGAAGGCAGTCGCTTTCCCACTTTTAATTGAACAAAGCTGCTGACCAGTACTAAAAAATTTGACAAGTAAAAAAGCGTGAGACATTTAATTTGGATTTTATTTGTATACACTCTGACGTGACATAGTGAATAGTTCTTAATTCTGCAACTTTTTGGTTATCTATACAGAAAACCGAATCACGCCTTTTATGACTTTCTTATGAAAAAGTATCGTTCGTAACTGCGTGAAAAAAGCAGTCGTTTTGAAACTCGCGCAATTTTTGCAACGAGTGAAACGAGTAATATTGGCGCATACGTCACAATACTACATTGGTATGGTGTGGCTCAACGAAAGGCGAACCCAATTTTGTAACAGGTTGTAAGCACAACCGTCGAGATCGACTTCTGGTTCTGGCACTCTTGTGATTATTATATAAATAGTATTATATCCATTAATATATTATAACATTGTTTTAATTAGATTTTCAAAACAATTTATAAAAATTGTATGAGGCAAATTTTTACCTCGTCAACGAATATACTACATTTTTCAGTTTGCAGTTAACAATTTGAAAATCTTCATTTTTTGTATTCTTGAATGATTATGTTTTCAACTTTTATTTTGGATAAGAAACTCTTATTTATGACAAGAGATATATGCTTTTGTAAATTTTGCATCTTTTATAAGAAGTATGAAAAGTTAATTGTAAGATTAAGTACATAGAATGAAGAATCTTAATTCTGAGAACAGCAAATTGCAAACTGGACAAGTTGTGTAGGTGAGAATGCCGATAAAGAGGTAACCACTATCCTTCTCAGGGGAATACCGCGAAATTGCAATTCCCTCAGATATAAAGTTTATCGATCAGAGGGGAAAACACTTTCTTCTAGTAAAGTTCGGAACGCTTCCAGCGATAGCCATCGTTTTAGTAAAGTTTCTTGCCTTACTTTATACTGCCATGCACTTCCGGTGAAAGTGTATGGCACAATTTTAAGACTCGCCTAGTACCATAAAAAATAATGCACTATATTTCCCAGAAACAGAGTTACTTTTGGAATTTACATTTAAATGGTTTCGCGCATACGAAATTGCAGTGCTTTGAGATTTATGTCAATCTTATCTTCCAACATTGCGGATATAATAGGTCCATTTTTACTTTCTTGAGCTTTCATTCAAAAGTGCGCCATTTTTGATCCGACATATTGAATTTTAAGACTCTATTGGTAAATTTGAGTCAAGTGACTCAAGAATCCTTAGAATAAATAATTTTCTATAGATCTTCTGAACTACTTAACTCACTTGGAGTTGTCCAAAAACATATATCTCCAAGATTAATTGTATTTTTCAATACTCTTTGTAAGTACAATTTGACCCTTCCGAAGGAGGGTGTGACGAAAAACACAAACCTATATTTCCTAATTTTAGCGGCATTAGTTTCAAAAATTTTTGTTGATACACTTTTCTTCTGAAGGGTCAAATTAGAAAAAATTTAATAGAAAAGAATACTATTCGTAATAATGTGATTATTCTGGCCGATGGCCAGGAAAGGGCATATCTACTTTGCCAAATTGACGTGTTCCGAATTGTATTTGCAAAAAAAGGTGCACATTTCACTGATTTGTGAAAGCCATCCTTTAGCGATAATGAACTTAATCTCCTAACGTCAGCTTAGTAAACAAATATAAGCCAATAATACTTCTTATGCACATAGACTTTCCTATTCAGAGCTTTAATTAGCTTAATCAGTGCAATTTAATGACATGAGGCTTCTAGCTGTCCATTAGGAAAAAGCAGTATAAAAATTTATAAATGTAAAGACAAGATTCACAAAGTTATTTTTAGTTACCAATAAAACAATACAACACATTTTGTCATTTAAATTTGTTATTAAGTTTTATTTAAAGTATTTATTTAATCACTTATTTTTACTTTGATAGGGTAGTAAATAAAACCATTTTATCTTTAAAGAAAAGTAAAATGGTGTAATAAGAGTTAAAATAATGTTTTCTAATTTCAAAACTTTCTTCAACATTTTCCAAGCGTGCGATTACAGTTTATGTTTATAGGTTATGAGTTATAAAGTTACATGACGTGATTCAAACGATCCATTCTTAATGAAAGAATCCCAGTACATATACACGATTACGCTTGGGAAATTTAGATAAAATCTTCCCAAAGAAAAACCGATACAAAATTTAAAAAAAAAAGCAAACAAGTACTGTTTTATGTAATAAACACTCCACTTAGCATTTTTTTAATATTTCTACCTGAACTCATTCACGATGTTCATCAATTCAAATATATTTTTTAAAATTATAAAAATTATATATCTTTGAAGAAATATACCTACAATTTAAAAATCGTTATAAAGCAGATATAAATTAAATTTAATTTTTCTCGAAAATTGGAAAAAGTTTATAAAATACGTTCCACAACTGTACCCCTTTTTTAAAACAAGATTAATTGGTAATAATTTATTTCCTTTCCGAGAAAGAAATCTTAAACTTGTGAAAGGTGATTAATTTATATCAGAGCATATCTTGGAAAATGCATTTCAGCCAGAAAAGTGCCCATTCAGGAATTTTTTCGACGGTTCTTAAATCGAAGTGGTTTTTGATTTTTCGTTGCCCTTTTCTTCGTTTTAAGCTTCAATTCGCATTAACGGTGAGCAAGGCAATTACTACTTTAAAGGAGCGATCTTATCGTAAAATGGCATTTGTTCGCTCCACTTCCTTAATCGTTATCCTCCCTTAGCACGCTTCTAGGCTTTAGTGCAACCCTTGCATATGTATATTTCTGAGGTTATCGATATATTCCTCAACACGAACCTCACCTCACTATAAAAAAACTTATATTATAAATAGAATTCCATAAGAAAGAAATCATTTTCTTCAAGCACTGTCCAGAAATATAATAATATTTATAGTAACAATAATAATTATTTTAATAAGAGAGAAACAAAAAATGTTTTATTACGTAATTAAAATATTTTAGTGTCTTTTGATTCAATTTAAAATAAAAAAAATTATAATTCGTTTAATTTTAAAAATAATTATAATTATAAGGAGTCATATATACAAATCAAATAGACAATAATTTTCAATAAATAAATTAGACAAAACAATAAGATAAAAAAGGACAATTAAATAAACATAAAACTTATCGTTCCCGATGATCTTTCTTAGTTTCTTTGAGAACGTGGGGCGATCATAGTTACGCAGCGTGGTGACTGAAGAGCAGAAACAGTACAATTGCAAAACGTCTTTTTTAGCGGAGACCACTTTTTTATTTCTGTATTATTAAGTCATACTTCAATTTGATATCCGTTTCTCTCATGTAAAATCCACCCCATCGTCCTCGTTTCTTTAGAAATCGTCACATGATTAAAAATCGCCACACTAATAAAATTATAAAAACTAATAAATTATTAAAAATAAAATTAACACCTTCGTGTTGTCGGCGACACACAAAGTAGTGACGATTTCGACTTGAATGCCCGGAAACGATTGTGAGGACGGTGGTTATGGAAGAAATTTTACCATAATCAAAGTTTACTCCCTCCCCTCGTCAGTCCCCACGCCCCTAATACCTCTTGGCGCCCAGGTAATAAAGAGACTTGTCATATTTCTAAAATTCAATTTAAAGTATTTTTCGTTGACAAATTGAATCCCTTCACGTTTCTATTCAATTGTTTATTTTAAGGGTACATTTAATTCGGTGGATGTCTAGGTCGTTTTTGTTTTCTTCTGTCTTTTTAAAGAAAATTAATTATAAATATTAACGGGTAGTGACACCTTTGGTAAATGATTTTAACCATTATATTATTAGGAATCTTTGATGGTATTTTCACAAAATGTCACAACATCGTTATAGTTTCCAAAAGGATAGTTTATTGTTATTTCAATCTCGAATACGTCACAATTGTACAACCGTTATGAACGCAAAATGGAAAACCAGTCAACAATCCGTCAAGAAATCCACGGGAAAACGCGCCCGATGTGGACTGTATAAAGGCCAAAACGGAACTGGACGCCATCTTCATATCAGGCCCTCACTGACTGACCCAAAAGAGAGGGAGAACTCCCATCAATGATTCGAGATTAATCTGGTAGAGAGAGAGAGAAAGAGAGCAGGCAGGTCCACCGCAAAAGGAAAAACCTATACCTTAATAGGAACTCTAAACCCTATAACAGATAATCAATTGGTATAGCCACAAAATAACAACTTAATCCTTGAACAAACCTTTAAATCGCGTTAAGGAATAGATTTGAAAATGGCAATAAACATAATAGTAAAATTTAATAATTCTCGTAAAATCTGTTTCCGATCTCAACATTTTCAATTAAAAAAAAATTGACGATTATATTGGATTTCCCATTTTTTTTATTCATATAATTATACGCTGTTATAATAGAGTGCCACTTGACATTCGAAGACTTATAATATTCTACAAATTTTGTGGTATTTTAAAAAATTTTTGATAAAATATAAAATGAGTAGCATGAATGGAGAAAATTCCTCTCATTTTATATTTTCCTGGTTGAAACAATATTTTTACAAGGAGCTTTCTAGAACACATTTTTGTCTACTTATTTTGTGAGCTACACTCTCCATTGCAATTTTTCCACCTTCATGTAAGAAGATTGAAAACAGTGAACAAACATTGTTTCCGTTTGTTTATATCGAAAGTAAGATAGATCTACGCGTTCGAAGAATGGGTAAAGTTGCTTAATAGTTTATTTTCCATTTGAGGGGTAGGAACTCTTAAAGTAAAATTTACTTCTTTATTTAAAAAATTTACGGTCTTAATACTATATGACTGAAAACTGCATGTGCAAAGTTTGAAATCGGATTATTTTATTCCACATTTTTAAGAAACTCAAGCAAAAGTTCAATAAATTTTTGTTCTATATGTAATATAGAAAAATTTAACAGAATAAATTTTTGTTATAACCACAAGAAAAGTAAATTCTAAAAAAAAAATATTTTTATTGTTATGTAATAAAATTGATTTTTGTCTAACAATTGGTAATTCTACGGCTTTAAAATTTCAAAATTAATTTACTACACTGCAGAAAATGAACTATCTAAAGACAATCTTACGAATAGCTAAAATCCCTCGAGGGTTGAAAATGCATTCAATTTGCAAGGTAATTGAGTGAAGTCTTGTATGAACAATGTGAACTTAATTAATTTTTTTCTGTTGCAAGGAAAATCTGCTGTAATCTTTTGTAAACAAATTTCCAATTATAAATACATGTTAAGCTCTTTGACGCAAGTAAAAGAAAATGTTTTTAGTATGTGCTTTGCAACTTGATTTCCGATTATGACTCTTCAAAAAGATTAATTTTATTTTGCATATTTAGCCCTGAAAAAACAAAAAATAACCTTTAATTTATCTAAATAGGGTAGTGACTTAAAATAAATTTTGTGAGTAAAACGATTTTCTATACAGATACTTGTAAGGTTTGCTTATTATCCTATAGAGTTTTTTCTCAATAAATAGGATATCTTCTAACTGTATGAGCTACAGAAGAAGTTAATTCTTATAATAATAAAATTTAAATGTAAATGAGTAAATTTTTATCTTACATCTTATACCATTTTTGAGAAAAAAATTTTGAGCTTGTCTAAATATTTTCTTTGTAGATTGGACTTCTATCCTGGTTAATTATTAATTACTTAATTCAATTAAAATTTTAGTGAATTTTTTATTTTATGCAACTTTATGTTTGAAGTGTTCTTAGCGAGAAGCGCGAAGTTATTTCTAACTGGATAATAACAAATGGATCAATAACAAAACTTTAATTATTTTTTCTTAGATTTACTTACAACTAGCTCAATTAACATCTTACTATATTTGAGATATGAGGGATGAGGATCAACATCAACATTAATTATAAGATTTTTAATACAGGGATTTAATTACCCAAGTGTTCTTAGCGAGAAACGCGAAGTTATTTCTTACTGGATAATAACAAATTGATCAATAACAAAACTTTAATTTTTTTATCTTAGATTTACTTACAACTAGCGCAATTTAAATTTTACTATATTTGGGAGATGAAGGATCAGGATCAACACCAAAATTAATCATAAGATTTTTAATACAGGGATTTAATTACCTAATATTATGATTTTCATATTTATTTTACAAGCTGAACAAAGAATTTACATATTGGTTATAGAAAGTCATGGTGTTAGAAATGATGGGTGGTGGTATTACACAAAAAACTCATAGCACTTTAGATTCCACAACGGATGGTTTATTGTCATGTCACATGAAGAATACGTCACAGTTGTTAACTAGGTATATACACATAATGGCTGACTAATTAAGAAAATGTCGTGAAGTAGAACTAAAAACCCGCGTGACGTGGTCTGTAAGAAGCCAAAACGGAACTGGTCTAAATCATCACATCAGGCCCTCGCTAATAATTGACCAAAAGGGTGGGAGGGAGGGCATCCGACTAACGATTCGAGGTCCATCCTGTAGAGAGAGAAAGAGAGCAGGCATGGCCGCAGAACAGGGGACAACCCACCTCAATATAGGAACTTCAAACTCTATTATTGATTTTATGACAGATTAAGCATTGTTTCACAATGATTACAGAAAGCCATAAACCACCTGTTCAAATCCAGCAAGAAACATTCCTTATAAACATTTTAAACACATGTGAATGTTAAAGAAAACAATTTACTTTAGTACTATTCCAGAAAAGTCATTTTAATGTGCTCACAGTTAGGTATCTTATATAAAATGCAACTAACTAGATTTTAGGTAACTTAATAACCTCTAAACGAGAACCAAAGACCAGAAACAGTGGGGCCCTTCTATTATTTAACAGAATCAATAACTTTATACTAAGCTACCAAAAGGCTCATTAAACATGACCTTCGAGCAACCTTTTCCGTACAATACAATATTCATAACGAAACTAAACAAAATTAGCATAGGTAACAGGTACAGTAACCGATCTGTTAATTATTAACATATCTACAATTCTAAACATTAAAATATATTGTATGTTTTTAAATATAAGAAAAACGGTCCAAAGTTAGTTTAAGTCTACAAAGTTAGTAAATTGTATATAAAATGAAAGACTTTAAACTAAATTCATTATGCGTGGAAATTATTTGTCGTGGCACAAGATATACATATATTAGCACTATTATTTTTTTTATCCTTTTATTTATCAGATATAGATGTAACTCTTTTAGACGGACCTGCAAAAGCACTTTCCTCCAAGTACTCGTGTTATATTTTTCTCTTTAACTATTGAGGCTTTTGATCTTCTCTCTTACTCATCAAGCTGAGTTTGTGAAAATCGAGTTTATGGAAGCAATTTGTTTAGGATGGTCTTAAGCTGTCATTTTAAAATCTTCTCTTCTTTATTTTTGTAGGGAAATCCTTTATCGTCTTTAATATTTATTTTGCTGTTCTCATACTCTTGGCAAATGATACTTTCGCAATTTATTATAAAACATTTATGTAACAATAATGAAACACACTTTTGTGACGACATTTTTATTCAAATGTTCTGTAACAGATCTACGGTCTGATTATTTAACATGCTAGGCCCCACCCATAAGGATATTCCTGCACCCCGTACCCTAGTATGGCTAGGTGTCGCGATACGCACGACAAGCGCGCATGCAGTGCAAGTAAATTTTACTTGTATGTCTGTGACCCTCGCGTGATTACTGGCCCCAAGCTCCCGACTTTTGACGATCGGTCATTTTAAACTCGACTCGCAACCTACTAGCGTCCTCCAGCACGTTCGGTTTACGAGCCAGCCTACTCTGATGAGCGAAGGGTTTTCTTCAAGCTCAGGCCTACAGCACACTACAAACTACCAATTCTCCTACTAAGCCGGGCTAACCTCTAATGCGATCCCTTGGTCAGGGATGGGCGCCTTCCGCACCCTACAGTTTCTGTACAACCGCTAAGCCGAGTTGGGACATGCAACTTACTCACTGGAAGATCTGGCACTGGTTCCTTAAAGTTTTTGATACGTCTGGCTCAAGCTTCCTTCAACACCTGACCTTAAAGCACAGGCCAACCACTGCCACCAAGAGTCCAACCTCAAATGACTGGGCGAAGACTCACGTCTTCTAAGGCACCCGGTCTCCCATGGTACCATTTAGACCCCGGTACGGGTACCCAGGTGGAAAGTCATATCCCCTTTGGTTTCCAGGATTTGTCACACTCTTTGCAGTACATACCACCTTGGGCTCATCATCAAAGTGACCAACGTTCGAGACCCGTTCGAAGGCCAAATCTAGAGACTTATTAGAGCAAGTTATGCACCGCGACATCCATTAATCATTATGCCAGTTGATCTCCTCGCAATTGAAAGAACGGTTGACTTTTGGAACGACTCTCATGGTTCAGGGCTGCTTTGCAGCATACTTAGGCCGAAGCCAGAGTATCCCTTAGCCAACAGCTAAAGGCACGCGCCGTTGTACGAGCTATGCAAGGTACTCATCACAGAGACGCAAAAGCGTACTTAAGCTAATCTCTTCACAGATGTCACCAACGGCTAGGCTAGGGCACCTTAGGCTAACCACCCGAAGCTAGGGGTACCTTCCAAAGAAGACTTGCACTTTGTGCGAGCACGTCACGCAGTCGTTCCCCATGGTCGTCACTGTCTAGCAGTGAAGCCATGTGTCTATCGCTTCTCAGTGGGGTCTGCATTTATGTGGGCCACCACCAAGCGTAATTATCGTGAGTGCGGATTGGATTTCAGTCAATGGGTTTCTGCAAATACGATTCTACAGAGAATTATTTAATGAGAATCTCCGCAAAGGGTCTAATTGTCTTTATAATTAACTATTATTCTCGGTTTTCACTATCAGTGCGTCCAACCCTGAAAGTCGATTAGCAAAATTAAGAATTTTTCGAGAGTATGGTACTGCTCCAATATCAAGACATTTGCTGCGAATCTAGAAAATCCAAAAGGTCGTCTCTTCTCTTGCTCATCGCTCTCTTCCCCTTTTTTGCAACGTCGAGTAGAGACAGCCTTTATATACGACTGTCACAAGCTAATTTTTCAGTCTCTTGACTGACGGAACTCGAGGCGCACGTTGGGTCTCGCTCTAGGTTACTCAAGGAAGGCAAACATCTTTCAAGTTTACTTAAGTGAAGCTGCTGACCATTAGTGGAATTCAGTGTGGGTGCACTCACCACAAAACTACATTGGTACCGACTGGCTTAACGAAAGGCGGAGGATGACCACGAGATCCTCTGAGGAATGTTGATGGCACACCTCTCTCATTTTTCAGATATTTTATCCGGAACTCATAAAGGTGAAGGATAGCCCATCCTTTTCCAAATTATTAGAGGTCCCCTTTTATAATTTTAAGGAATATAAGTCTAGCTGCGCATCGTCTACAGATGCACCCATGGCGATGCAAAACTTGTTCTTCTAGGATCTCGAAAAATCTTTTGGTAGGGACCAATATAAGTGCATCTGTCTTAGCAACCACTAGAAATTACACAGATTCAATTTGTGCATCATTGTTATTTTTGCCCTGAAGAGGCTTACATATATGTAGGCGAAACGTTGTCAGTCTGTAAATATTTGACGTGACCTTATGCATTGAAATAAATTTTTGTCTGGATATTATGTTTTCTTTCTTACTTGGATTATTATTCCCGGACGTTAAAGTAAATTTATACATTCTTCTAAGAGGATTGTAGTTTGAAAGCAGCTGTGTAATCAAATCTAGTTCCTCAAAAAACCTTTTGTATTTCAGAATTAATTCAAACGTTAATATATATCCTTTTTGTGAGACCACGTGTGAATTGTTCATAAAATTAATTACTCGATTATTTTTATGTTCTTAATGAGCAAATTTTTCTATTCTTAAATAACTGAAAAAATTTAAAGAATCTTGACTCATGCCGCAGGCAGGTCGTCTCTGAACTAACCTTCGAAATAAAATTCCCAGCAGAGGTTTGGAAAAATAAACAAATGCAACTTTTCGGACATGCAAAGTATAGTCACAACATTAATAACCATTTAGTATTTTTCAAAAGTTTATTTCTATTTTAATACACCTTGTTACAAAATCTTTAATCTCAAAAATAGATTTAATACATAATTTGAATTAACTTACTTGGAAAGTTGGGAAAACTAATTTACTTTGAACAATCTCAGCAGGATGAAACTTATTAATTTTAACAATGGGAGCAATTTTTCATTAGAATTCTCTGAAAGTAACTTTGCTCTAGTTTTCCTTCCTCATGAAATATCACACTTCTGATGCAAACCGTATTTCTTTTTTACAAATTA
This sequence comes from Ganaspis brasiliensis, assembly GCA_037103525.1. Classification (NCBI taxonomy): domain Eukaryota; kingdom Metazoa; phylum Arthropoda; class Insecta; order Hymenoptera; family Figitidae; genus Ganaspis; species Ganaspis brasiliensis. Next base: position 2,610,671 of record JAZKLR010000254.1, on the reverse strand, counting down.
ATATTTTTCATTCCATTCTTCATTTCACTTATTACAATGTTTTGATATTACATGAATTTAAAAGTTTAATAAGGTATGTATGATAATCTATTTACCATCTCTGGTATTCTGCTTTTGTATAAGAGTGGAAAAAGTAGAACTTTATAAAATTTTGATTCCATTAATTTATTTAATCTATTAATGAATGAGATTCTTTATCAAAACTGAGCTAAAATTCGTAATGGATTAAAAATGAAATTATTTTACACGCATAATCCAACAGTCATTTTGTTACTGAAGAGGTTTAAAATCCGTAATTGCTTTTTAAAGTAGCTTGCGATTCTTTGTTAGCTCGGAAGCGAGCCAAAGTGATTAAATGTAATTGCAGAGTTTGCAAATTAAGTAGAATAAAAGTTGTTCTTGCCGTGACACGATTTCTCGTTTGAGGAAATACAATCACAGAAATTTATACAGAACGTTGAGTAGAAGTGAGTGAAAAGTCTGTGCTTTTTTCTTATTTATCCATGCTCGACAAAAGTTTCACATGGAAAAAATGTTGCAGTATATTTGATAACACAAATTCTGAAATAGCGGATGTAAAGAATAATTCAGGAAAAGTTTTGCAATTTTCATTACACGATGCCACGAGTATTTGCATAAAAACTTGCTGAAAGGTTTTGAAAATATGTATTTTTTGCGTGTTCAGTTACACGCAAACTTGGAGCTTTAAGTGAAACCGGTAATTTACGTAGCGAAAAGAAAACCACGGTAAAAGTAAAGGAACATTCAGGCGAAAAGTTTGGAAAAGCTTTTCAGCTTTAGGTTTAGAAATGAATTTAGCAAGCCAAATGAGCGCCCTCGGGTCGAGATAAAAAGAATCTAGAAGAGAATAAGAATGAAGGAAATGAATTGAAAAACAAGATAGAAACTACCAGAAAGACTTTGTTTTGTTTTTAAAGATGACGAGCTTAAGTTTAGTTTATTTTTATTTTAATTTTCTAATTATTTTTTGTAAGTTTTTCTCTATATTACAAATATTTAATTACTTTAAATTCTTTCAATAGAATTTATTACATTAATTTTCACTTTGGGAAAAATACAAGAACGGTGGAACTAACGTAGCCTTGCTTATTAAACTATTATGAACTAAACTTTAAGTTTTCCCATCAAATTAATTGGAGATTAAAACAGAGTTCTCGACAACTCTTGGCTTACATAAGCTGACATTAAGGGAATCTTGTATTCAACATGCAACTCTGACGACGCAGACGCGATTTTAGAGACTCTTGCAGACACCACTCTATTTCATATCACCTTTATTTATAGTTTTTATTTCGCCAGATTTGTCTTTTATTCTGACTTTTGTTACGTTCGTAACCTATATATTTACTATATATACACTGAAAAAAATACTGTGATGAGATTAGACATTTGAGTATGGTTGACAGGTTATGTAGAAGTTTGACAACTATACGTTCGAATTTCCCATAATGCATCGGTGCGCCACTATCCATTTTACCTAACCTTACAATATGACTCGCGGTTTCACACAGCCGTATGGCTAAAACATCGATACGTATGGCAGTTCCCAAAACAGCAATAAAATATTGCCAATCTGCCCATAATTATCGCAGTTCCACGGAAATATTTTTTTCAGTGTATATATTGTTATAAACACCAATATTTGTGTCTATATTCAATTCTCATAAATCTGAGAATTGTTATCATTGTATATCATCTTGATTAATATTGTATATGAATATTAGACAAGAGTAGAAAAGATTTTATAATTGAGAATGTTGAAAAGAGAAAGGTTATGTCATATAAGATGTCAAGCATGCCGCTAGCCTAGCTATCTGGAAGAAGAAACAATATTTGACGAATTACAAACTATGGCACGCTTTATATATTTTCTAATGCACGTAAGAAGTGCTGTGGTATCTATTCGGGCGAGAGGCCCAGGGAACACAAAAGAGAAAGGTCATGGTAAGACCTTCGCGAGGAAACGGAGACGCAAGAGTTCTACAACGGCTATTTTTTAGTCTCTCTAAAAATTGAGATCTACGTCAAGAGAGCGGAGACGCAAGGGAGAAGTAAAAAACGCCATTTTCCTTCCCAATTCTTCAATATAAATTAGACCAGCAAAATGATAACTATATAGTGTACAACAGTCAAAACATCAGACAGTGTCTACAACGGTCTTACCATCTCACGTGTAGTATTACACTCAAGTTCGAGTTTTTACAATACAGCAGTTTTATTTTATCACGGTCTTTCGCTCATCAGTCTGATTCTTTACCACATTCTTTATCTCTTCGGAAGTATACAATTCTCGATCAATTATTATTTTATGTGTTACCTTCTTACTGTATTATAACGCGCTAATAAGTGCAGCATAATATTATTCAAACTCTATCAATTCAGCTTAGTTTATCTCTTCGCCTATTAACTGAAAATTACATTTTTTTCTTAAAAAACACAAGTTATTGAGATTCCTGAAGGAAGTTCCTATTCACTACAAGAATTCACCTGCATCGGCATCCAGTGATGCCGATCCAGATGACCAGATCACCGTCTATTTACCCAGCACCTAATCTACTTTAAGCATACTCCTGCTTTATCGCTTGTTTTCAACAAACAAATATTCGAGTTTCAATAACAATCTTTTCATCTTTCAAAAGTAAGGCCCAATTTATAAAATCATATTGTAAATTCTCAACTCTTAATCAATAAATATTCTACAAACCAATTAGTGCTCTCATTGACTTAATCCTCATCCCAAATTAGATTCATTAATTTGAAACTAATTTAAAAGAAAGACCTAGGATATATTGTAAGGGTTTTTGTACATTCGACGTAACACTTTATAAAACAGTCATATATACGTTTGAACAATCAAAAATTAAAGTTATCATTTAAGAGATTACATGGGTTTACTCGGGTGAAAAAGGATCTATTTTCAACAATTTTTTTTTATATAAAGAATAAAATATTTTATTCAAACTTTTTACTGTCCTAAAGATATATGTATATTTGAAAATAAATTTCTGAAATTTTCAAGGAAAAATATTCATAACTCTGCCATTATGACGTCATTTCCGGTGAGCCCTTGGAAAAAAGGTGCGTCCGCGTTGACAGTAGAACTCATGACAGGATCATCTGAAGTGAAAAAAATCGTGTATTAATAAAGACCATAAACTAGAATTTGGTCGAAGGAAAAAAAGAAACAGTGAAAATTGTATTTTTGGCAGACTTTTTTACAAAAAAATCCAAATTTTGGTAAATTTTGATCAACATTTTTTTTAATAGTTTCAATTAAAAAAAAACCCTTTGTCCAAGTTCTCGTGAATTGTATCATGAAGATCTGTGTAAAATTTCATCAAGATCGATTGAGTAGTTTTCGAGAACTTTTGATAACCGACTTTAAAAACACAGTTTCGAGAAAAACGCATAAGTTTTGAGTAACAATAAAACTTTAAAATAATTTTGTTAACTTACATTTAATGATTTACACTAGAACCTCGATTTAGCGGTTCTCGATTTAGCGGTCGTTTGACCGTATAAACATTATCTAAACAAAATCAAAAGTAATTATTTATGCCTAAAGAATAAAAACCATATTTTTATTAAAAAATGCTAAAATTCATAACGTTTTATGATTTAAATGATTTATATTAGAACGATGATAATTTTGCATAAATATGAAGGGCACTGCGCCCTTTCATATTCAGCCCTGCACCAATGAAAACTTCGCTTTGATGTTGTGACGTCATACTCGATTTAGCGGTCTACCCCCGAGCCGACCGCTAAATCGAGGTTCTAGTGTAATCGTCGATTCCTGGGCCATAAAGTAAAGAACCTGCAGCAACTGGAATGTCCAGGTCATCCTTTTGCTCCTGTCTATGATGAATCCTGGCTTCGCGAGTTTTGCTCGCAAATTGTTTTTCTGATGCGCACACATATTACCTGACTTTGAGCGCGCACCTTTCCAAGAAGGTATCTTCGAAACTTTTATTCGGGTCGACTTGAAAATTTAGGATAATATTCTCGAAATGTTGTAGAAATTATGAAGACAATAAAAAAAAATTCAATTTTTCGAAGCTCTGAAACCCATGTAACCCCTTAAACTATGCAGAAAAAAATGTTTCGGATGAAAGTTGGATTCTAAAAGAAAACAATTTTACCTGACTTAAAGGTTGAATGTTTTACAGAAAATGACAAATTTATATGGAAATAAATTTGTAGTCATCTTTGTACCGTAGACGTCTAAAAATTTACCAACATAAAGGATCAATAATTAAACTCGAATTTATTTAACCATTTAATACCAAACCAGCTCGATAATTTCGGAAATAAATTTTTACAGCGTTTTAAAATTTTATCGAACTCATTCTGGATACTATTCAGTGTCTGTCTTGAAGTGCCAATTGCTTCTCTCTTCAATTCCAGTCCAGATGGCGGCACTAAAATATTTTTACAAGTCGAAAAGAAATAGAAAATCGTATCATTGCACTCTTCTGAGAGTTGGAGTCAAATAATATCTCATGTTCTCGGACAAACGTAATATGTCAACTGAACTTGTCACTAGAACCTTTGGCGCTCATTTGTCAGCAAAGTGAAAACAAGCCACAACAGAAACTTCTCTCCTTCTGATGCTTTGTGTTCCCTTTAATTATTTTGACGTTCAATAAATCAAGTGAAAAAACTTTTTGTCTTGAATTTTCGAAATTAATTATTTATAAGTTAGAAACCTGGATTTAGAGGGTCACTGCATTTTTTACATGTCAAGCTAGAAGTACGAACGTCACTCTTTCTCTTAAAGAGGCTCTTGTGACGGGTGTTTCACTCGGGAAAAGAAGAAGCGTAGGACAAACAAATTCCATTGCAGGTAAAAAGTATGCACACGATGAGAAAAACTGAAGCACAGCTTAGTAAAAAAAAATCTTAAAGGTTCTCTTCAGTCTTTTGGACTGCATGCATGTACGAGATGCATTCTTGAGACGATTTCGACGTTAGATTATTTCTCACTGACTACTTATAAATGATTGTAACTAACCGTGAGCATTTCTGCTTCTTTAAACTTCTTTTAGGGTTTCGTGGTTTCGTCTTATAACGAGACTTTGGCGTCCATCCGTCCGTCTGTCGTTCCCAACTAACAGCAGGGCATTTGTAGTTGTGCCCAAAAGAGAGAGTGTTAGAAATGATGAATCGTGGTGTTGTACAAAAGTCACAGCACTTCTAGTTTTTTTTTTTTCATCACATCAGGCCCTCGCTGACTGACCAAAGACGTGGGAGAACTCCTGACAATGATCCAGGCTCCATCTTGTAGAGAGAGAAAGAGGGAAGGCACGGCTACAGAACAGGGGACAACTCACCTCAATAGGAACCTTAAACTCAATTAGAGATTTTATGGCAGATTATAAACAACCCATTTAAATCATACGAGAAATCCTTCTTATAATTTTAAACAGAGAGATATCTCGGATAGGGTCGAGTAGAGTCAGATCGCGTCGGGTAGAATCGGGTAAGGTCGGATAGGGTTGGGCACGGTAAGGTCGATTAAGGTAAAGTCGGGTAGGATTAGATTGGTTTAGGTGATTCAGGTCAGAAGATCGGTTCTAACAAGGTCGGATCAGATTGGATAATATCGGGCCCAGGTAAAGGCGGATAAGGTAAGGTCGGCTAGGAATAGACATGGTTTGGTAGGATTAGGTACAGATCGGGTAGCTCTGGGTTAGGTTGGGTTGGTTCAGGTAAGGTCAGGTCAGAAGATTGGTTATAACAAGGTCGGGTAAGATTGGGTGATGTCGGTTGGAGTAGGCCCGGGTAAAGTTCGGATAGGATTAGATTTGTTCATGTGAGGTCAGGTCAGAAAATTGGTTTTAACATGGTCGGGTAAGATTGGGTAATGTCAGTTAGAGTAGGCTCGGGTAAAGGCGGATAAGGTAAGGTCGGGTGGGATTAGATAAGATCGCTCCGGGTAAGATCGAGTAAGACAATGTGGTGTAGGGTAAGATCGGATAGGTCTCGGTTAATTCGGGTAAAGTTTAGTAAGGTAAGGTCGGATAGGGTAATATTGGTTCTGGTAAGGTAGGGTGGTTTAAGGTCGGAAAATGGTTATAACAAGGTCGGGTAAGATTGGGTAATGTTGGGTAGAGTAGGCACAGGTGAAGATAGATAAGGTAAGGTCGGTTAGGAATAGTTAGGGTTAGGTACGGTTAGGTGGAGTCGGATAAAGTGGGATGGGATTAGGTAGGGTCGTGCCGGGTAAGATCGGGTAGGACAAGGTGAGGTAGGGTAAGTTCGAGTTGCTCTGGGTAAGGTTGGGTAAGGTTTAGTAAGGTGAGGTCGGGTAGGATCACATTGGTTCAGGTAAGGTTTTGTCGGTTAAGTTCGGAAGATTGGTTGTAACAAGGTGGGGTAAGATTAGGTAATATCGGGTACCATAGGGCCGGGTATAGTCGGGTAAGGTAAGGTTAAGTAAGGTCAGGTCGGGGCAATTAAATCCATGTAACAGACACGAAACTCTTAGATTGTACGCTTTCGTTGTGCGCCTGCTTTTAATACTACTTTTTAATACGACATAGAAACAAAGTTTATTTACAGATTGTAGTAAGCAAAAATTATTTTAGTCCAAAGGACAATATTTTAAGTTATTGTTAAACTATATGTAATTACTAGATAAATATAATTTTAATGGATAACATTTTTTTAATATATGTTTTAATTACGAGTTTGCAAATCGCCTTAAATATAAAAATATTTTTCTCGTGAAAGATGTAGTGGATGAATCTTAGCAATTATAGAGAATTCCCTAAAGAGGAAGGGGAGCCTTGATTAAATGAACTTCGACCCTTGACTCTAAAAATTATTAAAGAGGGTTTCTGATTTCTTTTTACAGATAATCAGCTACGATTCTACGAGGGGTGGCGTTTCCGTAGTGACGGAGAAAGGTGACAGCACCACGAGCTTCCTGTTGGTGCAACGAGCCAAACCGTCAGACTCAGGTCGATATACATGTAATCCAAGTAATGCTCAACCCAAGTCGATCACTGTTCACGTACTCAATGGTGAGGAATTTCTTTTTCAATACCAATTTATTTAATAGCACTTTCTAAAACACAGAAATTGAAATGTTTTATTTACTCAAGCATGTCAACTGACTCCGTATGTTATTTAAATTTAAGTTTAGAAAATAGTAAATAAATAAAATAAAAATGTAGTCTTATGCATTCTTGGATAATTTCAATAAAAGAAGTACAACCCTGCTAAAAGTAAGAAGATAGAAATGTATCATTTTCTATCCCTCTCAAGACAAACATACTTTGCTTTTTTCTTTTATTGTCCAAGTATATATTTATCTTGCTCTTTTTATGAATAGATGGATAGAAAGGGATAGAAAAATTCTAGAACCGTAAAAAAAGAAAATGGAAAAGCGGGAGTTTTTCAAGAGGGTGCAAGCGTCATCCCTTAATATTGTCTGATCGAGAAAATAAAAAAAATATGTTTAATTTTTGTTTTTGCTGTTGATTGTAATCGGTTGGAAAAAAAACATGCCAAAATTTTTTTTTTCTAGTGGTCAATAATAAGGATAAATTAATTATGGGAAAAGAAACTAGATTCACCTTCATTTTTTAGATTTTTAAATTAATATTTAGAGCTGCCAGAAAGTTTTAAAAATTTTCCAGGTTTTACATTCAATTCGACTCAGTTTTTTGTGTGTTTCGATGAACGGTCATAATTGTATTAATGTCCTTTTTAAAGGGACAACATAACAAGAAAATTTTTCGAACATCTTTTCTTTTGTATCGCTTAACAAAAGGGGTATAAAAGTAGGTTTAAGACGTACGAAAAAATGTCTATTCTATTGTACATTCTCTTCTGTATAACCCTCAATGGTGGCCAATATCACTTTCACTTTTATGATGGCTGTGAAGTCATAAAAATTTTTCCCCAATAAGGTAAAACTTGAAAACTGAAATTTTCTTTTCAATGTCTTTTCACTTGATATTATTTTTTTATTATTATTTGTTTCACGATCTTTTTTCCACTTAGCAATAGATAAACAATAGTTTCTTAAATTTAATTACAATCAACAAAATAGAAAAAAATTTATTTCTCTTTTTTGATGTAAAATTTTTGATTCATTGACAATTCTTCGCTAAGTTGAAATTGGATTAAAAAATTAGTCTCAAAATGATAGAAAGATTGAACTGGATAAGATAGGGGTTAAACTGTAGTTTAGGAACGTAAGCCTTGAAGTTGTCTTCGCAATCTGTTTATCAGAATGATAACCTCGTTAAAAGAAAAACGATAGGAGTGCCGGAATAAACTTTTCCAATTATAATAATAATCAGTGGCGTAACTGGGAGAGCAAGGGCCCTGGGGCAAAAAGGAAAATGGGGCCCCAATTATATATAATAATTTACATGTTTAATTAATTCATTTATTCCTTCTGTCCACACCTGAAATTTCTCCCAAGATGTTTGTTTCTTTTAAAATTTTAAATCATATTTCACCTTTTTAAAATGTTCTCAAATTTTAAATTTATAGAAATTTCAATTAATGTGAACTTGCATTTATTAAAAGTTCAATTAATCCAGGTTTAAAAAATACTAAATTTGAAGTGTTTTAAAAATTTTTTCAATTTTTAATAATTCTTATCTATTATGATTTCAATTATTTTAAACACAATTTTGTACTACTTTTATCATTTTTCAACTATTTTCTACAATTCTTAATTATTTAAATTGTTTTTGAATTGTTTCCCTAAATCTTAAATTTACCTTCCTCAAATTATAATGATGTTTTTTTATTTTTCTCAACCACTTTTTTAATTTTAATTATTTTTGCATTGACATTAAATCAATTTAATTATTTATTTTTTAATTTTATATTATTCATTAAAAATTTTAATTAATTTTGTTAATTTACTATTATTTTTGTCATTTTTAAATTATTTTTTTCAGTTTTTAATTATTTTCATAATTTCTGAATTAATTTACAGAACTTTAAAATTAATAACACAATTTTCAATTATTTTTTTTTAAATTTTCATTTCTTTTTACTATTTTGCAATTATTTTCTCCATCTTTTAATATTTTCATTATTTTTCAATCACTTTCCTAAATTTTCAGTTATTATTTTAAATTTAGATTATTGTCTTCAATTTTCAATTTCTTAAACGATTTATCAATTATTTTCTTTTGCTTAAAAACAAATTCTGTAATTTTATATCATTTTCTCCGCTTTTTAATTATTTTCATTCTTTTTGCATAATTTCCAAAAATTTCAATTATTTATCTAAAATTTTAATAATTATTTTCATCAATTTTTAGATTATTTCTGCGATTTTTTAATAATTCTCTTCTATTAAAATATTTAAGTAATTTTGTAATTATTTTCTTTTTTTAAAAATATTTTTTATGATTTTTTCAATTATTAATCTCAAATTTTATTTACTGTTTTCAATATTTCATATTTAAATTATTTTCATAATAAAATTCAATTATTTCTCTCAATCTTCAATTATTTCAAGCATATTTCAATTCTCTTTTTTAATTTTGAATTAATTTTATCATTTTTCAACTATTTTCTATAATTCTTAATTATTGTAATTGTGTTTAAATTGTTTCCCTAAATCTTAAAATTACCTTCCTTAAATTTCAATTATTTTGTTTAGTTTTCTTAACCACTTTTTTAATTTTAATTATTTTTGCCTTGACATTTAATCAATTGAATTATTTTTTTCCTAATTTTATATTATTCATTGAAAATTTAAATTAGTTTTTTTTTAATTACCATTATTTTTATTATTTTGCAATTATTATTTTTAATATTTAATCATTTATATAATTTTTGAATAAATTTACTAAACTTTCAAATATATATCACAATTTTCAATTTTTTTTTCAATTTTTATTTCTTTTTATTATTTTGCCATTATTTTCTCCATCTTTTAATATTTTCCTTATTTTTCAATTAATATCCTAAATTTTCAGTTATTATCTCAAATTTAAATTATTGTCTTCAATTTTCAATTTTTTAACCGACTTTTCAATTTTTTTCTTTTTTTTAATTAAAATATTTAGGTAATTTTGTAATTATTTTCTTTTTCAAAAAATTTATTCTATGATTTTTTCAATTATGATCTCAAATTTTTATTATTTTTTGAATTTTTTTATTTTTTATCTCAATTTTCAATTATTTTCCATATTTTTTCATTATTCAATTTTTTTCAATTTACGTTTAAGAGTTTCAAGTAATTTTCTCAAATTTAAATTATTTTCTTTATTTTTAAAACATTTCTATGATTTTTTAAATTACTTTCCCCAATTTTTAATGTATTTCATTTTTTTCAATGAATTTGCAAATTGTGCAAATCTGCAATTATTTTGTTTAATTTAAATTATTTTTTGCAATTTTTTTTTTAATTCTAAACTTTTATAAATTTTGTTCTAAAAAAGGAAAGGTTTATTAGGGTTGACTGAGGGCCCCCTGAGCTCAAGGGCCCCGGGGCACTGCCCCACTTTGTCCCTTAATATTTACGCTGATAATAATATAATTTGGACGAAATACCGGGGGGTAAAAGATTCAAATATAACCCCCCTGTATTTCGTCCAACTTATATTTTTCACAAACTAATGCAAAAAAATATTTTAAATTTCGCGCGCTTGTTAGGTTGCAATCTTGAAAACAGCTGATCTACTTACAGCCAACTTCAAGGCTTACGTTCCTAAACTGCAGTTTAACCAAGAATGGAATAAGTTTTGTTAAAATTTACAAAAATAAAGAAGATAGATATATTGTGGTGAATAATTTGAAAACTGTGATTTAAATAAATTCCCTATAATGAAACCGAGAACAGAACAAGATTGAGTTGAATAGAAAAGTAGTCTATCCTTTATAATTTTTCAAATTAAAAAAGTTTCAAATGGGTAAAGTTTCTATCCATTTAGTTTTAGCAGGGGGTGTTGTAATTTTGTCTCCAGTAGCCAAGGGCTTATAACAGTGTAAAATGTCGACACTCTAGTAATCTGATTTTTATTCTAAATAAACGAGATTTTCTGCGGAAAACTTAAGTGTCATCCCTTGTTTCAGGAGAGTATCCTGCGGCAATGCAACACGGCGGTCAAGCCAAGCAACCAAGGCTCTACTCGCTCCTCCTCTGCCTGTGTCTACTTCTTTACTAATCGATTCTCGATCCCACGAATCGATCGAGTTACTACGAGTCATCCTCGAACGATAAGAGCCTTCTGTACGACACGTTTTATACTTACTGACAAATTCGACTTTCCCGCAAGACAATTATCAATGATGGCTTTCAAGAATCTATTTGCATTTTTTCTTCTTTTTTTCTTTCCTTAGTAAAAAAAAAAAAAAAGAAAATAGGAGGATAAAGAAGAGTTAACAGAAGAGGAAAAATACGATATATCAGAGTGCACACGAAGAGGCCCTTTAACACGTTTTATTTGATGCTTTGAAACACAATTGCAAGCTCGAGTCTTGTAGACTGAGTCACTGCAGTGAGCAGCCGCGAGCTAGAAATGGACTCCTGTCATATTCGATTCACAATGGCTATTGTCAGTGTTACCTTGGTCATGAGAAATTCCTGTGGAAATTCCAAATCTATGATTTATACCAAGATGCCAGCGCTATTGTCATTTAGCTATGTCATTGTGAATCGAGCTTCAGTTTGTGCTTTGATGTGATCAACTGTATGCCTATGATATACGATTTACCATCATGTTATCCGCATTCAACCATCCAATGACTTAGACTGAACATTCTCGTCAAAGAATTGAGTCAATTTGTTTCTATTCATCCTCTTTATCAATAATGGTTTTTGCAAAAAATGAAAATTCTCCTTTTCATCACACATACAAGAATTTTATGAATAATGTTTGTATTTAAAAAAAAACATTTTATTTGTTTTCAATTTTTGGAGAAAATTTATAAAAAAATTCTAAAGATTCTAAAAAAACGTTAATTATGAAAAATTGAGAAAAGAATTTAAAATGAAGACGAAAGTATGGATTTTCTAAACATTTATTTTGGATTTTTGTATCTCGATTTGTATTTAAAGGTTGAGAAGGCATCTATTAAAAAAAATAAAAATATACGCGTTAAGAAGTAATTTTATAAAAGGTTGTTATCAACTATTTGTTAAAATTCAAACTCGTGATGATGTGTTTTTTTAACATTTAATCCGCGTGAAGTTGACTCCCTACTCACAAAATTTCGATACTTTCTTTAGAGTTTTGAGTCCTTTCAATAAGTTCTAGAGTAACTGATAATTTTAAGAAACAATTCAGACGATTAAATGATTTAAAAAACGATTTACCAAAATGGGGGCTCGTCTCCACTTTTTATAAAATCAACTTTTTTAGAGTTCTAAGTAGACTGCCAATAATTCTAGAGTTTCTGATACTTTTTAACAATAGTATTGTCCATTTTCAGTAAAAAAAAAAAAATTTTAAAAATGGACTACCCCCCACTTTTTTTAAAAAATATTTTCTATTATGAAATCGGACAAACAAAAAAGAGTTCTAGAGTACTCTACACATTAGCATCAAAAACAAGAAAATAAAAATATTTATATAAAAATCGAATAAAAATGCAAACACTTTTTTCATAAATAAAATTTTCTGAATAAGTTCTGTGTCTCTCATATTAGTTCTACAAAAAACATTATAAACAAGTTTTTTTTTAAATCAAAATCCAAAAACTATTAACATTTAAAAAGACACAAAAAATCAATTTTCAAAAATTTTAGACTTCCAAGAGTTCTGATCAAATTTTAGAGAAATTTGTTCTGAATTTTTTTTAAGAAGTATTCTGGGGGGGGGGGCAGAATCCAGATCAGAACTCAGGAAACTCTAAAATTTTTGAAAATCGAATTTTTTCGAATCACTTTAAATGTTATAAACTTTTTTATTTTAACTTTAGAAAATTTTTTCTGAATGTTTTTTGTAGTAATATTTTAGGGAGGAGCAGAACTCTGACCAGAACTCTTGGAACTCGAAATTTTTTGAAAATCGAATTTTTTGAGTCAATTTAAATGCTAAGAACTTCTTAAATTTTCATATTAGACACATTTTTCTGAATGTTTTTTGAAGAAGTATTCGGGGGGTGGGGTCAGAATTCATATCAGAACTTTAGAAATTCATACATTTTTGAAAATCGAATTTTTTTGGATCACTTTGAATGTTAAGAACTTTTTGAATTTTTATTTTTAAAAAATTTATTGTGAATGTTTTCTGTATTAATCTTAAAGGGGGAAACATAACTCTGATCAGAACTGTTGAAAGTCTAAAATTTTTTAAAATGGAGATTTTTTGGTCAATTTAAATGCTAAGAAATTTTTGGATTTTGATACTAGAAAAATTTTTTCTGAATGTTTTTTAAAGAAGTATTCTGGGGGGAAGGGGACAGAATTTAGATCAGAACTCTGGAAACTCTAAAAATTTTTTAAAATCGAATTTTTTTTTATCATTTAAAATGTTCATAACTTTTTGATTTTAAGTTTAAAAAAATTGGTTCTAAATATTTTTTGTGGTACTGTTCTAGGGGGACGCAGAACTCTAAGCAGAACTCTAAGCAGAACTCTTAGAACTAGAAAATGTTTGAAAATCGTATTTCTTTGGGTCAATTTAAATACTAAGAACTTTTTCGATTTGTATATTAGAAAAAATTGTTCCGAATGTTTTTTGAAGAAGTATTCTGGGGGGGGGGGGTCAGAAATCAGATCAGAACTTTGGAAATTCATAAATTTTTGAAAATCGAATTTTTTTGGATCACTTTGAATGTTAAGAACTTTTTGAATTTTTATTTTTACAAAATTTATTGTGAATGTTTTCTGTAGTAATCTTAAAGGAGGAAACATAACTCTTATCAAAACTCTTGAAAGTCTAAAATTTTTTAAAATGAAAATTTTCGGGTCAATTTGAATGCTAAGAAATTTTTGGATTTTGATACTAGAAAAATTTTTTCTGAATGTTTTTTGAAGAAGAATTCTAGGGGAGGGGACAGAATTTATATCAGAACTCAGGAAACTCTAAAATTATTTAAAATTGAATTTTTTTTATCACTTTAAAGGTTAATAACTTTTTGATTTTGAGTTTAAAAAAATTGGTTCTGAATATTTTTTGTGGAACTGTTCTAGGGGGGAGCAGAAAACTAAGCAGAACTCTTAGAACTTGAAAATGTTTCAAAATCAAATTTCTTTGGTTAATTTAAATGCTAAGAACTTTTAGGATTTTGACACTAGAAAAATGTTTTCTGTATGTTTTTTTTTTTTGAAGAAGTATTTTGGGAGGGGGGAGGGGACAGAATTGAGATCAGATCTCTGAAAACTAAAATTTTTTAAAATCGAATTTTTTTTATCACTTTAAATGTTAATAACTTTTTGGTTTTGAGTTTTAAAAAATTGGTTCTTTATATTTTTTATGGAACTATTCTAGGGGAGAGCAGAACTCTAAGCAGAACTCTTAGAACTCGAAAATGTTTAAAAATCGAATTTCTTTGTGTCAATTAAAATACTAAGAACTTTTTCGATTTTGATCTTAGAGAAATTTTTTCTGAATATTTTTTGAAGAAGTATTCTTGGGGGGGGGGGGGCAGAATTTAGATCAGAACTCTGAAAACTCTAAATTTTTTGAAAAAAAATACTTTTTTAAAAATTGGGGAGACGTGAAGTTAGCATCCCTTTCGAAAAATTGATTTTAAAAGCATCTAATCCCAGGATCATTTATAAAAAGTATCGGGAAGTCTAGAACTATTGCTAATCTACTCAGAACTCTAAAAAAAATTAATTTTTTAAAAAATGGGGAAACGTAACGCTAGCCCCTCCCCCCCCTTTTGAAGCATCGATTTCTAAAGCATTTAATTGACCGAACCATTTCTAAAAATTATCAGGAATTCTAGAACTTATGTGAAAAAGACACAGAACTCTAAGAAAAATATCGGATTTTTATGAGTTGGGGGTCAACTTTAAGTGTATTTTATTAACATTTTAAAAAACTTTAATGTAATAAAAGTTTAGTTCTACTTGATTGCAATTTGCTACATTTTATCCAGATAAAAAATTATGCATTATTATACATTATTTTAAAAAAAGGGTGCCTAATCAATGTAAAAATAAAGAATCATTATTCTACATTATTCTTTTATTGTAATTAAGATTTTAATTAAAACTTTTTGATAATATAAATGTAAAACAAATATCAAAGAAGATATAAGAACGGTTATTTAATATCCAGTTCGCTTTATTTTCTCGAAAAGCTGACGTTAGAAACATTTGGATAAAGTATAAAGCTTATTAAAACTACCGTGTATCATCTCTTGGATAATCGTGAAGAATTTTCTTTTGCTTGGGTATGGTCTCTAAAGAAAATATTATTCCAACCAACTCGCTTCCTCTGCAAAAATTCTCGTTTAACTTAATCAAAAGTTTTTTTCAAAAAAAAAAAGAAGACTGAGCTTTCCTGAAACATCGGACTATAAAAAAACGTGAATCATATTAACAGAAATTACGTGTTGATTATGTTTTCCTGTAAAAAATTCTCTATTATCGTTACTATTGTAATAATAACTTAACTTTAACATGAACTGATTTAATATCTCTCGTTATTAAAAATCATGAATCTTTGATTCTAAAAAAAAACCCAGATAATAAAATATAAACTAACTTATTACAATTTCAGATAAAAATATGAAGATAATGTCAATCATAATTAAATAAATCTCTCAGTTTTCATGAAATAAATAAAAATATCAGCAATAAAACGTAGATTTTTATTCTCATGGAGTTTAATTTCATTAAAATCAGGTTTTTTAAATTTAAAATTGTCAATTTTAATTTAAGTATTCTAAGAAAATAAAAGTATCTGTATTAAAAATCTAAATTTCGTATTTGATACATAAAAAGAAATTAAAAATTGCTCAACTTTTTCAAGTGGCATATTAGATTATTTTCCATCCTTATATGCACGTTTGTTAACGATTTAATAAAATCTTTGAATCAAATCCAGTGAACGATTCTATAATAACAGAAAATCTCATCCAGACAAAACGTACCTGCGGACAATTTGTAATATGAAATGCATATCGTTTCGATATCAAATGCAGATATTGCTTCCGGAAAATCCTCTTTGCCATGGCTATTATAAAGTCAAATATTGTTCGTTAAAATACAAACTTGGACAAAATTAATAACACTTAATATTTAAATTGCAATTATACATTTATTTCATTATAATTCATTTATTGCAGTCGTTTGATAAATTACTGACCATCAATAAAAGTTTAAATATTTGAATTCTATTCGATAGTTTTATATTTTACCCTCTATTTTTCGCTAAACGTAAATAAAACTTTTTAGAGGATACACGTGTTCGAAAAATTCAACTCGAGAACATTATTGTCCAATTGAAAGGCTCGTTTGCAATGAAGCAGCGCAAACAAATGAATTTTATAAAAGGAATTTGACTGAGCGTGAAATCAATTTCATTTATCGATACAAAATGAAAAGCGAATCTGAAGATATTTTATTATTTTCTCTTATGGAAATAATAATGTTGATGAAGCAGTCATTTGTGTTAAATAAAGTATCCAAAATCGATTTCATCCAGAAGTATCTCCACTAACTTGATATTCCATCTCGAATGAAACGAACGACGTTTCCTGGCACAACATATCACTGAAATGCCATTTCTGCAATCTCAAGTCCAACATTTCTTTTTCCACTAGAATTTTGTCGACTGCATGAAATCACCAGATGGTAGAATTTCACAAACTGCTTCATAAATATTATTCCCGTCCTGAAATTCTAATTCCCATCTATTTACATTCTTTTCATCTTTAAAAAAAATTATCGAATGTATATGCTAATTTTTGACGGAATTCTGTTTCCTCAGTCTAAGTCAATCTGGGTAAATTCAAAAGAAGAAGAAAAAAAATATGTAATTTTTTATTTAGGTGAAAAGTGTATTTTTCTACTTGATTAATTGTGGCGCATCTCCAATGTTTGTACTAATTTTAAATACACATGATCACATCAAGAATCGATAATGCGAATAATTTTATCATTTTCTAAAATTGTGACGGGATATCGATACTTTCAAATTGTTGTATTCTATTGATGATTTTGAAATCTAATTTTAAAATTATCTTGCGTAAATTGATATTTCAAGAATCGAAAAAATTCGATATTCCATTACTATCCAAAGACTATATCAACTTCACAAAACCTAAAATATCAGCACACGTATTCAATCACTAGTTTGCGTCCAAAAAAATATTGAGCTCATCGGTGATGTATTTTAAATTTATAGACCTCTTATAAATTATTAATGAAAATACAAACAGTAAAAATTAAGATTAAGTATAAATCAATTATGGTTGACTGAAAAGGCCACTGAATTGTAACTATTTAAAAAGTTACGATTAGTATTTTTACCATATCTTTTTTCTAGATAATCTAATCTTTTATTAATCGGGGGAAAGAATATTGTAAAATATCTGTTTTCAAATAATGATGAACTTAATCACGTCATACGAGTGCGTACACAGTCTCGAGGTTTCTCAGAAAACAAAAAATAACCAAAAAAATAAATAAAAACAAAAAAAATTTCAAATCGAGTATAATAACGTCATTAATAACTGTCCTCTCATTTCCCTGTGAATGCTGCATTTGTGAATAGAAATTAGAAGGAATTATAGTATTATATGTACGAATATTTCTCAATTTTCCGCGAAAAATGTGAATAATTTCTTTGAAACATTTTCATAAAAGCAGCATTAAAAGTTTTATTATGTACACTTGAAAAATTCAGAAGAAAGATTTAAAAAGTTGCTTTTGCATAGAAATCCAGTGAATATTCTTTTTCAACTGGTGACTTGAATTTATACATACTTTTTAAAAATTGTATTTAATTTTCTGAAATGGTTTTAGAAAATTAGAAAGAAAAACCAAATAGTCATTTTGTCTACTAGCGTCGGAATTGACTGTTTCTGCATTAGAGATGAAAACTGTCATTTTTCCACTAGTGACAGAAATTGTCATTTTTATACTAGTGACGAAATAAGCCATTTTTCCCACTAATGATGAAAACTGTCAGTTTCTTATCCCTGGGAGTCTCTAAAAAAATTCTCTTAAATTTATGGGTAACTTCAGGGAAATCCCTGGGCAATTCCTGGGAAGTCATTGGGAAATCCTAGGGAAATCCCTAGGATTGCTTGAGAAATCTTAAAAGTTCCTCGGAAATTCCATGGAGTCTATAGGAAATTCTTTCCCAAATTTCTAAGAATTCATGAAAAATTCTTGACAAATTTTTGGAAAATCTTCGGGAATGCTTGAGAAATTTCTGGGACATTTCTGGAAGTCCCTGAGAAATCTCTGGGAATTTTTAAGAGTTTCAGAAAAATTCCTGAGGAACCCTTGGAAAACCCCAAAACTGCTTGCGAAATATTAAGGGTCCCTGGGAAATCCCTGGGAGTTCTTGGAAAATCCCTGAAATATCCTTGGGAAATTTCCAGTAATAGTTAAGAAATCAACTTCATTCTTAGGGAATCCCTGGGAGTCCCTAAAAAATTTCTTTTAAATTTCTGGGTAACTTCTGGAAAATTCCTGGGCAAATCCCGGGAAGTCAATGGGAAACCCTTGGCAAATCCCCAGGATTGCTTGAGAAATCCTAAAAGTTTCTCGGAAATTCCATACAGTCTTTAGGAAATTCTTTCTCAAATTTCTAAGAATTCCTGGAAAATTCTTGAAAAATTCTTGGAAAATCTCAGGAAATGCTTCAGAAATTCCTGAGACATTCCTCGCAGTTCCTGAGAAATTTATGGGAATTTTTTGCGAGTTCAAGGAAAATTCCTGAGAAATCCTTAGAAAACCCCAAAACTGCTTGCGAAATATTAAGGGTTCCTGGGAAATCCCTGGGAGTTCTTGGAAAATCCCTGGAAAATCCTTGGGAAATCTCCAGTAATAGTTGAGAAATCAACTTAATTCTTAGGAAATCCCAGGAGTCCCTAAAAAATTTCTTTTAATTTTCTGGGTAACTTCTGGGAAAATCCTGGGCAATTCCCAGGAAGTCATTGGAAAATCCTTGGCAAATCCCCAGGATTGCTTGAGAAATCCTAAAAATTTCTCGGAAATTCCATAGAGTCTTTAGGGAATTCTTTCTCAAATTTCTAAGAATTCCTGGAAAATTCTTAAAAAAATTTTGGAAAATCTCCGGGAATGCTTGAGAAATTCCTGAGACATTCCTCGGAGTTCCTGAAAAATTTATGGGAATTTTTTGCGAGTTCCAGGAAAATTCCTTAGAAATCCTTGAAAAACCCCAAAAATGCTTGAAAAATCTTAAGGGTTCCTGGAAAATTCCTGGTAAATTCCCAGGAGTTGCTGGGAGTTCCTGGAAAATACATGGGAGACTGTTAATTCTTGAGAAATTTAAAGAAACTCTCTGGAGAATTCCTGGGAAATCCTTGGGAAATTTACAGAAATGGTGAAGAAATCCTGGGAGTTCTTATAGGAAATCACTGGGAGTCCCTAGGAACCTTCTCTTAAATTTCTCTGTTCTTCCTGAGAAATCCCTGGTCAATTCCTGGGAAATCCTCGAGATTGCTTGGAAAATCCTAAAAGTTCCTGGGAAATCCCAGGGTGTCTTAAGGACATTTCTCTCAAATTTCTGAGAATTCCTGGGAAATTCTTGAGAAATTCTTGGTAAATCTCCGGGAATGTCTGGAAGAATTCCTGAGAAACCCTTGGAAAACCCCAAAACTACTTGCGAAATATTAAGGGTTCCTGGAAAATCCCTGGAAGTTCTTGGAAAAAAACATTGAAAATGTTTAGGATATTCTGCAAAATTCCAGTGAGTTCTTTGGGAATTTCAGGGAAATTTATGGGTATTCCTGGAAAGTCTTTAGGAAGTGCTTGGCAATGTTTGGCAAATCCTGGAAAATTTCTGGAGAATACATAGGCGTTCCTGCAAAATTACTGGAAATCTATGGAAAATCCTGGTAAATTCCTGGAAAATCCCTGTGACTGTATGAGGAATCCTTGGAGTTCCTGGTTAATTGCTGTAAATTTTCTGAAAGTTGATGTAAAAATCCTACAAAATCCTTAGAAAATGCCCGGGAATTCTAGAGAAATCCTTGGAGTTTCTGAGGAATCCCTGAGAGTCCTTAGAGAATTTCTCTCAAATTTCTAAAAAATTCTTGGGAAATTCCTCGAAAATACATAAAAGTTTCTGCGAAATAATTAGAAATTTTTAAAAAATTCTTTAAAATTTTTGGAAAATCCTGGGAAATCCCTGGGGAAATCTTAGAAATTCCCAGAAGCTCCTTGGCAAAATAATGGAAATTTTTTGGGGGTTCCTGGGAAAACCCTGAGAAATTTCTGGAAAATTAATAGAATGTTCCTGGGAGTTCTTGCGAAATCCCTAGAAAATTTTTGAGATTTCTTGAGAAATCACTCCGAAATTCTTAGGAGCCTTTAGGAAATTTCTCAGGCATCTTGTTAAATTCACGGGATATTTTTATAAATTTCTGGAAAACCTTGGAATATTTCTGGAATTCCCTGAAATATTCCAGAAAATTTTCTGGAAGTTACTGGAGAGTTCCTGCGAAATACACGAGTGTTATTGCGAAATTATTGGAAATGATTTAAAAATTCTGTAAAATTTTTGTGAAATCCTGGAAAATTCCTGTGAAATTTCAGGGAATTTCTGGAAAATCCCGGAGAAAATTTTAGAAAATCCAGGAAATTCCTGAGGAATCCTGAGAAATCCTTGAGAAATTAATGGAATTTTTTTGGGAGTTCCTGGGAAAACCCCGAGAATTTCCTGAAAAATTAATGGAAAGTTTTTTGGAGTTTTTGGAAAATCCTTTGAAAATTTCTGGCAAATTCCTGTAAAATACATGTAAGTTCCTGCGAAATCCCTCGAAATTTTTTGAGAACTCTTGAGAAATCACTGCGAAATTCTAAGGAGTCTTTAGGGAATTTCTCAGGTATCTTGGTAAATTCACGGGAAATTTGTATAAATTCCTGGAAAATTCCAAGAAATTTTGTGGAAGTTACTAGAGAATTCCTGGGAAATACTCGAGTGTTATTGCAAAATCATTGGAAATGTTTTGAAATTTCTGTGACATTTTTGTGAAATTCTTGGTAATCCCTGGGAAAATCTTAGAAAATCCTGGAAGTTCCTTGGAAATCCCTGGGAAATCCTTGGAAAATTAATGGAATTTTTTAGGGAGTTCCTGGGAAAACCACGAGAATTTACAGGAAAATTAATGGAAAGTTTCTTGGAGTTTCTGAAAAACCCCTTGAAAATTCCTGGAAAATTCCTAGTACGTTCCTAGGAAATGCTTGTAAAATTCCCGAAATTGTCTGGGAAATTTCCAGGAACTGGGGGTTCCTTGGATGTTTATAGAAAGCTTCTGGGTGTTCCCGGGAAATTCCTGGGAATGCGTTCTAAATCCTATCAAATTCCTAGGGATTCCTGGGAAATTCCAGGGGTTTCCCTTCTATATCAAGTCATATATTAGGCTTAGGCAGAAGACTAAACTTATGAATAAGACTTAAAACTTTGGTCGGATAGGTTGGGATGGTCGGATGGATTTTATTAAAAAACTCTGTCATGTTTCTCATTAGTGATGGAAATGGCCGTTCTTCTTACTGGTGACCGAAAAATTAATAAATTTGCACGTCTTGAAATTGGAATGTATTTAATCTTTAGTTCAAAAAATGAGTTTTATTTCTTGCTTCATTACATTTTTAAAACCAGAGATTTAACGGAAAAGCTTGTAATTGGATAAAATTTGGAATTAAAAGCTTTTAGCTCTATACGCGTTCTACTTTCAAAGTAATTAGTGAGTTTCATTTTTACAGAGTTCAAGTTACAAAATTAAAAATTGGATAAATCATGGTATCAAAGTAAATTATTTGTCCGCCTGTTTTTTCTTTTTGGCTTTTCCTTTTCTTTTTAATTAAGTGCCAGTTAGATTTCATTTTTAGAATAGCAAAATATAATTCTCATTTATAAAATTCACGTAAATCCTGCTTATAGATGAAAAAAAATCTTTCTTCTGAGTTTTCGATCCAAACTGAAAAACCATCTGTTTTGGAACTAGTGTTCCGGGATTCTTGAGGGATTATGAAAAACAGTTAAGTAATAAGAAAGTCTGAATTGATGAGTGTAAATATGTATTTAATAAAAGTGTTTAGTTATTTAGTTCATCTGGACAATATTGATGAAATGATAAAAAATGGTTAACAGAAAGAAAAAGAAGAAGCTATATATAAAAGCTAAGAATGAAAAAATGAATAATAGAAAAAAAGAGAGTGAGAGAGAGGGTGAGAGAGAGAGAGAGAGAGATAAAGTGAGAGATAAAGAGAAAGAAAATATAATTAGAAGAGAGAGGAGAAAAGAATATAATTGAATTACATCACTGTTATACTGTGGTTCTTTTTATATGATATATTCTATATTTTGACCAATAATAACTGAAAAAGCATGCGATTCGTCGACGAATCAATTCTATGGAAATAGAGATGAGATACTTTGTATAATTAAATTGAATCGCGCAGCGCATCAACATATAATGTATAAAGAAACAGAAATGGTAGCCAAACGAGATGCTGTATGATTAATGTACCACTAATCGATATTCATATGCATACGATATCGTGTATCTGTAATACGATTTACTCTCATTGTTACGTACAACATAGTCAATGTAAAACCTTCGCGACCATCGCATTAACGCATCTCAATAATTGAGAAGAGATTTGCAATAATGTACATATACCAAAAGACATTTTAATAAAAAATTTAATCAAGTTTAATGTAAATTTGTCAGATTCTGGATTATTCGAGATTTGCTAGATAAAGATTGTATTGTATTATTGCGTGTCTCTTCTTAATTGAGACTGTCTTCGTGTAAATGTGTGGATGATGTGCCTGTGCAATTGTATGTATGTGTTAAAACTGCAAAAATTGGATGAAAAGAGTATGACGATACAAGGGGGAATAGCATTTTTAAAAGTTTCTTTAGGAGCCTAGAAGCGATTGTACAAATATTACATCTGAACATTTTCTATTTTTCGTTTTATTTCTTTCTGCGATTGAAGAGTACCTCGAATGCAATTTTCTTTCCATTCGTATTTTAACAAAAGACTTGGTTCCGCAAACAAAAGTCACTTCCATGAACGGAGAATTTTCTATGAATGGGAAAGAAATTTGGTGTGCTTTTTTTTACACAGTAGACGCTGAGACAAAGGAATGATTACTGCTCAAATGTACTTGTAATTGAAAAGCTTTGAATTATTTTGTTAGAATTGAATCTTTGAAACCAGTTTTCATTTATTAAAGACTTTTTTCTTCAAGGAAATTTGAAAGGTGAGATTTCTCTGTAAATTATTCAATAGATTGGGTTTTTTGAGATGGTTTCATTTCATAATAATTTTGTTAAGAAATTTGAAATTAAATAAAAGCAAGTCTCCATGGCGCTGTTAATCTAATTCCGTTGGGACCGCATCGATTACATCGCAAGTTTGATAATTAAATAGATTTGCTAAATTGTCGGAATTACATTAGAATTTCAATTTCTAAAATTCAATTTTGGATGATATTCCGTTCTAATTTTTTTGCAATTCCATCGACTTTTCGTCAAAACTTAAGACAATTTCATCTGGATTCCGTCGGAATTTTAATAATTACTGAAATTCCATGGGAGTAGTAAATAGATTACTGACTGAATTTTAATCAGATTTTTCTTAGAATTTAGATAATAACGAAAATGGGTTTAATTACTTAAATAATTAGCATTTCGTTCGAATTCATTCGGAATTTCCTCGAATTCAGTCAAAAATTTATTCATAATTTCGTAGGAATTGATTCGGAATACCATCAGAACTTCAGTAATTTCTGTAATTAAAAAATGGATTCGATCGGAATTTTAATAATTTTAGGGACTCAATGAGCGTTTCTAAAGAATGTTTAATAAATATCAATCCGATTTCTCGTATTATTTGATAATCCTGGAAATTTCATTACAATTCCGTTAGAATTTATTCAGAACGCCGCGCCATTCTAATTGAGTCAGAATTCTTTTGAAATTGAATTAAAAGATAATTTGATTTTAGTCAGGAATTCCCTGGAATTTCACTGAAATCTCAATAATTTGATGAGAATTTTGACGTTATTCTGACAGAATTCTAATCAGATTTCGAAAGGACATTCAGTGGCGTTCATAATTTTGATGAGGATTAGAATTCCATAAAAATTCCTTTGTGGTTCAATTAGAATTTCGTTGATATTCAGTCGATGTTACCGATGAAATATAATTCATGTATTACTAAAATTCAGAAACAATTCAGTTTGAATTCAGTCAAATTCCTTCAAATATGCAATCGAATTCCTTCAGATTCAGTAGGAATTTCGTTGTAATTTATTTAGAAATCAACCGTTTATTTAGTTGGGATTTTATGGAGTATTCTTCAGAACATGAATAAAATTATTAAAATTCCCGGGAATTCTATGAAAATTTCAACAATTACCTGAATTCCATGAAAATCTTAAAAAAATTCTTACTAATTTCCAATCCCTTTTCGGTAGGAATTCAGACGGGAATTATGTCTAAAATTTCAATAGGTTTCAAAATTTCCTGGAAATTACGACAAAATTCAATCGAATTTTTAACGAAATTTCTCATAATGAAGAAATGTGAATTTAATAAGGATTTTACGGGAATCACACGAATTTATTCAATATTTCATTGGATTTTGGTAAGATCTTGGATAATTATTGTAATTTCAATTAATTCCGTCGAAATCTTAATATTTGTCGCAATTCAATTGCAATTTGAATTTCCAACTGGTTTTCCTTGAAACTTGATAATTATAGAAATTTAATTAGATACCTGTCGGAATTTCATTGGATTTTTATCGGAACACACTTACAACAATTTGAATTGAATTTCGTAGTTATTTCAATACTTACGGAAATTCCACAGCAATTCCGTAAACATTTTAATAATTACCGGAATTCTAAGGAAATTTATTTAAAATTCAGTCGTAAATATAATTAGGTTTTACTTAAGTGTTGAGGTGACTTTATTTGCTGCTTTTTTCTAACTTACCGAAAATATCGGATAAGAAGGATTGCATTAATAAGTATAATTTCTAATTTCAATCAAAGAAATTAAAAATTAACTATAATTCCTCTAAATTATTTAATTCACATTTAGGGAATAAAGTGGAATAATCATTTTTATGCTTTTTACCGCAATCTTTTTTACCGGATTTAATATTTGATATATTTTTCTAAAGAATTTTCAAGCATTTTTGTAAAATCCGTTTGAACTGACGTTTATAAAACCAAGTTCCAATTAAAATTGTGTAATGAAATGAAACCGTCTAGAAAAATTGGTCTGTTGATTTAAACAAAGGCCAAAGGGAAAACATCTCTCTCAACAAGTTTAACTTAGTGAAATATTATTTAAGACAAAAAAAATTAAATATCTTACTACTAATTTTACACCATTTTTGTACTAATTTAAAACATTTGAAGTTGCGTTTATATTTGAACGTCGAGTAAATCTCAAGCGACACGATCGACGAAAATTGCATTGTGTGTGATTGCGTGAAATTAAATGAAATTCGCATGCTTCAGCTGTTCCTTTATCCATTCGCGAGTGTGGAAATTTTGTAAAGTTGTGGAAAGCTCTTGATATAGTAAAATCGTCTGGTGACACTGAGTCGGCGTTAAATGTAACCATTAAACACTCAACGAGGCACGTCTGATGAAATTACTCTTACATATAGATTCCTGTATATACATATAAAGAGCGAATGACAGAACGAGATGTACTCCATAATTGACGACTGGCTAGTGTAGTTCATAATGTGAATATGTGTGTAAATAACGAGACACTGGAGAGACGTTTCCGCCGCTCTCCATATGGATATGAATGTGGCAGCAATATTGTTGCGGGTATGGGACACACTGTAATGAAAATTTACCTTAAATTCAAATATTTATCTCCAATCTTCATCTGCAATTCATGCTTTTCAATCATTGCTTTCTTAATTCCTTTTATCCCTCTACACCTCTTAGTTTCAATTCAGTCAATAATCACCAAAAGGAAATATGTTTGTATTTAGGAAAAAGTAAGGAAAGTAGACAATTCTGAATGAGTTGGATGTTTCGAGGAGTTCAAACATTTTAATTATCAGATTTGTTGCATGGCAGGTAATGTTTCATTAGACTGTTGTTTTTACTATTATGGGTTAATTTCTGATAACTCCTTATTTGACACTATGACGAAGAAACTACTTTTTTTAAGGGAATGTGTTGAAAACGTAAATACCACTTTTCGGTATTTCCGGAATGTAGAATCGTGTAATTCAAAATGTGTAACAATAAAATCCCAGGAGTCATGATATGTAATTACTTGATCCGGAATGTAGGGTAGCAGGATTCGAAATTGTATAAACTGGAAAAAGGACATCCAAGATGTCAGGATATAAAATGTCCCAATAAAGGATGATTTAGTTCGGGAGAGGGAATGTCAGAATCTGAAATGGAGATCAGGAATATAAGATAAAAGGATCTGGGATTTCGGTATGTCGAATAGTAATTCGGGATGGCTAATAAGATATTGGGATCTGTAATGGCGAATGTTAAATGACGGGACTAGAATTTTATAAAATTTTAGATGAAGGAATTCAGGATAACGGAACATTGAAATCCGACATCCTGGAATATAGAATGACCAAATTCAAAATGTGTATGATGCCGTAAAATGGAATCGCGATATCCGGGATTTCAAAATCTGAAGTGACGAGATGCGGGATGTAGATAATTACAATACGGGATAGTGGAATATCGGAATCCGAAATGTGGGTCATCGGGATCCGGGTCGACGTAAAGAGGATTATCCGATTACGGGATGCTAGAACTAGAAAAATTTGTCATGTTAGGATCCGGGATAGAAATGGTAAATAGCGGGATTAAGAATATGAGATTGCAGAATCCAAAATATCGGTGTCTATAATACTAGAAGACGAAATTTAAGATGTCGGAATCGGGAATATAAGATAGCAGGATAAAATTATTCAAGATGTTTAATGGAACGAATTTCAAATCCGGGATGACGGAATGTGGAATATCGGAATCCGGAATGTGGGTTAGCGGGATTATTTTGGATGCAAGGTCAAGAATTAAATTTAAATTTGATAATTCTGGAAATTCCATTAGAATTCTGTTGTTCATTCATAATCCCGTTCCAATTTAGTTAGAATTCTTTTGAAATTAATTTAAAACGTAATTTGAAATTCCTTGGAATTTCACTGAAATGTCAATAATTTTATGAGAATTTCGATGTTATTCTGACTGAATTTGAATCAGATTTCAAAAGGGCTTTCAGTACAGATCGAAATTTTAATGAAGATCAGAATTCCTTAAAAAATTCCATTTGAATTCAGTGTATTTAATTGGAATCCAGTAAAATTCCTCAAAATTCAGTAAGGATTCTGGTTAAATTGAGTTCATTCAATTTGAATGCAGTCAAATTCCTTCAGATTTAGTAGGAATTTTGTTGTAATGTATTTAGAAGTCAAACGTTAATTTAGTTGGGATTCTATGAAGTATTCTTCGGAACATGAATAAAATTATTAAAATTCCCGGGAACTCTACAATTTCAACAATTACCTGAATTCCATGAAAACTTTAACCGAATTCTTACTAAATTTCAATTCCTCTTCGGTAGGAACTTTGACAGGAATTTAATCTAAACTTCAATAGTTTTCACAACTTCCTGGAAATTATGTTGAAATACTAGTTTCAATCGAATTTTCAACTAAACTTCTCATAATGAAGAAATATAATTCTTTTGGAATTTAATTACGATTTTACGGGAATTGCACTAATTTTAACAAAATACTAATTGCATTTCTGTATGAATTAGTTTTATTAATTACAAGAATTATATTTGAATTGCTTTCGAATGTAGTTTTAATAAAGTTGAAATTCAGTCACAATTACATTTTAATTTATTCCGAATTCTAGTAGTTTTTTTTTCAGTTTGTTAGGAATTTAGTTGGAAAAATATTAAAATTTATTCAGTACTTCATTAGACCTTGGTAAGATTCTTAGATAATTACTGTAATTTCAATTAATTTCGTCAAATTTTCAATATTTGTCGCAATTCAATTGCAATTTTAATTAAATTCGGACTTCATTCTGATTGGATTTCCGTGGTCTAGATTGATGCAAAGCGGAATTACTTTATGCGGGATGTCGAGATGTTAAATGATAAAATTCAGGATTATGGAATTCAGGATATGTAATTTTAGGATCCGGAATGTAAGATGGCAAAAACTAGAATCTAATATTATGGAATATCATCAACTGTAATATTGAAATACGAAATGGTTGAATCTAGAATTGTGTTCATTGTAAGATTGAAATTTGTGATGTAGGATCCGGGGAAAAGTTACGTAATTGACTACCAGAAGTGCATAAGTCCAAACTTCTCGAAATGTTTATACGCGTCGAAGCATAAACAGTCTTTTTCCGTGGTGGTCGGACATGTAGCGAATATTTCAACACATTTCCTGAATTTATTGCAAAAATTATTTCGATACTTTCAATAAACACTTAACACAATATTGACAAGAATTTCTAACTAATAAATTCATATACACAAGCCTAAAAATATTAGGAACTGTTGGAAAGGTTAAAAATGTTATTGTTTCAACTCTTTTCCTAATAAATTCAAATTAAATCGAAATCCTGAATTAGAAAAACGCCAATCGAGAAAATCGAGAATTTCTACAAACCTGTGCTTTTATAAAAGCAGCAGATTTTAATTACAAAATGTCACAGGTACATGATTGTATATTTGATTGTTTCATAGAAATTAAATTAGTTACAGCCTAATTGATTTTAAAAATCATTTTCATTAAAAGAACGAAACGCTTGTTATGTGAACCAATTTGGTTCAATCAATTTCGCAATTTGACAAAAGACTCGCTGATTGAACTAAGTCTATATTCCAAAAAAAAAAATAGTTTACTGTTTAAATTGAAAAAAGTGCACTTTTCACGATTTATAGACGTTTATTTGGTACAGCAGAACACTATTCGTTACCTACTTTCCTAAAAATTGTTCAACACACTCAAACAATAATAAACAATAGAAATACTTTTTAAAGACAAAATTAAAGCATAAAAATTCATATCAATTTTTTGTAATAAAACAGAAAAACGCGAATCAAAACCGTCCTAATTAGTCACCACGATTCTGAAATTCATTAAACTAATGAAAGAGAAACTGAAGTGAAATCAAACTTCATTTTGTCGACCAGACATTATTTTCATTTTCCTGGACATCGTTCATTTTGCAAAGTTGATTATTCCCTGATTGAACTACTGAATTCAATTTTCACAAAATTTCACACGCTCTATCCTTCTCTGGAATCGTGCCAGCATGCTGGAAAGCATTTTTATGAATAGAGTGCTTAATTGAAAATAAAAAGGAATGAAAGTAACTAGGTTTGCGATCGATTAGCAAAATGTGTTTTCGTCGAGAAATACAATTATTCAATTAGAAATATTATTCGTGTCTATAAGAATTCAACAGAAAACGGCCGATTTTTACTACAAATTGCTCATATTGTATGTGTAAAGTGAATCGAACAAAAGTCCTATAAAGTGCGGTTTAAACAACACCCCAAAGACTGACTCTGTCAGCTTTACAAAAGAAAAACTATAATATAATAAAAAAAATTAAAAAAAGTGTCCAACACTCAATATATTGACATTTTCCTTCCAACTCTTTGCAACGAGATTTGCAACGAAATTCTCGTTTTATGAAATTTTTCACGATTTCTCGTTATTTCACAACGAAAATAAAATTTGAGCATGCAACAAGAGAAAAGTTGTCTCAAATTTTATTTATTTTATTTTATAAACTTGTCATAAGTAAGTTTCTTTATTGTCTTAGAAAACAACTACCACATTCATTTAATCTAAAGAAAAAAATTATATTCATATACAAAACAGACAAGGGATTAAAATGTTTCCAACATATGTGACGCTCCACGGTGAAAGGGACCTTAGCTGCAAAACATTTGATTTTAAATTTTTATTATGAATCGATAGAATTTGAGTTGCTGTTTCACATACAGAAATAAAAAAAAAATGTATGTATATTAGTCTTTGTGTAATTAGCGATGAAACATAGGCACCGTGGAGCGTCACATATGAAAAAATATTCTTTTGAACAGAAAGATTAAAATAATCTAATCGTTTACTTACTTATAACTTTTTAATTCCTTGTCTGATTCAACTGTTGGTCAGCAACTATTTTTTTTTTTTTTTTTTTATTAAAAATATATAAATCTGTCCGTTAAAAAAGTGATTACCCTGTAAATCTAGTAATAAAATATAAGAAATTCTATAAAAAAAATATATAAAACTATTTTTTTTTAACGAAGTGAATTTTTTTTGCTTATCTGCTTACAAAGTGTTCAGGAAGGAATTATTTTTTTTTGTATCTAATACATAAATCCTTAATCCGGCCGAATATCCGAGTTTTTCAACTGGATTGATTTGAACCACTTTATGAACTGTCATACACTCTTTGGATTTCGATTGAGTTTGTTTATCCAGGACATAAAGTATAGCCATGGAAAAAGTCTCAAGGCGGTCGGATTAGGTGATTAGGATACATTGCAGCTGGGCATCGACTCGATCTGGCAGCTAGCCATGAACCGATACCTGTTGAAGCAAAGCTTTAAAATATACTGATCTCTGAAAATATCCAGAAAAGCTCCCAGCGAAAAATTACCCAAAGGAAGCAGAAGGAAAGCTACATAGAAAAGACATTTTCGATTCGTACACCCTCTTTAAACTTTAATTTACGTACATTTTAAATTTACCTATTTTTCACATTGCCTTTATTTATTTATTTATTTTATGAAAAAGAATACGATTTCAGTAAATAATCCACTTTACAAAAAATCTGATATTATAACTAACATTAAAAAGAATTAAAATTAATTTGTACCTCATGGTGTACAAGTACAAAAAGTATCATTTTAAGTAAAAAAATCCAATATCTATAGTTTAGTATTTAGCTGCTTAAATAAGGCATCTGACTTCTGCACAAAAAATCCGGGTTCGAATCTTCGGACCAGCAGTTTTATTTCTGCATATGATTTTTTTATTGGAACTGATCAGAATCAACATAAAGCTTTCCTTCACTTTTCCTTTGTCAAAACTTTCCCAGAAACGTCTGTAATTTTCTAAAGATTGAAATTGAGCTCTAGCTTCCAATTCGTGGATGCCAAAATGCAAAGGAAAAAATCACTTGTAAATACTAGCCGGAAATAATTAACATGATCTTGAATTTTGCGAGAGAGAGTACCTAATTAAGTGTAAAGACTTAGAGGTAAGAATTGAGATTATAATTATTATTAAAAAGAAAAAAAAGAAAAAAAAACAGAAACATGATAATGTTATTGCAAGAAAAAAGCTGTTGAAATGTAAAATCTACATTGATAACTTAAGAATCATCGATACTATTATTTATAAAAAATGCTCTTTTGTGCGTCGCCTTTGCTATTCAAGGTACATTTTCAATTGAACAAAAATTAACATTCCACTTGGAATATTTATTTTCAATCATTCGCGTACCTCTAGATAGGGTAAATATACTATTAAGTGTTTCATCTAGTGTACGATGTATATTGTAACTATAATCATAAATAAATTGTCGAGAATAAGGTGCGACATTGCTCGTAATGTTGCTACGATATCCTGGATGCGAAACTCAAATAAAAGAAATCGAATGGGGAACCTTTGCTCTTTTACCTTTTCCTGTCCACTTTTATTCTTGGCTAAAACTTTGGTTGCAATTGAGAGAAGCAAAACAAAAAAGTTTATTGACAGTGAGAAAGTTTTTATAAAGTTTTGCAAGTACCAACAAGTTAAAACTTTCTTAAGTAGATCTCCTACATCTTTCACAACAGAAAACTAAACTTTTTAAAATATAAATTTCACAACATCATTTACAAATTTAAAAACTTTCTTAGTCGGAGATTTATCGTTTATGCGTCTTTTCTTTGCTGCTGACTTTTTGCACAATTTTAAAAAAATTCTCTTTGTGCATTAAGGTAGTTTAAAGGTAGTTTAAAGGTAGTTTAAACTCTTAGATCAGTGGTTCTCAACTTAAATTTTTTTTTTTTACTTATTATGTGCTGCTCTATCATCAATCAGTAGCTTAACCGCTGATCTACAAAGAGATGAGACATATTACAGATCGACGGGAAAAATTAATATTTCTTTTCAGACCAGTATCTAACTATTCAATTAAATGTGCTCTGAGAAACTTAAATAAAGATTTCTATGGAGGGCAAACTAATCAATTAATGTTGAAGATTTATGTAGCACCAAGTTATCTCTATGTACTATGACAGACTTTTATTTACTCTAGATTTCTTTTTAATGACTTTTAGTTAGTTTCACTGAGAAAAGAGAAGCAATTATATTTGTAACAGTTGTTTATTTTGCGCCAAGTAATTTTCCCGGTATAAAAGAAAAGTAAAAAGGGAGGGCAAATAACTAAATAACATATAGTTCATTTAAAATAATTTACGACTAGTTCAACTTTGGAAAAGTGGGTGTGTTGGGAAGAACTTCGATATAATAATACTTATTGACATTGCTATAAAAAAGCATTTATTTAAAAGATTATTTATTCGTAGACCTCATGGTCCACCTAAACCAGAAACTGAACACTGAATGATCTAGAGAAGTAACACTAAAGACTAACAGACTAACAGAGTTTCAAGAATTTTCATGAAAAATTTTCTTTTTCAAAAGTTGCTATTTCTGTCGAAAAAAAAGATAAAATATTTTATATAAGGATTTTAGAGCGGTGAAAAGTATATCTTTAAGATAGCGTTAGCCGTTTTTAAATTCATTTCAAAAAGTATTTTTTTTTTTAGATTTGAAAATGATCTACAGTGTAAAAACAGGTGTCTTACAAGTGTCTAATTTTAAGACATAAGACGTTTAGAAAGCGTCTTACAGGCATTTTTAAGATACTATCTCAATGGTTTAAAATTAAGACACCTCAAAATGTCTTAAAAGTGAGGACAAAATAAGACACTTGTTTTTAGAGTGTATTTTTGAAATATCGAACAAAAAAGTCAATCAAGAGATTCATTAAAAATATCGTAAATTTTTTTCCTTATTATGTACATTATGGACAAAGTTGATGATTATAACATAAAGAAACGACAGCAATTGGTTAGAAAAATTTTTATTCTTAAAATTGACAAGGTTTTTTAAAAATCGTAAAATTACAAAAAGAAAATGAATTTCAGTTTGCGCAATTGCAGCAAATCTTTGCAACATGGTCCCTGCACATTGGTTAAGAGTCATGCGAAGAGACAGCTTTCTCGTCAACGGCGTCGTCTGTGTCGCTGGCATTATCAATTGCTGCTTCATCATCTTCTTCAAACTCACGATAAAGCTGTTCTAGAGCAGCTCTGCTTCTAGTTCTCCGACGTGGCATCTTTAGGAAAAAATTTAACAATGAATATAAAAAAGAAACATTGGAATAAATATATTCAATGCAATATTTATAAAAATATTGCAAAAAGTGTAAATATACATACCAGTCAACAATAGTTTTAAAAATCCTTTGAAAACATTGCAAAGTAGGTCCAATTTTACATAAACACTTCTGCTTCACACTTTCATAAATTATAATAAAATTTATAAATAATGTTTCTTTATTTTTGGAAACTTTCGATATTTCAAAAAAATTTGATATTGTAATGTTAGGAATGTAAATTTTCAATGATACCAGCTTGAAGAGCAAGCGTTGACTGGCTTTGCCTAGGGAGCTGCCTTCCGTTGGTACCTCAAAGTTTTTTTCCCCTTCGGTCCGAGCCCCCTCCAATGACTCATTTAGAAATGGCGCAACATCCAAAATTTACCTGGTTTACCCTAATCCAGTCCGTGCTACCCAAGTTGAAAACTTAGCTCACAAGTTGATAGTTCTAAAGGAGTCACCTTCATCCTGATGATATCAGCGCCACCAAAATCTCTAGTGAACCTCCATATCTAGCTCAAGGGATGCTATTAACCACTACCACCTTACATCCAAACCCAAATAACTGGCTTAATATAAGACTCAGAAAGCACCTGGTCATCCCATAGTACCATTTATACCCAGGTGTAAACAACAATCGTTACAATTGCAAAATTTCTTTAATGAGGAGGTAACATCAGTGGAATTTGTTTCAAACTAGTTGCTCGAGGACTCTTGGGGTAATCATAAATAAACTAAATTAATTTAAATTAACGACCAATTAAATGTTCACAGAATCTTATCTTGATTTAACTTCCATTATTTAGATAAGATAATATGTAAATTGGACGATATAGGATAGTTAAATTGAAAATTGGTACACCATCTGTGCATTGCGGTAGTAAACTGTTGAGGGTTCAAATAGTCGACGGATCCTATAAAAGCTATTTTTATGTCTATATCCTTCTACCATTGATTTACAGTGTCGTACACGCTTGTTGCAGATATTCTCATAAACGTCAGTGCCACCTACGGACTCATTCACTCGTTTGCAATCTTCATTACTGAGACAGTTATTCTAAAAGATGAACCCCTAAATGTCTATAACAACTTATGGTTCTTATAGAGACTTCACACGACACTATCTCTTATCATCAATATTCCCATTGGTATTTTCGAACAAAACGTCAGTTATCATTTTAATTTTTCTATCTAAAGAGACTTGAAATTTTTCATTTAAAACTTTAAATTGTTTTTCTTGAAATTCCGTAGTGTCAATTACTGAAGCGGTGAAACAAGTAAAGTACTACATTTGTTTTTAAGATTTTTAAAAGCATTCGCTTCTCAATTCGAGGTAAAGGACAATACGCACTTCGGCCTTTTTTCTAAAGGGTATTCGAGAAGAATTGGAGAAAGAAAAAAATTCATGCTACGGATCGAGTACCTGTATGCTTTTATTCGACTATTGGTAGGCAGTGGATAAGAGGTGAGCCTGGCGCAGCGCGCGCTTTCTGTGGTATTGATTACATCCTCCTATCCAGGTGCACAACCAGGGTCAAATCCCTCTTTACCCCTTTCTCTGCACCGCACCGTAAACTCCTGGCACCCACCCACAGACTCACTGATCACCCAACTACAGCGGCGACAACCTGATCACTCTCCAACCTCCGCCTCATTCAGTTTATCCCGGGTTCGTTCCGATTAACCTGTACCTGTTTCTCACTCCCCCTTGACCTTTAACAATCAACCCTTTCCTCTAAACTTAAACGCCATTCACTAACATCTAGTCCCACAACGCCCATTTTTATGAAGACACATGGCACATTTTTAAAATACGATCAGACTTGGAAATTAGATTAACAGACTCCCTTTTCTTTTTGAACAAAAGGACCTAGTTATTTAGAAAACCTGATCAAATTAGGTTTGAACTCTCTCAGAATACATTTTGAAATTTTTTATTTTAATGTTGTAATGCAGCAAAGTTTTGTCACACAAATAATTGAATTTCATCAAGGTTTGTTATTTTTATTAATTATTCATTAAAACGAATCGTGGAATCAATTAGCGCTGTCAGTGGCAACTTCGTCAATTTGTTCCTCTTTATTTTAAATTGTCACTGTATTTATTTTGATGTTTTATTTATTATGTGTAACTCCAAATTTATAATCTGTCAGACTACCAGATTGGAATTAACTAAAATAACAGAATTAGTAATTATTCTGTTTTAATAGTACTTCATGAATCGAACACTTCCATATAAATTTATCACACCTCAGCTTTATGGTCACCACTTCAACGGGGTCATCGTTGCAGGTCATCGAATAATCTTCTTGACACGTAAGTTTGGCTGATGTGAGTTCTGATCTGATAAAAGAAACAGGCAGCGGAGTAGATAAGTGTGTCAAGCTACGATTAACAATCGATGTGAGATGACTGTCAATAATCACGAGTAGTCTTATACATTTTCACAGCGCGATGCTTAATAGTAAAGTAGTGATTAAATAAAAATATTTGCACAGTAGTTTTTTATTAATTTGTTTTACGTAGGATGTAAAAACCTGCAGTCAGGTACTTAATAACACGTTCTACAAAATTATGTGGAGGTGTTCAACATAACAACTTGGAGTGGACCTCAAGACTCAAGTGGTCTTTAGGTCCACTCAAAACTGAGCCATATTTGGCGTAGCGATTTCGAGCACGGTCTTATTTCCCAATATCTTCACCTAGAAAACTTTATTCATTCATCGGCGCGGCTTTGCCTTTTTGACTCATTAAGAGGCTTTTAAAAGACAGAACACTCCTAGATCTAGCTGCGTGGGACTTAGGTGATTCTTGCAATATCTTGTCTCCGTACATAGAATGTATCAAGGAGACTTCTGACATTTCGCAAAGACGTGGCAGGACTTGAAACATGCGGAAGATCTGTTCGCCCTCTTGTACTGCGCTTTTTAATGTCCGTACTCCAGGATCTTGTTAAACTTAGTAACCATGGTCTTCTAATTGGTCGGGACATAAATTCCACCTTTCATTGACCCACTTCCTTGAACTTCTCTGCCTCCTGGCAGCTCGTATTGACAACGACGAGCTATGAAGGTTCCTCTTGTTCGGTTCCAAAAACGTCACCTTCGGTCACCTGACAGGTTGTCTAGGTCATGGATTTTCAAATGTATCCCCTGGTCTTTCGCTTCCTGAACTCTCCAGTGCCTTTCTCTGCCTCTGTTAGAAAGCTAGGGTGGTTTTCACAAAAAATTCACAGCACTTTTATATTTAACGAAGAAAAGTTTATTATTATGATTAGTTTAGAATACGTCACATTTGCTCACCCGTTATAAACACAAAAAAGAGAATCAGTAAAGAATACGTTACCAAAGCACTAGAAAACCCAACCAGTGTGAACTGTATGACGAACAAAACGGAACTGATCTGTAGGAGAACCGAGAAGGAAGCGACTAGCATGACATAGGCTGTAGGAAGACCGAAACGGAACTGAACTGCCTCATCACATCAGACCCTCGCTGACTGACCAAAAGAGAGAGAGAGAGAGCATCCCACCAACGATTCGAGGTCCATCCTGTCGAGAGAGAAGCAGAGCAGGAATGGCCACATAACAGGGGAAAACCCACCTCAATAGGAACTTTAAACTCTACTAAAGATTTTATGACAGATTATACCTTGTTTCACAATGATTAAAGAAAGCCATAAACCACCCATTCAAATTCCGCAAGAAATCTTACTTATAACTTTAAACATCTTAAACAACCTTAGTAGTATTATATGGCGGAGATATCAGTGACTCTATTAAAATCTCCGGAGAGAGTCTAGTATGGCAAAAGTAGCCAGCATTAGTATCAGTACAAACCTTAGTGCGTGAATGGAAAGTCTGTAACTCATCCACCCGCGTCTTCTAAACGGTAGTGTTGTAACAAAAAGGAAGAGGAATGGAACATGCTGGCAAATAGTACGCAGAACTGCTAGTGCCTGGATTGGGTGTCTTCTTCGTCACTTTGGATCACACGGTCCTTACAGTGACAATTTTTCCAAGATCGTAACACTTTCTGTACAACTTGCATGATTTCGATCATCCGGGTTTCATTATGTAAAGTACTTTGGTGTAGCTAGAAACAGGGTATGCACACCTGAAGTATATCTTTTGGGGGCAATCCACCTTAGTGTCGATATGGTAAATGTGTAGATCTCCAGCTTCTCTGCTAAAGGAAAACCCATTTGCTTAAGGCTGACAAAAACTGACAAACTAAATGGGACGCATTTCTAAAACAGATGTATGATGGGAGGTTATGTTCCACGAGAAGTGTTTGTATTTTACTCAAGTTCACCTAATAAAGTAAAAGGTTTTATGGTGGTTGAAAGTTTTTTGCATTTTTCCTGAAACTATTGACTTTTGGTAAAAATATAGTAACAAAAAAAGAGTTTTTTTAAAATTGATACTGTTTAACGATTATAGAATATGGTATAGGCAATGAGATGGTCAATGTGGGAAAAATAGAATTTAAGATAGGTTAGGATTTGTAAGATCATTAAAATCTTTTGATAGACGACCGTAAGAATAAATCTTAATATTGAAAATAATGCATCATTTTTTAAATCAAAATAAATTTTTAAATGAAACAAAAATCTGGAAAAATAAATGAGCCAGAAACTGAAGCTTAGTAAAAATGTAAGTTTTTAATTTTTATTACTTTTTGCAAATATTTCAGTAGTGTTTTATAATTATAATTCAAAATAATAACGGGCTACTAATTTTATTTATTATTTAAAATTCGTATGATCAATGTTTTAAGAGAACTTTGCATTTCAGAGCATATAAATTTTCTAAGAGTTCTCATTTCTCAAGGGACCGTATTTTTTGCAGCGTCGCAATTTTTAAAGCGGATTGTTTTATCCTCGAATTCTACGTTTTAACTTTTAAAATTACGTTGCTAGATTGTACCTAAATATTTAGATTTATTTTAGAATGCAGGAGTGACTAAAGAATCCCTTTCGTATTAAGAAACTTTTTCGTTTTTCTTATCTATTTCTTTTCAATTAACAAATTTTACAATGTTTACATTATTTCAATGAACTTGATAGTTAATAAAATAGTTAATATAATAATAGAACTAGGTAAATTTCTTCTACAACCAATTTTAATAATTTTCATTTTAACCAACCTCAATTTCAATAGATTCAAATTTCAAGTCATCTAAAGAATTATTATCAATATGTATTTCAAAAGATTCTAACAAAATAGACTCATGTTTTAATTAAACTCTTGTAATTACTAAGATTTTATTTCTAATAATAAAAAGCCATTCATATATGAAGTATTTTTATTTCAAATAAACTACCTGCACCTTACGAGTATTGTGTGCCGAAAAACACTGTCTAAATTTCACTAGTGTTTTACGCGAAATTGTAATTATTTCTCTTGTAACGAGCAGATTCATTAGTAAGAAAATGCTAAAATGAATGCAACGTTGCGCTAAGAGAGATTGCAATCAAAATGGTTTTACTCGTTTACACCGAAAACTAAGTTTATAATAACTGAAATAAAACTTTTAAAAAAATAAACTTCATTCACTGATAATAAAAGAAAAAATATTCTCTTTAAATAACTACTACATTTGGTTAAAAATGATATATAGTTAATTATAAACATAATATTATAAAATGTAAAAATACGGACATATTTAAATAAACTTTAATGAATTTATATCTGTAGAAATTTTTTTATTTTTCTTTACTTAATTAATTTATTATTATAATAAAAGTATACAGAATGCCATTCTTTAAAATATTTTGAATAAGTAATGAAGAATAATTTATGTGCTTTTAAAACATTTTTATGTAAAGAAAATAAATTAAAAATGAATTTCAAATGTCTACGAGTAAAATACATTTTTCTTAAATAATAAATTAATGTTATTAAAACAAGTAAATTTGTAAAAAGGTAAATAAAAGTGATTGTTATTAATCATTTAACTCCATTAATTTTTATTAAACTTTAATAATTAATTTAGTTTCAGAAATTTATTATCATTATAATACATTTTAGTTATATGCTATTTTGTTGATTTAATTATATTTTCTTTTAATTTATAAATGTTATATAAAATAAATTATTTATAGTTTTAATAATTTTTTATTAGT
This sequence comes from Ganaspis brasiliensis, assembly GCA_037103525.1. Lineage (NCBI taxonomy): Eukaryota > Metazoa > Arthropoda > Insecta > Hymenoptera > Figitidae > Ganaspis > Ganaspis brasiliensis. The sequence goes on along the minus strand of JAZKLR010000254.1, from coordinate 2,570,937 downwards.
AACTAAGTGCTAAAAAAGCATTCTGAACGGCACTAATAAGAATAATAATAATCTGCTATGTTTAGCACACCTTCTCTACTTCTAAGTAGTATAAAACACGTTCTGTCAGACTTGGTTGACTTGAACTACTTAGTGCTCTCTGAACCTAAACCATTATCTGCTGTATTTTCTAACAGTTTACTGGCAAAATCGAGGACAAATCAGTCAAACATGATTAACAAAATTATTAGAAGTTTCTATTATTGACCAGATTTTTAATTTAAATAAATGAATAATTACACAGAACAAAAAAAAATCCATATACAGTTTTTAAAAAAAGTTGTCTATTTCGTGAGTCTTTCTCACTAAACTTTATCTTGCATGAATCGTGGCGCTTTTTTTATTATAAATTTTATTATTTTTTAACTTATATTTTATTTAAATTTTATTTTTTCTTAAAGTGCCAAGATCAAAGATGTTTTTTATTTACAAGTATATTGTTACGTCTGATGTGCAAAACCCCTTACAATATACCCTAGTTCCTCCTTTTAAATAAATTTCAGTTAACATTTTGATTTGGGATGAGAATTAAGTCAATGAGAGCACTAATTGGTTTGTAGAATATTTATTTATTAAAAGTAGAGAATTTATCAATATGATTTCATAAATTGAGTCTTATTTTTGAAAGATGAAGAGATTGGTGTTTAAACTCGAAGATTTGTTTGTTGAAGACAAGGGATAAAGTAGGAGTAGGCTTGAAGTAGATTAGGCGCTGGGTAAACAGACGGTGATCTTAATCACTGGATGCCGATGCAGGTGAATTCTTGTTGAGAATAGAAACTTCTTGCAGAAGACTTAATAATTTGTATTTCTCACGAAAACAGTGTTTCTTCTCTTTTGTGTTCCCTGCACCCGCTCGCCTGAATAGATACCACAGTTACTTCTTCACTGCTACAGAAAATATGAAGGGTGCCGATGTTTGTAATTCGTCGAATATGGTTTCTTTTTTCATATAACTAGGCTCGCAGCATGCTTGACATCAGATAGATTATTATTAAACTCTTTGATGCTGCTACACTTTCGGTCGATCATCCAGCAAACTAAATTATATTACATAATTAGAATAAAGATTGATTGTGACTGAGATTAACTTTCTCTATCATCCCCTTCAATGGGGAAAGAACTCAGCTTAGTTGTGGCTCGCTTTTCAATCCCAGTCGCTGTTTGTACTGAGAATACTCTGGTGATGCCATCCTCTCTAGGATGAGCTTCAGTTACTCGTCCAACCTTCCATTGCGCTGCCCTGGTGCAGTGTTATCTTCTTCAAAACTCACTTGAAGGCCAGTTTTCGGAAATGAGGACAGCCATCTGGACACATACCACTATTATTTATTAAATCTGGTCATCATGTTATTTCCTGTTCTATAATTCGCAATGCTCTCTGAATTATATTTCCTGCTCTTCTTCATCTTTATAATTACAGCCTTCAAATAGGAGTTTTTCCGAGCAGATGGAAAAAGGTTATCATACGACTTAGGTATCCCTAAAATTTTCTTGCCTGTTTCTGTAAATGATTTCCGTTCAATTTCTATTTTATGTGCACGCTCCAAACCCATTGAACGAATTGTTCACAAACAACTGATATTCTATTTAGCCTTGCATGTTCCTTTGGTCCATTTTAATTTGATTTTCGGAATAATTATAGTACTAATACGGCTTCATTGAAATTTACTCATGATATTAAGTTAGCCATTGATGGAAAATAGTTTACTTTGGCGTTTTTTTTTATTTCTCGAAAGCATTTGATTCAGTTAACCACAATGTTCTGCTTAAGAAGCTTGCATCTTTTAACGTTTTAAAGTCCGTTTTAGCCTGGTTCAAGAATTTTCCTAATGATAGAATATTTAAAGTTACTAACACTAAAGGTATCAGTTCTAACTATGCATCTGTTACGAAAGGAATTCCTTAGGGATCATCCCTGGCCCCAATCCTTTTTAACTTATTTATTTCCTATCTGGAAACCAGACTGAAGTTTTGTAAATATCACAAGTTTGCGGATGATTTTAAGATTTACCTTTCTGGGCCTATCTCTAAATTGGCAGATCTACTGGTTATGATTCAGGAGGATATTGACTTGGTCATTGGTTAGGCAACGGAAAATGCACTTTTCCTTAACACAGTCAAGACGAAGGCAATATGTTTCGGTACAAATAAGCTTTTACTTCTTAACGAATTGTGCACTCTTCCACCTTTATGTATTTGAGGTACTCCTATTGAATTCTCAGAAACAGTCAAAGATTTGGGATTAATACTGCATTGCCCATTATCTTGGAAGGAGCATGTTATTGAGATTTGTCGTAAGTCCTACGTGGTTCTGAGGCAGCTATACAAAAATAGGGATTCTCTTCCTACTCCTACTGAAATTTTAATAATTAAAAGCTTGATTCTTCACTATGTTGCTTAGGGCTGCCTCGTCTAAGATGATATTACTGACGATCTTAATTCTAAGCTTGAAAGAACATTAATGCGTAAATCAGATTTATTTATAATTTACGCAAAGGTTACCACATCTCTCAATTTAGGAGAATAGCTGGTTTGTTGAGTATGGCAAAAAGAAGTCAGTATTTTATGGGTAATTTGCTTTATTCGATTTTTAAAAGTGAAGTTCCGGAGTATCTTTTTTAATTATTTGAATTTAGAAGCTCCAAAGCAAGTGCCATACGTAAGTTACGTGAAAACCGTTATGTTCTTATAGTTCCTGCAAATCGCAACTAATAAATTTCAACACTCATTTCTTGTTAGAGGAACTCGTCTTTAGAACAAAACTCCAATGTTCCTTAAAAATTCTTCTTCTAAACATATGTTTAAATTTCATTACTTTAAATTTTTAAGTGGTTTGCAAGCCCGATTTTTGAAATTACTTATTGGTAAACTTCGTCCTTAATTGCGTGCTTTTTTATATACTTTATATTTGTTTTTATACTCATTATATATTTTATGATTTTTCTGATAATCTCTTTATTTTATTTTCTTTGTAAATTTACAGTTTAATTTATTCATCGCTATTATTACCTTTTCTTCAGTCATGTACTTATAATTCTTTTCCTGTACTAATGTGTTCCATTGAGAGCTTATTAGCCCTAGGAACTTCTTATGAATTAAATAAATAAATAAATCTTTTAGCTCTACTCCCCCCCTTCTAGATAATAATGATCATCGAGATCCATGCCTCGGTTACTGTGCTAAACGACCAACAAAAATTCTCGTTAAAGATTATGTTCAATGACGTAAGCACCTTCACGACTGATTAACTCAATATTAATGATGCACAAAAATCAGCACATTTCTTTAAGCTTGGGAACTTTGCCCGCGCATTGGATACCCTTCCAATTTCTAAGTGTTACAGGATTTAATTTGGAAGCAACTATGTGCATAACAAGAACATCTCAACTATCTACAGGCAGCTCTAGCGCCTTCAATGAGCGCAAATGCTTTTCAACGGTAGCATGCAGTTAACGAAAGCCTAAATATGATTCCTAATGAAGGGGAGATATATCAAAAAAAGGCTTCGAAGTGACTACAGATTATTAAACTCTGATTCTCGTACCTTACCTGCAGTAATGACCACAGTATATTGTAACTAGCGTCCGTCGTTTCTAACTATTGAATTTGATCCGCGGTTTCACTGGTAAGAACTGAACGTAAATAATGAAATTTCTCTATGTTCGAAATCACTACATGATCTTGAATTAAGGATTTGTAAGTATCACGTAAGTGTAACGACTGTTCTTATGCTCCCGGGGCTCAATTCTGTAAACTCACACTCGATTTCGATTTCGCATTCGCTTTCGCGTTCAATTGTTATCAATAAAAATTTTTCTTAAAAATATTAATAGATGCAACCAATTTCCGTGATTAAATTTTTTTGAAAATGATACGCTAGTTTTTTTAAATTGCGATAAATGCAACAAATAAGGTGTAAAAAATAAAAAAAGTGTGTATAGTGTAAGAACATGTTAAAATCTGTGATAAATTATAGTGTCATAACGTGATAATGATTATTGGGAAAGAAAAGAGTTTTTGGTTACGTAGAGGTTAGTATTGTGTTTGTAAAATAATTATTTAATCTGTAACTAAAAAAAGTATTAATTGTTTGAGATGTTTTTAAGAAACTAAAATTTTGAATAATATTTTTTACAAAATGTTGATTGATAAAGTTTTAAATTTATAAATAAAGTAATCAAAAACAGATGTTTACATATTTTCAATGTATATATTTTGATGTTGGTTAGAATATTAAATTAAAACTACAAATTTTGTGAATTTGCAAATGCATATTCAGTTTTAATTTAATAATCTAACCTACAGCAAAATAAAACCTTAAAAATGTATATGAAGGTTAATATTATGTTTGTAGAAACAATTACCTTTTAATTGTTTGAAACGTTTTTAAGAACCAAAAATTCTTAATAATGTTTTTTATTGCCATAGTTTCAAATTTATTCGTAAAATAATGAAAATCAAATGCTTAAACATTTTTAAGGTTTATCTTAAATTTTAAGAAATAATAAATCAATGTAATATAAACCTATTTATTTATATAAAATATATTTGTTAAATAATCACAAATTTGTCAAATCGTTTAAAAAACTGAAATTTGTATTTGTTACTTAATACTTAATTTAAATAAGTATTTAATTTAATTACTTTATTTTTCCCTTGTTTTAAATCAAATTTATTGATTACAATTAAATATATATTTTACTAAAATTTGACGAATTATTCCAATTTAGAAATTAGAAATAATACATTTTTTAAAGTGGTTAATTTAATTTTTTTAATTTAACTTAATTTGCATCTACAAATTCACAAAATTTGTAGTTTTAATTTAATATTCTAACCAACATCAAAATATATACATTGAAAATATGTAAACATCTGTTTTTGATTACTTTATTTATAAATTGAAAACTTTATCAATCAACATTTTGTAAAAAATATTATTCATAATTTTAGTTTCTTTAAAACATCTCAAACAATTAATACTTTTTTTAGTTACAGATTAAATAATTATTTTACAAACACAATACTAACCTCTACGTAACCAAAAATTTTTTCCTTTCCAAATAATTATCATCACGTCATGACACTATAATTTATTACAGATTTTAACATTTCTTACACTTCACAACTTTTTTTTATCTTTTACACATTATTTGTTGCATTTATCGCAATTTAAAAAAACTACCGTACTATCATTTTCAAAAAAATGTAAACGCTGAAATTGTCTGCATCCATTAATATTTTTAAGAAAAATTTTTATTGATAACAATTGAACGCGAAAGCGAATGCGAAATCGAAATCGAATGTGAGTTTACATAATTGAGCCCCCGAAAAGGCAAAAATATAATTCGTTGGTAGCTTTACTTGATTTTGAAAAGATCCACGATCTGACAAATGCGTCTGAATTAACCCGAAAGCACTATTTGCTTGGTTCGCGGAAGGTGAAAGTGAATTTAGAAGTTTTTCTTTTTATTATGCGCTTATCCAAAACGACAGGGTTGTAAAACGGACTCTCAAATGTTTCAACTTCTAAATTGTATTGATCTTCGGCATCTTCAAAAGCAAAAATACAACTTTCGATTTTTATAAATTCATCTAAAAAAACATTAATCTTTTCTAATCTAAACATTAAATTTTCGATTTTATTTGTCTCGACGTTGAGGGCATGTAAAAAGGTTTTAAAACTTGTTAAGTTACTCTTGGCAATCTTAGGTTTAAGTTTAAGTCCATCTAACTCAGTATCTGGAATTTTGCTTTAGAGAATTTAAAGTAGTATTATACTTTGTATTGATCAAAAAATCGATCAACACTTTTAACACTTTTTTTCAAAACCCAATTTTTTAAACTGGCGGAGTATCATAGTTATTTAATCTTTAAATTACATTTCTTTTAGTGTTAATTATTCAATATCAAGATATTTAGATGTTAAATATAATGCAATGACATAAAAATGACCTTTTTGCGGAGAATCGATCACATAATATGTAATGAATTTAATTTCTAATTATTTATTTATTCATAAGAAGTAGAATTGTCGTTAGCATCTATTCTATCAATAGCGAACAAGGTATGAATAATTAATTATCTTCACATTACATGATTGGCTGAAATTATATGACCCATTTACAATGTATTGAAAAACTAGATATTCTTTTAAAATATTTTCTTTTTAAAAATAGAAGGGCTTTTATCTTACTCATACATTTCAATCATAAAATTTATAAAAGAAAACTTTCTATCTAATTTAGCTAACAATTTCAGTTATTAACTACAATTCTTTTATATATCAATCTTTTGATCTTCACCACAATGTAAACGAATTAAATTTTGAATCAACATATTGACAGTTCAAGTGTTTTAAATCAGTTTTCATAAACAATAGCTTTCACTTTAGAGCGTCATGTTAAATTTTCAAATATGACAGCATTTTATTGAAAATAGACAAATATCCCTAGAGTATCCAAAACAGTTATTTCAATTTAATATAATCTTTTTTTTATAAATCCGAATTCCATCATTTATGATAAAACTGCTTCGCGATGTTCTGCAAGATTAATTTTGAAATATTTAATTTTATCAGATTTTGTAAAAAGCAAGTTTGAAGTCTATAAACTGTTATAATTTCAAGTAAATTTAAGTTTGTGTGTCCTTGATATTGGAGGCACGTTTGGTTAGGTTGAAAATTAGACACTGTGAATTACGTGAACATGTATCCTGCATCGTTCTCGTCGTGTAACTAAATCAACGTGATCAACGGCCTGTTAATTACGAGTTTGTAGAAGAGGGATTTATCATGCAGCTAGTAAAGACATGACAGCTCATAGACATTTTAATTTTCCAATTTCGACTAGTGCATTGTAGTAATAATTAATTAACGAATAGAGAATAAAAGGGTGTAAACTAAAATATTTGTTTAATTTTATAATTAAAAAGGCAATTTCTTATATAAATGTATATTACTCTTAATGCGATTCCTGAGAAAATTAATTAAAATAAATATTACCATTTAACTTACGTAAAAAATGCAAAGAAGTGTAACAGTGACGTTTTCGCACAAGTTGATAAAGCTTGTGCATTGTATTCATAGGAAAAAAGTAGGAAAGAAACAAACTAAGAATAGAGAGAGAAAATATATGATCATAGGAAGGTTGTTACCATCAGGATTCAAGCGGCCAAGAATTTAATTGGGATAATGCGATTATTCTTGATTTTGAATCAAATTGGAAAAAAAGGAGAATTTCCTAAATGATCCATATCAAGTCTAATCGAGGTGCGATTAATAAAAAAGAAGATGCCTTTTCGTTGAACAAGATTTACTTTCCATTGACCAGTAGATTACATTCCTAGGCCCTTGTGTATTTGTTTTGCTTTGAGTTCATTGACTTATAAATGTCGTCGACTGTATTTTGATTTAATATATATATTTTGACACATTCTCCGCTTCGAACTTTAGTTATCGTTCGACCGTTGCTTGACATGAAACGAAGAGATTATAGTAATTTCAAAACGCTCTTAATTTTTGACAACCTTTTAATTTTAATCTTTGACATGTTAAAACAAAGTGTTTAATGTTTTAACAAATAGATAATATAACCTTCGTTTTTTAATGTTTTTTATTTTTGTATAACTGTTTGTTTGAAGCGTGCAATACATATTACACCCTGATGAGGTCGACAAACCCATGTCGACGAAACGTAGCTTGGTGACGAAAAAAATTTGGAGTTTTTATTTCAATTGACCTTCCTAAGATCATATATTTCCTCTCTCTAATAAACTATAATGGAAGGAAACAACTCTTTGATATTAAAATAAGAATAGAGCATAATAAATGCTTATTATAAAAGACAATAAAAAGAGATACAATGATAGGTGTAAGTTTTGGTGTTATAATATAGTCTTAAATCTTACCTATACGCAGCAAGGATGCGCGTAGCACAATTTGAGTTTTGGTTTGTTGAACTCGTAGCGAAAGTTATTGTTCGTTACTGTTGCCGAAATTTAACAATATAAATGCCGTGACCAAATTAAAAATTTTACGTCAACTCACCGTCGGATAATCTATTTGTAATGGTTGAGATGACCCCTTTCGTTAAAACATTATACTTATATCGCGTTGATCAAAACCAAATTCTAGAATATCGTCGCGTAGGGCGTTGCCGTCGACGGGATAAGGAACCAATCTTCACACATCAAAGAACTGCAGAAATCTGTTCGGAGGGCGTGGAACTTCCTCCAACTTTTTTAGAAATGAAATTTGCATTTGTATTCTCAATATGTGACCAACAAAAAGTGGTTGAACCCTGACCAGGTCATTTAGATAAGTAGGAAGGGTTACATCTCCGTTGACGAATGAAAAGATATGTACCATTTTAATTACGTCGGTACTTCAATATTTCGTATAGTTAGAAAATATAAACCTTCGACGTCGTTTGGATCTGGTTGACACTATTCCTTATGATTGGGCAATAACTTAAGTACGTGACCGAAAAGAAGGCTACACACGTGCATTCAAATGCAATTATTTGCGTTCTGATTTAATTTCATCTCAAGTTATTATGTTCTGTCTAGAAATTCGAATTCCTTTACAGAGTTTTCATCAAATATTACTTTAACATTGCATAAAGAATACAATTATTTCTATTTACATGTAATTAAAGCTAAAGAAAAAATATGGTCCGATCGTAACAAAGTGAAGTTCTTCAATACAAAATACTTTCTAGGGTTGGCCATGATTCCGCTTTTGTAATAGGAAATATTTCTGCTTAGTTAAATGATAAAATTATTTTTAATATTAACGAGTGGACTCGGAAGGGAATGTCACTGTTGCATATAACTAAAATTTTAATTTTCGGGACCTAGCCGTTTTTTGATAGTGTGACTTTTCTTTGTAAAGTTTCCGGATTAAGAATAAGAGAAAATCGTAGTGTGGACAACTTTAAAAAAGAGCAGAAACTAACGCTAAAAACTGCTGTTCAATGGATTCAAAAAAAATTAATGGAGGAACATCGTTTTAATAAATGAAGGATCTCAGAAAGTGTCTCTTTAATCATCTGACTCAGTAAAAAAGGTTGGAGAACCTCTACTTCAATCTCATTTACCGTAAAGTTAAACAAAATTATTTTTATATATTTGTTTTTGGCGATCGTTTCAAAATTTTCTTTACTCGATACTCGTTTTAATAAATTCGTACTGTCTTTTTTATTTAAAATCTATTAATATTATTTTTGTAATTGAATGGCCGAATACTGATAACTCTAATTTTCATTAATATCTGCTTTTTTATGATTTAATCTATGTATATATATTACCTGTAATTTAAATAATTAAAGGATCCGTTTAATCCTAAAACTTTCAATGATTAAAATAAATGACTGAATTTATACTTGCTTAAATTATTTTTAATTAAAAATATATTACTACAAGATATTAGGTTGTATTAAAAAAGATTTTATAACACTGCACTGAAACATAAATATACTATAAATCGAAAAAATTCCATTCTACTACATTTGCGTATTTTGAGTTTATTTTGGTAACGTATCTATTGGTTTTTCATTTCTTCCGGTTTCTAAGATAGTTGCAAGATTCACTGTAGTGCAATGCTCACTTTTACGTGAGTATATGAGAATCACTTTTATGTGGAGGAAAATCCATGAACCTTCCTAAATGAGAAATTCTATGCCACACAAATGTAAGATAGATCATGATTGAACGATTTTTCGTTCCCTTGAATAAACCTCAAGCAAAAACCTCAGAATATTGACAGATTCCAGGTAAAAATCATTACGCACACGTAAGTAATATGAAAATGATGCTTAGCGTCTTATGATAAATTAACTCTCGAATCTCAATAATCGTCGAGTAACCAATTACAAAATTTACAACCACCTTCAATACACTCACGTTCAATGCTGTACTCAGAGTTCAAACGATGATCGTTAAGCGATGTCCAGGTCGCACTTGAATGTGTCCTCTCCAGCAAAAGATGATTTCGTCACCTTCATTTGCACTCGATATGTATGAAAGTTGAATTTGGGTATCAGAAATTTAATCCAAACTTGAAACGTAAGAATAAAAAACCACGCTAGAAAATGTGAACGAATGACATTTGGCTATTGCTTTAAATTTTAATATCCATACACATATTTGTCAAACCACAGGATATTGGTCTCACCTCAAAACGTGGTTTCCTAATTCTCGAAGATCTCTTGCAAAATATATTAATATAACTTCACTAACTAGTCACACTTTTTTACAAATCTCATTGATTGATTCTCAAGTACGTCAATATATAAAATGAGTGTCCTTAATTAGTACGGTGACGAGAAGCTTTATTTTCCCTCTCTTGATCTATCCCGACTCTTTTGGTCATCACCTCTATTCATGTAAATTTACAAATTTCTCGTTTGTCTAATGATCGTACCGCTACAATATACAAGGTACATTTTAAGTTCAGCAAGTTTTTTTATAATGTACTGAAGGGATTCGATTTGTCGACGAAAAATATTTTAATTTGAACTTTAGAAATATGACAAGTCTCTTCATTACCTGGGCGCCAAGAGGTATTGAGGGCGTGGGGACTGACGAGGGGAGGGGGCAATTTCACATTAAATAAAATTTCTTCCGCATCAATCGTCCTCACAATATTCCGGTCATTCAAGTGTCGAAATCGTCACTAGTTTGTGTGTCGCAGGCAGCACGAAGGTGCTTATTTTATTTTAATAATTGTTTTGTTTTGTGCCTTTTTTATTAGTGTTTTGTGCAATTTTGTTAATCATTTTATTTTTATCTTTTTTGAAGTGTGGCGATTGTTAAAATAATGTGACGATTTCAAAACAAAAGAGGACGATGGGGTGGATTTTTGGGCTAAATAAAAAAAAAAGAAGAGGTCAGATTACTCATAATCATGATGAAGCAAAGTGGTCCACGGTATAAGCAAAAAGGCTGCTACTCAAAAAAGGGAATTCCCGTTTCTGCTCATCAGTGGTCACGCTCGATAATAATCGCCCCACGTTCTAAAAGAAACTTCCAAGAAATGCAGGAAACGATAAGTTTTGTATTGTTTTTGTTTAAATTATTTATTTAATCTTATATTTATATGCATATTTAATTTGATTTTTGTTTATAATTCTTTGGGAATTTGTATTTATTTTCGTATGTCCTTATCGAATATTCGCTGTGTGAAAAGAATGTATGTGTCGGTTATTTTATATTTATTTTATTGCTTGACTTTAAATTTTTAATTTTAATTTTAATTCTGACGAAATATAATTTTATATAATTGACCAGAATTTCCGACTTTTACTTTATTTTAATTTACATTTTTGTGTCTTAAATTTATTTATTCGTTACATTTAATAATTTTGAATAATTTTCTTTTTTTCAATTTTATATTAAATTAAATGTGCGATTTGAGAATTAGATAGAAATAGTTTTTAATTGTTACAGTACATTAAATAGTAATTTTATATTGAAAGAAATATGAAACTTTCTATTTGAAAGAATGTTTTAATTTCCATAAGAATTAGAATCTTTTTTAGATAAATCACATTTGAAAACTAATCATTTTAAACAAAACATACGAGCTAACAATATAATTCATTTTCTTTCTCTTTTCTCTTCGTTAAATGTCAAAATTATTAAATTTATTAGAAGATGACCGTTTTGTTTTAAAACTTGGTGCCAGATTTATTATCAAATAATCAGTGCTTTATACCCAGAAGAAGAAGAAGAAGAAGAAGAAGAAGAAGAGAACACTGAAAAAATAAGCCTTCTGCCAAGTAGTATAATAATTGGATTAAAAGGACTTGGATCAAATCAAACAAAATACCTAAAGTTACAATTGAACTTGATTGTTAAAAGTAGCATTTTCGAAGAATTGTTCGGCTATAATTACCAAGGTTTTTTGCAGGTGATATATCAACTGACCTCTCTTGGTTACATTTAATCAGAAATTGGTTATATTTAGTAATCTTATCATTAACTTTTTTTGCTTCACACTACAAATTTAAAGTTTTTTTGAACGAGGATATGACAAAATCCGAATCGGAATATTACGGTGATTTCCTGAGTAATAAACCCAAATGTTAACCGACTAGTATGGTAAGAATGTATAAATCTGTCCGTTGGATAGAAAAAATATGAGAAAATAAAGTAATATATTTAACTTGTTTTATTCAGTTTATTAAATATTCAACAACAGAATATTTTAATTAATCCATAAAATTATTGCATCATATTATAACTGGAGTTTTGAAATAATTTTACTTAACGGCGTCTGCAGTATCCAGACTCCCAACCTGGACCCCTAAGACAAAATCCTGAACAACAATTACCCCAACTGCCATCAGGTTGACACACGCTGCTATCTGGCAAACACTGTGCTTTAATAGTCGGAGACACAAACATTAAAATTGTGGCAATGACGATCAAGAATAGTCCAGAGGATTTGAAGCAAACCATTTTCTGTTTTGTTACTGTAAGGATAAATAAAAATTAAATTATAGATTACAAGAAATTCTTACGTTTATACTCAAATAGTCAATTCATTGGCGGATTAGAAGAACACAAACACGGACAAAGTTGAACGCGTTTATCTGCGTTTGTCCGGGTTTGTCTTATTGACTTATTTATATTTAAAAATATATAAAATGCAGAAATTGATCCAGCGATTGAAAATGTCCTAATACATGTTTTTATGTTGTCTCTTGCATTTAAACAATAATATTAATTTCCACGAACATCTAATACGATATGCTAAAAACAATAGGGTCAGATTTTCATAAAAATTTCTATCAATATTTTCTACGTAAGTGACGGAATAAAAATATTTATTAAGTCTTTATTATACAATTTTAGCTAAAGTCAGTTTTTGTGCATTATTTTTGTCATTAAAAAGACAAACGCGGACAATTAGGTTTTTATAATATTTCATAAAATTGGCAATTATGCGAAGTTATGCCCTTCCTCTACAGATTTGTAGTGAAACGTTTATAAACATACTTACAATATTCAACTTAGTCAGGAAGAATGAAGAATGTACAGTGGTTGGATTAGCAATAGAAGTGTCCTTTTATATATTCTCAGTGTTAAGAAATTTAGTTTTTTATCTTATAAAAATTATTTTTGTAATTTAAAAATGTATTTTTCTAACCACTATTTTGCAATTGAACAAGTGTATCTGACAAATTTTGGGGAAGATAAGTGATGAACGAGGAAAGTTTCAACAAATTTCTTCAACGTTTGTTAAAATATTATTGCTTACAGTCAATAAAAACAAATAAGGTACATAAACTTCTGCATATATAAACCTGTAAACTTGAATTACTCTATCTCATTTTTGCTGCAATTACTCACAGGAGTCTAAAAGGTATTCTTTATCAATTATACTTTGTAATAATATATATAAAGCTTTCTATCATATATATGTGAACATCCACATGTAAAAGAACCACTTTGGCAATATAAAACTTTCTATGAGAGACTAACCGCAAAAATTTTATTTTTTAAAAGACTAAACTTTCATTAAATTTAATATTGTCATCAACTTATGTGGGTTCACGTATGTTATACTATGTCGAAGAAGCAATGTTTTAAAAGATGTCAAGGATAAAATTTTAAATCTTAAATTAACAGAAGCAAGTTTTTCAATAAACTTTATAGACTGCTTATAAAAATCATAGAATCACCTTTTAGCATAGATATTAACAAATGTCAACCTTTAGGTCCACTTAAGAAACTCTCACCCATATTTCATATATATTTATAATACAAAATAGCGCCTTTTTAAAAAAACTTAAGGTTAGGAAACTGCAAAAAAGTTCTTTTTAACCTTCCTTTTTATTATTTTGTAAATTGAGAAATTAAAAAATGTATTTAATTTGGATTTTACAGAAACTACAGTCAAAATGTTCAAATCCAGCTTAATGGTAGTGCTTTTGGCAACTATCTTAATGATTGTAGCTCCTGCTGTTAACGCACAATGTATCGGTAATGGATTCGGGTGTCAACCTGATGGAAGTTGGGGTAATTGTTGTTCAGGATTTTGTTACAGATTTCCAGGATGGAGTCAAGGCCAGTGCAGACCTCGTGATTAATAAAATTATACTATTGCATACATTGGGAAATTTCTTCAAATATTTTGTGTGGCTATTGAAATCCAAAGTTTAACAATTGTAACTTAATAATGTAAAAGAATGTTATTTTGACCCTTTACCAATAAAAATTTTTTTTCTGTTAGTAAACTCATATAGATGTCTGTTAGTCCATTTTGAGTTCTATTCATTTCCATTTCCAATATAGTAATATGACCCAATTTTTTCACATTATGTTAAATGTTTAATTTTTAAAAGGTCTGCAATTAAATTTTTAATAATAACAAATAAACAATACAAAAATAAAAACTTCGCTCAAGTTTTATTTGAAAAATCAGCAGTGTTATGCGTGCTATTGGCCACATGCCATGAAAATGTAACGCGTGCCATTGGCCAGTTCTATATAGTGTTATGATGGCCATTGGACAGTCTTATGTAATATGTAGTATTATGATTGCTATTGGCTATATGCCATGAAAGCCTAATGTGTGTCATTGGGCTGTTGGATGTAAATGAAATGTGTCATTGGCCAGTGGAATATAAGTGATGCCACTTATCGATTCACTCATTAGATCGTGGTTAGTTTTGTTTCTGCAGCTTCCATGTTGTTTTGATTGGCACGTGCTTAGTTTTGCTTTGTAGCGTTTGCAATTTTTTTTAAACTGATTTAAAAGTGATTAAAATGTGTGTGAGAAGTGATTCCAATGAGATATCCGTGTAGAAATAGACCGAGTTTGCCCAAATAGAAGTTGGTTTCTTGTCAGGGGCAAGTAGGACTAATTTTTTTTAAAATGACAACCTCAAAAATAGTAAGGAGCTGGCTAAGCTTCGTGTATCTAAAGCATAACTAAATCGGTTGGGTACTTAGGCACTAACTGCTTTGCATTAATTACGAGGTCGGAATTTTTTTTCCCATCGAAAGAACAATATTCCCTGAGCTTTACTTCAAGTATGCCACCTCGAAGGATAGTAACTTTATCCGATATCTTGAAAAAAGTGGTGAAATTTCGTATCGCAAATATCTTGTAATCTAGAGCATTTACGCAAAAAATGCTTCTTACTCATTTTAGACAGATTAAAATTATCTATCGTTTTTTTTTTAAACATTTTTTTCTAACATTTATATTTCTTGATTTATAATGTAAAATTTCATATACCATAGTGGTAGAAAATCTTTTTTTTTGAAAATTTTGCGATTATTATTCGAATTTCAACAAAAATAGGTCCAATAAAAGTGGAAGGTAATGAAATAATTAATTTATTAATTTGAGAACATGAATGGGCAAAAAGCCCTTTACAAAAAAAAAATATATAGAATTAAAAATTTACAATGAATTATTTACAATAACTTATTATAAATTATTAACATTAAGCCGCATTGTCAGCCTTAAACAAAACATTCCTCAAAATTCTTTTAAATTTTTCCAACGAAACTCCCAAAAATTCCAGTCTTTCATGATACATATTTGCCTCTCTATGGAGCCTATTAAATAGAGAATGTCGACTAAAGTTTGTCTTGTGTACATATATATAAAAAGGTTGAAAAGATCTCAACGACCTAATAGGAGCAGAGAAATTAAGACATGACAAAATTGATGGACATAGAAACAAACCATTGATAATTTTAAACATAAAGAGCAAGTCAACATATAATAGACGAGTTTCAATCTTTTGTATATTCAACTGAGATCTTAGTAATCTGTAGTCATGTGTATAAAAGTCAAATTCAATTCTCAATTGGTATGCCGCAAATCTCAAAAATCTATTTTTTTTTTTTTTAAATAATAAACAAATTTTCATTAAATTTTTTGGTTTCTCGATAATTTTATTAAGAATCGCTGCAGAACGCACTGAAGTAAGTAATCACTACTTGTGCATTCTTAAGTTGACACCATAAGAGCAATTTATTAAAAAAATTTGTATAATGCATTAATCCGAGGTCGACATTGTTTATTGTAATGGAAAGAGAAACATTTCCTGAGTTTAAATTCAAGTTTGCGACCTCCAGGGGTGGTAACTTGGCCACCATCTTGAAAAAGAGGTTGAATTTTGTATCGCAAATATCTCGTAATCTAGAGCATTAGAGCAAAAAATACTTCTTACCAATTTTATTAAGGTTAAAATTATTTATCGTTTTGTTTGAAACATTTTCTTCTAACATTAATATTTCTTGATTTATAATTTAAAATTCCATAAACCATTGGCGTTGAAAATCTCTTTTTCTCATTTTTGCGATTATTATGTGATTTTCAACAAAAATAAATTATACCCAGGAATAAAAAAACGTATTGCTAAAATTCTTGCGTGAATCAGAGATTTTAAGAATGCGGTTTGAAGATTGAAATTTTGAATCGTGTTGAATCGGAGGTGTTTTGAATCAGTGATTTTCTATGGCTGCCCTATTAAAGAGAAATCTTTTTGAATCTTTTTTAACAATTATGAATGGGATCAACATTTTGTCAGTTTGTAATTGGAAAAAGTGAATCTAAGATTTTCTTTTAAAAAAAAACCTATTGCTAAAATTCTTGCGTGAATCATAGATTTTAAGAATGCGGTTTGAAAATTGAAATTTTGAATGGTGTTGAATCGGAGTTGTTTTGAATCAGTGATTTTCTATGGCTGCCCTATTAAAGAGAAATTTTTTTGAATCTTTTTTAACAATTATGAATGGGATCAAAATTTTGTCAATTTGTAATTGGAAAAGTGAATCTGAGATTTCCTTTTAATATCATATTCTTAAAAGGAAATCTCAGATTCACTTTTTCCCATTACAAACTGACAAAATTTTGATCCCATTCATAATTGTTAAAAAAGATTCAAAAAAATTTCTCTTTAATAGGGCAGCCATAGAAAATCACTGATTCAAAACAACTCCGATTCAACACCATTCAAAATTTCAATCTTCAAACCGCATTCTTAAAATCTCTGATTCACGCAAGAATTTTATCAATAGGTTTTTATTCCTGGGTACAGATGTTGAAGTCATTGAAATAATACACAAATTTTCATTTTATGCAGAATTTATTATAAAACCATAAAAATTATGGTTTAAATTTATTATCAAAGCATTTTCTTCAAAAAATTGAAATTTTACCAAATACATTTTTTTAAATTTATTAATTTATTTTTAAAAAATAAATTAAAAAAAATTGTTTGTTTTTAAAATTCAAAATCATATAAAAAAGTTCAGTCTATTTGATTTGAAATTTTGAGTCTTTTAAAAATGGTTAAGTTTATACTTAAATTTTAATAAAAGTAAAAAAAATTATGATTTTAATCTATTATTATTCAAATAATGCAAATAATAAATATCTAATAAATAATTGGAATGAATCGGTAAAAATAAATAGTTAAACAAAATTTTCAATCCATTTTCAATTCGTGTACTCTGTGCGCGAGTCCGACTCGCACTTGCCCGGTAATTTTTAATATCTTCTACCCACACAACACCGGAAGTTTCCTGAATTTCCACTGAATATTGGTCCTCAATTCCCGAATATTCGAATCTAATATTCTGGGAAGTTTCGTGGATGCATTAAAATTTGAAATGACCGCCATAGGGAATATTGAATGTGAAATATTTCTGAAAATATGTTTATAATTTTTAGGGAATTTCCGCATCTAATCACGGTGGTCCTCGAATAATTCTAACCCTGATTTTCTTCTACCTCTGATTTTCTTTTTAGGGATGTTAGGGAATTACTTTAGGCATATTTTGCAAGAAAAATAAAACCGAGGAGTAAGCACTTTTTTTAATTGCGATTTTTTTATTTTTTTAATGATTTTTTTTTATTTTCGTATTTACTCTCTACTTATTTAATATGTTATTATAATTGTATTTTTAGACAAAATAAATAATAAATAATAAATAAAATAAATAAAGAAAATTATAAAAATTAAATTTTAGGAACGTTATATGTGTCGATTCAGGGTGAAAGGGCCTTAGCTGCAAAACATTCGATTTTGAATTTTTATTATGAATCAGTAGAATTTGAGTTGCTCTTTCACATACAATAATCAAAACTTGTTTATGTTTATCAGTTTTTCTGTTATTAGCGATGAAACATAGCCATAACCTAACAATAACAGACAGGCACAAGTTCAAACTCCCTTCCTGTAAAATTCAAAACATTTTATTTTTAATTGTTATTATGAACCGATAGAATTTGAGTTTCTTTTTCACATACATAACTCAAAACTTGTTTATGTCTATTAGTTTTTGTGTTATAAGAGGTAAAACAGGCATAACTCAACAGTAACATAGGGAGGCTCAACTTCAAACGCCCGTACGCGAAAAACTCAGTTCTGCAGCTAAGGTCCCTTTCACCCTGATTATTTATTAATAAAAAATAATTTATATAGATACAAGAGGCAATTTTAAAAAACCTAAATAATTAAAATATGTTGCCAGTAATATTCACAAACTGCTCTTAATAATTTGTCAATTAATTCAGGATTATTTCGTGAAACTTTACATTTATTTCATGTCAATGAAAAGTCGTAATGAGCAGCTTCCATGGGTTGTTCACTAAAAAACCTGAACCTTTTTGATGTTTAGTGCAAAACTATTTTACATGGAAAAATACTACATGTACTTTTGGTGAATAGAATCGGTTCATTAAAATTTTTCAATAACATTGGATAAATATAAAGTTTCACAAAATGATTATGATTATATTGCCAAATTATTAGGAGCAGTCTGTGAATATAACTCGCAACACATTTAAATTATTTAAGTTCTTTGAAAATGTCTGTTGTATCTATTTAAATTATTTTAAATTAATAAATATAATGTTTCTAAAATTAAATTTATTTTGTGTAATATATACTTCTAAAAATATAATTATAATAACATATTGAATAAATGGAGAGTAAATACGAAATTTTAAAAAAAATTATTCAAAAAATCAAAAAGTCACGATTAAAAAAATTACTCAATCTTCGACTTTAGTTTTTCTTGCAAAATAGTTCTAAAGCAGTCCACTAACATCCCCAAAAAGAAAATCAGAGGTAGAAGAAAGTCAGGGTTGAGATTATTATTGGAGGACCACCGTGTAATATTCCTATAATATTCAGGAAGAGTTAAACAAAATTTCTAAATTTTTTTTTGATCTGATAATTGACCAAATTTATTTGTTACATTTGACACCCTTAGGATTCTAAAAAATTAAATACTACTGCGCAGCCCTAAGTATCACAGAAACCAAGTTTGACCAGTCCCTATTAAAAAAACTCATATGAGATCTCATATGAGATCATATGTGGTTTCCTATATAGAAACTCATATGAAAACTCATGTTCATATAGGAATTCATATGTGATCTCATATGAGATCGCATGTAAAATCGTATATGAAATTGAGACACGATTTGATATATGAATTCATATAGGAAACAAGAGATCTCAAATAAGAGCTCACATGAGTTCTCGTGTAAGATCACATATGAGATCTCATATAAGATCACACATGAGATCATACATGAGATTCTACTTTCTATATAGAAACTCATGTGGATTCCTATGCGATTTCATATCTGAATTCTTAAGTCAAATCTTATATTAAATCTCATATCGAATTCCATATCAAATCTCAAATGCTCTTATAATGAACAACAAATATTTAAATGTTTTCGTCTAATACTTATCTGACAAGTATTATTGCTCTGCAAAGAGTTTGTTTTTCCATGATTTGGGTCTCTATGTTCTAGTTCTTCTTATATATCTTTTCCTTTTTATGTCGATAGTGAGAGAGGTTCAACATACAACCAACTTGCGACGATTGTCTTAACTAAGACCTACATGAGATTCCACATGAGATTCTACATAAGATCTCATATAAGTTCTCATGTAGGTCTTAGTTAAGACAACTGTCACAAGGTGGCTGTATGTTTAACCTCTCTCACTGTCAACATGAAGAGGAAAAGATATATAAGAAGAACTAGAACATAGAGACCCAAATCATGGAAAAACAAACTCTTTGCAGAGGAATAACACTTGTCAGATAAGTATATGACGAAAACATTTATATCTGTTCTTTATTAAGGGCTTTTGAGATTTGATATGGGATAAGATATGAGATTTGATACAAGATTTGACATAAGAATTCACATACGAAATCGAATTGGAATCCACATGAGTTTCTATATAGAAACGCATGTTTATTTGTATAATCTCATGTATGATCTCATGTGTGATGTTATATGAGATCTCATATGTGATCTTATATGAGATCTCATGTGAGATCTTATTTGAGATCTCTTGTCAAAAACACATAACTATTTCCCATATGAATTCACATATCAAATCGTGTCTCAATTTCATATACGATTTTACATGCGATCTCATATGAAATCACATACGAATTCCTATATGAACATGAGTTTTCATATGAGTTTCTATATAGGAAACCACATATGATCTCATATGAGTTTTTTCAATAGGGGTACACATCATGTACAGTGAATTTACGAATGCATACTGTGAATATTAAAGGAATATTAGATGCGGAAATTCCCTGAAAATTAGATATACACAGGGAAATTTCACGTCCAATATTCTCCATGGCGGACATTTTAATGCTTCCACGAAACTTCACTGAGTATTAGGTTCAAATATTTGGAAAATATGGACCAATATTCAGGAAAAATTCAAGGGGTTTTCGGTGCTGTGTAGGTACTGTTTAAGAGTTACGCTACCATTTATTTAATTGTAAGGCTTTTATCAAAAATTTTCTATCGCCGTAATTATTAGAATTTACAGATTTAAAATGTTAAAAAACCAAAATTTTAACTTAAATATTTAAACAATTTTATTAAATAAGAAATAAATTCATTTACCAGTACATTTGTTAAATTTCAAATGTTAAAAAGGGGACGAAAGAGATCGTCAAACTTTAAAACATCTGAAAGGGATTAAAAACCAGAAATAAAAATTTCTCTAATTTTGTAATTAGAAATTTATAAATTGAGAATTTGCATTCTACGTGTTTTACCGATTCTATGTCTCAAATTTTTTCCCTAAAAATTTTGTTTCTAATGAAAAAAAAAACAATATTTATAATAACTGTCTGTAATTTAATTTGATTAATTTTAAAAAAAATTTTAGATATTCATAACCGTCAAAAACAAAAAATTTACCATTTTTATGTCTCCAATTTAAAATTTTCAAATTGCAAAATTTTTTAGTCATAGAACTTTTGAATAACATAAACCATAAAAGAAAAGAACAGGTAGACTTCGGTATTTCAGTTCAACGTAGATTTATGATCCTATTGAAACTTAAATAAGTAATCGCGACATTTAAAAGGACTACCCATGCATAGCAGAAAATGAAAACCTGTATTGTAAGTGTAAAAATGACTAAAGAATACCGAATCAGTTATTTTTTAGGTATGTTTGAGGTATTTTCTATCGGCAGGGTATTTCGGTATTTCGGTTAAGTATCGGTTGAACCCCTGTAAACTGACCAAGTTGGTAGACGCCTTAAGGGGGTTGACCCGTGTGACAGCCGTTTTTTAACTGGTTTTTGGGATTTTTTTCTGAAGGGCGATTAAAACATACAACTTTGGATTTTTTACCATAGATTTAGTAACTATTGAAGTAAATTCAGAAATTTTTTGAAGTCAAAATAATGAAAACTTTACGCGATACAGCGCGGGGAAGTAATTCATGTAAAAAACAGTACAGCATTGGTCGCTACGATTCCGACCGTCTGAATGATCCAAAATCAAAAAATAAAAAATCATTTTAATCTGTGTCACTGTAGCTATGAGCTGAACTAGGATTATTTAAAAATATTGGAAAATAAAATTTTTACGCGACTTTGAATTTTTATTTCTAAAAAAAACTTTATTTTGAGCCTGTTTTCTTTTATAAAAAAAAATGACGTGACCTTTTTTAATTATCCTAGTTCAGCTTGTAGCCCCACATGTGCTGAACATACCCTATAAATTTCAAGATGATCGGTCAAGTTGTTTTGGAGATATCATGGCGACCAGTTGAAAAAAAGTGGTTTCGAGAAAAACGCGTTTGAAAGTTCAAGTACGAATAAGGCAGTGAGTTCGGAATTATTACTAAAACAACTGTTATATTCAAAAATTTATTTTAGGGAACTAAAGTTTTTCTAAATTTACTTCTTTTACTTATATAAATGTGTATGGAATAATAAAATTGGCGGATAAAAAACCAAAGCGGCAAACCTTCAATGCTAGTTGAAAGCTCGACCACGCGCTCGAACATCATGCCTTTTTACTGTAAAAACTTTATAACAACGACGAATATGTCAAAATCTGTTTACCCACATATTCTGCATATGTTATAGGTGCGATATATGAAAAATAAAAAAATTCGATTTTTCGAATCTGTCACACGGGTCAACCCCCTTAAACCACTGGGCTATTTAGGTCTTATAATACACTTCAGAAAGTCTTCTTCATATTGTACTACATATTTGTAATATTAACGAAATATAACAAGAATATTTGTAATATTATTGTAATATTAACTCAATATTACCTCAACATTACCTTGACGCGGACATTTTAATGTCACTGTAATATTTTTGTAACATCAATTCGTAATATTACTAATATTTATTTATTTATTTGAAAATATATACGGGTCGAGAAACCCATTAATACAGTACTGCTTAAAATCATAAAATATTATTTGCCCACATTGTCATTGTTATTATAAAAGTACACATCAGAAGTAGTTAAAAGTCCATGTACTGATTGCCCTTAGTTTAGTTAACAATATTTAACACAATTTTTTTTTTTTTTACATAAAGATAATAAACATAATAAACATAATCATTATATAAAATATCAATAATTTTAACGCTTAGAGATAACAGAACTAGGAACTCAAGAACAAGAAAACGACAAAATCAAAATCAGAATCTATGAAATCTATGAAATTACAGTCTTTAAAAATGTAACAAAGAATTATCACTATCACCAACAGTCTTCGGAATTTGAGAAGAAGCAGACGAGTAAAGCAATTTAGACTCTTCAGACAGGTTGTAATACCTCTTCTTTTAAAAGAGGAGACAAAATTATTGCCGAGGTTTGAGCCTTCTTTCTGTAGGAAAGGAGTTTTTATTTTCGTCGCTTCCAAACTAGCGAATAAATATTAGTTTACCAATCGAGCGCTCAGACTGGGAACGTGCGTCATTTAAAGGTATTGGAGTGGAGGTATTTCAGAAGGTGATGAAGGACACTTTGGAGATTCTGGATAAACCGGAAAAAGTAAAAAAGTAACGAGTACTTCACCACGCTAAAACGTCAGTAAGAGTTAAGCAAAAGCCCTTACGGACCTCGACTTCATTCTATTTTATCACCTGTGCAGATAAACTTTAAAAATCCCTGGGCTAGAAAAGAATGAGCTAAGAGTTGATAAATGATCGACTAGCGGTTTTAATGTCAACTGGTAAGCTCAAACTCAATCAAATTAAATAGCACCCCTGAAAAGATGCTTCAGTTGTTTTGATGAGGGGTATGGCACCGCTGAACAGAGGTAATTCGTTGATCCAAGAACCGTAGGTAGGTTGTACGCGAGGTTCCATTAGGTGGCTTCGGGGAAAAAATCTGACTTGTTACAGAAACCTCAATACTAAAAGACCACGAGAATTCATTAGTAGAACCTGATGAAGTACTGTACGGCAATAAGGCTGCTTCTGGTGTTGGGGTGTGACGTCAATTCGCATCCCACGCTAAGGGTCAGCTCAGACCCTAACCAAACAGGGTTTGATTTTTTAGAGGTGTAACTGAGAAGATGTAATGTTTCCTATCAGTCGAGGGAATGAGACGCAGCAAAAGAGAATAAAACGTAAAAAGGGAAGGATCGCGGCAACGAGGATCTACCGGTCGATTAGGATTCGCCATGTGCTTGATAATTCATTCGGGTAAGATCCCTGCTTTATGGTAGTCGAACTCTGTTAATTAGAGAATTTATGTTTAAACAATATATTGAGTGATTGAAGTGGGACAATTGCTGAGGTCATGGTTTCGATGATATTAAATAAAAGAATCTTATAGTGAAATTGAAATATGTCAAAGAGAGTTTGATTTATATATTACCCGAGTTTCAACGGTCATTTAACCCTCCTGAGCACGAGTTTCTACCCCAAAAGTGGTTCCCAAATGCATACGTTTTTCATACAGTTGGAATTTAATAAAACCAAGTATACTAGGGTTTTTGGAGTCGCTGATTCCGAATATATAATCAGAATTTCAAAATTCAAAATGGCGGATCCAATATGGCGGACAATTTTCTTTTTTTTTTATTTTCATGAAAATTGGTTTCTAGGGGTTTTTGGGGTCGCTGATTCCGAATATATAATCAGAATTTCAAAATTCAAAATGGCGGATCCAATATGGAGGACAACTTTTAATTTTTTTTCGGATTTTCATGAAAATTGGGGCGACCGCCCCCCCCCCCCCCCCCCTAGAATCTTATATTTGCCTAAAGCCGCCCCTGTGGTGTGAAAAAAAAGAAATTTCGTTAATTAATTAGTACTTGTCACGATGTTTCCTTCAAAGGAGTTACGCCGAAACATGGACCAAAAAGGTTAAAATAAATATAAAAAAATATAAAATATAAATATAAAAAATTGTTTTAGGACCTAGTAGACTAGTGTCTACAGAATGCATTTGTCTTGCACAAAAAGTACAAGATTAGGCATCAAGAGCATGTAACTTTTATGATCTAGATTATAGAGTAAATCGTGCACAAATATGCAAAAAAGGTTACACATAAACCAAAAACTGGACGACCGCGGATCGAACCTCTAGCTACCACTTTTCATGAAAATCTAAAAATATTTTTTGAATTAGTTTGCCATATTGGATTTGCCATTTCGAATTTTAAAACTCTCATTTTATCTTCATAATTAGCGACCCCAAAAACCCCTAGAAAACAATTTTTATAAAAATCAAAAAAAAATTCAAAATTCGTCTGCCATATTGGATCTGCCATTTTGAATTTTGAAATTCTGATTATATATTCGGAATCAGCGACCCCAAAAACCCCTAGAAACCAATTTTCATGAAAATCTAAAAAAAATAAAATAAAATTTGTCCGCCATATTGGATCTGCCATTTTGAATTTTGAAATTCTGATTATATATTCGGAATCAGCGACCCCAAAAACCCCATAAACCAATTTTCATGAAAATAAAAAAAAAAAAATTAAAATTTGTCCGCCATATTGGATCCGCCATTTTGAATTTTTAAATTCTGATTTCATATTCGAAATCAGCGACCTCAAAAATCCCTAGATACCAATTTTCATGATTATAGGATTATTTGGAAAAAATTTATCTTAGTTTGAATATTGTAGAATGAGAGGCTATTTCTACTTTTTAAACAATTTTTTAATAACACTAATTATTAATAAAAACTGTAAATATTTCTTAAAATTATGTGTTTGCTAATCTCTTAACCCTAAACTGTGATTACCAATTTGTTTTGGACCTTCAAGTTAATTTGGAGAAATTGTGTTGACAAAATTGTTTGGACGAATATATTCGTCCAGGTGCATACGGAAACAACTTAGTTTGGACGAATATATTCGGCTCAATGCTCAGGAGGGTTAATTAAGTCAAAAGCAAGTTTATGCCTTTTGACAAAGGATATGTTTTGATAACGCTTGTTTTAGAACTTATATTTTACAAGTGTGTGTTTGAAAAAAATTAGTAAGCGATTAATAAAATAAAGTTGTACCTTAATTATAGAGTCAATGAGTAAAAGGATAGTTGAGCTTTTTGATTTAGATAGGCACTGCATGTCGATAGTCCTTAGATAAGATTTGTGCCTTTTTATTAGTGTCGTTATATACGACACCAAGCTTGTAGAGAAGAAGTCTGACTACTGATCAATCGAGTCACTCTCTTTATAAAAATGTTTAGATTGTAGAAACCAGTTGTTTTTTTCATCAGATGAGTAGCATCGATCCAGTAGCCATTATAGAAGCCATTGTAATCATCATACAAAAATTCACGCTGATTTTTATTAAAGATTAATTGATCTTGTACACAACATGTAAACTTTTGTAACATGTAAGATAATTATTTTCCATTAAACACATTCTACTAGAACTAAATTAGCCTATTTATCTATTGACTTAAATTTCTATAGAATCATTGTAATAGTTTTTCATTTACTAAAAGTATA
The DNA here is from genome assembly GCA_037103525.1 of Ganaspis brasiliensis. Taxonomy (NCBI): domain Eukaryota; kingdom Metazoa; phylum Arthropoda; class Insecta; order Hymenoptera; family Figitidae; genus Ganaspis; species Ganaspis brasiliensis. Next base: position 2,544,630 of record JAZKLR010000254.1, on the reverse strand, counting down.
CGTACTTTACGGAAAACAATTGAGTTTACAAAATATTTGTTGTCTCTTGTCAATGGTTCAAAAAATTATAATAACAATAATTAACTTGTTTTAAAAAAGCATGTTGCGACAGGTGCTACTGTAACAGTTTAACGTGTTGCAATAAGTCCACAAACAAGAAAGAGGATAAACTTTATGATGAAAATATAGAACGAGTTTGTTCAAGTGAACTTAAAGCAAAAATGATAACAATAAATAATAAATATGATACTATTATAATTATAGAACAATAATAATGATTAAAGGAGATACTACTGACTGTTAACATGCATTAAACCCTCCAAATTTGTCAGCTTTAGAGTTAAAAATAGAAATCAATTTTATTGTAATGCTAATTCAAAATCAAAGTATTAAGGAGAATTTTTGGTAGCCAGCCCGATTTCAAGTTATACAGCATATTAAGAATGTCTTACGATGTAATATTTCAACAGGTGATAAAGCTTTACATATGTATTATTGTTATTTATCGCAGACCATTGTATTGTGAAATAATTTATCAAAGAACTTTTAAACAACGATTGTTTTGATTAATATATCATTTGTGATGATTGTAAACAAACGCTAAAGATAATATAGTTATTTTGTGGAAATTAAGGATTATATTTCTAGAAAATTAAAATACATTTTCGTATGGTTAAAATTGTTTATGGATAAGGATTTTCCTGCAAATACAGGCTAAATAAAAAAAGGGTCCGGAACTGACGACAATATTCAGGGTCATCGAAAGAAGTTTGACCACCTTGGTCCTTTACAGTCAACCAAAAAGAGTTATAAGCACATTCTAGAAGTTACTGATTCGTTTACCAAATTTAGCTGGCTTTGCTTACTCTACCCTATTAAGGACCCGGATCTGGAAAATCTATTTATACCCTAAATATTAGTTAGGCCCATAATAGGACCGCATTAGGGCTCTTTTAATTTTTTGAATAAAATATCATTATAAATTAAAATCTAGGTTCAGAAAGAAAACAAAAAAAATATTAAATTTTAAACAGAATTTGTTTACTCAATTCAAGTATGAGAAGATACTCCTTTTATTCTCTATATCATTATATTTGCATTTTATCATATTTATAATACCTTTATTTTATTTATTTATTTAAATAATTATTTTTTTGTGCGTATACTTACATTTAATTAACAACTATTACAGCTGAGTAAATAAATTATGAAATAAAACTTTTGGACTCCAGTGGGATTGAACCCGCGACTGCACGACCCGGAGTCGAACACGCTGTCCACTCTGACACGCCAGACTTGATATCAAATCGCAGAAACTCCTATTTAAGCTGCAGGTAGCAAGATATTCTTGGATTAGGAATATCTGTGTTGTATTCAGTAAATGATGATTCAAGGCAGATAAATAAAATTTTTCTGTTCAAGAAAAAAAAAATTCTCGAAACATATTAGAAAATCATTAAAAATATATTAAAGCATATCTGGCGTTCACATACTGACCCGATTAGAAACGTAAAAAGGGACCGCATTTTCATACCTTATTTTGTCCTGATTAATAATTAAGGCAACCTGATTGGAGAATTACAGGGCCCTTATCACGTAATATTGAAAACGAAACCGAAAACGAAAACACAAGTTCGATGTTCAAATTTTTTGTGAAATGTCAGTTTGCCTTTGTGATCATTATGATCATTGTTTATAATTTGAAATCGTCCTACTTTGGGGTTTATTTTTTTTAAAAAACTTATTTTTGTCAACAAATATATGTTGTCTCAGGATGACCTAGCGGGGGTCATTTGTATGTGGGGCTACTTGCACTCACGTGAAAATTCAAATCAAAAAATTTAAAACTTATTTTTGTCAACAAATACCCCTTTTTGGGATGATCCGCTGGGGGTCATTTTTATGCGGGGGGTGACTTGCACCCACGAGAAAATTAAAATCAAAAGTTGAAAACTTATTTTTATCAATCGGGGAAAGGGTCAGCGGGAGCATTTCTATGTGGGGGTAGGTAATGCTGGACTCTATATTTGCTGACAAAATAGGTTTTTAATTTTTTGATTTTAATTTTCACGTGGGTGCAAGTCCCCCCCTACATTGAAATGACCCCCGACGGATCTTCCTAAAACGGAAAAATTGTTGACAAATAGTATATTAAGCAACAAGAGGATAAAGGCAGCCATTTGTTTACGCTGATGTTTGTGTACGAGTGACAGTCGAGGGCGAATTAGTCTTAGCTAATTGGTCCGCAAGCTCGTTTCCTAACACACCTTTGGGTCCGGGGATCCAAAACAAAGAAACCTTTTTATTTAGGGTGTTAAGAACAGAAAGACGATTTCTAATTAGAAAAATAAGAATAGATTTTATAGAACAATGAATAGGAGAGTTATCTCAACTAACCTTCGAAGTCTCAATTCTTGCGCAGATGTTAGAAAAATAAAATATTCTGTCTTATACTCACTTCACTTTCTGTCGTAGAAGATATTGTAAATTTCTTTTGTAATATATATATGTATAAATAAAAATTACGAAATATATTGAATTTTTTTTATTCATTTCAGAATATTTTAAATACAGGAATATTTTAATCGATTCATGAAAAGTTTCGAATCTTTTTGTAACGGCAGTTCTGAAACGGTTTATCTTAACGGCGTCTGCAGAATCCAGACTCCCAACCTGGACCCCTAAGACAAAATCCTGAGCAACAATTACCCCAACTGCCATCAGGTTGACATACGCTGCTATCTGGCAAACACTGTGCCTTAATGCCTAAAGACATAAACATTAGAATTGTTGCAATTACGATCAAGAGCAGTCCAGAAGATTTAGAGCAAGACATTTTTTCTTGTTACTGAAATCATAAAGACAAGATTAAAATATGTATTTTAAAAAATGTATGTGTTTATTTTTGAATAATCTCAATTAGTTTGAATATAATATGTTAGCATTCAATTGGTCCAAATATTTAAGGGCATGTGATGGATTATGACGTCACTGGTATAGGCAAAATTTGTCCGTAACTTTTCTCTTAAAATATTAAATATTTTGTCATGAAACTTGGTAGAATTACTTAAAATGACATTAGGAAGGTCTCTCAGACCCATGTCTGTTTGAATTTTGGCCCAAAATTAATTTTGTGAACTTTTCGAAAAAATGCAATATTTTTTAAAAACCACTTTTGAGCCAAAATTCAAACAGACTTGGGTCTGAGTGACCTTTCTAATGACATTTTAAGTAATTCTACCAAGTTTCATGATAAAATATTCAATATTTTAAGAGAAAAGTTACGGACAAATTTTGTCTATGCAAGTGACGTCATACTCCATTACATTCCCTTAACTCTGCATGCGTAATACATTTTTCTCATCTATCATATACTTATTTATGCTAGAGACATTAAAAATTAATTAAACTTTAAATTATTGCGTTTTGCCAACAAACCATTGATAAAACACTATCTATTAATAATAATAAAGGGAAAAATGTACATAAGGTGTGTTTAAAATTTTGTACTAACCCATAAAAATACGAAGCGTGTAATTTACTTTTAAACAAAATGTTTTAGCAATACTCAAAAAATAATAAAAAGGTATTTTATATATTAATGTATAATATAAAATATTATAAAGCCCAAATTTGTTGACTTTTAATTGTTACAATTACAATTGTACTTACAATAATTATCTAACTTGCCAGGAAGATTGAAGAATGTTCAGTGAGTCCTTTAGAGAAAAAGTCGTCTTTTTATATGCTCAAACTTAAAACATTAGTGTTTTTTATCTTTAAAAAAATTATTAATCTTATCACTATATAAATTATTTTTATAACAATTTCGACTATTTTTCTTTCTGTCATTACACAAGTGCCTAAATGTGTGTCTGACAAATTTTACACAAGATAACTGATTAAACATTGTATTGATACTTTTTGCAATATTATTTTTAATATTGTTCTTCTAAACAAATGAGGTAAATGAAAATAAACTTTTGATACATATAAAAACTCTCTGAACTCTAATAAGTGTATCTTATCCTTGCTTCAATTTTCTTCACTCAGTTTGAAAGGTATTGCTAGTTTATTTTTATTATTACAAATTCATGATTTTTTAATGCTCTCAAGATTCTTTTAATCAGAATTTTCTGCAACATTAATATTCGTTTATATTCATTTTTTTTAATGTAAGCTATCTCTGCACCTTGCAGTTTAAAAATTTGAAAAATAATGCTTTTTATATACTAAACATAATTTTGTAAAATATAGCAAACTTAATTTCTTTACAATTTGTATGTCATAGAAGATGATTATGTGAATTTTATACTTTCTTTTTTAAGAAATTTGTCTAGTTTTTTTCAATAATAAGGACGGTTAGCAATGCAAACAAAACAATACACATGAGTGTTGACACATATCAATTTTATATAGAGAATAGTCTAAACTAAGACCCAGAACATTTCAAAACTTTTATTATTTCAGGAGAAATTCAAATTTTAATTGAAATTGCAAATCACATTGTTTAAAATATCTTAAACGAGTTTTGCAAGATGAATTCAATAGCTCATTTAAATATTACTTTGTTTTTCTAGATAGCAGTCAAGATGTTCAAGTCCACTTTATTGTTTGTGTTCATGGCAACAGTCCTAATGATTGTAGCTCCTGCTGTTAACGCACAATGTATCGGTAATGGATTCGGATGCCAACCTGATGGAAGTTGGGGTAATTGTTGTTCAGGATTTTGTTACAGATTTCCAGGATGGAGTCAAGGCCAGTGCAGACCTCGTGATTAATAAAACTATACTATTCCATACATTGGAAAATATCATATACTTTGTTTGGATATTGAATTTCAAAATTCAACAATGTAACTTAATTGAATAAAATATTTTGATTGTGCTATTAAACACATACAAGTCTCTAAAGATAAATATACATTTCACTGTACATTTCCTCCAGTTTCTTCTATCTGTTTCTTTGCCCTTCCATCCAAATTTATAAACTTGTTCTTTTTCCGACATTCTACTTAAAAATTGTAAATTCATCATTACGTTGCAGGAAATTCGTCTAAGTTAAATATTTTTGTCATTGTCAAATAAGTACTCAATTAATGTAGACCTTTTTTAACATTCCTGGATGGCTAAGGTGCATAAAGCGTAGATATCAATATAGCGAACCTGGGTTCGATTCCCAGCCCGGAAAATTTTATTTCTTTCTATAAATGAATAATTATATAACAATTAATAAAATTAAAATCAAAATTTTATATGAAAACGTAAAGCAATTAAAATATTAATTTTATAAGATTATTGACAGAATCCTGGGGACGCCTACACTGAAAAGATTAAGAATTTAGAACCTTCCGGGTCATGGCGCTAAACACAAGGAAAATCCTAGTATCAAGCCAACGCATACGTGCAACGACTTATAATAATAATAATAATAATAATAATAATAAGAAGAAGAAGAAGAAGAAGAAGAAGAAGAAGAAGAAGAAGAAGAAGAAGAAGAAGAAGAAGAAGAAGAAGAAGAGAATTTATCTATCAGAGAGTATGGAATGTTTGTGGATCTTTATAAAACGTTAATGAAAGAGTTACGAACTTTGCCAATAACTTTTGCCTATCCAAAAGTAGAGACTAGAGAACAAGTTAATAAAATTTTTGTAAACTTCATGGTTCCATGCAGACCTGTTTGAAAATCTCTTGCCAATATTTGGTTAAGAAGATCTCAAAATGTAGACAATTAGACATTTTTGATTTTGAATTGTATTTTTAAAGGTACAGGATCGGGTCTTATATAACAGAGTTTCCACAAGTCGCTCGTGGGGAAGATTGACCGACGCGCACCCTTCTGACAGTTGTCGAAACAACAACCGCGTGAGAATTCTCGGCGCCCAGACGCGGCATAGATGCGGCGGGAATCTTTTAATATTTGAATTTAAATTTCTGATGCAGTTAATCAAATACAAGAAAAGGAATATAATAATACCGAATTTATACACATTCTTGATTTAGTATCGATTTCTGAATATTAATAAAAAATAATAAGCGGGTGCAGGAAATTTCCCAAAAACCCTGAAGGGAAAAATAAGATTTTATAGGAAAAGCCGAAGCAATAAATTTGATCCAAGGAAGGTGAATACGATAACATAAAAAACATTTTTTATGTCATATTATGCTTTTTACTTTTTTTTTTTTAAGCAACGTTTCGATAACATTATTCGTTATCCTCTTCAGGCTGGTAGAAAAAATATAAAAACACCAATTAAAACACTAATAAACACAAAAAAAAATTACAAAAACTTTTTCACATTTTTTAAAAAATTATTAACAAAAAATTACCTAATATTATTCTTGTATTTAACGTCCGAGGTTTTTAAATATTGAAAAATGACGACACTTCAGACAGTCTTTTTGTTTAGTTTGTTATAAAAGTATCCAACGTTTCAGGAACGAACCTTTCCCATTTTCAAGGACTGAAATATACATAAATTTGTTGTCAAAAATATTCAAAAATAATTTATACAAATGTACATCAGATTTTATGGGATGAAATAAAAGTTTTGTATAATGAAACTAATACCCAAAAAAGAAAATTTGCTGAGATGGTTTTCATTAATAAAGAAGATGAAAAAAGTATTAATAAAAAAACCGATTTACAATTTTATAGCTCGTCTTTTAATTCAATTTTAGAAATTTTAAAATAATAAATTTATCTCAATGTCTTAAAATTTTAACATTGTCATTATTTCTAATTATATTCATTTAATTTCCTTTTATAAATTTTAAAATCCGTTTAAACAAAAAGACTGTCTGAAAGTGTCGTCATTTTTCAATACCTAATATTCAAATTATAAGTTACTTGTCAAGACTGACTAATATTATATCAAATTCCAGTTAATTACCTATAGAACGAACGGAGTCAATGAACTACGATTGTAAACAAATAAATATAAATAGAGAAATCAAGTCATGAGTTTAATTTGTCGATTATTGGAAAATAAATTTTGTTTAAATATGAAATATCATTTTTTCTATTGATAGTAAAATTATTATTTTAAATATGCAGCATTTCAGAAAACCAGCGTTTTTTAATATGCGGTTCACGATCAAGAATTTTTGTATTAGTCCAATCAAACTCATGACCAAATTTCTGTTGGTGGACCGTTACAACTGAAGTTTTACTTCTTTTTTTAATGTGCTCATCGATGCGTACTTGTAATGCGCGCTTAGTTTCACCTATATAACATACAGGGCAATTTTTACAATTAAATTTGTAAACAACATTCGTTTCATCCCATTTTTTAGTTGGGTCTTTACCCAGCTTTACAACTGATTTTAGATTCTTTTTTACAGTCGAAATAGATTGAATATTATATGACCTCAGGATTCGTGATAACCCAAAGAAGCCAGGATAATTAAATAGTAAAGAGACTTTAGGAAAATGTTTATAAATCTGATACTGAGAATTTGGCAAATTATCAAAATTTTAATTGCGGAATTTGATCGAATTTAAGCGAAGTTTGACATATCTATTAATTAAATCAATAGGAAAATCATTGTCTAACAAATTCCTTTTTACCTTCTTTAGGTTATCACAGTCAAACGAATGATGTGATAATAATATAGCCCTATCAACGAGATTATAAATAATATTTATTTTTTGTTGCGTGGGATGAGCTAAGTAGTAGTTTATGAGTCTACCAGAAGAACTAGGTTTCTGATACCAATTGTTGATAATTTTATTATTTTTTATAGACCGAGTAACATCAAGAAAATTAATCTGAAAATCTTTTTGAATTTCATGTGTAAATTGTAAATTATAGTTATAGGAATTAAAGATATTAATAACTAAGTCAATGTGGTCCTTGTGAAAGGAACAAATGGTATCATCAACGTATCTATAGTAAAAAAAGGGGGTACAATTATGTTTATTTTTTAAAATATATAGACAATCATTTTCTAAATCGTCCATGACGATGTCCGCAAAAAGAGGTGAAATGGGAGAACCCATTGGTGTGCCATTGATTTGTTGATAATATTTGTTGTCAAATATAAAAAACGTATTTTCAAAAAGAAGTTTTGTACATTCTACAATTTCGTTAAACGGCATTTTACAATTGTTAATATATCTTAATCTACGTTCAAGGCTTTCGATGACCAATTTTTGAGGTACATTTGTAAAGAGTGAAGTGACATCAAGAGAAATTAACACATAATCAGTGGGAATTGAAATATTTTCTAATATTTTAATTAGCTCAAAGCTATTGTTAATGTGAGATTTAGGTATCAAAATATTATTTTTCAAATCATTATATACAAGTTTTGCAAGCAAATGTGTAGGACTGTTTACCAAAGAAATAATGGGACGAAATGGAACGTATTTTTTATGTACTTTAGGGAGTCCATAACACTTTGCCAAGATTGTATCTGTCATTGTTAATTGATCAGGGTGATATTTCTTATGTAACGGTCATTTACAAAAAGAGGCGCACTAAACACTGACTCTAAAGTTAATTTTTCTTATTCGAAAATCCGAATTCACCAACAAGAAAAGTCATTTTAATAAATAACCTCACCTGGTAGAGGCCTACGCCCACGAATAGAACCCTGTCAGTAATATTGGTTACATTTTAATAAAGTCCTAACACTTTTTATAATTAATACATGATCAGACGGTCGAAAACACTAGTTCAGAATACGTTGAGCCACGGTGCTGCTCTAACAAATCACACTTCAAAGTTCGCAAAGTCGCATTGCCTGGGGATAAAAAGATCGAGCGGCAATCAACCGAGAAGTGTAAATCCGATATACTGGTGGCGGCGCTGACGTCAAGCGCTAAAACAAGAAGGCTGCCACCAGTGTTTTGACAGTTTATAAACACGACAGACGACATCATCTTCAGGACCACCTTCTCGACGATTCATTATAATGTGGAAAACTTCACATCGGAGTTAAGCAGTGTTCGTAAGTGTAAAATAAAAGTGCGAACATTTAATGTTTATCACACGAAACAAATAATTGTCCGATCTGACAAGTTGGCATGTAAAAACCGGGATTTTTAATAATAATATTATCTCAATATTTCAATTAATCAAATACAAAATCAAAATAGAAATAAATCTTAATTTAACAAAATTTTAAATTCAACAATAATACAAATAAACATAAATTAAAATAATTTTTAAATTTTGAATATTTAATAATGTTAAAGAATGTAAACTCAAAATAATTAAAGGCACAAATTGACAAGTTTATATGAAGGCTGAACAATAGCCTGGAATTGGTTCCAGATTGGTAAATAATAATTTAATTAAACAATTATTATATTATTTGTGACAAACCTCACAATTGCACTTGACTTTTAATTTTCAATTGGATAATTTATTTTAAGTAAAAATAAATAAACTTAACTTTGAGGTTTCATCTTATTTTGGAACTGTGAAAAATGTGGCTAGCAGAAGTATTTGCTAGTCAACTGCGCATCCTGACACACGCATCAACGGAAGATGGCGCTAAGTAGTACGAACGCGCAGCTCTACAGCGAGCTGCGTCTATATATCGACCTATACGCCTGTAGATCGGGAATTCGGCTCCCAGGAGTAAACCGAGGAACATCTCGGGAAAAGCCTCTCTGACTCCTCCAGATACCATAGACTTGGTCCTTTAAGAATGGTACCTGGAGAACGTTCTGGAGATTTAGCATTGGTCCTTCAATGAAAATCGAAAGAAGAAACCCCTTGTGCTTTCCTCTGGCTAGGATCGTCCTGAGATTTGTCACGGTCTACCGTGGAGTCTCAGACACGATTCAGTGCTGGACATCTATTTTATAGACGAAGTAATCCTGGCTAGAGTAAAGTTACTCCGTGACGAATTCTTGATCATCGTCGTGGTCCATCACGAATGGTCAAGAAATTCGAGAAAATTGCTAGAGCACTTATGACGTAGGAAAGTGTTCGACCAATTTTAAAATCTCCCGCGCCGTGTCATGACGTAGATTGTCACATGAGCTTCCCCTGTGCTACGTCACTGGAGAACAGACTCTATGCTAGGTGAATACCCGCGTTTGTTTAACTGTTCTCTAGATAAATTCACCACGCACCCGAAATTACGCGCTCAGATATAACTATTTTACCGGACTGAAACGCGTAATTAGCGTAGCATGCAATTGGTTAATTTCTTTCTTACCTGATAATTAATTTCAATGTACGTATCTGCGAATCGACCATACGCTTAAATGACCGATTTTATTTAACATCACGGTGAATGACGGCGCAAATATTTTTTAGCGGTTCGTCCGTAATTTATATTGTATTGGAGACGGAGTATTATTTTCACCGATTTGATCTGCGAACGATTATACGGATAATTCTTACTGAATTAAGAATACTAATATAGGATTTTTATTTCTTTTTTATTGTTGTTATTTAAACGCTGGCTCTTCTAGCATCATATTATTATTTGTAGTTATTATTTATTATATATTTTTTCTTTTTATTGTTTATTCCTTCTTTTAATTTTGATTCATATTTTATTAAATTTATTTTTTTATATATTATAATATTATTTTGTACACTTTTTATTTTCAACAAGATATTCTTTTGTTATTTCTTACTAATAGAAATTCTGAGAGTTTTACTGACTATACCTAACTCAAAAGCGACAGTAGAAAATAAGGAAAGTAAATTTATGGTCAATAATCTAGTTTTCCAGTATAAGTGAATATAATTTGAGAACCTTGGCTCCGGCGAGCAAATTCGGAGCATAGCAAAATTTCACTTCGTTACATATTATATCAATTATTATTAAACGATATAATAATATATAATTATATTTATAAATTCATTTAAAAATATTGTGCGAGGTAACTCTTTACCTCGTCACTACGATGCGGCCCATAAGAAGACACAGAAAGAAATTAGTGCAGCAAACGATCAAATTTCTTGAAGATGGAGGACTTCGACGTCGTCTATCTGGATGTAGTCCTTACGGTAACGCAATTTAGACTCTTCAGGCAGGTTGTATTGCCTTTTTTTAAAAGGGGAGACAAAATTATTGCCGAGGTTTGAGTCTTCTTTCTAAAGGAAATGAGTTTTTATTTTCGTCGCTTCCAAACCAGCGAATGAATACTAGCTTACCAAAGGAGCGGTCAGACTGGGAACGTGCGACATTAAAGGGTATTTGAGTGGAGGTATTCCAAAAGGTGCTGAAGAACACTTCGTGGATTCTGTATAAACCGGAAAAAGTGAAAGAGGTCCTTCGAGCGCTTAACGAGTACTTCACCACGCTAAAATAGCCTCCTCGTGTACAGTTCATACTGATAACACTAATGTAGCTGGAAGAAACGTCTGGATAAAATTTCTCTTGTTTGTGCAGGTCAATAAGCAAAAGTCCTTACGGACCTCGACTACAGTGTACTTTATCACCTGTGCAGATAAACTTTTAAAGTCTCTGGGCTAGGGGAGAATGAGCTAAGAGTTGATAAGTGAGCGACTAGCGGTTGCAATATCAACTGATGAGCTCAAACTCACTCAAATTAACTAACACCACTGAAAAGATGCTTCAGTTGTTTTGATAAAGGGTATGACGCTGCTGAACATAGGTAGTTCGTTGATCCAAGAACCGTAGGTAGGTTGTACGTGGTTTCATTATGTGGCTTCGGGGAAAACACTTTACTTGTTACAGAAACCTATAGACCAACAAACCAGAAGAATTCATTAGTAAAACCTGATGGAGTACTGTACGGCAATAAGGCTGCTTCTGGTGTTAAGTGTGACGTCAATTTGCATCCTACGCTAAGGGTCAGCTCAGACACCACCCAAAGAGGGTTCGATTTTTAGAGGCAGGGAAACTCACTCCTAGGCAACAGTAATAACCTGAAAGGGGTATCAGAGTTCTTCAAGCTTAATAGGAAACAGGTTAAGACCCTAACTCAAGTATCAACTAGTTATGGAGATCTGAGCTATCAACATAATAATATGGATGTCGTGCATGAACCCGAATATCCTAAATGTGGGAGGGAGAACGAAACCTCTTTATATTCTCTGATACAGTCCTTCACCATCTAACAAAAAACAAAAATTAACAGGTCAATTCTTCCTTAAAGAAGCCGATATTGATGCAAATAGTTTGTATGACGTCCTCTTCTTGTGGAGAGGAATTTAAGGTTAGGACCAAGTGGCACATGCAGGAGTCGTAAACACAAACAAATATTGCACTTTTAAGATACCAATAGGCTTTTGTAAATACTTTTTTTTTATACTTTTAAAGTTTCGTTATTAAAACATTTAATAAAGTTATATAAAGTAGTAGTTATGATATACGAGCATGGGTGACGCGTATTGATTTTTGATCGTCGATCCGTATTTCTCATCTTTCTCCAGATCAGGGTTGTCTTATTATCGTTCTTCGTTGAATTCATAAGCCGCGATTTGCGCAGGTCAAGCTTAGGAATTGCATTGAAGGTCAGCAAGAGGATCCGAATTTTTTTTTAGAAGACGCTTTTCCTTAGGTGTAGCTGGAAAGATGTAATATTTCCTATCAGTTCAAGAAATGAGGCGCAGCAAAAGAGAAAAAAACGTGAAAAGGGTAGGATCGTGTCAACGAGGATCCACCGATCGATTAGGATTCGCCATGTGCTTGATAATTCATTTGCGTGTGATCCCTGCTTTATGATAGTCGAACTCTGTTAATTAAAGAATTCATGTTTAAACAATGTATTTAGTGATTGAAATTGGAGAATTGCTAAGGTCATGGTTTCGATAATATCAATTAAAATAATCTTATAGTGAAATTGAAATATGTCAAAGAGAGATTGATTTATATGTTACCCGAGTTTTAACGGTCATTTGGTTGGTTCCATGTCCATGTACCTTAATTATAGAGTAAATGAGTAAAACGATAGTTGAGATTTTTTATTTATATAGACACTGCATGTCGATAGTTCTTAGATAAGATTTGTGACTTTTTATTAGTGTCGTTATATCCGACACTAAGCTTGTAAAAAAGAAGTCTAACTACTGATCAATCCAGTCAGTCTCTTCGTAAAAATGTTTGGTTTGTAGGCACCAGTTGTTTTTTTTCATCACATGGGTATCATCGAGCCAGTAGCCATTATAGAAGTCATTATAGCCATCATACAAAAATTCACGCTGATTTTTATCAAAAATTAATTGACCTTGTACACAACATGTAAACTTTTGTATCATGTTAATGGGTAAATTTTGATTGCTCTATTGACAAGCTATTAGGAAAGAAAGACCTTAAATTCAAAGTTATAATTATGTTTCGGAACTAGATGATCTAGAATTGTGTAATTCCAGATAATTATTTTCCATTAAAAACATTCTACTAGAACTGAATTATTCTATTCATCTATTAACTTGAATTTTTACAGCATCATTGTAATAGTTTTTCATTTACTAAAAGTATACGTACTTTACGGAAAACAATTAAGTTTACAAAAGATTTGTTTTCTCTTGGCATTGGTTCAACAAATTATAATGACAATAATTAACTTGTTTTAAAAAAGCATGTTGTAACAGGTGCTATTCTGTCAGTTTAAAGTGTTGCTATTGAAGTCGAAAACAAGAAAGAGGATAAACTTTACGATGAAAACATATAACGTGTTTTTACAAGTGAACATAAAGCAGAAATGTTAACAATAAATAATAAATATGATCACAGAAAATTGTTTTGGATTAAATTAATCTACAACGCTCTGTTTTTATACCGAAGGGAATTTAAATAATCTGAAATTGGCTTAAAACAATCGAGGTGCAAATTATATTATTACATAAAAGTTTTCAGTGATATGATTAATAGAACAATAATAATGATTAACGCAGATACTACTGAATGTTTACATGCATTAAACCATATGAATTTGTCAGCTTTCAAGTTAAAAATAGAAATCAATTTTATTGTAATGCTAATTTAAAATCAAAGTATTAATTCGTGGGCAGGTGTTAGAAAAATAAAATATTTTGTCTTATACTCACTTCACTTTCTGTCGTAGAAGATATTGTAAATTTCTTTTGTAATATATATACGTATAAATAAAAATTACGAAATATAGTCAATTTTTTTTATTCATTTCAGAATATTTTAAATACAAGAATATTTTAATTGATTCATGAAAAGTTTCGAATATTTTTTTAACTGCAGTTTCGAAACGGTTTATCTTAACGGCGTCTGCAGTATCCAGACTCCCAACCTGGACCCCTAAGACAAAATCCTGAACAACAGTTACCCCAACTGCCATCAGGTTGACATACGCTGCTATCTGGCAAACACTGTGCCTTAATGGCAGGAGACATAAACATTAGAATTGTTGCAATTACGATCAAAAGCAGTCCCGAGGATTTCGAGCAGGCCATTTTTTCTTGTTACTAAAATCATAAAGACAAGATTAAAATATGTATTTTAAAAAATGTATGTGTTTATTTTTGAATAATCTCAATTAGTTTGAATAGAATATGTTAGGATTCAATTGGTCCAAATATTTAACTCTGCAAGCGTAAAACATTTTTCTCAATTATCCTATACTTATTTGTGCAAGAGAAATTAAAAATTAATTTAACTATAAATTATTGTGTTTTGACAACAAATCGTTATTAAAACACTATATATTAGGGCTATGTAGTTTCTCATTTTTGTCGCAGAAGATTAAATCTGCATTTTTTGAAACATAAGAAGTTACCTACATGCACTATAAAGATTAGTTTTGCAATGTTATAGAGAAGTAATAATAATAAAAGGAAAATGTACATAAGGTGTATTTAAAATTTGATACAAACCCATGAAAATACGATGCGTGTAATTTACTTTTAAACAAAATGTTTTTTAGCAATACTCAAAAAATAATACAAAGGTATTTTATATCTTAATGCATAATATAAAACATTATTAAGCCCAAATTTGTTGACTTTTAATTGTTACAATTACAATTGTACTTACAATAATTATCTAACTTGCCAGGAAGATTGAAGAATGTTCAGTGAGTCCTTTAGAGAAAAAGTCGTCTTTTTATATGCTCAAACTTAAAACATTAGTGTTTTTTATCTTTAAAAAAATTATTAATCTTATCACTATATAAATTATTTTTATAACAATTTCAACTATTTTTCTTTCTGTGATTACACAAGTGCCTAAATGTGTGTCTGACAAATTTTACCCAAGATAATTGATGCATGGAGGAAAATTTAAAACATTTTATCGATACTTTTTGCAATATTATATTTAATTGTTATTCTAAACAAATGAGGTAAATGAAAATAAACTTCTGATGCGTATAAAAACTCTCTTAACTCTGATAATTTTATCTTATTCTCACTTCATTTTTCTTCACTCAGTTTGAAAGGTATTGCTAGCTATACTTTGTTATAATACGTAAAGTTGAAAAAAATTTTTAAAGATCAAGACCTAAAAGAATTTATATCCTTAATATTTCATACCAATATTTTAAAATAAAGTGCATTTTTGAATGTTTGTATATTATTACAAATTTAACATTTTTTAATGTTCTCAAGATTCTTTTAATCAAAATTTTCTGCAACATTAATATTCGTTTATATTCATTTTTTTTAATGTAAACTATCTCTGCACCTTGCATTTTAAAAATTTGAAAAATAATGCTTTTTATATACTAAACATAATTTTGTAAAATATAGCAAACTTAATTTCTTTACAATTTGTATGTCATAGAAAATGATTATGTGGATTTTATAATTTCTTTTTTAACAAAATTTTCTAGTTTTTTTTCAATAATAAGGACGGTTATCATTGCAAACAAAACATTACACATGAGTGTTGACACATATCAATTTTATAGAGAATAGTGTAAATTAAGCTCCAGAACATTTCAAAACTTTTATTATTTTAGGGAAAATTCGAATTTTAATTAAACATTGCAAATCACATTGTTTAAAATATCTTGTACGACTTTAGCATGATGAGGAACTCAATAATTTATTTAAATATTACTTTGTTTTTCTAGATAGCAGTCAAGATGTTCAAGTCCACTTTATTGTTTGTGTTCATGGCAACAGTCCTAATGATTGTAGCTCCTGCTGTTAACGCACAATGTATCGGTAATGGATTCGGATGCCAACCTGATGGAAGTTGGGGTAATTGTTGTTCAGGATTTTGTTACAGATTTCCAGGATGGAGTCAAGGTCAGTGCAGACCTCGTGATTAATAAAACTATGTTATTCCATACATTGGAAAATATCGTATATTTTGTTTGGCTATTGAATTTCAAAATTCAACAATGTAACTTAATTGAATAAAATATTTTCATTGTGCTATTAAACACATACAAGTGTCTAAAGATAAAGATACATTGGACTGTACATTTTTCTAGTTTCTTCTATCTCTTTCTTTGCCCTTCCATTCAGATTTATAAACTTGTTCTTTTTCCGACAATCTATTTAAAAATCCTAAATTCTTCATTAGATTGCAGGAATTTTGTCTAAGTTAAATTTTTTTGTCATTGTCATATTAGTACTCAATTAATGTAGACATTCTCAACATTCCAGTATGGCTAAGGTGCATATGGCGTAGATATTGATATAGCGAACCCGGTTTTGATTCCTAACCCGGAAAATTGTATTTCTTTCTAAAAAATGCATAATTATATAAAAATTAATAAAATTAAAATCAAAATTTTATATGAAAATGTTAAATAATTAAAATATTTAAATTTATAAGATTATCTACAGAATCCTAGTTACGCCTACAAGACATCCTTGTGACATTTTTGGGACATTCTGGGGACGTTTTTTGGGATAGATTAATGACTTTTTCAGAGATAAAAACAGTTAACAAGGTAGATTTTTTATCAATTGTTTTGTTATGCTAATTTAAAATCCTAGCATTAATGAGAGATTACAAAGTAAAACCTGTTTCATGTGTTTTGACAGGTGCTCAAATTGGCTATAATGTATTCATTAATCATCGTAAAACTTTGTTTGGTGAGAAAATTTAGCAATTTACTTTAGATATAATTTCGTATTAAGTCAACATTCGCAATGATAAAAACATAAAATCAGATAGCAACACGGGAAAACAATAATTTTTACACTAAAAGGGAAACAAATTTTGCCACTACTTCGAACTTGGTCTTCAAACGGAATAGGTCAAAACGCTTTAAATACATACAAGAACTTTCGTAATTAACCCACATCCAGTTTTCACTGTATTGTTCTTTAATGTTTTTTTAATGTTTGTTTTCTTTTATTTTTGTTTAGTTATATCTTTTTAATTGATCCGTATAGTTTTAAAATAGAAACTATATAAAATTATTTGTTAATAGTAACATTTGTCTTGAATTAGTATTGGATAATGTCAACAGTTTTCCTTTCAATGAAGTATCTATTTCAATAATACTATAATAATAAGAATACGCGCTTATTTGTGTCTGGAGTTTAGGTATGTCATATCTGTAAATTTCTCTTTTTATTGTAATAATTACTTATTCCTTATTTAATAACTAAACAACGTATAAAATTGATAATTACTAATTTTTAAATGATTCTTGAATTTATTCATTTTTAATTATCTGAATAAAATACATACTCATTTAAACATATTTTAAAGTATAAGTTTCCAACTGCAAAATTATTTGCTTAACTTCATTATCAAATTGAACAAATATTTAATGTTATGCATTTTAATTATTATTATTATACTTATAAATATTCGTGCTCTTCAGCACTCTTTTCGAAACTCTGCTTCATCTATAGTTATATATGTGCTATTTTTTACATAATGAGAAATTCATATTTTTTACCACAGTGAATTGAATGTTTCTTCATGCAATACCTAAATCTACGATAACTCATGTACTTTGTTTTAAAATAAATTTCATTATGAACATTTTCTGAATTCTCATCTAAATTTTCAATAAAAGATTCTTTCTCGTTTTCCTTTTTGGCTTGCAAGAAATATTGCCATAAAAGTTATTGAGTTCATTTGAATTTATTTTACATTCTTTTAAAATGCCATCCATCCCGTTGATTTTGAATCATCTGCAGATGTATTTGAAATTTGAATTTTTTGAAATTCTTAACTTTAACATCTATTTTAGAATTTTTTGCGTAAAGAACAACTTCTTTGATTGATTGTAGAAAAAATCCTGGTCCACATTGATTAAATTAAACTTCTCTGAGAAAACTGTATTTTTTATTTGCTCATTCCAGATTTAGAGTATGGTATTGTTCTCAATATGACTCAACGTATGCAAATCCGTTTTTTGCTTTTCGCTGCCGAGCAATTACATATTGAATTTGCTTTTTACTCTTATGATAACTCTATTCTAAGGACTAAATTAAATTTTTCTAAACTTGGCATTTGATTTCAATTTGTAGATCTTTTTAAAAAAAAAAACCAATAAATGATCTTAGGAAGTTAAAATTGAATAAAACTTCAACAGTTACGTCAAATTAGCATAGCGACGTTTCCTTGGCTAGGTTTGCCAACCTTTTCAGGCTAAAATATTTATTTAAATTTGTTTAATACACACTTCACTAACAAAATAGTTTACAAACATGTTCCAAAAATTTTTGAGATAATAAATAAATAACAAACAAGTTTACCTTCAAACACACAACACATAAACTTCCGTCACTCTACGTCAAAAAATTTGTTAAACATTAAAATTAAATTCGTTAAAAATTATTTTAATCTCGTCAAATGTTTCAAAGACAACCATCGTTAGTCGACGAAAAGTGGCTACTGAAGACTGACTTTAGATTTGGAGCAAAATGTAAATTTTGATACAGATACAAATAAAAACAAAGTCAATGATCTTAGACGTAAACACAACAGACACAAGGTACATTTGTATTATTTCGTGGTCAAGAATTTAGTCTTGTTAGTAAAGGAAAGAAGATCTTATTTAGAGAGAAAACATCTTCCATTCTATTAAGTGTATTAGAGTTTAAATTTATATGAATCATTTCTGAAACCCTTCTTTTCATCCAGTTAGATTCTCGGTCTAAAATTTTTGCATTCACCCAATCAAAATCATGACCCGACGTATTGCGATGACGATAAAAAACAGATCTGTCGCTTTTGGCATCTTTGTGCTCATTAATACGTTTTTTTAAAGTCCGCTTTGTTTCCCCTATATAGGTTGCAGAACAATCATTGCAATCGACCTTAGATACAATGTTCGTACAATCCCACTTATTACAAACATCTTTTCCAAGTATTACAATGGACTGTAAGTCTTTTCTTACAAGTGGGATAGAAATTAAGGAATATTCTCTCGAGATTTGTGAAAGTTTGGAAAAAAGCATGTCATTATACGGTAAACAAATCTTTGGACTAATTTTATATATATTATTAACATTATTTATAACAATATCATGAGGAGGTGAAAATTTTAATTTATTCATACGAATTTTTGTATATTTTTTTATAAACTCCAGAGGATAGTCATTTAATTTTAAAATTGATACAACTTTTTCCAAATTCTCAAAATGAAATTTTTTATGTGACAAAGAAATTGCGCAGTCAACTAGATTGAAGACAATATTCCTTTTTTGATGAAATGGATGATCTGAGAAAAAATTAATAAGTCTGCCGGATGAAGTTGGTTTTTGGTACCAGTTCGTTATAATTTTATTGTTGTCTTTAATTAACGTTGAATCCAAAAAATTGATACTATTATTATTTTCTAATTCGTAAGTAAAATTTAACTTTTTATGGTAAGAATTAAAAACTTTTATAACATTTTTAAGATGTTCTTTATTTACGGCCATGAAAGTGTCATCCACATATCTGCCGTAAAAAAGAGGAATGCAGTTATATTTGTTTTTTAAGATATTTAAACATTCAGTCTCCAGATCATCCATTACAATGTTTGCAAATAGTGGAGACACAGGAGAACCCATCGGAGTTCCATCAATTTGTCTATAATACTTTCCATCAAAGACAAAATAGGTATTATTAAACAAAAATTTTGTACATTCGATGATATCACAAAACGGAATTTTACATTTTTGTTGTAACAAGCTAAGACGCCGATCTAGACTTTGTATCACAAGTTCACACGAGACATTTGTAAACAAAGAGCTAACGTCAAGGGAAATAAAAGTCACATCGTCATGAATCGTCAAGTCATTTAATTTCTTTTTTAGTTCAAAACTGTTATTGATGTGGGAGGTAGGTAGCGTGATGCTCCCTTTAAGTTAATTGTATAAAAATTTTGCTAAAAAATGAGTCAGGACTGTTTATCAAAGAAATGATTGGTCTGAGTGGTATGTTGAGTTTGTAAATTTTGGGTAGACCATATGCTTTTGCCAGTTCAGTGTCCGTTAAAGTCAGTGCATTTTTATGATAGGTCTTGTCCAAAATTTCATTGTCATTCAAACTTCTAAGAATCTCAGAAGAATTCATCTGTAATTTTTTTAAAGGATTTTTATCGACAGTAATGTATGTAGAAGAGTCAGAAAGTAAATCTAACATTTTTAATTTATAATCTTCTGTTTTCATGCAAACTACAGTTTGGACTACATTACATAACTACATTACCTTTGGATATATCCTTACTAATACTAAAATTGCGAACAAGTGAAGCAATTTCTAAAACATTAGGTGGGATCTCTTTTTCAGATAGATTTACAAACCACTTATTTTTGTTGGAAATTGTTTTTGCGGGTTGTTTATTGATTAATCTGTCAAGTTTGTTTTTGTGAATTGCATTCTGCTCCTTCAAAACTCGTAAATATTTTCTATTCGAAAATTCAAAATAGTATATTACGATACTAGGCCAGAAAGTTAGATTTCCTGGCTGGCGTGAAATATAAGGCCGAGGCGAAGCCGAGGCCTTATATCACGCCCGCCAGGGCATCCAACTTTTTGACCGTGTGTCGTATACTATTTTTCTTTATCTCCAGCCGAAAGTACGTTTAATAATTAATGTTAATTAATAAAATTGCGTTGTGAACTGCGAGTGTTCGTTTCGCTGACCTACGCCAGCGCGCTTTCGGGGCCCTGTTGAGAAGCATTTTGAAATGTGCTCGTTTGCTGAGAGTTGCCCACCCGACTTTTGCAAAACCGAGGCGAAGCCGAGGTTTTTGCTGGTCGGGGTGGGAATGAAAAGTCTATTTATGTTAAATGTAAAAAAAAATAAGGAAACGTAAAAAAATAATAGGGAGCGTTCACAAATTACGTAACGTTTTTTTTGGGGGGGGGAGTCAAGCAGTTTGTTACGACGAGCAGAAAAAATGGCGCTAATGTATGTAACGATGTGTTACAGAGGGGAGCGGGAGGGGGCAAATTTTTCCGAAAAAACGTTACTTAATTTGTAAACGTTCTTAGTAAAATTCAGAAACTATTTAAAAATTTGCTGATACATATAAAAATCTTTATTTTTAATAATATTTATTTACATTATACATAAATGAACAATTTGTCAAAAATAAAATTTTATTAAGATTAATAAAACATCAATTTTATACGTTTATTCTTTCTTTGTTACTTATTTTAAGAGATTTTATTAGATATTGTCTTTTTTGCAATTGCAAGAAACGACGTTAAATGTACAATTGTTAAACGTACAATTTTCAAATTTTAAACCATGTTTTTTTAATGTTGAACTTATGTCATTGCGATTTCGGTTGTTCGAATCTTCCAAAGTTTCTCTGTTTTTTGATGGCTGTAGAACTGATTGCTTTTCAAAATTTAATTTTATGCCTGGTTTACGAAAAAACAATTTACTATTGCCAACAACTTCTTTATTTTGATTTTTAACTGGTAAAATTATTGGATCTCTTTTTGCTGTTGTAAACCCACTTATTACAGCTCCACCTGAAAAAATTGGTTATGAATAAAAAATTGCATATAAGTATATCTCTCTAATAAGAAAAGTCTTCTTTTGCTCACTTGACACTGGGGTAATGTCGTTAGAACAGAAATCTTCCGAAAAATCTGACCATTTTAAGTTCAAATCAGATTGCTCATTCTCGTGATCGCTGACAACCTGCTCACTTGTCGATGATTTTGAACGTTTCTTTGCGTTAATGGCCTCGTGACTTTGATTCTCTAAATCTTTGTTGATTTCTTTTTTTCTAGTCGTAACTGGCTCAACAATTGTCTGATTTTGAGAATTTAATATCATTCCGGGTTTATCAGAAAATACTTTGACGGGTTTATTTTGAGTTGTAACTGGCACAATCATTTGAGTTTTGCTCGCTGCGGTAGCATCACTGTTTACATCTCCTTCTAAAAAATGTATATTATTAATGACAGGTGGTATCTTTTCGTTATGAATTTAAAGAATTATTTTGTATACAGGGTGGCCACAAAATTTAACTTTCAAAATTCCCTGACTTTCCTGACTAACTTCTCATTTTCCCCGACCACCAATTTTACAGATTGTTTAAATCTTAATTTGTTTAGAATTTATAAATTAAAGATTAAAGAATCAAATTAATGTTTTAAGAAAATAGTTGATAATTGAAAGCAAAGTTGTAAAATGTCTCAAATAATTAAAAATTAAAATGGATAATTGAGAAATTAGGAAAATAATTGACAATCAAATGAAAAATTCGAAAACTAGCGATAATAATAGACAACAAAACAAAATACTTAAAAAAATTAAAGAATAATTATAAATTTAAAGAAAATAATTGTATACTCCTCAAAGATATTTTTCGTTTATAAACAAATTTTCAGGTTAATTTTTTAATTCCTGGTCATTTCCCGGTTTCCAGGCCTTCCTGTTTGTTTATTAGGAATTTTAAGTAATAAAATCATGAATGTTTAATTATGGTTCCTTTAAGAAAAATTTCTCTGACTTTTCCCTGATTTCTATGTTTTTCCTGACCTGCAGCCACCCTGCCAATACAATTAATTAAAAATTAATTAATTTTTGTAATAAAATATGTATTTTTTTACTCACTTGGTATTGGCTCAAAGACAAAAACTTCAGAAAAATCTGACCAATTCAAATTGCAATCAGATTCTTGAGTTTCGATGGTTTTTTGAGCGCTACTCGATGGTTTTAAATGAGCATTTGCTGTTGTAGCATTTTGAATAATACCATTAAAAATCATCTGCCTGTTATGCATAGAGTTTTCTATGTAACCCTGTGCTATTAAATCAGAGCGCCATCTCCCCAGTTGCTTAATCATTTGCATATTCGCTCCAGAGTCAGAAAGAAGAGTCGCTGACGATCGTCTAAAACAGTGGCCTGTGTATTTTTCCGCATTTGGCAGTTGCAAATAGGCAGCAATTTTTTGCGGAATTTCCCCAATTTTGTGTCTTCCAACAACTTGGCGAATACATTTACCATCTTGGTACCTGATGAAAAATCTGTCGCAAAATTGACCGGGTGGTCTCAATCCAATATATTTCTTAACTTTGTCGTAAAAGAGATTTCCAATAATGAATTGTCCCGCGTACTCATTTTTGTTAAAATTGACTGACACCAAATATTTATTCCCCAAATCTTCAACGTCTTCGACTTTCAAGTTCGTTATTTCGTCACAGCGCAGGCAACCACAAATTCCGAAAATCAGTATGACCTGCAGAAATTAAAAACAATTATTATTAATTAATTGGTAATTATTATTAATTAATTAATTATTATTTAAAAAGTGAATAAATAAATAATATTATTACCTTCATGGCTAAATAAACGGAATCCGGAACTTCGTTCATGAATTTCGTTATTTGGTTCCATCTTAAGACAAGAGATTTTTTGGGTTTATAACCTTTGGCATTTATTTTTATCATGCTTTTCAAGTTTAGGAAATTGCTAATATCAACATTGTCCTTCACATTCAATGTTTTTCGCAACATACTCCAGACACTCCACAATGTTGGTGGTTTCAATTTCCTCTTCAGTTGCTCAAAATAAACAATTAAATTATTTTCTTCTGAATTGGACAAGGAATTTTTGTTCTCTTCTTTCCATTTTTTATACGTGTTGTAAACTAACAGGTATCGATCGCAGGAATTTTTTGGCAACGTTCCACTTTCAACTATAATTTTGGCCTCTTGATCAAAGTTTCTCAAAATTTCTTTCTCGTCTGAGGAACCATCTGATGAGGAGTTTTCCATTTTGGAGATCTTGCACGTCTTTTAAGCACTTTTATAAAAAATTCGTACGAGAACGTTTTGTTTATTAACAGAAATTGCTAATGATTTGACGTTATACACCGAACATGTCATAAAACATGCCTTGAAATACGCGTTGTTATATGGTTGCTATGCTAGCAAGCCACTAAAATCTCGTAGCCAATCAGAGCGCGTTTTGTTTCAAGCAGGCCACAAAAGCCGCTATTCCCGGCAGGAAATTAAAACGGAAAGTTCGTACTTTCGGCTAGGGGATACAAAAAAAATTATTTATAAAATTTTGATCATTGTTAATTTCTAAAATTCGACTTTTGATATCTAACAACTTTTTCTTTAAAAACATAAAATGTAAATAAATGTCGTCAATTTTCAAATTTAAAATTTTTTTAAAATATACACTATTAGATCGAGACAAACTATTATTACATGACTTACTATGCCAAGTGAACCTATTGAGATGTTTATTGAGATTTGTGATGTTTTTTGGGAAAACATCACTTCTCCTACAGCTGATAAGAAAAACTTTTCTTGATGCTGTCATAGCAAGTTGGTAGTTGTGTGTAGACCATTTCTTTAACAGAAATTTGAAGTGTGTACCGTGTTGGTGTTCCATGTGTGAAAAAAATGATGTTGATTCATATTGTGATAGGGAGTCTGTATTAGATCCAAGACTCAATTAAAAAAAAACTCGTATGAATAAATTAAAATTTTCACCTCCTCATGATATTGTTATAAATAAT
Source organism: Ganaspis brasiliensis (assembly GCA_037103525.1). NCBI lineage: Eukaryota > Metazoa > Arthropoda > Insecta > Hymenoptera > Figitidae > Ganaspis > Ganaspis brasiliensis. Next base: position 2,519,816 of record JAZKLR010000254.1, on the reverse strand, counting down.
GTTAATAATATATATAAAATTAGTCCAAAGATTTGTTTACCGTATAATGACATGCTTTTTTCCAAACTTTCACAAATCTCGAGAGAATATTCCTTAATTTCTATCCCACTTGTAAGAAAAGATTTACAGTCCATTGTAAGACTTGGAAAAGATGTTTTTAATAAGTGGGATTGTACGAACATTGTATATAAGGTCGATTGCAATGATTGTTCTGCAACCTATGTAGGAGAAACAAAGCGGACTTTAAAAAAACGTATTAATGAGCACAAAGATGCCAAAAGCGACAGATCTGTTTTTTATCGTCATCGCAATACGTCGGGACATGATTTTGATTGGGTGAATACAAAAATTTGAGACCGAGAATCTAACTGGATGAAAAGAAGGGTTTCAGAAATGATTCATATAAATTTAAACTCTAATACACTTAATAGAAAGGAAGATGTTTTCTCTCTAAATAAGATCTTCTTTCCTTTATTAAATAGACTAAATTCTTGACCTGGAAATAATACGAATGTACCTTGTGTCTGTTGTGTTTACGTCTAAGTTCATTGACTTTGTTTTTATTTGTATCTGTATCAAAATTTACATTTTGCTCTAAATCTAAAGTCAGTCTTCAGTAGCCACTTTTCGTCGACTAACGATGGTTGTCTTTGAAACATTTGACGAGTTTAAAATAATTTTTAACGAATTTAATTTTAATGTTTAACGAATTTTTTGACGTAGAGTGACGGAAGTTTATGTGTTGTGTGTATGAAGGTAAACATGTTTGTTATTTATTTATTATTTAAAAAAATTTTGAAACATGTTTGTAAACTATTTTGTTAGTGAAGTGTGTATTAAACAAATTTAAATAAATATTTTAGCCTGAAGAGGTTGGCAAACCTAGCGAAGGAAACGTCGCTATGCTAATTTGACGTAACTGTTGAAGTTTTATTCAATTTTACCTTCCTAAGATCATTTATTTTGTTTTTTTTAAATAAAATAATATGGAAGGATTTACCTCTATTTTAATTGTAGATCTTTTGTTTTCATTCAAAATGTTCTAGAAACTAATCCACTATCACCTATAAATAATATTGTATCGAAAACTCGTATCAAAATTGTATGCAATTTTTTTACTTATCACATGTAGCTTATAATATTTATTGATTATAGTATTAAATTGTTTTTTAAGTTTTGTAAATATTTCTAGAAAAGTATTAAAAAAAATTTATAATTATAGCATTTAAAGTTTAGTTGTTGAGGCAAGTTTTCCCTCCCCTAGCCAACCTCAAGAGAAAATGAATAACAAACAAACAGATTTAAAAACTACATTAGAAAAAAAAATTAAATGTCAAACATTAAAAATATGTCTTCATTTTTTGATTTTACAAAACCATAGAAATAAACAAAAACTTATTTAACCCCAAATCGGGAAAATAGAAGCTTTGTAGTGTGCCGCATTTTTCTTTTATTATTATTTTTTTTTTTTGCTTAGGATGTGAAAACTTGCTTTCAGGTATCCTGTAGCCCGTACTACAGGGTTAAGCGGCTCCCTCCCTATTTACCGGGACCTACCTTCTTTGACGCCCATCGATATCTTTGAACCTCATAACATAATACATGAAGAATATAAAAATCCAAACAACCTTTACATCTATATCTATAATACATGAAGGTTCGATGGTCCATCAATCCTTAGCAGAAAGAGTCATTAGTAGGGTCATGTTCTTGTCCACGAAGCCAATTATCACCGTGACTTTAAGTAACCTAATTCGCAAGAAGTCAACATATCAGAAATGTTATACGAATGGTCCTATTTTCGAGCCTTGAGGGGCACCTTTTTGAATCTCTTCCTTCAGAGTGCAGGTGTCACCCTCGTATAGTACCCACCTGTCGCTAGGATAATTATCCATTATTCGCAACAAGTAGGGCGGTATTTACTTGTTTCTCATCGACTGAAAGAAATCCTCTCATCTCGCGGTATGGAACGCGTTGCGTATATGAAAGGCTACCAACTCATAGAAGACATGTTTCTTTGCTGGCCCCAATTTGTCTTTTCCTTGTCTGTCAAGGTCGACTGCTGCCTGGATAGCATCAACTGTGAACCGACTTTTGCGAAACCAAATTGGTTAACAGATAGATTGTTCTGACCAATCAAGTGAGACTGCATTCTCTCCAGAATCATTTCCTCTAGAAGTTTGACCATCGTATCTAACAGGCATATAGGCCTGTAGAATGTGGCTTTATCTAAAGGTTTGGCTCCTTTCCTTAGGAGGATCAACCTCTGTCTTTTCCAATCGCGGAAAAACTCTTCTCTCTTTAGGCAGTTGTTGTAGCAATCTAAAAGAATCTGAGGTTTAGAACTATGACTAGTTTAGGGATCTTGTTGTTCATGCTATCGATTCCAGGCGTCTAGCCTGACCTTAACCTAGTGCCTGCATCCTCTAGCTCTGTAAGAGTGAAGAGTTCCTCCTCACTGACTGGACAGGCACTCCAGATTATCGTAGGCAATGGTTCTGCAGGAGGAAACAAGTCTTTTATATTTTTCCGGACCCAATCGGGTTCGTCCAGACCGTGGACTTTTGCCTCGTTAACAATTTTTTGTTAACGATTTTAAAAGCCAGACCCCATGGGTTGTTATGGACTTCTTTGGTTAGGTGATTCCAAAAATATCTCTCTGGGCACGTGTCTTCTTCCTGAGGATTTTTTTCGACTCTTTATACGCCTTCTTTAGCAGAGGTTTTCTTCTGCGTGGCATGCGGTGACAATCATATTCTTCACCATCTGCACCTCCCCGTCTAGATTGTTTGACCTCTTCATCCAGCCAAATTTGTTTATGAGGCGGGCTTTTTCGAGGAACTGGACGATCTTCTTTTGCCGAGTTTCTTAATGTTCCACTTTAGATTGCATCTAAAGAGAACTCCCTGGTTCCTGACCCTCAGTGTGTCTCTCCTTGAGACTGAAAACTCGATATACTGATGCTCACTGTAGGTAAAATCCTTCAGCGCGCACTAATTCTTTAGGCCTTGGCCTTTTTAAGCTTCTGCAGTTTTGCCTTATAATAAGGACAATTAGTCGGACCTTGCAGATGGGTTCTTTCTCTATATCATATTGGTGTCAAAGATTATATTACAAAACCTTGAGAGCAGCCTTGTGTATTTCGATATATCTGTAACATGCATACGTCGGGCACGCACTTAGAATACGACTAAATGTTTCCAGATATTGTTTGCACGCACGACAGTTGATATTGTCGACAGATATATGCATCACCCGACTGCGGTACACTAATGTGGTTATTACTCCATCCTGACAAGCAAATAGAAATCCTGCCGTCAGTGATTTCAAACCAGCAGATTTGAGGAAAGCAAATGACATACTCACAGACAATCCCATTTTTTCAATGAGACTGAAGAATTGTCCATGCACAGGTCTGCCAATATGTTCCTGTAACAGAAGCGTATGTTCTGCTTCCTTGACACGCTTTTTAAGCATCAATGGTGTTAATGATGCTAGCATTGTTCCATAGCACTGGTTTCAAATGGGAGACTCTGTTCATTTGCAGCTCTTTCTGACGCACAATATAAAAATGCCCCAACATTTGCAATTTCATTATGGTCGACAAATTACAAAAGAGGATCTCTACTGTTTATCACTGAGCATCCCGAAAACAAAACAATTTTTCGATGAAGACACTCTAAATTCAAAAGACCTCTTCCTCCATGATCTCGTGGAAGGTAAATTCGAAGTACCCCGGATAATTCGAATGACCAAATTATTCTAAAAAAACCACGGTATTTTATATGGAGATCTCTTGAAGGGGGCAAGCACCTGTGCGACCCTCCCCCTGAATCTGCCAGTAAGAGAGGATAAAAAAAAGGAATTGATATTAGATACATTTACTTATAAGTTTTGAACCAGTTAAGATATTTTATTGTTCTTTCACTTATTTTAGAGTTAAAAATTCAAGGTTTTATTTAGCTAAATTTCAAATTGTTCCAATTACTTTTTTTGAAAATGTAACTCATTAAACTTAAACAATAAACATTCACAAAAAACGAAAAATCCATCTTTCTTCATCACAATATCTCCGTTTCTATTAATTAAAAAAGCTTTAAGGACTAATTAAGGGCAAATTTTATAAGCTTTCCAAAAGTCTATGATAAATTTTATTTCGCAAATATCTGACAGAGTTATCAACATTTTAAGACTGTCATGTTTTTAATCCTATTTTTGTAAGTTGTCCCACAATTTTGGCAGGTAATGTATATCTATTTAGCAGTTTATCCTACCACGAACGCGTTTAGACCCGTTTACATTTTTTAAATTATTTTTTTTTACCTTTTAGACTACTTTTTTAAGCATTAAGCTATAAATCAGGTACAAATAGCATACGATATTTATTTTAGTTATTGACTTTACTGAAAGGATTATTTACTTTGAACACTTATAACTCAATATTGAGGGTTATAACTCTATACAGAGAGGGTAAAATGAGACTTAACGTGAAATATTTTTCTACTGTGAATATTAGCGTATAATAGTAAATAATTCGTTTATTCGAAACGATAAGGGAATATTTAAAAGCCTTTGAACCACCAATACGTCTCTACAGTGGACACAGTATATATATGTGTAACATATATGCATAAAGACCACATATTTGTTTGCCTAAACCTTCACTCTTCGATCTGACATCCCCTCAGGCTATAGCTGCGTATTTCGTTGAGTGATTTGACGATATCCTCTCAGTCCCTATATCACTTCATTGAATATACATAGAATGGAATTATATATGGTTGCTTACAATATGTTTAAAAGTATGAATTTCAAGGTTCACTTTTATTGGGTATGTTACATTAATACTGCGATGGCAAAAAATATGTTTTTTACTTTTATTGAAAGAATTCAATACTTACTAAAGTTTGTCTAAATGCAAAATATTATCAATTTGAAGATTTTATTGAATATTTGTTTTACAAGATGTCAATAGACATCACATTTTTTGCTTTTGATGACTATAAGCTTTTCCTCTGTCTTTAACTATAAATGGGCAAGTTCGATGAGAGAAAAAATTTCTAGGTTAAAGTAAATATTATTATTACTCTGAATTAAGTAAAAAATATAAATATAAAAATCCGCATGCAAAAATTAAAATACACACAAGAAAAAACTGTCAACAATTGCAATAGTTTATTTAAATACATTCCGAAAAATGCTCTACCATACAATGATTAAATATTAATATTAATATTAAAGAAGACTGTTTAACTATAAATAAAATATTTTATCCTTTACTTAGACAATTGAACTTGTGATTAGACTTTTTCAATGTCTCGACTGAGATAGAGGCAAAACAGTGCTATTTCTTATTTTAGTTTTGACTAGGCCGTCGATGGCTCTAGACACATTTTATAATATGAGTTTTTATAAAAAAATAATATTTATTTATTTATTTATAACTTTAATATTTTTTTTAAATTCTGACGAAATAAAAAAGCTACTATGGTTTAAACAATTAGGTAAATTTGAACTTTTTTAATTTATTGACAACGGACTTATTGTTTATGAATATTTTGTTATGTGTTGTGTAAAAGAAAAAGTGTTAATGAAGTGTTTTAATAAATTCTAGCCTGATAAGGTTGGCAAACCTGGGCCAACGAAACGTTGCGCAGATAAAAAGTAAATAATTTTTATTTCACTGACCTTCCCAAGATCAAATAAATCTTTTGTTAATTATATTTGGAAGGAATCAAAACTTTTTATTTAATTATTCTTCACTTTTTCTGTGAATTGAAAAGTCAATTAGCATATTTCGGAAAGCAGTATTAAATATTGGAATTCATTATGCAAATATTGTATAACCAAATCAATATTGATATTAAGCTTATAGGCAAACATGACAATTTTACAAGTTATTAAATTCTAATACCTATTGTCTAGACCACAATATATTTCTCTTTCTCTATTCTCAGAGAACTTTGTATTTGTCTTTAAATTCAGTTGGATAGCAATATTTTTCAATTGATAAAACTTTTCATTATACACAAGTTACGATATTGATGGAGATCGAATTTTTGATGTGTTCAATGAAAAGTACGAGCAGCTATAAAAATTTTCAATTTTCGAGTTCTACCTTTTCTTGAATACAATTTTCTCTGAAAGTAGAAACTGTTCTCGTGTTGAAAAATGATTTTCTTTAAAATACGTTATACTTTAAATTAATGGATTTTAATGTTATTTGAATCACTTTTTTCCAGTTAAAAAAATCCTCTTTTTAACACTAAAATTCAAAAAGCAAAAATAAGAAATAATATATATTTCGAAAAACATATATTTATAGTTAAAATCTCCATCCCTAAAAAAAATATTGCACTAGGACATGCATGTACAGACATATTAGAAATAAACACATGGGATCTTGTCTGAAAATTAATTTATTCATATCTTTTTTGTCTCAAAATATTTATTTTGATCAAAACTTTCAACTAATTGCTTTATAACACTCATCGGGTGCTCTAACTAAGACATATAATAAAATAATCGATTTAACTTTGTTGAAATTAATGGAAGACCTGAAAAGAAATCCAAGAGTTCTGTAAACACGCGCAATTAATGTGGAAATATGATCATTAAAACTAAAATCATAAGAAAAGATCACACCAAAATCACATGTAGAGGATACTCTAGTAATCAGAGTATCATTTAAACAGTAAGGATAGTGTAGGGGATACCCGATTTTATGCAAAGTAAGAATTTGATATTTCTGTAAATTAAACGGCAGTTTATTTTCAATGCACCATTGTGAAATTAAGTTCAGGTTATTCTGTAGTATAATTACGTCGTTATTGGAAAAAATACGCCGATAAATTTTAATGTTATCAGGAAACATTACAATAAAAGATTTGATAATATGCTCTATGTCGTTTATATAGGTAGTACAACTTGGTGTTTTCTTCCACGTAGGTAATTTAGGATCAAAAGTCAAATGTTTGAGGGAAATTTGTTTAGTAAGTGACCCAACAGACGTTCGTACAGGTTCTCTGTGCCGGACAATCCGACAAAATGTAAATGTGAATTCTACCTTCATGTGGATACCCGTACTCGGGTGTAAATGGTACAATGAACGACTGGATACCCACATTAACTTGCCTTCCTCTGGTCATTTGGATTTTGACTCATAATGGCAGTGATTAAATGACAATGCTTGAGCGAGATATTAAAGGAAGCTTGAACCCTGACGGACTTGGCGTTAAGGAAGTGAGTGCCGAATATGTGGATGAGCGAATTGCATGTCTCAACTCGGTAAGAGGATATGCATAAACCTCGTCCCCATAGCATCTGAACTTGCATCAACTTTGTCATTCTTCCCTCAAGTTTATAAACTTGCAGCAAACTTTCTGAAAGTTCACGACACTTGAGGAAAGGTTGACAAAGTTGAGGCAAGTTTAGGTGCTCTAGGAGCAAGTGATAAGAAAGGTTTTGTTCTTATCAAGGGACTGAATTCGAGGGTACTCGAGGGTATTCCTCTACTAAGGAATACTTAGTAGCTTGCTTGAATACTCTTAACCTGCTTCGGAGCGGTCTGTAGAGATTAGTGTTCCACAATTAATACGTTGTAGGTTTTGTTAGAAAAAGCAGTGAAGGGTTAGTAATCTGGATTTGTATTTAGACTGTGTTAACGATTAATGGTTATCATTGATGTTTCATTTAATGAATTTGATTTTGTTTAAGTTATGATCCAGTTTGTTTGACCCGTAGTTTGTTTCGAAAATTGTGTTTCAATTTTCCTCATTTTATATATACTTTTAGTTTGTCTTAAAGGTGTCAATATGCATGGGTCTGTTCCGACCTGAGTTTATTGCTGACATTTGGTTCTTCGACTATCCATTGTTAATTAGCTAGGCTGGTAGGAGGAATCACTTAGTGTCCCCCTCTTCTCAACTCCAAGAATATTAATTCAGTTATTATTGAGATACAGAATACTGAGGATGAAGTCTGACAAGACCTGGAATATCCTCTTTGAGATGAAGCCCGTGCGGCACTTGGAATATCTCAGATTTAAAGCAGTGTAAAACGGCGGGATAAAGTCGTTGTAGACGTTTGAAAATCCCTGATAGTGGCAATTAAACTGTTGTTGTAATTTTTTATGTATAATAAACAATCAAAGCTACACAGATTTGCCTTTATTATGAGCCTTAGACTTCCTATCCACCAACAAATATAGTTCATAAATTTACTCGTTAACAGACTGCAAGGTCAAACTTGTACTACAAAAAACAGAATTCGCCTCTTCTTGTCAAACTCAAAAAGGAGGTAGTACCTGAGTGTTGCAAGTCTGCAGTCGTATTTGTAAGGCTCGCAAAATTAAAAATCTATTAAAATTATGAGTAGAATAAACCTTAGGGCCTTTACGGACAACGTAATACAACAAATATATCGATGTTCTAATTTTGATTTTTGATTTTATTCTTCAATAACAGTGAGAAGTATAGAAACAAAAACGGTTTAATTTTTTTTTAAGTCTGCTTTCATTTCAATATGAAAATAAATTTCGTGTATAGTTTTATCGTAATAAATAAATTTACAACCAAATAGTAACTAAATTCTGTCTTGACTTTCATACAAAAGTTACGTGAACATAAGTTTTGCTTTGCTTTTGACCCAAACATAAATTCAATCAAGAGTTTAAGTTCTAATCAAATCAAAACTAAATGACGAGTATCATTCTGTTTTGATTCTATACGGAATCTAAAGGCACTGTACATTCCGTCTCTGTTTGAAACTGAATCAAACAAGATTTGAAATTTAATTTCAAGTATTACCAGCAACTTACATGAAAGAGCCTGTTGTTTCAAATTATGACTGGATCAAAATATCAATATATACTTTGGTTTCAGTTGTGTAGTAAAATAAATTTTGTTTAAATATAACGAATTAGGTAGGGATTTTATAACTAACATGATTTTCCATCACAGGTTATTAAGTAAAATTGATGCATTAGGTAAATGATAAAAATTCTGATAAGTTTAAACCTAAAAATAGATTACTCTGCTTTTTGAAGTAACATTATTTGTTCAATTGATATGTAAATATCCCATTATATTGGAATTTTGTCATTCAGAGTTACTAATTTAATTAGAAGTTTTTTACTATTTTGCGGGTAAATGAGTTTTATCTTTTTCAATTAATAAAATATGGCCCTCAAACAGTCCTTTTTCACTATTTCAGATTAAAAGGGTAAAAACACTTTATGTTGTATACGTTACTATATCAAAATATCCTGTAAAAACAGTCTTGGAACACATCTAACGCTTAATTCAGCCAATGTACTATATATACAAGAGTATATATAGCCCGATCTAAAGCATGAACTCCATAAACGTTTTTCATCGTAATCTTGAAATGGCTAACGGAAAGCAGTTTTTTAAAATAAAAATAAACATCCGCCGCTGGTCAATAACTAATCGATTTATGCTTTTATTTTGGTCGTTTTTTGTTGATTGAATAAAGTTTGGTCTTAAATATATGTGCCGGTCCCTTGTATATTTCATGTGCCAGGCTCCTGTTTTGCATGGAAGCGGACGCCAAAGTTGAACCCTGACCTATTCCGTTTCGTTCTTCGCGCACCTGAAATATTCACGTTCTCTCCCGATATGCCAAGTCCAATGCACGCAACTGCCCTCTACACAATTCTTCACCCCAGGATATGCACACAACTCTAATTCCTCGTCCGATATGTACATGCGATCTAAAAAGAATAAAGCAGAGAAAAGGTAAAACGGGAAAAAAGAATAAAAAGCCGACACTGAGAACGCTGAAACCTGGATTAAAGGACGAAGCGAGCACTGTGTATGTAACTAAGGGATAAAACCCTTTTCGCTCTTGAAAATAAAGCACTCAAAAACGTGAAAGAAATACTTAAATTTATATAAAAGAAAACAAAAGTTATCCTTAAACTGTTATTTGAAACTAATGAAAACTAAAGTGTGAAAGAAGATTAAAGACATGAATGTATTTTAGTAAAAGCTTCCAGTTCAGAATGTTTATTTAATGATATAAAGCGGATTAGTGGATAGGAAAAAAATTTTAAAACCAATAAACCGACTTCGCTATATACTGTGAAACGTTACCATTAGGTCAACTGGAAATTATCAATTACTCTTTTGAGAACATAATAATTAATCGATTCGTAACAAGATAAAAAATATGATTTTTAAAATTTAAGTTGGATTTTTAGGGTTTTCTGGTTCTGGACCAAAACTCTTATAGTGAGACTTTGTCGTCCATTGGTCCGTCTGCCAGGACAGACAGACTCATGGACGGACAGACAGACGGACAGGCGGTCGGACGGACAGACCGACGGACTGGCGGACGGACAGGCAGGCGGACGGACAGGCGGACGGACGGGCGGACAATAGCTGTCAATTTACGGTTGTGTGCGAGAGAAAGAGAGAGAGAGTGTGTGTGTGAGAGAAGAAACACCCGAATGACCAGATTTTTAAAATTCAAAATGGCGGATCCAATATGGCGATCAAATTTATAAAAACCATTTACAATCTTATGAAATTTGGTATATGGAGATTTTTGCAGTCGCTGAATAGGAATCTGTCATCAGATTTTCCAATTTTACAATGTCGTGCAAATTGCTATAATTTTTTTTTTAATTTTTATAAAACTTGGCATCTAGAGGTTTTTGGAGTCGCTGGTTAAATTCAAACAAAATTGGATCAGATAGACCTTCCTAATGATATTTTAAGTTTTTCTATAGAATTTGGTGTCAAACTCTTTATTATTTTTAGAGAAAGTTTACGGACAAATTTTACTTATATTAGTGACGTCAAACTCCATCACATGTCCTTAAAAATGAAAATTTATACATTTTAGATTTTAGATGTAAATAAATTGATTAAACCTGTTTTCGGAAAATTGAAAGTCTTAACGATTACAAAAAGCTTTCTTTGAGGAAGCAAAAAATAACTATGTACTGATGAAAATGCCCTTTGAAAAATAACTAAAAAGTTGAGAAAAATTAATATACAGTAAAAGTAAATAATAACTACATATATTGATTAAACAAGTTATTTAAAAAAAGAACAAAATATTTTAAACTTATAAAAGAATTACAAACTGAAAGAAACCTTTAAAGAGAAAAAGTATTATACGAAAATGTAAAATGTGACTATACTAGTTGAAGAAAACTAATTAGAAAATAAAGATAAAGTGCTGTGGAGTGTTAATTAAAAATAATTAGAAAAAATTGAAAAATTTATATAGTTAGAATAAAGAATAAAAAATTGAAATAGCAATAAATAATCTATAAGATAAAGAAAAATTACTGAAAAATTAAAAAGAATTAGAACTTAATGGAAGATAATTAAAAATAAATAAAGAACGCCAGCAGAGTTGTGTTTAGTTATATTTATTATTTTTGTCATGTTCGTTTTCCTGCTATGTGGTATAAAAATTTCAGAGGATTTGTACAGAAGCATTTTCAACGCGGGAGAATTTTTAAATCTCAGTTCTTTTACTCAAGAGGCATTCGTATGTGAAAAATATTCTCTGGTTGAAAGCATCCACGTTTCGAAAAGTATCAAATTTCCAAGCTAGTTTTAGCTCTTATGAAGTTGGTTGATTCTTGTTTGAAATACTTTCAGAGTTCACTGCATCTTTCTATTTACAATTTTAAAAGATTGCGGTATTCATTTATATGTATGTAGAAGGTTTTACCAGTGACAATTTCTAATACAGATTTAAAAATATTATTTAATTGATATATGTTATTAAATTAAATTTACAAATTAACTAATTATAATTAAATAACATTAAATACCCGAGTGTTTATTCCATAGCATATATTTAAAAAATACATTATCTAAGAATGGTTATTTGAATTAAAATTTTTTTTTGCAAACCAAAAACCAGGAGAAAATTATGAGTCTTATAGTTTTCATCTCAATGTTAATGAAATTTGTGCTAATTTTTACAGCAATATTGGTCTTTGGGTAACAGACGATTTTAATTAAATAACGCTTTATTTATAAAAAATTATTATTATTTGATTTTAGAAACAATATAAATTAAGAAACGGAACATTATTAATGAGGTCTTAATTTTGTACGATTTTGAACTTTTGCTAATTTCCATATTTCTCGACGTTTTGAGACCTCCTTATTCCGAAAAAATGAGTTTTACGAAGATGTCTGTCTGTCTGTCTGTCTGTCCCTCTATCTGTCTGTCGATCTGTCTGTAGAAAAAAATTTAGGATAGGATAACTTGAGTAAAAATAGTTGGATTAGCTTCATTTTTGGTACAGTTTTTAAAGGTCCAAAAATACAGGTTAAGTTCGTTAGCCAGCTATTTCGAACCAAAAATGTCAAAAATAGAATATTTTCAAATACCAAGATTTTCCTGATTTTTTAAATTAATGGGCTTATAAAAAAATACTGAATATGATTTATTACTTTATGATTATTTAAACAAATTATTATTCTTATTAATTATAATAAATAATTATTAAATTTTTTTTTAAATTTATTTACCGCTTCATTCTTTCTTGTATGTGACTCACTTAGAATATTATTAAGAACTTTTTTAACTTTTTTATTAGAAGTTGTTAATTAACATGTAAATAAATTATTATATTTGATTTTAAAAAAGTTTATAAATGCCAACGATTATTTGTTTAAATAATTATTAAATAATAATTCTTAGTTAGTAATTGTAATGTTTCTAACCAGAGACCTTTAATTTGTAAAATCAGGACAAATTTGTATCTTTCTAGGTGTTTTTGTAAAGAATTAACATTTAATAACAATAATTTGTTAATTTGACTGAATATCTTATTGTTTTCAATATACGTAAGAAATTAATAAGTTCAAAAGAAAACTACAACTCGCTTGGTATATTAGAACAAAAGTTATAAATTAACAATAATAAATTGTTTAAACAAAAAGTAAATAATAATTTATAGTCAGATATTTTTTTTTTAATCAGAACCTATTAATTTGTAATATTCGGAAAAATTTGAGTCTTTCTAGTTGCATTTGTAAGAAATTAACAATTATCAATTATAGTTTGTTTAAAGAATTTGAAGTAGTTGTTCATTTTTACTGAATATGTTATTGTTTTAAATATAAAAAAATAGTTAAGTTAGAAAAAGCTACAACTCTCTAGGTATTTTAGGAAAAATGTTATGAATACTTAGTTATAAATAATAAATAAAAAATAATAAATAAATAATAAAATATAAATAATTAATTATTTAAACAATATTATATAAAAATAATAATTTATAGTCAGTTATTCTTATTTTTATAACCAGAGTTCATTCATTTGTAAAATTAGGAAAAAATTGTAATTTTCTAGGTGCATTTGTGAAAAATTAATAATAATAATAATAATTTGTTTAAACAATTGCAAATGGTTGTTGTGATTAATTTTAATGAATGTGTTATAGTTTTTAATATGAAAAAAAGACAATTCAGCGAAACAACTCGCTAGTTTTATTTGAATAATGGTTATAAATTAACAATAATAAATTGTTTAAACAAATAAAAAAGACATAAAAATATATGTAAACATTCATAACTTGATGATATGAAACAATTTTTTTGAAATTCCTAAAGAAACTATTAATTAGTAAGTATTTAAAAAAAATTATTTTTTTGCATTTAGATGGATTGTTTGTAATCCTGTAAAAAGTAGTTAATATTAACAAAGTATTAAATAAACACTTTTCATTATTTTTTTTATTTACCTTGTAAAATCAATGGGAAATTTTAAGGGCTTTGACACACCCCTGAATATTGTTCGATTTTAACAAATAAATAGGGTCATTTTTTTTCATTTTGAAACTTTTTGGAGGGTAGGAGGCAAAACATTTTTGATTTTTATGCTTTTAGACAACCCTAAATTGTATACGTATGTTTTTGAAATATTGTGTCATAATTTTCTTACATGCTATTCTATCTATATGTAATATGTATAGATATGTCAGACCACCGAAGAAGCTTATTTTGAAATCTCTCATCATTAACAAAAACAGTGTTAGTAGCTTACGCTATATAAAGAACCTCTTAGCGGTTCACATGACAGTTATGCCTTCCATATGAACCACTTTAGATCATTTAAGTTTAACTTTTAAAAAAAAGATGATTCTTCTTTAATAAAAAACACAGTAGTTAGAACTAATAGATGGAACATTTAACAAACAAACAAAAACATGTTATTACTATAAATAGATATAACTTAGTCACAACTCTTGTAGAATGAGTTTTTCTACAAAAATTATAATAAATTGCAAAACAGTGTTCGTAATCTCATTGTGCTTATTTTTGTCTTTATACTTTTTTATAATATTGGTTTCATTATTTCTATTCTTAGTGGGAATCGATAAAATATTGTAATTTTTTAAGGTAGAAGACATTTTTTCGAATAATTGGTTATGGTAAGGAAAAAATATTTTAGGCATTCTCTGATAAAGAAAACTATTGTTGTTGTGGTTGTTATTGTTAGTTTTGATAGTTTGAATCCGTTTCTTAATATATTTATCAATGAGAAATGAAGGATAATTGTTTTCAAGTAGCATTTTTTTATAAATTTTATGTTTTCAGTATGGAAACTGTTATGTGAAAGTTTTATAGCACGGTCAGTTAAGTTAAAAATTATTGCAATTTTTTGAGAGAAAGGATGTTGTGATTCGAAATTCAATAATCTGCCGGAAAAAGTAGGTTTTCTGTACCAGTCAGTAATTATTGAATTCTCAACTTTTATTATTTTTACATCGAGAAAATTAATGGAATCATTGTTTTCAATTTCATAAGTGAATTGAAGTCTGTCATCATAGTTATTAAAGATATCAATGATCTCATCAATCTTATCTTTTTGGATGCAAGTCAAAATGTCATTCAACATATCTCTTGAAAAAAATGGGTTTAAATGATAATTTCTCAATACAACAAATCTGTCATGACAATATCCGCAAACAATCCAAAAATGGGTGATCACATGGGGGTACCATAAGTCTGTTTATAAAATTTGTAATGTTTAAAAATCATTCAAAATACATTACGATTTCCTTACTTAACTCCCAAATAAATCATAATAATCTTTTGTGTAGAGTTTGAGCATTAAAAATTAAACTCTATAGGATTCGAATTTTATTTGTAATTTTTGGGCACGACTTAATTTTAGTTGTACGACGCACATGTTCCGGATAAATTAATCATGCAGGAAAGATTATCATGGTTCATTTGGATATTCAAACATATGCGCCAAACTAAATAGAATTGCTACTCTGTGACATGCTTTTCAGAAGTATTCCTTTCTGTTTCAGTAGAGATAGCATGTTCTCAAATTTACCATTCTCAAATAGAGATCGCACGTGTGGTGTGCTCTAATTTGAATACGTTTACTGCATTTTCGTAGAGTATTTGGGATTCACTTCTACAAAGAGCTATGTTCCAAGACCACTTTATTGACGTAATAAAGCCTACCAAAATTTAGATAGTCATAAATTGCAATGCTCTAAGCATTTACAATTTTAATTTAATCATAGATACATCTTCAAGTTGTGTACTATCTTATTAATAATCCAATTTAACAGTGTGGCAGATTAC
Organism: Ganaspis brasiliensis; assembly: GCA_037103525.1. NCBI lineage: Eukaryota > Metazoa > Arthropoda > Insecta > Hymenoptera > Figitidae > Ganaspis > Ganaspis brasiliensis. Next base: position 2,504,214 of record JAZKLR010000254.1, on the reverse strand, counting down.
TATAGCAGGATTCGTACGAAATAAGTCGTCACTATTGTGAGAGCCATTGGAAGAATTAATGCCAAAATTATATTGAAGTGAAAAATAACATGAAATTATGAAAAAAAATTTTCTTCGAAAATCTAAAGAATAGTTACTTGAAAATCAAGAAATAGAAAACAAATATGAAACATAAAAATAGTAAATAAATTAAAAATAAAATAGTCAAAAAGAAAGAAACTGCACAATTTAAGGAAGAATATTGAATAAACAATATGAACACATTCTGGTTTGAAAAATATTACTCGCTTCATTTCTCTCTTTTTCACTAAAAAAAAATGTTTAACCTTATAAGAAACAAATATTACAAACAATTGTAATTAGTTTTATAGAAGATATTTAAGTTATTTTTCTAATCAAAATCTACTTTATTTGTGATTAAAAAATGAAATTGAAAAGTGTTGTGTTACCTTTATTTTAATAGATAAAGCTGGATTTGTTTTATCAGAATCTTATTTTTATTAAATTGACGACGGTGACACAACAGTTTTCAATTTCACATTTTAATCACAAATTAATTGTTTTCGATTAGAAAATAAAACACTAATTACTTGGCGCTTAACGATTAACTTATCTCATTTTAATTAAAAAATAATTAAATTAAAATAAATAATAAATTTCATTTAAAATTAAATTTTAATAATAAAATAAGAGCAATCAAGTAAAAATGTGTTACAATCGACATAAATATTCTTTTTAAATTAGCCTACCCGCTAAAAAAGTTTTTGAGTAGAAGTAAATTTACAATTTTATTATAGAGTGATAATAAAAATAACACTCATCTAAAGAAAAATAGTAAATTTTATTGATATGTTTTTGTCAATATATGCAATATACATTTATATTTGTAAATCACGTGTGATAAAACTTGACACAACATAGGTATAAATATACACAATACAGGATTTCACACAGAGTGACAAATATCCGCTGTTGTTTGTAGTTGCTTTTATAAAATACTATTATCTGATGATGTACGTTCACGATTAATATAGAAGTATCACGCAAGGAAATCGAAAAATTGCTGTCTCCTGAAAGCTTGAAGTATTATTTATTTTATTTTTTTAAAGATAAATTTACCAACTGCGTTTCTTATCTGAAGGAAGTTTGAATGTGGCACTTTAAGCAAAAAAACTAAATTTAAGTTTCTTTCCAAGAAAGAGAATTATTCACTGAGTGTTAGATTCTTTTTTTTTACAATTATTTTGTCAGTAGGTACGTTACAGAGATACCGTTTTTTAAGAATAATTTTGACCTGTTGATAAAACGCAGTCAATAGAAAAAATTTAAATTATTTTTTACGAAAAGAAAAATAAATGTTAGTTTCGATTAATTTTTTTACTTTTAAGTGAAAGACTCTTTCTACGATGTCAGGTCTATCAGAAGCTGACTAATTAGGTAATAAATTTTCTTCAATTTTTTTCTATTTTGAATTACATGCCATTGTAATAAATTAATCTGGTCTACGATGAAAAGCTACAATGGTCATTGCATCTTGATATTGTTCTAACATGTTACGAGGTGATCCTATAAATGTTGAAGGCAATATCAACATCTTGCCAACATGTACATTATTTTCAATTTCTTGATTCTGTAAATGATCAATTAATCCTTTGTAAATTTCACTTCTTAATTTTGTTTGATTATTTTTAAAAACTGTAACCTATCTTCTTTAACTTTATTTGACATAATTATTAACTAACCATTGCTGAAACAATCTTTTACAAATATAAAAGTTGATTAAAGGTATGATCTCTTACTCCTATTTTATATTTTAAATAAGCAGATCTGGACACAGTTTGATTTCTGGTTCGTTTGTCACTATCAGTACGAATCATATCGATACTATAACCCTTGCTTCCTAGAGGATAAAATATAGGATATATCCAAGGTTCAACATTTGGATCTAAATGACCAATTGCAATTGTTTGATCGATTTATTATAAATCGTTACATAAGACTCTGGTATTAAACCTTCAGCATTTGTATTAAAAATAGCAGCAGCTTCATTACACCTTTGAAAATTGTACCTTCCTTTATCCAATCCTTTTTTTAAAGTAAACATTAGTTGTAATTTTGGAATTTCTTCATTATTTTTTTTTTGCTAACGCACTTTCCATTTCCATGATCTCAGACATCACCAAAAAAGACTTGGTATTAGTTTAATCTATAGCAAATTGCATCTTCCAGATCGAACAGGAATAATTGACCAATAGATGGATCATTATCAATTTCAGAAAACAAAGAATTGTTGATTTAATAATAAATTCGACCTTGAATTTTATTACAAAATGTTCCCCACCTTATTATTACAAACATTGTTTGACAACGGATTATGTAGTGATTGAAAATGCATCTCAATGGGATTAAGTAACTTGATTCACAGCGTCATTCAAAGCACTTTATCTTCTCATAAAAGTTTATTGAAGAAAAGATATTCGATTTTTAACTCGGGGGAGTTTTATTTGAATGAAGAGTTTTTCATGCAGTAATCATTGACGCGTCTAGGGCAAGGTGCGCTATGATTTTACCATATTGTGTGAAGAACAGGAGGTTTATGTGGCAAGGGCACCAGCACGTATTGTGCAGCCTGTCGCGTGAATAATCGCTAAAACGAGGCATATTAAAAGTTGAACGCCTCCCTCGCCTCGCAGCGACATCGCTTTGGTTCGAGTTTGCCGCAGGATGCAGGACAGAAACACCGAATAAGGAAAGAGTGAGGAAGAAAAAAAAAAAGAAAACAGGGGGAGACATTATTAACACTATATATCATACACTTGCCGTGTACATGACTTTATATTTGACTAAAGATAAATCGCAAAAGCACATTGAAAAATGATTAAACTATAGTCAGAGTTTGATTTTCAGGAAGGATATTACATTTTTGAACTTTACTTTCTGTTCCTTTAATCTCAGTTTCTAAATATTTTTAAGAACAGTTATTTAACTGTTAAAAAGTTTTGCAGACAAGTTAACAATTAAACCGTTGCTTTGATAAAAGGAAATATTAAACATTCTTCAATAAAAACAGAGACGTTATTTTTTTATTATTAATATTTGATTTCAATTTATTTGTGACTAAGTTTTTAATATTAATTTAAAAATTAATATTTCCGAAAAATGTACTGTCATTTTTAAGTGTTTTTGAAAAAGGATCAATAATTAAATTAGGATTTTTTTTAACATTTTTAAAGAAAACTCGTTTTGGCTTAGTGGTAATTCACGACAAACACTAAACTAATAAACAAATAAAACTAAACTTTCAGTATCATTTCCTTTATTAATCAAAACGTAAATTATAATAACACAATCCAAACAGGTGTCTCTTGCTGCGACCATTAAGCTCTGCGTAGTCCTCAATACTGCTGGCGTCCCTTCGTCACCAAAAAGCAAGGGGTTAAGAATTTCTCTAGGCATTCTTCTCTCTTTTCATCATCTGATCTTTATTTTGATTGTACCTTCTGTACCTGAAACTTATAAAAACAAAGGGAGGCAGGAAGAAAGGGGCAAGAAGGAAATATCGACTGCAAGGAGGAGGTTAGATATCAGTTTTCATGACTGGCTTATTTTGCATCAGCATAAGGGAATTCCCCTTTATTGATGGCTTTATTCGACTCTTTATTTAAGTCGCCAAATGATGGTCAAGGTGAACCGTAACTCAATAAAGTTATAAAATATTTCATGTATATGCAAACTAATCCTATTTAAATTTATACCTTTTTGCTTTGACTTAAATTTCGTCACCTCTTCTAAATTCAACGTTTAAAATTCTGTCATATTTAACTGTTACACAATTTGTTTTTTGTTCGTCGCAATTATAATTAATTATTATATATTTAACAATAAGAAGATCCCTATGGAGGAGTGGTAAATAATTTTGTTTTTTATAAATAGCACAGTAATTTATATTTTTTATTATAGATATGTATTCAACAACTGTCTGACATTGATTAAGAATCGTTTGATCATTTTAAGAAAAGTAATGTTATAACAAATTTAAATTACGACAACTAAATACTCTTTAATGAAATGCGACACCAAACAAGGAATGTCGCTACCAATCACCGTCTCTCCAAGAGTTTGTAATTGCCTCTACAACAGCGCCACGTCGTAAGAGTTTTTAGCACTAATTCGATAATCGACTTTCCTCAATTTATCGACCGTTGATCCTTACTTGATTTATTTGCCGGAATCACTTAAATGGTATAACCGCTATGACGCAATATTTCACATTATGTTTAATGTTTAATTAAAAAAATAATAACTCATTTAAAATTTCTATCAATTGTCAAAATAACACACTAGTGCTTTCAATCCACACCAGAACTGGAATGATGACAGGCTGAACGCGTCGTCGTCAAGCCAATATTGTCTACACACAATCACTTCCTAGCACAACAGGCCGGGGACACAATCGTCCCAAGTTCAAATTTACGCCGAGATCCGTCGCCGTTACGTAGCAACCGTGAGCGACTGAACTCTGTCACGCGGCGAAGTGGTGGTCTCGACCGCCCACCTCTGTATCTCAGTCGTTTGCTACTTTGTGTTGATAGGTGATAAACAATCACCGTCTACATTGTTTTTTGGTCCTGGCACTCTTTTCAAGGCGGGACTCACATCCATGCCTAGTGCCAGGATGATCTCACGACGAATGGCTCGAAATTCAAGAACGACAATCCTTAGAGGAACTTCTGAGTAAAATAAAAGTGGAGAATCCTCCACTTTTCCAAATAAAAAAGCTTTTTATCATCAAGCTTACATCCGACTATACAGCAGTCAAAACAAACTGATTCCAGACTGGTGTTTATTAATGTTTTAAGATAAATCTGGAAACATTGTTCGAGGTAAAATTTTACCTCATCACACCGCATATGCTGTACTAGCAAACGTTTTGAAAATGTAAAAATTTTGTAAAACGATTATAATAATTAAGATAGACATAATTCAAAACATCAAATATTTGTAAAAGTTACAAAAAACTATTTAACAAGATTTTTACACTGAAATGCGTGATTATGGTGTGATATCCATCTTACAAATTGTATTATAAGCATAAAAGTTAGAGATCGGGTAGTTGAGAATAAAGTGTTTTTAGTGGATGGGAACTAGGAAATGACAGCAATGTCATTGGTGAACATTTGACCGTCATTTGGAGCTGTGAATCCAGAAAGCAAGCGGAACTCGTCACGGCAACTTGAACGACCCCAGAGGAAACGCGCTATGACCTATTTTCCCCGCAGACATATTTTTGAAAGAATTCTCTATGTATATAGAGAGTTATCTTTTTCTTTCTCTCCTTCTTGTTCTCTTTTTACTATCACTCTCCGCGCTCTGGTTTTTGTGCCACCCCCGAGATTTATATTGCCAGAGTCCGAACACAACCTCAACTTCTACCGCAGCGTAGTCACCATCTCCGACGCAAGCATTCCGGCAGGAATCTGAGACCACACATTACTGTCGAATAGCTCGTTCACCATGGAGCTCTCGGGCTTTAATGAAGTCCCAGGGAATGAAGACGCAATTTTATTTAAGGTGCACTAGCATTTAAATGAAAATTAAAATTTATTGTTGTGTTAGTACTTGGTGAGAACCGCACTATTAAAAGAATGTTTTTTAAAAAAGTATGGTAAGAGGTTCGACTGTTTCTCTCTGTGAAAATTCCCTTCACTTAAAAATGCAATCTATTTATTTTCACCTGTGTTATAATAATACTGATGTGCTTTTTACTTACGAAAACATGCATATTTAACATTAATTATGGTTGAAACTAAAATATCTTTTTGAATTAAAAGCTTTTCAAAATCCTGGATAACTTTGATATAAAGGATATGGTTGAAGGAAGTTTCACAACCTGGTAAAACTTGTATTTAATTTTCATAATTGTAGTGCACAGGGATGATAGTTTCAACTCTTGTATAAAGAGAATGGATTTGCGTTGTTTTCGAGAGACGTTCTTCAAAGCTCATTTTCAGCTCATGAACGTGCCGTGGACAAAATCCAATACCCTTTAATTGGACCAACCAGTCCCCTGGAAAATCTGTGCGATAGTTTGTAAAAGCTGTACAAAAAGGAAAGAGAAGACCAAGTATTCTATATACATTTACATATTATATATATTATATAATTATATTATATATATTACGGTGGCCGTCAAAAATGATATTTTGGAATTTTTTGTAAACTAATATTTAGTTGTGCCTGTACGCTACTTAAATTTTGCATGTATTTTGCATGGAAAAAAACTTTTTTTCGTAGATTTCATGTAGAATCAATAAAAATTAATATTTTTTTACTGGAGAACTCTGTTTTTCTTCATAAATGTTCAAAGAATAACATTCAATTATTTAAATATGAATTTTGTTAAGTTTACTATTTTTTACATGACCCAAAAGTTGACCAAAAATAAACCAAAATAGGTTTCTGTTGTTCTTGAGGTTACTGATTACAAATCTGTAATCATGTTTCAAAAATTCAAAATGGCAGATTCAATATGGCGGCCATAAAAATTTAAAAATTAATCAATTTCTAGAAAATTTCGTATTAGAGAGTTCTGGGGTCCCTGATTACAAATTTAAAGTCAAATTTCAAAAATTCAAAATGGCAGATTCAATATGGCGGCCATAAAAATTTAAAAATTAATCAATTTCTAGAAAATTTCGTATTAGAGAGTTCTGGGGTCCCTGATTACAAATTTAAAGTCAAATTTCAAAAATTCAAAATGGCGGATCCAATATGACGGACATAAAAGTTTAAAAATTTATCATATTGCGATGGAATACTTGCCATTTTCTATTTTTGATCATAGACCTACACAGGAAAATTTTCATTATTTGAATCCGAAAGCAAATCAATAAATATAATAATGTATTTTACTAAAATAAACAATTATAAATATGGTATATGTCTTAATCTTATTCTTAATATGTCTTATGCAAAAATTCGTCAAATCATTAAACTGTTTCTAAACTAAAATTAAAATTTTTTTTATACAATTGCACTAAAAACTTCTTTGTAAAACAATAATAACAATTAACAAAAGTTTTGAACTTTGAAAAATTATTTGGAAAATTAATAATAGTTTTATATAAAAAAGTGTCATAAATTGTTGTTTTAAAATTATTGACTGACTCTTTAAAATATAAATACACTTTAAATAAAAATTTCGTAGATAAAAATCACTGAAATTGATTTATTATATAAATTGTTATATTTTAATTCAATCATTCATCATCATTCATTTTCAGATTTGCAATTATGATAGTTAACTTTTTACATTCGCTTTTCAACTATCAAAATACAACTTTTTATTTATGAACCGAACAATTTTAATTTAATTAATTAAATTAAATTTATTAATTAAACCTTCAGAACCAAGGTAAATTTACAATTTACAATAATAAATTAAACATTAGAAGTTACAAAATAATATTTTTAATAAAAACCCCATCCAAGTTCTAACTAAGCTCGATGTTGCTTAACCTTATGACCGCAAAGCTGGGCGCCTCGTAACCTGAGTCATATCAGCTGTTTATATCCAGTGCTTTTTGTATGAAAACTACGCAGCATAGGATTATGAATCCATAAATATATTTTGATATTATTATAGGAACCTTTTAAAATTTAAGAAATTTTAATTAATACAAAAGTTATTTAGTCAAAAACAAATCCAGGACATAGAACAAACATTGATTCTGATTAATAAACTAATTTTTATAATCAATTTTAAAAACGGTGTAGATTGTACTTCTCGCGATAGGTAGAAAACTAACGTTTACTGAACGGAGTATAAAACGGGCTTTAGCGTGCGAGTAAGAAAAATAATGTAACGCATAAAGGATAACTGAATCAATGTTTTTAACAAGAACAGTAAATTTGACAATTTACAACGTTGGCAGTAGTGATATTGTATGAATCTGCTCACTGTTACCAACACAAATTTCAGACTACTGCGCAGACGCAACGCCGCGCCACGAGGCATACCAGACATACGGTTGTTTCCTGAATTCGTTGTGAGTGAAAACCTAACCTCATATATTGTTTTGACATTTATTATCTTTTGAGTTTTTTTTTTAAAAAAGCCCCCCCCCCCCCCCTTAACACTGTTAATAGTGCTATGTAAGTTTTACTATTATTTAAATATGGGGCATTCTTTCTCAAAGTCGCCACCCCCCTGCGCATTTTAATTTTGAAGATAAATTGCTTTATAATAGCTTAAAATTTTCGTCTGTAACTCAATTTTTTATACCGTATGGCACTTTTCATTTTATTTTAAGGGTGTCAAAATGCGACCGAAACATTGCTAAAACCCTCCCCAAATACTGGACAATAGTGCCAATAAAGATGAGAAAACAAAAAGAAATATCAAATTAGCTGCCATTTCCTTAGAAAACCAATCATGACACTCTAAATAAATAATCCTTAGACCTCACACCTTTTATTATAAAAATCAACCCTTAAAAATCTCTTAATCATTATTTTCACAAGTTAAGAATTATTCTTTGTAAAATCATCTTAAAAAATTTTGACGACTCTACAGGCTGCATTATTATTTTAAGGTATTGTTTGATCAAAGAAAAATAAAAGATAATAAAAAACATCCCTTAAAAATCATTCCTTAAGAATTATTAACACAAGTTAGACAATATTTATTCTAAAATAAATTGTACAAATTTCAGGAACTTCTACAGGCTATAGAATTGCATACAGATATCATTTGATCAAAGTAAATTAAGATTAATCAATAAACATCCCCTAAAAACCATCCCTTAAAAATTATTTTTGCAAGTTAGCAATTATTTTTTGTGAAGTCAACTAAAAACATTTCTGCCACCTCTAGAGTCTTTAGAGTTCTTTCAGAAAGTCAACCAATCAACAAAACGGCAAAAGCAATGAAAAACATTCCTTAAAAATCACCCCCTAAGCATAACATTCACAAATTAGCAATTGCGCACTGTGAAATCATTTTAAAAAATTTCTGTCAGCTCTACAATTCGTAAAATTCGTTTATCATGTCTATCAATCAAATTAAAAACCACCATAATCAAGGAACATCCCTTAAAAATCATCCCTTAAAAATTATTTCCACAAGTTAGGCAATATTATCTATTCTAAAATAAATTTTAGAATTTTTTGGGATTTCTACAGACTTTAGAATTGTACACAGATATCATTTGATCATAGTAAATTAAAATTATTCAAAAAGCATCCTTTAAAAATCATCCCCTAAGATTTATTTTTACATATTAGGAATTACTTTTTGTGAAATTAATTATGAATATTTTTGCCACCTCTGCAGGGTCTGAAGATCTTTCAGAATGTCAACTTATCAAAGTAAAGTCTCAGATAATCAAAAACACCCTTTAAAAATTATCCCCTAAGAAATTTTTTTACATGTTTGGAATTATTTTTTGGGAAATGAAAATAAAAATATTTCTGCCACCTCTACAGTCTTTAGAATTCTTTTATCTCAATATGGGTTGGTCGAAAAGGGTTAATTGTTGATGATCATCATTGATCATCATTGTAGGGTGTTTTACTGACATGATCCATAACAGGAACGAGTGTTAAAAAAATCTTAAGGCTAGTGATTCTTACCTAAGGAAGTATAGCTAGGGTAAATCTAAAGTTAGTCGGACAGGGTTAACTGTTGATTATCATCATTGCTCATCACACAAGGGTGTTCCACCGACATGATCCATACCGTGAACAAGTGTTAAATAAATCTTGGGGCTAGTAAATCTAAGCAAAGGTGGTAGAGCTAGTGTAACTTCAAATGGGTTGGTCGGAAAGGGTTAATTGTTGATGATCATTATTGATCATCACTCTAGGGTGTTCCACTGACATACCTTATACTTGGCCGTGGTATAGATCGTGACAGTAGAACACTCTACAATGATCATCAATGATGACCATCAACAATTAACCCTTTCCGACCAAGCCATCTTGAGATACCCTCGCTATACTACCTTAGCTCAGATTCAATAGCCCCATGATTTTTTTAACACTCGTTCATATTACGGATCATGTCAGCTGAACACCCTAGTGTGATGATCAATGATGATTATCAACAATTAACCCTTTCCGACCAACCCATATTGAGATACCCTAGCTATTCCAAATTTGCTTAGATTCACTAGCCCCAAGAATTGTTTAACACTCAGCCATAGTACGGACCATGTCTTTAGAATACCCAAGAGTGATGATCAATGATGATGATTAACAATTAACCTTTTCCGACCAACCCATATTTAGATACCCTGGCTATACTACCTTAGCTCAGATTTACTAGCCCCATGATTTTTTTCACACTCGTTCATGGTATGAATCATGTCAGTGGAACACCCTAGAGTGATGATCAATGATGATCATCAACAAATAACCTTTTCCGACCAACCCATATTTAGATACCCTAGCGATACTACCTTAGCTCAGATTTACTAGCCCCATGATTTTTTTAACACTGGTTCATGCTATAGATCATGTCAGTGGAATACCCTAGAATTATGATCAGTAATGATCATCAACAATTAACCTTTTTCGACCAATCCATATTGAGCTACCCTAGCTATATTAGCTTAGCTCAGGTTCACTAGCCCAATGATTTTTTTTACACCCGTTCATGGTACATATCATGTCAGTCGAACGCCCTACAGTGATGATCAATGATGATCATCAACAATTAACCCTGTCCGACCAACCCTAGATATACCCTAGCTATAATTCCTTAAGTAAGAATCACTAGCCTTAAGATTTTTTTAACACTCGTTCATGGTATGGATCATGTCAGTAAAACACCCTACAATGAAGATCAATGATGATCATCAACAATTAACCCTTTCCGACCAACCCATATTGAGATACCCTCGCTATTTTACAATGCGCAATTGCTAATTTCTTAATTTTATGCTTAGAGGGTAATTTTTGAGGGATGTTTTTGCTTATCTTTAAATTTTTGTTAACCTGTTAACTTTCTAAAAGAATTCTAAAGACTGTAGAGGTGGCAGAAATATTTTTATTTTCATTTCACAAAAAATAATTCCAAACATGTAAAAAAATTTCTTAGGGGATGATTTTTAAAGGGTGTTTTTGATTATCTGAGACTTTACCCTGCAGAGGTGGCAAAAATATTCATAATTAATTTCACAAAAAGTAATTCCTAACATTTAAAAATTAATCTTAGGGCATGATTTTTAAAGGATGCTTTTTGAATAATTTTAATTTATTATGATCAAATGATATCTGTGTAAAATTCTAAAGTCTGTAGAAATCCCAAAATATTCTAAAATTTATTTTCGAATAGATATTGCCTAACTTGTGGAAAAAATTTTTAAGGGATGATTTTTTAGGGATGTTCCTTGATTATGGTGGTTTTTAATTTGATTGATAGACATGATAAAAGAATTTTACGAATTGTAGAGCTAACAGAAATTTTTTAAAATGATTTCACAGTGCGCAATTGCTAATTTGTGAATGTTATGCTTAGGGGGTGATTTTTAAGGAATGTTTTTCATTGCTTTTGCCGTTTTGTTGATTGGTTGACTTTCTAAAAGAACTCTAAAGACTCTAGAGGTGGCAGAAATGTGTTTAGTTGATTTCACAAAAAATAATTGCTAACTTGCAAAAATAATTTTTAAGGGATGGTTTTTAGGGGATGTTTATTGATTAATCTTAATTTACTTTGATCAAATGATATGTGTTTGCAATTCTATAGCCTGTAGAAGTTCCTGAAATTTGTACAATTTATTTTAGAATAAATATTGTCTAACTTGTCTTAATAATTCTTAAGGAATGATTTTTAAGGGATGTTTTTATTATCTTTTATTTTTCTTTGATCAAACAATGCCTTGAAATAATTTTGCAGCCTGTAGAGTCGTCAAAATTTTTTAAGATGATTTTACAAAGAATAATTCTTAACTTGTGAAAATGATAATTAAGGGATTTTTAAGGGTTGATTTTTATAATAAAAGGTGTGAGGTCTAAGGATTATATATTTAGAGTGTCATGATTGGTTTTCTAAGGAAATGGCAGCTAATTTGATATTTCTTTTTGTTTTCTCATCTTTATTAGCACTATTGTCCAGTATTTGGGGAGGGTTTTAGCAATATTTCGGTCGCATTTTGACACCCTTAAAATAAAATGAAAAGTGACATACAATATAAAAAAATTGAGTTTCAGACGAAAATTTTAAGCTATTAGAAAGCAATTTATCTTTAAAATTAAAATGCGCAGGGGCTGGCGACTTTGAGAAAGAATGCCCCATATATTTACAATTCTTTTGTTTTTTACACGCCTTTTTTTGGAATTTTGTTATAAAAAGTATCGTTCGTAACTTGTGTGAACGGCACTTTGAAAAAAAAACGCCTTCAGTTCACACTTTTTACGAAATGTACTATTGCCCGTGTAATTCTTCAGTAAAAGAGAAGAATTTAGATATTAAAATCTTGAGTGAGAAAATTGTTTTAAATAGTTTCTGGTATAGGTAAAGCTCAATCTTGATAGAAATTCTCTTAGTTTGGAACTAAGGCAGTTTGCCTTTGATACGAGTTGGATGAAAAGCATTGTCAGGTGAGTTGGTCTTCAAGTCCTTCGAACCTGATTCGCTCGGCTAATTCGTCTCTAGTCGCATATTCTTGCATTCGTTGGTTTCCCTCGGACTTCACAAGCACTCTACCCGAAATTCTCGAGAGTTTCGCGGCTGGAAATGAACGCCGATTACCTACTGGATATGGTTGGGTAACGGATAACTTCGGTCAGTTCTGAACTTTACAATGCGAATGTACATTCCTGATTCCAGTGGGGCAATCGTAGGGTGACGGGAATTGTCCGATGAATCGCAATTTTCACTCCAAGCAAGAATAAACCTCGACAGATAGAAGGCAAGTCGAAAGGAAGATCTTACAATATAACTCCGCATAGAAGTGCATTTGACTAATTGGCTTTGAAAGTTCGTATCTACTCTCTAAACTGTTATGGTTTGTTTCTATATGTACAGGATGTTCATTTAGTTTTCACCTGCAGATAGTGTTAAAATTGTATTTTGCTAATGCAACACAATTGTGATTTTTTAAAAAACTATATTTTCTTTTTCTTTCTCAAGGAACTCTGAAAAGGCAATATTGACAAAGGTCTCAGACCAATAATCAATAAATAAACTAGGTAAAAATAATATCCATTTTGTGGACATTTCGCTTCCAAGTAAGCAAAGTAATTTTCTTCCTCATAGAAGAAGCTATAAATTAAGCAATAAGTAATTAAATGACTAAATATAGCGGAAATTTTCATACCTTATTGATTTCACTTACTTTCTTGACCTTAAAATTTTTTTACTGTCTGAGTAACAGGTGAAAATTATTTATTGGGTACCTAAAAATAATCAGATGTAATAACCGAACGTAAAGGTATTTTGAATTTTTAAAAAATGACTTCAGATTGCAATCGAAGATCCTAAAAACTCCTATATGTGTGATTCTCCACGAAACCGACAATTCCATGTCCCTTGTGTTTTTTAAGAATCAAATTGCACATATGGTAATGAATCTAACGTAAAAAAGTAACTCTAGTGATTATAAACAAAAGCCGTTAGCTACTTTAATTTATAAGATTAAATTTTTTTTTTAAATGCAAATTTATAGGCCAAATCGTCATGGTGAAGCCTGTCCCCAGGGTCAGTTACGACACAAAAATAAATATTTTTAGTAAACTTTAATAATAAAACAAATTAATGGTTATATTTTTTTATTGTCTAAGTGTGTAGAAATCAGAAAAAAATTTGTTGTAAAAAAAAATAATTATTATTTTTTTCTAGATGTTATTTCTTGTCCCCAGTTTTGTGCGTCATGGTGAAGCCTTTTTAAAAAATTGAAATATTTCATAAAAATCAAATCAGAATTTAGTTATACTTTAGTATAAGCAACAATTGACTTCCCTCGAGAGATTCACTATGATAGAAACAAATTTTATAATTAATTTTTTGCTTTTTTACGTTTAAAGCGCTAAATTTGTGTAGGGAATCACACACTCTAAAAACAAGTGTCTTATTTTGTCCTCACTTTTAAGACATTTTGGGGTGTCTTAATATTAAACCATTGAGATAGTGTCTTAAAAATGCCTGTAAGACGCTTTCTAAACGTCTTATGTCTTAAAATTAGACACTTGTAAGACACCTGTTTTTACAGCGCAGAATCGTCATGGTGAAGCCTTTGCATATTTCGCAATAAATCAAAAAAAAAAAAATTTTTTTTCTATAAATGATGTATAGTAGTATTATTTCCGTGAATATAGATGACAGGAATGCGAAACCGATTGAAAATTGGTTATAATTTGTTTAAAAAAACAGTATTCATTAAGCGTCATGGTAAAGGCCTCAGCGTCATGGTGAAGCCTTTTGCATCATGGTGAAGCTTTTTGGCTGTCTTTCATTGAATTTGTGGTTTAAACAAGTGTACAATTTAAAAATTTCTGTGATTGTGTTCAAATAAAATTAAACAAATAGAAATTACCTAAACTGTCATAATTTTAATATAAGTTTAACATTAAATAATTTATAAATTTTCATAAATAACCGTATAAATTTCTATAAAATGCTGGCAACTGATTTGCAAAATTTAAATTATTTGTTAATAAATTACAATAAATGTTTTTAAAATAATTTATAAAATTACAACATATATTTCTATAAATTTTAATATAACTTCCATAAATTACTACATAAATTTTCATAAATTACCGTATAAATTTCAATAAATTTCAAAAATTATTTTTTTTCAATTTCCTTTTATTAACTATAAACTGCATCAAAATTTTCATAAATTACCATAAATTTCCATAAATTACGAAATAAATTTCCTGCATTAGTTTTTTGAATCTTGAATTTTATTGTGTATTAATATTATGAATTTCCTCAAAATTTTTATAAATTACCGCATAAATTACCATAAATTTCCATAAATTACTAATAAATTTCCTACATCAGTTTTTTAAATCCTGAATTAGATTTATTTATTTGTTTAATGCGATTTTATCAACAAATTATGACTTAAAATAAAATATGATCATAACAAAATCTTTCTAATTTTTCTTGTAAAATCGATTGTGACCCATAATTTTAATTAAATGTGACTTTTTTTATTATTTGTTTAAACAAATATTGTTTAACAAATAGAAAATATAAAAGTTAGAATGCGAATGATTTTTATTTAACTTTTCTATAATTTCAACTATCAATTCTGTTATACTGCAACCGATTATGGTACATGGATGCGGTAACAGCTAATTTGTTTAAAAAATACAAAAATTATTAGCAATTTATCCGAGCCCGTATCATTTTGACACAATTTTTTTCGGGTAACTTGTTATATTGTACTCCCGAAGATGAATGTTATATTTTACTCCTTCTGAAATCAAAAGATTTTTAAGTCTTATTTATTAAATAATTGATTTTAATACATTAAATTGATATTAAAAGACTTAATTAATCCAGTAAGTTCAATTATTGAATAATTAAAACTTAAAAATCTTTGATTTCAGAAGGAGTAAAATATAACATTCATCTTCGGGAGTACAATATAACAAGTTGCCAGAAAAAATTTGTGTCAAAATGATACGGGCCCATTTATCCGGCCCATCACAGATATTTCATTTATTACTACCATACTTCAAAGTTATATCACAATTTTTATTTTAATCAGAAATTTTTTTTTTCTAAAATCACAGTAACCAAATTGTCCGTTTCGTGGAGAATCACCCGTATACAAAAATTCATGAAATTAAATTGAAATTTTTCATTTTTGACCGTTATATTAGAACCACCATTTTAAATTTTTGAAAAATGACTTCAGATTCGTATTCAGAGAGCCTAAAAACACACGGGTACCAAGTTTGATCAAATTCGGCAAATTTTTGAAGATTTGGAACACTAGGCTAATTTTTTTGTTAAATAATTAATTATAACTTGTTACTTGCTTGTTATAAATAAATTTTGATAACAGCATCTGTAAGAGCGATAAATTTTATCATGCGTTGTTACGTCTTTTCATAAACAATGAACTAGTTTTTATAACCACATCTCGATTATCCCTAAATTCTTAAATGCTATTGTACATAATAATAAGCAATAAAGCAGATATTAAAAACAAAAGTTTCTTACTGCACCAAAACAAACTTTTCATTTATTATTTGTCAGTAATTCTTTTACATGAATTTGTTTTTCTACAAATGAATTTTCTATTAACAGTTTCATCTGCTTTCTCATGGGCAATTTTACATTTTTATTTAAACTAGAAAAAAAGCGCACGCCAAATTTTATTATTTCTTAAGGAGGGAACACCAGTTGTAAGTTTTTCCTAGAAAACCATGAAAATTTTTGAAGAATACTATTTATTAGTTAAAAGTACATGTTAAAAACTGTAATTAAAAAAAAAATAAAAGTGTTTTTCAACTAAAACTTTTGAAGATGTAAGCCATTGAAGCGACGCCTTCCAAAAAAAGGTGTTTCGCTGTGATCAGGATTCTGCAAGTATGCTTCGTATGAAATGAAAAAATGAAATTGATTTACATTTATTATAAGATTATCCTGTTAGTGATCGAAGTATTTGAAGAAAAAAAATATTCGACAAAATGTTGACCTGTCAAAGTCAACAGCATGATTTTCGTTAAAATAAACGGTCGATTTTCAGATGTGTAAATTAAGCATACCAAATTTCAAGTAAATCGGTTTAATGGTTTTCGAGTAATCGTGATCACCGACTTTGAAAATGTCATTTTGAGAAAAACGCATTTAAAGTATCAACGTAATTTTTTGTTAAATACTTGAAATGACCTTTGCTTCTCATATTATTCTTTCTGTCCTCAAAATTATGAAGCAAGGGTACAAAAACTGTAAATCTAAGCGTAAAACAAAAGACGAATAGCCATGGAGCACCTGGTGTAAGTGTTAGCTGGTCTAAAGCGACCTTGGCGTGCCACCGCATAGTGCTGTATAACACATTTATTTTTCACTGGATCAACTTAGAAATTTACAAACACATTTTTAAATATGTATACTTTAAGAAAATGCAAAAAAAGAAAAAACGATTTTTCGAAAATTACAACTGGTGTTCCCCTCTTAAAACAATGTTTCATTTATGTATAATAATTATGTGAAATAAAAGAAATACATAATATAATAAAAAAAGAAAATTAATGATAAAAAGACATTGCAATAAATTTAAAATAATGTGATCTTTGATCCATCATGTATATCAATTTGCAAATTTTGATTAATTAAAAATTAATTAAATAAAAAAAAGATGAAAAATCAAATGAAGAATATCAAGAATAATTATAAAAAATTATGATATACCTAATACAATTTAAAAATTTTACTTTAAAAAGTTTACCGATCAACACTCTCTGCTCTTAATATTTTAGAACCTTCTTCCAATATAACCAATAAATGAATGTGAGGTAAACCGCGCTTTTGAAATTTAATAACATAAACATAGGACTTTAATTGTTCAAATAGTTTATCCATCTACTATAGTTTCCATTAATTTTTTATTTTTAAATGAAAGACTCTTGCAGCCGTGTCAGGTTCATTAGAAGCTGACTGATTAAGTAATAAATTTTCATAAATTTCTTTCCATTTTGAACTACATGTCATTGTAATAAATAAATCTGGTCTACCATGAAAAGCTACATAATGGTCATTGCATATTAATATTGTTTTAACATGTTACGAGGTGATCCTATAAATGTTGAAGGCAGTATCAACATCTTGCCAACATGTACGTTGTTTCCAATTTCTTGTTTATCTAAATGATCAATTAATCCTTTGTAAGTTTCACTTCTTAATTTTGTTTGATTATTTTTACAAAAATGTAACCTAACTTTTTCAACTTTGACATAAATAATTATCAACTAACCATTGCTGAAACATTCTTCCACCATATAAAAATTGATTGAAGGTATGATTTTTTACTCCTATTTTATATTTTATATAAGCAGATCTGGACACAGTTTGATTTCTGGTTGGTTTATCACTATGAGTACGAATCATATCGAGACTATAACCCTTGCTTCCTAGAGGATAAAGTATAGGGTATATCGAAGGTTTAACATTTGGATCTAAATGACTAACCAATTGCAATTGTTTAATCGATGTATTATAAATCGTTACATAAGACTCTTGTATTAAACCTTCAGCATTCATATTAAAAATAGCAATTTCATTACAATTTTTTTAATTTATAAGGGTATTTTTCTGAAGGCAACGATACACCACCATGACTGCAACAATAATTATAAGTTAATTTCTTTTGAATGTTTTTTTCTCAAAATGTCTAGCCTTGCATCTTTTGCAAAAACACAACATTTTACCAAGATAATGTTCGTTATAGCTTAAAACATGTATGCTATTAATATTTTTTTCTGCATAAGCAAAATCACGAATATCAATGTTGTTTTCATTTCCATGAATAACTCCTTTTTTTACCTCTATGTTCCGAAACATCTATTTTTTCCTCATCGATTACGTTTCTTTTTAATTTTAATCTTTTACGTTATTGTTTTTGTTATTTTAGGTGACTGTTTCATTTTCTCATCACCATTTCTTACATCTTTCTTCTGCATATCTTTTGAATATAGTATTTCATTATTTTTATTCTTATCATGGCACATCTTCTGTTTCAATTTTAATCTTTGACGATAGCTTTTTTTTACATTCTGCTCTACTTTTTTTTAATTTTCTGATTAGAGGTGTTAACAATTTTTGTCTGGCTCACTATTCTTTGTAATTTCTCATTCTTATTATCTCCTCCTACTTGTTTAAGATACTTTAACTGACTTTCAACCTTATTTGATATTCTGCACGACTTTTTTTACTTGTCTAATTACAATCGCTAGAAATTATTAATTTGTCAGAATTACTATCTTTCTTTTCTTCTTAAACATCACTATTTATGCGTTTTTTTTCAGAAAAGTTTAAATCTGTTTCCTACTTAAACATACTTCTTCCATAACTGATATTTCTGTTTCTTTGTTATCAATTTTTTTTGTTTTAATTTCATCATTTCACTATATTCTTTCTGATATTCTGCTCTAGTTTTTCTACTTTTCTCATTAGAATTGCTAAAAAAATATCTTCTTACTACTATTGTTTCTAATATTTTATAATTATTACCTTCTTTTACTACTTCAATAGAATTTGACGCACTTTCCACATGTTTTTCTTACAAACATTTATATTCTGTCACTATTTACACTTTCCAAATTTGTTATCTGTCTCTCTTTTCCATCTTTCCTTTTAACTTAGGTCTTTTACAATACATTTTTTCATATTCGGTACTGCTTTTTTTAGTTTTTTAGTCAGGAATTTTAACAACTTTTTTCTGTTTTTTTTTGTATGTAATGAAGGACTACTACTATCTCCTTTCATTTCTGTAAAGCCGTCATTAGTTTGATAATCTAATTTTCTCTTCTGTGTCGCACCTTTTACATTCCTCACATATAAATTATTGTTTTTTATTTATTCGATATTGCAAATTCCAAGTTTATAAAATTTTGTAAAATTATCCGAAAATTAGATGACACATTTTTTTCAAACATCATATACAAATGAGTTAAAAATGGATATAACTTGCATAAATATTCTCTTTGATCTTCATTTAAACATACTTCATTAAGACTATCATAAACAAAAAGTTCATTTCCATCATAGTAAGTGCAAATCCAGTGACACAAAAGTCTATTTCCACTAAACAATATTTGAATATGTGATTTATTCTTATTAATTTCTTTGATTTCATCTAACATTTCTAAATATCCTGTAATTTGTTTTTGGAAACTACCACCTGAATAAAGTTCCAATAATTTCTGAAACTTATACATGTAATTGTCATTTAGCATTTCCCAATTACGAATATCCTAATCTTTATCATTTAAATTGAAATATCTCCTTTTTTACTGGGAAATTATTTTTCAAAAACAACTTTCAGAAAAAAAAAATTAACAAAAAATGAATCTTATTTTTTATTTCTCACGATCTAACTCCATAATTACCTCTTTAGCCGACATGTCATCAAAGTATCTTTATATTTCAAGTCTTAATGTTTTTTTGTTTCTGTATCTCATAGGTTTATCTCATATCTATTTATCTCATCTCATTATCCACCCCTTACCTGATCTCTCTTATTGTTTCACATATTAATCTCATCACATTGTCTCATGCTATTATCTTATATTTTTACCTCATTTCTCTCATTCTTTTATCTGTTTATTTCATATCATTGTCTCATGTTATTGTCTTATGTTATTGTCTTATATCTTTATCTGTCCTCTTTTATATAATTATATAATTAACACTTATTTTACACTGTATTTATTTAACTTATTTTACTTATTTTTATATTTATTATTTATTTATTACTTATTTTACTCTTTAAAAACATTATCATCACTTTATTATTTATTAACCATTTACAATTAATTTATTTATTAAACAGTTATCAATCACTTGTTTAATAAATCCACAATCCCATTTTATGGACACTTTTAGGATTTCATAACACTAACTTTATTAAAAATAAAAAATTTAAACACTTTCTAAATATTGTTACATTAATAAGTTTTACTACCATGCACTTCTATGCCACGCACTAATGTATTTATCTCTCTTTTCGTTAAAGCTCGAAAATTGTTTCTCTTTTCCAAAATCAATTATAACACTCATTATGCAAGGGTTGACACGAAAACCAATGAGCTTATTTAGTCTATTGTTCGTATTTAGAAACAAAATTTTAAATTTGAAGAATATTTGAGTAATGAGGTGAAATTTCAGAATATAATTAATTTTCTCTCTTTTCAATAATACTCGAAAATTTTATCTCTTTTTCCTAAAGCCACCAACCCTTATTATACAAGGGTTTGCTCCAGTGGCGCCCAATCGGCTGGAGAAGGGGGGGGGCGGCCGCCCCTCCTGGTCGAGGGGTGGGTGGTGTCAGGAGGATGGTAAAAAATATAAATAAAAAATTTAATTTTACTTAATAAAATAATCAGAATTTTACGGAATTCAAACACCCCATGAACTTACGTTTATATGAACTATGGTTAATTTGATTTTAATATAATAAATTGTAAACCTAATATTTAATCCCGTAGCTGTTTTTTAGTTAGAATGTCTTTGAAATATTGGTTTTTAAATTCAAGTATAACCATAAATGAAGGGTAGCATGACAAAAGGGGTCAAGCGCCAATATCATGTTTTTACAGGAAGCGAAAAAAACAAATTTAAAGATTTTACGGGTTATTTGGAACGAAACTAAGAAAACCGTTTCGAGATATTGATGTTTTACTAGAAAAATAATAATTTGTTTAGCTAAATTTGCATATTAACGAGACATATAAAAAAATCATGCTACTTTAAGGTTACATCAAATTATTATCCACTTTACACTTCTATTGTTTTTCAATTGATTTGTGATTGTAGGTAAAAACTTATGCATTTGTGATTTCAATTTTGTTTAAAAATCGGTTTAAAAACACAATTCAAAAGAAAATTCTTTTCAAAAAATGTGTAAATGAATCTGCTTGATTTTTTAATGAAAAAATCTCAAATTCGAAAAATTGGCGCTTGACCCCTTTTGTCAAGCTACCCTTCAAATTATTAAATAATTATATTTTTAATCATTAATAATATGTTTCTATAAAAATTCAAGAGTACCCTATTGGAAATAACAAAATGAACGCACCGCCCAAGGGCCAGAATCTTTTCACTGTTGTTGGTTATTTGAAACTATATACTTATATTAAGGGGTTACATGGGTTTTAAAGGCCCAAAAAAAACCACTTTTTTAATAATTTTTTTTAATGTAATAAACGAATTAATTTATTGAGCCCTTTTACCACATACAAGTACAATATTTAAAGAATAAATTTTATAAATTTCATTAAAAAATTATAAAAATTGAGCCATCGAGGACTGACGTTTTAACACCACTAAGAAAAAAATGTTTTTGCGGTGGACATGATAATTCCATATAGCTTCATCCGAAATCAAAAACCGAACGATTTTCTGTTAGAAGGTGAGTCTGGCTGGTGCCTGAACGAAGGATTTAAAAAATTTTTGATTTTTGAATTTTTGGCAGAGTTTTATGCAAAAACTACCATTTTTTACACACTTTTTGACTACATATATCTTTATAGAATTGGTTGTGATTAAAAAGAAAAAAAGTCCTTCGTTCAGGCACAAGTCAATGCTATTGACAAGAAGTGTACCAAATTTTAAGAAGATCGGTGCATTAGTTCTCAAGAAATCGTGTCCACTGTCTTCAAAAATCGAGTTTTGAGAAAAATGCAATTAAAGTTGAAGGTTCAAAAAGTTGGATTTTTCAGGATATTGGCGGATTTTTTGTTATCCATGAAAAATAATCAATTGATACTTGCTAATTGGAAATATGAAATTATAAATTTCTAAATATAGAGTGATAGGCACGATGTTTTTCGATTTCAAACCATTGAGTGCCAGTCGAATATAATGAGAGAAAATTTCAAATTCTCTTTCTTTCTCACTCTCTCACTTAGAGTTTTAATCAGATTAACTTGAAACTTGGGGAAAATATTCTTGACATGTTATACTATTAAATAAAACATTTTTTTAAAGATTGATTTTTTGAAGCTTTAAAACCCATGTAACCCCTTAAACTAAAATAATTTCAAATTAAAAAATTAAGGAAATTGTAGGGATAATTGTGGGAAATAATTGTAAATTGAATAATTGAATTGAAAATCGAAAAAAATAATTTAACATTCAAGAAAATCACTGAAATTTGAAAAATGTAATTGAAATTTAAAGATTATAATTAAAAATTTAAAAAAGTTATTGAAAAAAGGCGAGAATTATTGAATATAAGAGAATATACTTAAAAACAAAAGAACCGAATTAAAAATTATTTAAATTATTGAACAATTTTATTTAATATTAAAGAAACTTATTGATACCTGAAAAAATGATTGAAAAATGGCGAGAATTTTTTAATAGTAAAGAAAATACATATAATTGGAATTTAAAGAAAATAAATAAGGATTGAAGAAAATATTTGTAGAATTAAACAATTGAATTAGGTACAATTTAATAACTATTTTTTATAATTATGAATAAAATAACTGGAAAAAGCCGAGAATTGTTTAAATTTGAAAAATAAAATAAAAATCGAAAATGTAATTAAAAATTTAAGAAAATAATTGAAAAATTAAGAATGGAATTGAAATTTTATAAAAAATAATTCAAGAAGACGAAAATTATTAAATATGGTAGGAAATTATGTGAAATTGCAGAAAATAATTAAAAATAGAGTAAAATATCGGATTTTTGAAAAAAATAATTGTAAAAAACATGGAATTATTGAATATGGAAGAAATAATTGACAAATGATAATATTTATTGAATATTGTAAAAAATTAAAAAAGGCCAGGATAATGGACACAATTTAAAAGTAATTAAAAAATTAATGAATAATTATACAATTTTAATAGAAAAATAATTAAAAATAACCGAGAATTATTGAATACTGAAGAAAATAATTAAAAATTGATGCATGGAATTAAGCAATTTAATTCAAATTTAAATGAAATTGAATGAACCCAAGAATTATTGAATATTGAAGCAAATATATTGAACTTGAAGGAAATCACTGAAAATTGAAGAATGGAATTGAAAGTTAAAGATTATAATTTCAAGTTCAAAAAATTTATTGAAAAAAGGCGAAAATTATTGAATATAGAAGAAACTAATTGAAAACTGAAAAATCAAATTGAAATTTGAAGCATATAATTAAAAATTGAAAAAAGCAATTGAAAAAAGCCGATAATTATTGATTATTGAAAATTTTATTAAAAAATTAAGGTATTTCTCCGATGTACAGTCCCTGTCAAAGGTTAGTATTTCAGTTAATAGCAATAAGTAATTAAAATAATTTATTTCTTGACTTATTATTTACTGTTAATAGGTTATCGGCCGTCGGCCAATAGGTTTTTAATAAAAATGTTTCAAAAATGAACAAATGTTAAATTTTTAACATTTTTCAAAGATACTTTTTTACAAGTCTATCTTTTCTTACCATTTTTTTTAAAAAATAGTTTAATTTAAGTAAATAATAGCTTATTTTCTTCAGAAAAACAAACTCTACAACTTCACCTCGTCAGATTTTTGAAAAAGTGGATCGTTTTTTAAATAAAGCAGTTTGTTTATAAATATTTATAAATATGTTTTTAAATAAATTACTATATTTAAAAAATGGTTTACTTTTTCAAAAATCTGACGAGGTGAAGTTGTAGAGTTCGTTTTTCTATAGAAAATAAGCTATTATTTACTTAAATTAAACCATTTTTAAAAAAATGGTAAGAAAAGATAGACTTGTAAAAAAAGTATCTTTTTTTTATTTTTTTTTTTTATTACGAGGTTTGGAAAAAGCATTTACGCACCATAAAGAACACCTTACCATAAATGATGCACGCATCATTTAAGGAGGGTGCTCTCCGTGTGTTATTATTTAATGTTAACTATTAACAATAAATAATAAGTCAAGAAATAAATTATTTTAATTAATAATTGCTATTAATTAAAATACTAACTTTTGACAGGGACTACCCATCGGGGAAATACCTTAAAGAAAAGAATTGAAATTTAAAAACAATTGAAAATTGAAGAAAATAATTTAAAATTTCATTTAAATAATCGTAAATTACATTTTTAATGAAATTTGAAGGAAATAATTGATAATTCAAAGAAAAATTAGAAATATAATTAAATATTGAAATAAGTAATTGAAAAATTGATAATTGTTGAGAATATTTGACAATTGAAAAAAAATCGAAAATTGTTGAGTATATTTGACAATTGAAAACAAATTCTAAAACTGTTGAGAATATTAGACAACGGAGCAAGGTAGTTTAGAAAATTTAAGAATAATTGTATAATTTAAGGAGAATAATTGTAAATTGAAAACTGTTTAAAATTTTATAAAAAATTATAGATTCATTAAATAATGAAATTAAAATTACAACTGTTACTTACAAATTTAAATTTTGATCAATTCAAAGGCATTTTTAAAAAAGTAGTTGACTCATTATTACTCTCTGAATTTTGAATCAGTGAGAATTTAGCCTACAAATCAGTGAAATTTCACTGACTTAAATTTAGAGAGTATAGATCATTTTATTACGTGAACTTTTTTTTTTTTTTTTTTGCTTGCCAAAATTAGGGTTCATGAAAGGGGGGTGGTATTCTGGAAACAACTCTGGCCTCCCCTGCTAGAAATCCAATGGGCGCCACTGGTTTGCTCTAATGATGATGACTCCCTGCAGGTAGTCTATTGTTTGTTTTAAGAAATAAAATTTAAATTTCAAGGTAATTTGTATAATGAGCTGAGAGTTTCCTTTTCCGTAAACTTTTAACAAATACCTTCTCTCCCTAACCAAGGAACCAGGTATAAAATATCCTTTTTCGTTAACTGTTAACGCTTTTCCGTTAACTTTTAACGCTGACCTTCAGTACTCGTTTCTTATATAGGATACGCAAAATATTCTTGCGCATTGCCATCATCAAAAAAGTTTAATGGTAAATATTTTCAATTCTACTGTCATCTCATTTTAGCTTCTCTTGATCAAATTTCTAACAAAAATTTAAAAGAGTCAAATATAAATATAATCACATTAAAAATGAATGTATATTATTATGTAAATAAATGAAGGATATTTTAGTGGTTTTATCTTGTTTTTTTATTGTTTAAGTTATTAAAATGAAAAATTTTAAGAAAGAGATTTTAGGTTGAATGAATTCAACTATTTAAATTAAAACTTATATGTACTTAACAACAGAAAATAACACATTATTCATACACAAATTTTGGAGGAACAATTGATCTGATCATGACGGCGATCAGTGGTGAACTAACTTACGCGTCTAAGTCGACGTGGTCGGTTTCTGAAGGAATGCAAAAGTGCATTTACATTTGGGAATAACGCATTTTAAATCAGAAATCTGGCAACACTGCATTTAGTTGTAAGGGGGAGTTTTCGAATTTTGGGACGGTTTGAATTTACTTGAAGTACTTAACTCATAAATGTCCCTTTTATGGCGATAGGGTCAGTCCCAGCCCAAGATAAGATTGCTAAATGATGTTTGTTTAGACTTTCGGTTGCTTCTTTCTAAAGATTACAAATTTAGTTTTTCTCACGTAGTATACAAATTTTTATAAGCAGCTAGTAAATAAGAGAAGAATTTCAGAAAGAGACTATTTTACAAAAAATATTTCTTATTAAATTAGCATTGCCGACCACATGTTTCTTAAAACTACAAATGTTCAAATGTCCTTTAAATTCGTATCCTAAAGATTTCTAAAGTTTATTACTTTTTATTTACTAGTATGGAACATTTATTATTATCATATCGACAACATGTTTCGACCCAAACTTGGGTCCTTCTCAAGTCTATAAATATATAATTTAGTTACATTAATCTTGATGGAATAGTAGAGATACAATTTTTTTATAAATACCTTATATATATGATAAATAAAATGGTTATCCATTATATTGAATAAAAATGTGTAACAAATAAATAAAATAAAGTAAATAAAATTAAAATTTTTCGGATAACTAGACTGGATGGTTTTTGGAAAACAACGAGAAATGAGCAAATTAAATGCAGCACTATGTATTATTAAAATATTTTATTCTCTTGAAGTTGTACTACAATGTTTAAAAGAAAATTGTATATGCTAGAATAACAGAAATGCTTTGTTATATCACCCCTTGTGTAAATGTGTTTGACGTCCTGTGTTACAAGTAGAGAGAGAATATGTAACGTTTCAGTCGTGATATCTGACTTTACTTGGTATGGTTACTGTCTCAAGTTAGCTAATTTCGCTTAAAACGTCACAATTCTGCATCTACGTCCGTGTTACAAACACGTGAGTATGCATTTGTTCAATGTGTCTAGAATTCAGCACCTAGAGGTAGTTTCCAGTTATTTCTCTAGTGATGTTCCGGGCGTCCTTATCAGAACTTGTCGGGCTAGATTGCGAGGGTAAATGTTTCTCTTCCGCGGACCAAGTAATCGCTCGTTAATTCGCCTGAGAATCGCCATTTCCTTCATCTACCTCTTCTTTCCTATCTTCTTAGGATTTACTTCTTTTTCGCTCACTTCCTTCCACTTTCTTCTTGTTTATTTTTTTCTACGGATTGACAAATGGAATCAAAGCTGCAAATCTTCTAGACGGTTTTAACTTGAATGAGGATTCGAGATGAATGTGATCGGTGCTTGTCCCTCACTACACCTAAAGCAACTTCCAATTTCGTTACCGTATTTAACATCATTATCCAATGGAATTTCTAGCACTTAAACTTTAATTACGATCCCTGCAGTTTCTAAGCTTAATCCATAAGTTTGCCAAGCTAAGTGCGACTTTTGTTTTATTTGGCAAATTAAATCTTTTTCCGTGAAAGAAGATTTCAGAATGGAAAGTTTAATGTTAAATTCTTGACTATTGTTAAGGTTTCGAAAGTTTTATTTACATTTGAAAAATATGCAATACACTGAGGAAAATGGAAACACTTGAAAATATATACTGTAACGAAATTTCTCAAATTATTATTCAACCCGAATCTTCAGATTTTTCATTATAAAATTATTAGAAAATTTTTGACATTCCTCCAAGACGTTGGACGGTATGATTTAATGAAAAATAAACAAAACAAATTGCTGAGCAACTGAACTCTTAACAAACAAAATGATTTCTTTCAAGCATGGAATTACTCTATCAATTTTTCCAACCTCCCAACAAGAGAAAAATCTAACAACATTAATATACCTGTGAAAGAATCTTAAATTTTAAATTTGCTCCTTGGTCGGATATTCGCGACTGGCTCCTTCGAGAGTTGGATTACACTCCACAGATAACGTGTCAGAAAAATTCTGCGACTTTATAATACTTAAAAAGGAATATAATCGGACTTAACATCTGGATTCAAAAAAATATGGTGGATCAAAAATAACGGACAATTTTTTTAAAAATTAATCAGATTTGGTTGCTACTCATATTCCACTTATTGTTCCGAAAGTTTTAGAATTGGGGATTACGTGTTTAATGTTAATAATAAAGAAAACCTAACAACAGAAATCAAAACCTTAAGAACCGCCTGAAAATAAATTTTAAGCAATTCCGATCGAATTTAAAATTTTTGTCCATCTAGTTGGATCCACTATTTTGAATTTCTAAAAAATAACTTCAATTTCCTAATCTCCTGCGTACTTTTTTCTGCGAAACGCATGTATTTTGGACATATATATTTTGTGCCGCATACAATTTTGAGCCTGATAAAAAAGTTTTTACTTAATGTTATGTAATAAGAATCTCTTACTTAAAATAAGTACATCTTTTAAGTGAATAATATATATATATATATTTGTAAAAGAAATTATATAGTTTATTTACTCTCCCTTTTACGGGTTCGAGGGCCTCCGTTCCCTTTACATATGAACTTAACCTACTTACAATTTTTCGTTTTTTTTTTCAACTTAACTGTATTGAACTTAACCTAACTCTTTACATACAAACATTCAAACGCTTTCCAGTGCCGGGCTTCCGTTTCCTCTTGCCTTTTTCTTTAAAATACTTCCGCGACTTTACCTTTAGTCTTATTTCCCAAAACCAAACTCTACTGCCTTTCCTACCTCTTTCACCATGCTTTTTTTTTCTCATTCCTACTCAATCTAACCTCTTTCCACACATTCCATTCTCTCTCCACCAAGCTTCTTTGTATTCTCCTTCACTAAAATCATTCTTTCCTTATCCCATAACCACTTATTCCCGTTTATCCAAATTCTTTCCTTTCCTACCATTACACCATTTCCTCTTCTTCTCTCCTCCCACACTCTCTGTTGTATTATCCAATTTTTCCTTCTCTCATTCCACGTTCTGTCTTCCTCTATCCATTCCAACTTCCCCTTCAATCTCCACTTTTTACTTATCACTTCCATTTTCTCTTCTACACTTCCCAGCCTTATTACCCACCTTTCAAACTTCTCTCCGTTTCTCTTTCCCACACCCCAACACTCTTTTATTTGTGCCTTTACTCCAATCCCTTCTATCAGTCTATCTATTTCCTTCCTGACTCTGCTTATTTCTACACTCATGCCCTTCACTATTAGGTTGCATTTTCTTTTCTTTATCTCCTCCCTCTCTAATCTTTTTTCCACTTCTTTTACCCTTTCTTTAACTGTTTTTGTTTCTTGTCTTTCTTTAGCTATTTCCTCATTAAACTCTTTTTCTTTATTTACCTCTAACCTTTTTAAACCCTTTTCTAGTCTATTCATCCTTTCCTCTAATGTTTCTAATTTTTTCCTTTCTTATCTCTTCTTCCTTTTTCTGCCTATCTTTTACCTCTTCCAACTTTTCCAATAACCTTCTTTTCTGTTCCCTCCAATGTTCCTCCCATTCCTCCAATATCTGTTTTACTTCCCTTACTTCTCCACCTACTCCTACCTCCCCCTTCTCAACCTCAACATTTTCTTTTTTCCTCCTGTCAATAATTCTCATCGTTTTATCCACCCATGCATCCCACTCTTCACTTGTTTTGTTCAACC
The DNA here is from genome assembly GCA_037103525.1 of Ganaspis brasiliensis. NCBI lineage: Eukaryota > Metazoa > Arthropoda > Insecta > Hymenoptera > Figitidae > Ganaspis > Ganaspis brasiliensis. Next base: position 2,474,558 of record JAZKLR010000254.1, on the reverse strand, counting down.
ACTCTGTCACCTCTGTACCTTTCCCCTCCGCTGCTTCCCCTACTTGCTCATGCCTTGGCAATGCTGCCTGACTCTTCAACTCCCCACTTACATTAGACCCCTTTTCCTCCCTACTACGCTCGTCTCTACTTCTATCCTTGTTTACTACCTCACTCTCTCTTAGCTTGCTCTGTCCTGTCATATTCAATTCCTGCTTTACCTACACTAGAAATACTCCTTACCTCGTTTTCTCTATCCGTCTCTGTCACTCACCTCGTTTCTCTTTTCTGCACGTTTCTAACCTAACTTTTTTCCACCTTACCTATTGCCAACTTTCACTCCTTCTATACCCTCTACACCCCTTTTTCACTCAATCCCACTTACAAAGCACTCCCACCGTCTTTTTTCACCACTTTTTACCATCCGCACTCCACTAAACCACCACCATAGGCCGAAAGTTGGTGACCAAAAAACGAAAAACGTCCGCTCAATATTCGCACCGGAAACGGAAGCCTATTTGTAAAAGAAATTAAAAAACTAAATAAAACCCCTTTTTATTACGTTTTTAAAAATGACAGTTTACTAGAGAAAACTACGTGTTCCCTTTTTCCACTAAAAATCGACATGCCCTTTTTTCCACAAACCCAGAGATTTATTGAGGAGCGCTGACACCTGTCATTCTGTTCACCGGACTATTGATTTGGAACTTGAGATGCGCCTTCGGAATCAACAAAAGATCTCCTTTGAGAAATCTCTTCAATTTTTAATGATTAAAGTACGCGAAAAGTGTCTGTAATAATCCTAATGCAATAAAATAAAAAATTTCTTCAACTTAGATTCTTTATTTTTATTCTATAGAACCATCAATAGTTGTCCCTCTGTCAGCCAGCTTGAAATATTTAAATTCTTAAATATTTTCATTATTTGCAATCTATTTTAGTCGACGTATGATCAAATTTAAAACAGTAATCCTCCCTTCTTTCTCCTTCCTACAATGAGAGAAATCTGAGTCAATTATTGTATGAAACATAACCTCGATTAATCATATGAAAGTAGCCGTGAAAATTTAAGCTTGAATCCAAATAAAATTTGCAAGGACTCCAACTTTTAATAGCACTCGCAGTTTTGCTTATAAAATTTGCTCAAACGCCAACTAGTTTTCAGGTGGAGTTTATACAACACAAGCTTACCCGCGTTTACACATAAAGGCGCGCAAACGTAAATTAATTAGCTATGAAAGAAAGGGTCCAAAGGTTCCGAGACAAACATGATGTAGATTGATAAAAACAATAGGTTAAAAAAAATTACTGAAGCAGATTATTTAAAGAATCTTATAGCTATAAGACATGAATTTAATCCGGATTTATTAGGTAGAAGGTTATTCCAGCATTGGTTAGTGGATAATTATGTTAAAATGGAAAAGGATAGATTATAGTATATAAAAACGTAATTTTGTAACAATTTTAAGAATTTTTTAATTGATGTCTGTATGTGATTAACATGATTGTGACAGATTCATGCAACTTGTCATACTGTTAAAAGTTAAATTTTCATATTTATAGTCTCAGTAGATTAAATAACTCTAAAATTAAATTTTCCGAAAAAGTTGCTCGTCATTCTAGCAATTATTTTTGACGAATGAGTAAAAATATTTGAAAGAGAAATAATAATCCAATTATCTATTTTCCTTTGATACAAAAGAAAATCTTTTCCCAGAACCACTTTCTTTCAGAAAGCAAGACTATTTTTGCACAATATACTGCATATCAGCAACATTTGTCATTGTCAATATTTGACATTTCCAAATCTAAAAACAAAATTTTTTTTATCTGGAGAAAAATATTTCCCTGTACCCTATAAATCAACTTTTTTTAATAAATTGTTTGTCCTATATTTTAGAAATGCAAATGCAACTTCACTCACATTTCCACCGAAGTTATGACAATATAATTTTAAATCGGTATGCCTCAGAAAAAACATTTCTCTGATTTTCATTGAACGTTTTTCATATTCTGAATAAAAAAGTAATAAAGTATTTGTTAATTTGCAGTGTCTAACGACTAGCACGAGTAAAATGTACAATTAAAAATGTAAAATGTTTTGCAGATTAAATTTAAATAAAAATAGATTTGAAATAATCCACTTTAGGATTAAATTCCTCCATCAGTATTTTTGACTTATTTTTTTATCTTAACAAAAACCATAGGTGCATCTAAAAATCAATTGATGAAATAATAATCCTTCCATGGATTATTTTAATCCTCGACAGATAAAAGCGTTGAATCTTATTTTAATCGATTTTGGTATTAAAAACATACCTTTATAGTTTACTGTGCATTTAGAAAATTGTGGCCCTTAACCAAACCTACAAACTATGACTTTTATATTCTTAAGATAATTTTAGAGAATAATTTTATAAATATTACTTTGATGTTAAATGTAATTATGCTGTATATGACGCTTCTTTATTTACGAGCAAATGTTATTTATTGATCGCATCCCCCATGCGTTTGACCTCAATATTTATATACCAACACTAAAATATATGAAACAGCGTACAGCGACTGGTAAATCTGAAGATCGTCCATAATATGCATATATATATCTAAAAGGAGGTTTCTCGCACCCAATGGGTATCAGGGGAAACATGTTATCAAATATTCTCTGGTATCTCTCTTGAGTCCTCTTACTCTTCAGAAGTGACTTTGGATTCATTTCAGAACTTGTCGCATTTTTTTACAGTTTTCTTTTAAAAAATCTCATGTTTCTATAGTTTAATTATCATTAATATATCATTAAACTAAACAATAATTAATAATTTATCATTAATGTCAACAAGAGTAACTCATTGGTTCCTTCGCTACATTTATAAAACATCCGTTGAATTAACCAAGTTTTTAAGCCTTTTAGAGAAAATATAAACAATATAAAAATAATTATCTTGCGCCAAGTTATTTTAATGAAAAATAACTAAACAAAAACAATAATAAAATAACAGACTAACTAGCTAACTAATCAAGACTCTAATTATTTACCTGATACAAAGCGACGACTAACTATAGTTTTTCGGAGATTGGGGGTATAAGGGACAGCAACAAACCAGGATTTTAAAGCAAATCCACAAAATGACATATTTATTATAATCTAATCATTTCAGAAGATTAACATAAGTTTAACTAGCCGGCCGCATAGCACGACCATTTTACAATTAATCAACGCACTGAACACTGACTCTATTTTCAATATTTAAATTACGGAGATCGACTCCATCAAAACAGCATGACAATATTTGAATAAGGAGCTCATCTTGAATGGGTCTACGACCCCTAATCGCACCTTTACCAGACATTTACAAATCAAAATCTAATTGTCTTTTTCAATTAAAACGTTCCACACAATAGTGTTCAAGAGGCACACCAGTCAAGAATGACGAAGGGCTGAACACGTCGTCGTCAAGCCAATATTGTCTACACACAATCACCCCCTAACACGACAAGTGTGATAAAAAAAAAAAAAGGAAATATAATTTTTAGGTTATGTAGACTACATATGGCTAACACCCTACCAACTCTGTTTGAATTTAACGAGCGAAATATGGTTTTTTCTTAAAAATATAAAACTTGTTTTTATATATATTTTAAAGAAACTAAGCAAATATAATGAAAATTATACTAATTAATTAGAATTTAGCTAGCGAGGTTAATTTCGCTAGTTTTAAATTAAAATAAGAAATAATATCCAATATTAAAAAATTTTAAATACAATAAATTTGATTTATTATTATTATTTTAAATTGAAACATTGCAAAAAAAGCAGTGAATATAATAAATTATATTTATTATAATTAGTTACGATTTATTCATAAAATAAATTAAATAAAATTAATTTTTGAATTATTTATTTTGTTAAAAAACTTTCTATCTGAAATTTAATTGACAATTATTTCAAAACAATTATTTAAAAAATTAATAAAAGAAAGGCAGCAAATATAATTTATTTTAATTAAGTAGAATTGATTTATTCCTAAAGTTTATTTATAGGTATTACCTACCTTTTTTGCTTTAAAAGTTTAATTTCTTATTTGTAATTTGCAAATTAATTTCGATACATTTTTAATTTATATTTTCGTAATTTTTGTTTAGAATTATTTTTAAATTAGTAATATTTATTTTTATTAATTTAACAAACAATAACAATTATTACCTATATTATTAAATAATTTTAATTTAAGTTTTCATTCAAAAATAGGATTTTTTTTTAAATTCTTCTAATTCATATATAAATAAATTTAAATACTAATAATAATACATCAAATTTATTGCATATTAAAATTTTTTAAACATCTGTTTTTATTTGTTCAATTTAAAATTATTTCAAATATATAATTTGCTTTTATTTATTTTACAAATTTTAAGGGCATGTGATGGAAAATGACGTCACTACTATAGGCAAAATTTGTCCGTAAACTTTCTCTTAAAATAATAAATATTTTGACACCAAACTTTGTAGAATCACTTAAAATATCATTAAAAAGGTTTCTCTGACCCAAGTTTGTTTAAATTTTGCTGTCAAACTAATTTTTTTTAATTTTTCAAAAATTAGCTAATTTTTTAAAAAGTTAACTTTAAGGCAAAATTTAATCAAATTTGTATCAGAGAGATATTCTTAATGTTATTTTAAGTAATTCCACAAAATTTGGTGTCAAAATATTTATTATTTTAAGAGAAAGTTTACGAAAAATTTTTGCCTTTACCAGTGACGTCATTCTCCATCACATGCCCTTAATAATTTTAAAAAAACTTTAAATTAAAATTAAGAAATTAAATTTGTTATAACAATTACATATTCGAATTAATTTTAAATTAAATAATAAAAAAAGATGTTTAAAAAATTTTAATATGCATATTAAAATTCAAATTATATATAAATTAAGAATATAAATTAAACAATAAAAAAAGATGTTTAAAAAATTTTAATATGAATATTAAAATTCAAATTATATATAAATTAAGAATATAAATTAAACAATAAAAAAAGATGTTTAAAAAATTGTAATATGGGGCAAAATTCCTGAACTGTCCAGGTCAAAAAATAAAATTTATTTAAACTTTGCTAAAATAGCGCGACCTCGCGCGAGTAACCACTGGTTAATCGAGCGCGCGCGGGTATTTGAGATGTCTTTTTAACAGAAGTATTTAGAGTGCCACTCTAATTTTTACATATCTTATAGGAAAAAATTCAAGCTTTCCATTGAGATGGGTTAAAATTTTTTTTAAATCTCCGATTTCGAGATACAATCAAACTAACACTTTGACCTTGAATTTAAAGGTCAAATTTTTTTTTTACAAAAAAACATTTATTATCATCGAATAGTCTGTAAAAAAGCTTTAAAAATCACTATATATATGTTAACTTTTATGCAATATACTTAGAAATATAATGAATTTAAAAAACTACATTTTAAAAAAGTTCAAAATTTTAAAACTGTGTAACTCAAAAACTATTTCATGGAATTTGAAAATATTTGGTATTTACACTTCCACTAACAATGGAAACATTTTAGCAAAGTTTGAATAAATTTTATTTTTTGACCTGGACAGTTCAGGAATTTTGCCCCATATGCATATTAAAATTTTTAAAAAAAGATGTTTAATTTAAAATTAATTCGAATATATAATTGTTATAACAAATTTAATTTCTTAATTTTAATTTAAAGTTTTTTCAAAATTATTAAAATTTGTAAAATAAATAAAAGCAATTTATATGTTTGAAATAATTTCAAATTAAACAAATAAAAACATACGTTTAAAAAATTTTAATATGCAATAAATTTGATGTATTATTATTAGTATTTAAATTTATTTATATATGAATTAGAAGAATTTAAAAAAAAATCCTATTTTTAATTGAAAACTTAAATTAAAATTATTTAATAATATAGGTAATAATTATTATTGTTTGTTAAATTAATAAAAATAAATATTAATAATTTTAAAAAAATCCCAAACAAAAATTACGAAAATATAAATTAAAAATGTATCGAAATTAATTTGCAAATTACAAATAAGAAATTAAACTTTTAAAGCAAAACAGGTAGGTAATAATGTTAAAGTTATTTTTTTTAAAATTTAATTTATTATTTCGAAATTTTATTTTAAATATCAGATAAGAAAGAGAAAATTAAATTAAAAAAAAAATTTTGTTTTATAAATTTTAATGTTTTTTAAAATAAATTCTAATTAATTATAATCTGCATTATTTTTAATATAGTTGATTATATTTGCTGATTTTCTGCAATATTTTCAATTGAGATAATAAATAAAAAAATGTTATTTACATTAAAGATTCAAATGTTTTTATTGATAAATTTTAATTTCAAAGTAATATCAACAATTTTAAAATAAATTAATATTACATTGCAATCTGAAATTGGGAAATTCGATTTTAAAGAAACATATTGTTCTTAATTTTATTTTTTGTGTAAATAAAGTCTAAAAAACTATAAACAAATGTTATTAATTTAATAATATATATATTTGTGGCTTTATGTAAATGTTTTAAATTAAAACCATAATAATAATATATTAAGATTTTATTTACGTTAAAAATTTAAATTTATGACTTTTTAATTTTACTATAAAATTATTTCAAAATTATTATTCTTTAATTTTATTAATTTTACAAATAGTAATATTCACAAAGAATAATAATAATACCACTAATAATAATAATTTTGAAATAATTTTAAAGTACACTTCAAATTTTTATTTTGAAAAAATTTTAAATAAAAAGGAATTCTTAATTAATTGCATCTACCTAATACCTATAAATAAACTTTAGGAATAAATAAATTCTACTTAATTAAAATAAATGATATTTGCTGCCTTTCTTTTATTAATTTTTTAAATAATTGTTTTGAAATAATTGTCAATTAAATTTCAGATAGAAAGTTTTTTAACAAAATAAAAAATTCGAAAATTAATTTCATTTAATTTATTTTATGAATAAATCGTAACTAATTATAATATACTTTATTTATTCTCCCTTTAACGGGTTCGAGGGCTCCACTTCCTTTACATTTTTATTACAATATATTTCTTATAACTATAACTATACTCTCTCACTCACTCCTTACTATCCACTCTTTTTCTCACTTCTCCATTTAATCCACTTTCGTCATTCACCCCCACACTTTCTTCTATTCCTAACATATCCATGCACTCCATACCTACACACAATCACACTTTTATAAACTCTCCTGTCTCTTCCTTCACTTTCCATCTTATTCCATCCACCCAGACACAATCTCTCCCCATCCTTACCTCACCCCCTTTTCTTCTCTCTGCTAACGCTTTCTCTTCCAAAAACAACCTTATCCTTCTCTCTCTCCATGCTCTATCTTCATCTATCCTCTTCCCACTCCCTCTCAACCTTCCCCTTACTTTCATGACTTCATATTTGTCCTCCTCATTTTCCAACTCCACTATCCACAATTTTATTGTCCCCTGATCTACTCCTCTAATTCCCGTAACCTTTTTAATTTTTACCTTGGCCCCAATTCTTGTAAGCAATCTTTCTACTTCTTCTTTGCCTTTCCTACACCCTACTTCCAAACCTCTAATCACGATGTTCCGCTTTCTTTTTTCTCTCTCGAGCAACTCAACCTGACTCGCTAACTCTTTCATTCTCCTTTCCAAATTATCATCCCTTACTTCTCCATTCTTCTCTCTACTTCCTTCCTTCTTCCTTATCTCTACAACCTCAGATCCACCCTTCTCATTCTTCCCATCTCCCTCACTCCAATCCGATATTTCTTTCTCTAACTTGTTCATTCTCTTCCACATATTTTCTTTTTCCATTTTCCAATTTTCCTCTCACTTTTTTAAATTCCTTTCCATCCCTTCTATCTCCTTTTTTATTACCTCCGTCTGCTTATCTCTTTTTTCTTCTATGTCCCTATCAATCTCTATTCTGTCCCACACCTCTATCCATTCTTTATCGAACCTTTTTACCAACAACTTGACAAACCCAAGTAAGTCGATGCAGTCCTGACACTTCATAATTTTCCCGTCTTTTCCCTTTCTTATGTCGCCTATAATATTTCGTATCTCCGACATTTTCCCGCTTATACTACTTGAATCAAATTTCGCCATTTTAAATCCCTACCTTACCTACAGTTCATTCGCTCTCCTCGTCATTCACTCTATCTCTCGCACTCACACCCCACTCTTTCCACCTAACCTCACAATTCACGCTTTCCTTTCACCTTCTTTATCTTTCCCATTCACACTATTTTCTACTTACATTCTTTTTCAACCATTCACCTTACTTTGCACATCACTTTTCACTCACACCACAACCCACCCTTAACTAATAATAACCAAATTTTCCAAAAAACAATTTACCCTTCACAAACGCGTGCACTACTGTACGATACCGGAAACGGAAGCCACGTAACTAATTATAATAAATTTTATAAATATAATTTATTATATTCACTGCTTTTTTTGCAATATTTCAATTTATAATAATAATAATAAATCAAATTTATTGTATTTAAAATTTTTAATATTGGATATTATTTCTTATTTTAATTTAAAACTAGCGAAATTAACCTCGCTAGCTAAATTCTAATTAATTAGTATAATTTTTATTATATTTGCTTAGTTTCTTTAAAATATATATAAAAACAAGTTTTATATTTTTAAGAAAAAACCATATTTCGCTCGTTAAATTCAAACAGAGTTGGTAGGGTGTTAGCCATATGTAGTCTACATAACCTAAAAATTATATTTCCTTTTTATCATGAAATAAGCTATTTGCGTCATAGTTCCAGGTTTTGCACAGTTTATTTATTGATCAGCAACCATTTAGCTGTCTGTTAAAATCATATTTCTTTCATAAATACGTTAAATTAGTGGACCATTTATCACCTTACTCGAAACCATATACCAGTTGACAGGTGGTAAATGGTATTTGCTCGAAACCATGTACCACCTCGTCAATGGTAAATGGTTTCCCGGGACGTGGTATTCAATTTTTTTTACTGGGAAGTTAAGCTTCTCTCACAAGAAACGACGTCGTCATGTTTTGCATGAGATAGAAGAGGACAGAATGATATCTCTGTCCTTTTCTATCTCCCGCAAAACACGACGGCGTCATTTCTTGTGCGAGAAGATTTACGCCGAGATCCGTCGCCGTTACGTAGCAACCCTAAGCGACCGAACCCTGTCGTGCAGCGAACTGGTGGCCTTGTCCGCCCACCCCTGTATCTCCGTCTTCTGCTACTTTGTTTTGAAAGGTGGTAAGTAACCACCATCAACATTGTTTTCTGGTCATGTGCCAGGACAATCCCACGACGAAGTACCTGACATCGTGAGAACAGCGATTCTCAGGGCAACTTCTCAACGAAATAAAAGTGGAGAACTTTTCCAAATAGAGACGAGTCAGGTTCATGCGAAAAAAACAAAACAAAAAGATTCCAAACTGGTGTTTATTAATGTTTTTATATATTACTCTGGAAACATTGTGGGAGGTAAAATTTTACCTCGTCACAGTATTTAAAATTAAAATAACAGTAAGCTGAATATATAACTTTGTAATTAAGGACTAATTAGTAAAATTAATAATTATGACAAATTTCTAAGAGCAAGTGAAAAGCAAAATGTTTGATGAGAGTTGGTACTCGATGTGTAATTGTGACGAACAGTTAATCAACTCACTGATTTAAACTTTTAAAAATAAATCTTTATTAGAAGTGGAGTAACTTTAATCAATGTGCCGGTCAAATTTTGTGAAATAAATGTTTAATGTAACTGGTGAATTTTATTTATTCTTTTAATAAAATAACCTTTCCGCCAACTTATCAAGAAAATGTAAAGTATGAATTAAATATGACAAAAATTAAGTGTCTTGGTAGCGTTGAAAATACGTTTTCGTACCGATATTTCCACTTAGGCTTCACGGAAGTTGTTAATAAACAGTTCTTAATCTAAAAAGTTTGGAACAAAGAAAGAGCATGAATAATAATAATAATGATTAAAGCTTACTTTAACGAAGCATTGGTCTACAAACATGTTTCTACTTTTACTAATAATTTAAATCTTGCTTTATTTAAAGTCGCTATTGGTATTGTTTGAATGTTATTGAAAACCTAAATTTAACAAAAACAAACTTCTACAAAACAACAGTAGAACTAATTGTATTCATAATTTATATCTTGCTTGAAATACAGCCGCTGGGCAGTAGGTATTGTTTTATCAAAAATCAAGATTCTCCAAAAAAAACTTCTACAAGACAACAGTAGAACTAATTTTATTCATAATTTATATTTTGCTTCAAATGCAGCATCTGAGGCAGTAGGTATTGTTTTATCAAAAATCAAACTTCTCCAAAAAAAAACTTATACAAACTTCTACAATAAACAATACAAATGCCGTAGCTTCACCAGAGCTTTAGATCAGCACACTAGTAATCAATTTGATTGCTATGGTTCTACTGGTCTTTGTCAAAGGACACAGCTTAACAATTCTAGTCTGGAAGCAAAATTAGAAATTAACGGAAAGGGCGTTAAAGCTGACAGAACGAAAACGAGATGTTCACTGGGCAAAGATATGATGAAATCCGATTAAAGGTCATAAAGGACCCGTTTTAGTTTATAGGTATCTTAGATCCATTACGTTTCCCATTAACAATTTGACAGTCACTCGGTTGTCTGATTTATCTACAGATTCGTCAAGTGGATAAACTTCTTTGCTGTTTTACACGCTGGACGAGCAACTTTACTATAGATTTTTTTGAAAACAATTAGAATTATCAAAAAATGAATACAACAAAATAGATGTACACTACCGTCGGAAATTGTTGGTCCGATCGGTAAAAGTGGTTTTAAAAAAATTCTGCGTCAGATGGTCTACTGATACATTACTTATTAAAGTGATTATATTAATTGATGACTTTGGATAAATACTACCAAATTTTTCGAATATCGTTCCAGAAGTTTAGCTTGTTGACTGATCTACAAAAAATGTACAAAAAATTATAGTTCACATTGTTTTCTTCGCTGAACTGTATGGTTGTGCTTTTAAGTGATTGTAGCTCATTAAAGTTTGGGATATTAACTTTTTGATAGCCGTATCAGTTCTAATCTTATAGAGATCTTGTTTTCAGAAAGAACACAGTACGAAAGGCAAACATTTGTCATTTTATCATATTCATAATATTTCTTTTCTAAATCATTTATTGCACCTTTAAATTATGGTGGACGTTTTCCCGATACAAAAAAAGTAAACACAGTAATCATCTTAACAGTTCTAAATTGAATTACATTTATTACATATAATAATTTGCCAGTTTTACGTTTCACATGACCATGTATTCTTTTAATATAATTGTTGAATATCTTATTTTGGCCAAAGAAAACTTAGTTCTACGAAATTGCTAAATGTAGATTTACCTAAAACATTACCTGAAATTTAAAAGAAATGAATATTCATGATAAAAAATAAATCTAGTCTTATAAAAATTACATAGTAAAACATATTTCATCGATGTTTGATTTCTTCATTTCGACATGAAGTTATAATTCTGAAAGGTTGACAGTTCCAACGATCAATCTCGTTATTTGCTTTACACGTGTATATATGTAAGTACACATGTTGAATAGAAGTAGGTAGTGGCGACGAACTTCAAGTTGACACGAAGTATGTTCTCGTCTCGACTGATTGCTCTCAATCTATCAGAGGCAATATCATATCAGAAACAGATCCATGTAGTTTATAATATAATTAAAGTCGTTGCAAGATTTTTGCATTGATCATTGTATAGTTATTGAGAGCTTTTATTTCAATCTCTACACTAACTTTGTTCATTTTATTTTGAAATTTGTTTGCTGATTATTATTGATACACAAATTAATTTTATTTCACGGTATGAGATAAGATAAAAGTCACAGATACAGATATTTTACTTTCATATAAAGCTAATTTAATAGGCTATATCAAAGCATTTTCCAGAAAAAAGTACAAAAATAAAAAATAAAAACAATTGAGTGCCCCTATATACTCGAGTTCAGTCTGTTTGGTATAACGTAAAAACTTGATACACATGGGTAATTTTCGATTCAGATTGCACGAAAAATATGTCATAGGTGATTGGGATCGATTATTATCAGTAGTGTTGTCACGATTCTACACCCAGAAAAAAAGATCAAAAAGACCGTCTCTGTTTTGAGCAGACCTGGGCAAAATGTCCGCCTTATTTTCGAACTGTCAAAACGTGGTTAGCAGACGAATTTGGTAAATAGACCGCGCATACTTTAGTACGCAACGCCAGAGGCAGCGCAGACGGCGGTAAGTAGTATAGCCGCGCAGCTCCACAGCGAGCCGCGTCGATATATGGATCTGCTTGCTTGTAGATCCTATTGATCCTTCAGTCAGTTCGTGTGAGTGAGCCGAGGTACATCTCGGGCTATATCCCTGCGACTCAGGAACAATTAAAGTTCTGATTCTTCAGAAATTAACTATCTATTAATGGGTGCTGGATTTCTCGGACTGGTCCTTCAATCGAGAAAATACAGGCCCATGAGTCAGAGCGATGTAGAGAACACCCGGTCTCCGACTCTTCCAGTTGCCATCGTCTTGGTCCTCCAAGAATGGTACCTAGAGAAATCGAAGGAATAGGCTTAAACTTTTCTCTGGCCAGGATCGTCCTGAGATTTGTCAAGTTACACCGTGGAGTCTCAGATACGGTATAATTCTGGATATCTTAGTAGATTAATCTACTTAGACTAAGGAATCCTGCCAGGAGTAAAGCTTCTTTGTAACGAATTCTTGACCACGATTGGTAAAAAAATTTGAGTAATTTGCATATAAGAACACTTATGACGTAGGAAAGTGTTT